>VUYV01000003.1:10401800-10614378 GCA_008711295.1 Anarhynchus alexandrinus
GGGCCGTTGGCGGCGGGGCGGCGCGGCTGAGGCGCTTGCGGCGCCGTCGGAAGACGCCGTCGGCGAAGGTGTACTCGCTGCTGGGGTTGAGCATCCAGTAGTTGTCCTTGCCCCAGGGCCGCGCCGGGTCGCGCAGCACCTTGACGAAGCAGTCGTTGAGGGAGAGGTTGTGGCGCACCGAGTTGCGCCAGCCGGTGTAGGCGCCGCGGAAGAAGGGGAAGCGGCTCATCAGGTAGTCGTTGATCTCGGCCAGGGTCAGGCGGCCGCCGGCCGAGTCGCGGATGGCCATGGCGATCAGGGCGATGTAGGAGTAGGGCGGCTTCGGCCGCCGCGTGTAGGGCTTCCCCTTGGCGCTCTCGGCCGGCGGCGGCGGCGGCTGCGGGGCGGGGGNCGGGCGCGACCCCCGCCCCTCGGCGCGGCCTGAAGGGCGGCGGGGGGCGGCGAGGCGACCCGGGCAGGGGGGGTTGTGCCCCCCGCGCCGGCTTGGACAGCTCCGCGGCGGCAGGCGGGGCAGGGCAACGGAGGGCAACGGGGCTCCGCGGCTCCCCGGCAGCCCCGGGGGTCGCTGGACGGGGAGGCGGGAGGGGGCTGGCCCCTTCCCCGCCGGTGGGCGCCGAGGACAGGCGGCGGTGCCCTGCGGCCCTCGGCGGGGGACGGGGCGCTTCCTCCGGCTTCCACCTCCTTCCAGCGGGGCGCTCGCTCTCTTTCCGCCCCCCCTTTTTGTCCTTCTCGCTCTTTACTCTCGCTGCTCCATGGAGCCGGGGGAGAGCGGGTTGCCGCGGAGGGGCGAGGAGGCCCCCGCGGAGCCGGGGCGGGCTGCCGGAGCCGGCTCCTCTCCGCGTCCCCCCGAGCCCGGTCCTCCTCGGGGCGGCTGCCGATGTTACCGTCCGGCGTTCCCCGGGCGCGGGGAGAAGCTCTCGGGGGACGTCGGGGTTACTCCGCTCTCTCCGGCTTCGGCCCCCGTCAGTGCCGGGGCGCCGGGCTGGCTCCTCGCTGCGGCGCGGGCAGCAGCCGGGTTATTAGGGTTATTAGCGTTATTGTCATTATCTCTCTCTTCCCCTGTGGTTCTGTGTCTCTCCACCACTTTCAGACCAGCCCATTATAACGCCGGCGAGAGGCGGAGCCAGGACAAAGATCTGAAAGGGTGGTGGGTGGAGAAGCAAGGTAGCAAAGGTGGGTATGCGCTAATAAGCCGTATCAGAGCCGTAATTAGCTGAGATGACAGCGAGCTCTTGTTGGAAAGTTATTTTACGAAACTTGTTTGTATTTTCTCCTGCCAGGTCCCTCCCCTTCCCGGGTATTTCGAATGAAGCCGCAGTTCGGCGCGACTTTGCAGAGCCGGGCCCGCCTCCCAGGTGTAAAATGCAGAATGACTTATAGGTGGCAGAGCAGAACCTGTTACATGCAGTGATTTATTTTAATAGCGCCGTATATAGCAACAAGTTGTAATGTGACAGCTCAACAACCTGTTGGAAAATAACACACGGCTTCGCCGTTGTGAATTCCTAATGATTTATGTAGCCTGACAAAGTCATTTCAGTCCTGGCCCCTCTTTCCTTCTGTCATAACCACACCCGGTGCAGGGGAAAAATGGGAACAGGTAGGCAATGCTGTGGGCTTTCGCTACGGGAGAATTAGTCAAAACCTTAACCTTAGTTTTAAGTGTCTTAATGTGCGTATAGCTTGATCTCTTTCGGATGGTCTGTTTGTAACCTCTCTGTTATAACTGTCGCTCTCCAATAAAATCTTTTATTGTGTTTTTAAAAAGTGACTTTGCTTTAACTTTTTTTTTTTCTTTTTTCACTGTCGTGGTTTGGGCACGTTGTGGATTGTCCTCATTTCAGCTGGCACAGAGTTGACTTTCTTTCTAGTAGGTGCTGTGATTTGGATTTAGTATGAGAATAGTGTTGATAGCACATACTGGTTTAGTTGTTGCTAAGTAATGTGTAATTTAAGTCAAGGACATTTTCAGCTTCCCATGAAGCTCAGAGAAAGCATAGACAGGACAAACAGGCCAAAGGAACATTGATGTTCTGTATATAAATGACGTCTGTGGTATAGAATATTCCTTCCTCTATCCCAGCTGAAACCAGGACAACCATGACATGGACATGACGTTTTCCGTAAAACCTGGAACAAAAGGTGTTCTGCAATTTTACCTAGACCCTTTTTTTCCTAGAAGAGTCAGTTTTGCTTTTGGGGTTTGTTTTTAAGTTTAAGTTGTCAGGGTCTTACCCTCCTTCAGAGGTTTTGCCTCCTTCAACAGTATGCTGGACAGAACCGCTCGATGAAGAGAGCTGTGTGGCAGTAGCCTCTCTGAAAACTCCCTGTTCAGTCCCATCCTGCTCGCTGTTCAAAGTCAATTGCAAAACGCCATTTGACTTCATAGGGCAGTAGCGCTAGCGTCTGCAAAACAATAACAAAACAAAAACATCAGCAGAAATCTAGTGTGGTGCTTATATTTTATTTCTCATATGTACACTTTGAATTTTGTGTCCTGGAGTAAGAGTTGGATTGCTCCATGTTTTCCAAAAGCAGTCTTTCTAAATCAGACCTTATTTAAGAATAAATACTTAATGCAGTCACTCCAGTTAGGACTATGCTGTTGTGGTCTGGATCTTAGGGAGTGTTGAAAAGGAACATGAAAAAAGGCAGGTTTAGAAGACTAACAGAAGAAACAAACAGCACTACTTTCTGTCTCAGTCTCTCTTGAATAGAACATACGTTCCCACACACACCTGCAAAATGTTTCAAAGCTTTGCCATTTCTTCCGTCTGTGTGGGTCTTACATAGTAAATACCGAACAATGAGAAGTTCTTCTGTCCTTTTGGTCGTGCTCTTGCTGACTTTAATAATAACAGGTTTGACATCTTCCTGTTCTCACTAAAGCCGTACCAGCTCGGAAAAGCTGGTAATTCAGAAAGACAAAAATAAGAGGAGGGAGACCTCTCTTGGTTCCTTGTTGTTGTTTTCGCCATGTAATGTAAACCGAGATCTTTCAGTAAAGGGTTGCATTAGCTGTAGGTGCCAATGTTTGTGTTTAAGGGTATGGGAAAAAGCCATCATTCCTTCCAAAAGTTGTATTTTCTAAGATGATGCCAATGGCGAGGGTAGGTTTTTTCCTCTTCCTGCTTTTGTTGTAAATAGCAGTGAAGTAGCGATGATTTGCTAGCTTACCTTTGATGTTTATTTTATTACCGTTCCACTATTTGTGTGGAAAATGTACACATTGTCTCTTATCTTTATTCAAAGAACTTAAAAAGTCATTCAAATGCTGTAGGTAAACACGTCAGACATAACAGAAGCATTTTCACAGCCATACTTCAAGACTAGGAGTGGATGGCAAAGCTGGTTTTGCAAGATCTAAGAGGGGACAGAAGCTGGTGCTCAAAATAATACAATTACAAAGATAGCTATTAACGGCTGGGAACAGAGAGCCTTTCTAAGATCAGCGCTGATTCTGGTTGCGGCTCAAGGCCCCTTCGCTGCCTCCGAGCGAGTGCCTGTTGAAATCTGTGGTGGCTTTTACCTGAGAAAATACATGAAGGTGCTTATGTGAAGGACTGCGCATCGTTTAAATAGAGCCTTCCTGGCCCAAGTGAGAGCGACATCAAGCCCATTGCTATTGTTGCCCCTGAAACAACGAGCAAAATTGTAAGAAGTGGCGAAATAGTCCAACTACTCCCGTCTCTCACCACTGAGAGTATATGTAACCTCAAGTCTTTTCCTGCTATAGTTTTTTAAAAGGCACAGTATCGCCTTCAGGTTTATAAAGATTAACACAATCATCGGAAAAACTGATTCTGTTAAGTAAACTTCACATCAAAAGCACTTTGATGTGCTGTATTATAGCAAAGCCAAACACTCCACCCCCATCACCCCAAGAAAAACCTCCAAAAACCTCTAGTGAAGCAATGTAAAAAAAATCTAATTCTTTGTTCTAGAATGAAATGTCTCTTCCTCTTTAGAGCAGCAGAGCAGGACTTTTTTTGATGTATGACCCCCTCTTTTCCTCCCCAAAACAGTACCTAGTCAAAGACAAAGGGGAGAAATGCGAGTGGTTGCTTGAAAATCACACGCTGAACTTTGCTTCCCATTTTCTGTAGTATTCCACTCATTTAATTTGGAAATAGTAGAAGTGTGCCAATGAGTATTTGGAGGTAGGGCAGTGTAGTCCTTTGCAGTTTGCTCAAGCTATGAATTCTAAAAATATACCTTACTAAATGTAGCCAAATGCTACACTGTCTGGTGGTTGTGGGTTTGGTTTTGGTTCATCCAGTTGTGTTGTCTCCATGGTATTTTAAACCATGATGTGGTTTTACACTTCAGCAAACATCGTGCAAAGGTGTGTCACACCATGGTCTTGCTTTTTTTATTTTTTTATTTTTTTTTTTCCACCCAGTCCTTTCTTACCATCTTTTCTGCCTTCTGCCCCTCCAGACTCCTAACTAGATTAGAGAGGGCTTCCAGATAAGATCATGTAAGCACAACTGGTCAATAAAAATCTCTCTGTGGTGACTGGGAAAGTCCTATAGTTAGTGGTAGGCCAGCTTATTTGTACATCTGAGATGTCCGGCACACCAGCTGGACAAAGTGCTTCATCATCTCTTCTCCTCCCCCTGTAGCAAGCTGCAGGAGTGTGCTGCCTTGCCAGGAATGATGAAATTGGACAATGCAATCCACTACGCGAGCAACAATAGACCAGTTCAAAGAGTTCTCTTTGGATGGGCTGCTCACAGCAGGAGACGTGCCTAGCACGCATAAATGAACTACAGAGTCTGTGAAGGTTGGCTAATTGCACTATGTATGTTTTTCTAGTCGAAGGAAATCCAGCTAGAGGCTGAGCTGTACTGAAGGAGGTTAGTGGAAATTCATTTAGACCACGAGAGGAAGAGGTTGATCACTGAAGCAGAATGCGTGTCTGCGTGAATTCCCACATTGGGAATTCTATGGATTTGCACTTTTTCACAAGGACAGCCATTCCCTGTGAGCAGAGATTTTCTCTCTCTTTGGCAGGTAATAAGAGCTGAATTTACAATGGGGACTTCCATTTCAACTTCGTTTCACACAGTCTATTTTCTTGGGAGCTGTTGCTGAGAATAAAATCTTCCCATGCCAAAAGCTTAGTATCACTTCCTGCCCGTGCCCGCTTCATGTCCCATAAAAAAGTCTACATTTAAGCAAATTTCTTTTCTTCTGTGTACCAGATTGTGACAGAGTGGGCAGGGACAGGTTTTCTCCTGTGAAGAGGATGCCATTATTGCTGTTGTTACTAATACTTAGTACCAGAGAAGTAATTCCTGGTTCCTACATCGTCTTTTCCACACAGAGATTTCGCAGCTCTCCCATTTTACATGCAAAGAGGAGTGAAGGGAAGCCCTGCTGAAAATTGTTTGGCAAGTCGGTTGCGACTCTGTCTGTAGAACTGAGCTCTTCTGAGTCCTTGTCCTGTGCTGTGTCCACTGAGGTATCCACCATGAGGCTTCATCAGAAGCGTTGCGCCATTTAGCAAGGAGCTGTCAAAATGAAGATTGCTCTGTCCCAAGACTCGGATAATTTATAGCTAATTCTCTCTTTTTACTAGAGCTATGTTAAGCCTCAGGGGCTTGAAAGGTGCTCCACACCAGCAAAAGGTGAACCTCTCTGGAATATATTGCAGGTCTGCAGTCTGAGAAAGTACATGACATAAAAGAGTGCAGGGTGAGGAGTGAGGTTAAGTCAACACAGTATTTACAACATATTTTGTGATGACTTAATTTAGTAACTGTCCCCATAGGCTTTTCTCATAGCTGATTACTTGGTTTCATATAACTGCACCGAGAGTGAAAATCCAAATGGTGATGGACTTATGGTTTGTGGATCTCTCCAAGGAGATTATTCTTACAGTAAGAACAAAACTGGTATTGGAAGGCAGCACAGGTATTGATAAGTCTGGATGTAATTATCAGGACGGAATTGCTTGCTAAGACACAGCCTCCACCGCAATTAGAAGCTATGTTGTGTTATGTTTGTTATGAAGTTATGATGCAGAAGCCATTTGGTGAAATTCTATGGCTCTCCGCCAGGAATAGTGAATGTTCCTTGCTACTGGTGCCAAACAAACTTAAAAAGAAACCATCATAGCTTGTTATTGCTGGTGCCAGACCAAATATCTGTTGGCGCCAAACCTGGTATTGATGCCAGAGGCTTGCTATCACTGGCCCATGATATGAGGAAACACTGACTGAATTCTTACAATAGCCTCTTATTGCCTTTAAGTCCGTGCATTGATGGAGCAGAGTGAACAGCGTGGTAAGAGAAGTACAGCGAAATTAACTGGGAGCTGAAGGGCTTTGAATGTGTGATGGAGAGTCATTGAACTTTGCTAGCCCTTCCTGGAATACACCTAAGCCAACTCAAAACCGCATATATTTTACATGGGTAAACAAGTGACTAGAGATATGAAGGATATGTTTCTATTCAACTAAGTTAAAGTACTATTTATAGCACTGCGTATTAACAAATGAATCACCTTGTCAATAATATTCCAGTTGAACAGCAGTAAGTATTCAACATTCTTACTTCTGGATTGGGTTTTGTTGTTGTTGTTGTTGTTGTTTCCTTGTTTCAAAAAGTGATTTCTGCATGGAATCCCATTACTTATATAAGAATTAGCCAAATCTGTGAATAAATAGTGGTGTAAAAAACGTATTGATTTTTTTTTTTCCCCAAGACCAAGTCAACCGCACTGTAATGGAGATATTGAGGGGCAGGCTGCTGCCAGCCAGCCCTTCCGCTGGTAGGCAGGATTTGGCAGTAATGCCCCCAAATGATGTCTCTCTCGTGCATGCTCTGTCCTCCATTTGCTGTTTTCCTTTTTCCTTCCCTGCTTCAGGATCCGAGCTGTCACCTGTCGAGCCATTTTGATCTAATCCTCCCACCCCCTGGACAGCTCCAGAACAGCATCGGTGTCTTTGAAAATCTGGTTGGTGCTGCTCCTTGCTTAGTCCTGGGACATGCAGCATAGTTACACTGAGGAGACATCTATGACAGTACCTCAGGGTGGTGGTGGGGCTTATAACCTCCAAACCGTGTTCCAGAAACCAGGTGTGTTCTCAACACCTTTCAGATGGCAGAGAAATGCAGTAAAAGCTCGAGGAGCTGGTTCTTCAGCTGCTGCGGAGCTGACAAAATCATTAGTTTTGTTGAGTTGCATGGGTTGAGTATCTGATCTCCAGTTCCTCGGTGAGTTCTTAAGGGATTAGCTGAGTTTCAGTCTCTTGAAGGTGCAAACAAACATACTGTTGCCTCACACACGTGAAGTTTCTTCCCTAAAGGTGTCAAAGTGCTTTGTGCAGAGGGTGTTGCTATTTCTGTTTTGTAAGTAAAGGTTCACAGAATTTAAATGTCTTGGCCAAACTTATGTGATCTAAGCTGGGAATAGGACACGGGTTTCCTAATTCCTCAACTACTGCTCTACCTACTAACCCCGTTGTTTCCCTGAACCTTTACATATACTTGAGTAGATTAATAATTAACCTCCAAGTGGGGCACTTTGAAGCAAATGTAAAATGAAACCAAACACTTGTCTTGGTTTTTAGTCATACCAGATTTGCAAGTAGGGTGTGTTTGAATGATGCAGGTAGATAAAGTCTTGTTAATTTAGATTAGAGTAAAAGTCAGAACCTTATCAAAGCAAGTGACTAATTAGGAAAACTATTACCTTTTGGAAAAGAAACAGTCAAACTATCACTCAAAATTATTTTAACTAATTGAATAGTACTAGTATTTATGCTGAATAAAGGCTCGTGCAACTGCTGGGGAAAGGAGAAAAACTGAGGGCTTTTCCCAGGAATTGCCAGCGTTCTGTTTTTTCGATGATTTTGCTTTTAGAAACTTAACAGTACTTGTCATCAGTGTGTAAACATGGGGAAGGGAGGAGAGTCCTGTGAGTCATCAGGGAGCCAAACTTACAGAATTTAAGTGAAGAGCTGCAGCCTTTGTATTATATATACTGCCTTCAGTCTCTTCACCTTACCAAGCCAGCAGGACAGCAAAGTGCTCGTGAACGGTTTGAAACCATCCAGTGAATCTCAGGTCTGTAGTAACTGTGATCGGGCATTTGAGAACCTGCAAGGGTGGAAACACTAGGGCAAATTCATGGTGTGAAAAGAAAGATTACGATCAGACTGTATTTATGTTCAGACAGATACATGCAATTGTGAAGAATCATTAAATAACTGTTAACCACACCTGCACAGAGCCTCTGGCAATGCTGGCTTACACAGAATCTCAAGAACTGCCATGTGCCTGACATCATACCTTTGCAAGGAAAGAAAAGTCCTGGGTGTTAGCCCAAGACCGGTAAGTAAAACACAGGTCCACAGACTTGAGCCAGTTTAATGTCTGTTAGTGATTTTCTGGTGCGTCACACCCAGTACCTTCTCCCCTGCAAATCTGTCAGTAGTCCTGATTTGTTTGGTTAAGATGAGGTCTTACTAAACATCTCCGAATCTGCTTTAATGCAATGGCTACTTACCTGTAAGTCAGTCAGGAGCGTGAGGAGGGAGTACGTACGCGTGCACATAGGGAGTCTAACACAAACAATATCTTGCCTTCTCTGGGGCTTGTAATTGCTGCTGTGACACACAGCTGCTTGTTTGGATTTCTTTTAACATGGATCATTTGCCCTTTTAAAAACATTTGTGGGGGTGTTTGACATTGTTTCATGATGGAAATGACGTTTCAGAACCTTTTTATTTTTACTGTAAAAAAGAAATGGAAGGGAAGCCTATGGGGAAGGGGAGCAAGCAGGGTAAAGGTAGCAGAGGAAAAGGGAAAAGGGGGCTGGAGCAAAGCTGAGGTGAAGAGATGGGGATGTGGAGAAAGTTGGAGTAGATAGCTCCAACCGAGAGCACGTTGCAGAGACGTTTCACTCAGACTGTAGAAAATTTCCAGGATGCCCAAAGATCTCCTATTTGGCTGCTTCTACTGGTGGAATTTTTTGGACTGCTCACCTCTACAGCTTTCCTCAGGCTAGGGAGTTCTCTGGGTTTTCATTTCCCATGGTGCATTTGGAAGCAATCATCTTTCATCTGCATTTTCTCTCTTGGAATATACTTTTCCCATCTTTCATGGCTAGGGGTGGTTGAGGAGTTTGTTTTCTTTTTTTTATTGAGTAAAAAATATTTAAAGATCCAGCAGTGAAGGTTGAACATCAGTGTGTAATTCCAGAAAGGGGCTGCTAAGGATTGGTTGATGTCTCTTTTTAATTGCAATTTCTGTACAATATCTTTCCTTCCCCCTCCCATCCACCCACCTGCCCCCCCGATGAAAATCTCTGGAAACTGTGAAGAACAGGAGATTCTGAAACAGAAACAGAGCATGACTGATGTACAAAGAGATTTTCAAGAAGGTGGAATAATATTTCAAAAATTTGCAGACTTGAGTATTCATTTCAGAGAAGCATAAGCCCTGGCACTTGACATTGATAGATCAGACTATGGAGATATTTACTCATCGCTTACAAGAGTCCTTATTCATAACTTGATTTATTTATGCCATAGGGGTTTGGGAGACAGTCCATTTTTACGTTCTTCAGTTGAGGTGGAGTCAATGCCAAGAAACTTAGCAAAGCCCAACACATATTCAAACTTTTAAGGATTATCAAAGTGTTGTGGGAAAAACGCCCTCCCACCATGCCACTTTAAATACCCGTCAACTCTCTGGAAGTAAATCTTGGTGACTTGCACAGAGTTTATTTTGAAGGCAGGATGTGAAGTAGTACACCCTGTACCCTCTTACCCCCACTTTGGCCTTTAAATGCACTATCATTAAAGGTTGGCCCCTTGATGAAGTTAGGTGAAGTGCAGAGGCAAACTGGATAGGTGGGGCTCTCTCTCCAGTGGGCCTGAATTCAAACCTTCAAAACTTTGGCCAGACTCATGACTATTCACAATTGAGACTTTAATTAAATGGTGTTGGATATGAGAGTTAAATGTGGAAATTCTCTACTCTATTATACTAGCTCATGTTGCCGAAAGAAATAGAGCCGTGCTTCTTGATTGAAGAGGCAGAGCTAAGTGAATAATTCGCAACAAATAATTAATCTAAATGTTTCTAAATGATTCTTACAGAATCTGATTATGGTTGAGAAAGATCCCTATTTATTAATGCTATGGGACTCCCTTTCACAAGGGGAAAGTTTATTTATATAAGATTAATGGGTTGAGGTATAGACTTGCAAGTTCTTCCTGAGTCATCAGACCCAGAAAACATGTATTTTATATTAAGGTTAATACAATCTTCCAAGCGAAAGCATTTATGAGTGTACTTTAACTGATGGGTATATGATGACTGACATTCCAAAACCTCTTCTGCAAACACCTACGCTGGCATACTTTTAGACATAGGAGTAATCCTAATTAATTTGAGAAAATTACTCTTGTGCATGAATGTATTCATTAGTATTTGAAACATCATGGTCTTAGTATGGTGAGTCTTGCAGATACAATCTTGATCTTATACTTAAAGATGCCCACAATGTCCTGTCCGGTCTTCATGGCTACCTTAGCGCTAGTAAATAAAACAGGGCAGCACACAGTCTTTGCCCGTGGGGGCTAAATTCCCTTCTTTCCAAAGACGTGGCCTCGTCTGCCCCATCTGCATGAGGGAACGGTCCTTCATCCATGCCATCTCCTGAACCGTGCCTGTGTGTCGCGTGAGAAAGCACTAGGTGACAGGGCAGAGCCCATGTCAGGGAACTTGTTGGTAGTTAAACAGTGTGGCTAATCACATGCCAGCTCTTGAGCCCATGTCCTGGCTTCCTTTTAGTTTGCGAGTGCAAGATGTAACTTCTATCAGTACTTGTGTTCATTTCCCACCTTGGAGCTTTGATAAGGTGTTATTGTTCTCATCTGTTCTTTACAGGAAACAGTAGCACTGGTGTTCTCTCCAGCAGTGTACTTTTGGGGATGTGTCGGCTGGGTGCCTGTTCCAGTGATGCTGTAGAATTTCGCCCGAGAACATTGCAGGGAAACTGTCTTTCTCACTGTGTTGTGAGTCTTCCCTTACAGAGGTAAGATCTGATGACCGCTTGCGTAATTTTGTTTTTTTATAAACATCATTTCAGTCTGTCACAAGAAAACTACCAGCTAGGGTGTTAAACAGTTGGAAAGTTAAAGCACTGAGGAGAGTGGCTTTATTTTGAGTAGAGGAGAAGGTAGAGAAATTCACAGGCAAGAAGAAAATAAAACCTACGAACTGAAGACATAATAGTGAGCTTGAACTGAAAATTTGTGCCTTTAATAATTTCTAAATATGTAGATTCTGCTGTGCAGATAGTGAGTTCTCAGAGCTGCTGCCTGAAATTGTAAATGCCTGCAAGTGTTGTCACACCAGGGAATTGTCATCATCTTATCCCAAAGCAGGTGCCTGTAGTATGTGAAGTGGTTTGCACCTTGCAGTGCCCATTTCTGTTAACTGCAAGGAAGCCTAAGGCTTCCTGGGTGATCACCTGGGATGTGTTACAGGGCTCTAGAAGTATTTAATGTGAGTTCCAACCTGCCTGTCTTCTCTTAGGAAGCACCTAAAATAGAGGTACCTACATCTTTAAATGATCGAGATGCTTTGCTTAAAGGAGTTTACGTACATAAGATAATTGTTTGTGGAAAGAAAATGTGCTTTTTTCACTAATTGAACTTCATCCTGAAGTTAAGATGCAATTGAACATAGTGGGCTAGACCGAAACGTTGTGTAAGGTGAGAGGGATTGCCCCTCAAATTTTTTTTCCTGCTTAAAAGTCGCATGCTGTGTTCCACCTCGATCATTGCAGTTATTCTCTTCATTTGCCTGGCTGCCACTTGCTTATCTTTCTTTCTGATATGACTCACGCACAAGGTNGACATTTCACATTAGACTGTTTTGTAACATCTTTCCCTGAAATGCTAGAATATCAGTGCTTGCTCCAGGAAAAGGTGAGTTAATGTGTGTTTTCATGTGCCCTGATGGTTGCCTTACCTAATCAATAGTAAAAAGGATGTCTTTATTGACCCAGAGAGCTTTCCAAAAGTGTTCTTTCCACCATTAGTGGTTTGTTCCTTAATAGAGCTAGCTTAAGCTTGCTACACTGATTTTTGCATTGTTTGCATTGCAGTGGTTGGTTACCTGTTCCTGTTAACTATCCATGTGCAATTTAATTAGATTGTGAATAATAAGACATGTTATCAGATGGTATGGATTTTCGAACTTCAGCGAAGTGTTGTGTGATGAAGTAGCTAAAGATCTGGGCAATAATTTATCCATTCTTTGTATTTAACTGTCTCTGTGCATTTTGGATGAAGATAACTGCGGGCATATGTGATTGCAACTCTGTTGCCAGAAGAGGCGTGTCTGTTTATGCCAGTGAGTTGCTTGATTGTTGGTATAAATACAATAGCATGGTAATTACTGGTTATAGATACAATAAAGATCAAACTATTTTCCATACAGAATGCTTTTATTATCCTGGAAGCATATCTCTTGTCTTTTCACGTGAAGAATGCTAACCAAGAGCATGACATCTCAGAGTTGGAAACCAGAGTAAAAACATCATAATGCTTTATTTCTGCAAATATTTTGCATGTATTAGTTGCCCAAGAGCTGTGAGCAGTGTTCTCGGGTGTCCTATTATACAAATTATTCATGACTTATTTTGGCCAAAAAGCAACAACAAAAAGCACCCCTTTATAATGCCTGTAATGGTCACGCTTGCTAGTTGTATAAGAAAAATGGTATGGTTTCTCTTTTCTGATTAGATGATTTATAGAATAAATTAATCTAACACATATGTGAATAATAGGGAAAATGATAAATATGCCAAAATATCTAGTTTTAAAATTATTTTTCTTATGTGTCTGACAATTGAAGTAAGCCTAGTCCGATCTCTTAGAAAAGCAAATAAAATGCACGTATCGATAGAAATCACACTGCTCACAGATGTTTTCAGATGGAAGTTGGTTTTTAACAGCGAATGGTAATCCAACGTTTTCCTACTCTATTCAGTTCATACTTCTCACTGAAAGGTGTACGCGGTATGACACAACATGTTGTGACTCCCCAGCAAAATGTTGCAATACACATTGGTCAAAGTATGTAGTATTTCAGAGCTATGCATAATTTGTGATTGCAACAGTCCCACATAGGATACAAGCAATGGGAGCACATAAAATGTGCTCGGTGTTTCCATCTCATTCATAATTTTGACTCAGCAGTTCCAGCTGATTATTAATAGTTTCTCCAACAAGCCTGGATTGACTAAGTGAATTCACTTTAACGTGCTCAAGTGGTTTCATTAACCTCGGCCTATGCAAAAGCGACTTTCTAAATTGGATTCACTCCACTAATCTCGGTGCCTGTGTGCTGTTGTGTATTGCATCAAGCAACAAAATAAGCAAGAAACAAAGTAGCAAAAAATATTATTTAAACTGGAAGTGAGGCAGAATTCATTAAAAAGAGAATAGGCACTGTGCTCATTATAGGATTTGCTAATGCTCGCAAGTTCTTCCAGCTAAATTTAATGTATGCAAATGATTATTTATGAGCAGTTATTATCAACAATACTAATAACTTCAATACTAGTAATAATAGCGATCTGGACTAATTAACTGTTTTGAATTGTATTTTGAAATTTCTGCAAGTTTTCTCAGTTTTGTGGGCACTGAACAAAATCCGTCCTATTGGCTAACACAAAATTCTGTTTCATAGAATAGGATTCTGGGTCTGGAGACAAGTTGTGAACCAGAATAAAGAGGTGGCTGGGAAAGGTCCTGCTTGCGCCCACAAAATGGGTAGAGGGATAAAGTCAACAGAAATGCATTCAGCATGTTTTCTCTGTTCAAACCAATGCATTCTGGTAAAGTGCAAAAGGCTCACTTGAGAGTTTTGTACTGGAAATGCTGTTATTTTGATGATTCCAAATGGTTTTGGGGGGATGGTATTGTAGTGTTTGTTCTTTTCTGTCTTTCTGGTTGGAAAGAAAACAATTTTATGATCTACAGGCAGGATTTTTTTATTCCTTCCTGGCTGTGGGGAAAAAAAGAAGAGACATCTCGACCTGACTATAAACAAAGTAGAAGGCAAGTTCATGGGAGCACAGAAAAGGGGATCTCCTGGCTTTTAAAATGATCTATTCAAAATGGCTTTAAGATGGCAATATTGTGTGTTAGTCTGCAGATTCCACGAGACGTTGTTCTGTCTGTTTGGGCAGTGAGGTACCATGCACGAGCCCTGTGTAAGACACAAAAATAAGGGTGAAGGATAGCAATGGAGATAATATTGCTTCTTATAAATAATAATTAATGCTAATTAATGTTGACTCTGTATGTTGTGGCTTGGATGAAACTCTGGCAGGAACTGGCAGACACGCTGATATGAAATCTCCACCCACAAAGATCTGCTGAAAGAGCAGTATCTGTTATAAGGGGATCTGCCCTTTTAAGTGCAAAGAATACAAAGTTTTTCTAATTCCTTTTTTTTTTTTTTTGCAGAGAAATCAGGCTTAGAGCTTTAGAGTCTGCCTGCATGCAGGGGTCTCTAGGAACTGCAGACGTGGAACAAATGCAAGATCAGATCACGTTCCTTATGCATATATATATGTCCTTATGCACATAAATAGCGTTTCACGTTAACTGAAAATAGCACGTGTAATATAACGTTCTCCTATAATACTGGCCCCTTCACGTTTGAAAATATAGAAGCCGAGGCATTTGTTGAGGACAGGCGATGCCCTTTGCTAAGTGGGGTGGGGGGCGGCTGAGGCGGGCTGCTGTGGCTGTACCACAGGGGGCAGGAACGCAGGCTACACAAACGGGTGCCCATAGGGAGGCTGACGCCTCCTCACTCGGCCTCGGTAAATCTGTATCTGCATGTGCGTCCGCACATATGCATACTATTTTCCCTCCGCCGCTTCCCTCCCACTCCGAGCTGCCTTCCTTTCCGCGCTGCCCTCGAGCCAGGAGGTCAGCGCTACCACTTCTTTTTCGCCAGTCATGCTTTTCTTTCCGTCATTTCTCCTCTAATTCTTACTTTTCCTCTTTCCAGTGGAGGGGCAGCAAGAGCCATTTGGCTGTTTTAACGTTTTGTTTTTTTTTTTTCTGGGAAGGAAGGGATAAGACTTAGAAAAGTAGGATGCTGATTTTTTGCCTCCAGGCAAAATGTGTAGGGGGGACATTCTTTTTCTTGAGGGAGGAGATTTTTATTACCAGGGAGGGAATTTCCCCTAACAGGAGAGTTTCACCTGAGTTCCCCTGAGACAAAGGAGTCAGGAGCCCGTGTGCTGTGGATGTTATGGAGGATCTGGGGCTGCATCACCAGTTGCCTTCACAAAATAATCCAACTTCCCAGAGGGAGAGAAAGGGGTTGCGTGTGGCCTTGCAAGCAAGGAGGAGAAGGAGAGGAGGAAGCAATCTGGTTGTTCCTGGTTTGGTGGGAAGAGTTGCAGGGTCCCTGATCGCTTTGCTGTGTGACCAGAAAACACCCTTGCTGAGACCTGTAGACCATGCCAAGTGCTGTAGACCAGGCCATTTGCTAGAGCAGCTCTGTGACTCCATCAGCTGCCTCACAGGGGGTCATGTGCTGGAGAAAAAACTGGGCCTGTGGAGCTGTATTAGCTGGTGTTTCACAGGTAAGATACTCTGTTTTTTAGTTTGTTTATTTGCTTCTCACTGAGGGATCAGTTATATGTTGAGATGACTTGACTTGATACACACCTCCTTAGCAAATACGTTGATTCAACGTTTAGAGGATCATGTTTCTTTGTGGTGCAGAGTTATTTATTACAATATTTGTGGTAGGCTGATGACACTCTTGTGATGATCAAAAAGAATAAGTTGTATATTTTTTTAAGAATGTGTTAAACCAGTTCTGTCAAAATAGAACTAATAAATACCAGTAATTGTTTAGACAGTTGAAAAGGAATAATTCCTCACCATTTTTGAAAACATTGTAGGTAATGATTTGGCTGAATTTGTATGGAGACCTATACTTACCTCTACATTTCTGAAGCTGAAAATAGAATACTGTACTTGTTTTGTATGTGTCTGGAATCTGAAAACCTGGAATTTTTCACTGAACATGGGTAAAGTAGGCTAACTTTAAATGTTCAGATTTCATCTACTAAACTGCTTTGGCAGGAGTGAAACACTGGGATAGCAAACATAGACTACACCTTTCTTCTCAAACTGAGGAAGCTGGTAGGAGGATGGGCAGGGACTGAGGAGATGGCACAGGTTCTGCCAGTTTAGTAGAAGGTTGTTAGTGGAAATCCTCACAGACCAGCCTGGCACTGATCTTACTTAACATTTTCATTAATGCCTTGGGTGTAGAAGGTTGGAACCAACTGATGAAATTCTTTGCTGAGACAAGGCGAGGAGGCATTGTCAATGTAGAGATAATGCCCGGTTCTTCCCATACAGGGAGTGCGAGGGCAGGAATGATGGACACAGACTAAAAGTTTAATAGCTGAAGGCTTCTGCCTTTAGTGGAAATTGTTGGTCCCTACAAGCCATTACAGCACGAGGTGGGAAAGAGCTAGGTGGAGAAAGATTTGGATATGCTAATTGCTACAGAATAACTGTGAGCTGCTGGGAAAAGCCAAATTGAAATAGACTGGTCATTAATGGATTAGGCTTGTAATTAGGAGGTTACTAAAAATGAGATTCTGTAATAACCTCCCAGCTGGAATAGGAAGAGCAGCAAACCTAACTGGAGCTTCATGAACTGATGAACAGGGCTCCTGACGCAGGAGCTAACAGTATCAGGGGATAATCTGATGACACAAGGCTAACCCAGGCCTTATTTCCAGTGAAAGAGGTGTGTGTGGTTTATTTAGCTATACAGTGCATATAGAAAGGGAAATTGTTGTAGGCATTGCTGATTAAAATTCTGAAACCCAATAAATGAATTTAATATTGAATGATGATGATGTACCATTTTATTCCTCTTAATTTTCATTAATTTCTCCATGTATGACATATTCTAGACTTTATGGAACTCATTATTTGTAATTGGTCTTGTGTCAACAAGCAGCGAAGATCAGACTGTCTGCCATTAGTGACAGTTGGCTTAATTTAGTAATAGTACTTAGCAGTTATGTAGTGCTTTAAATTTTCAAATCCCTGTTCAAATATTAGCTAATTAGTCATCACACCAATTGCCTTAAATATTATCAGGTCTTCTATAGAGATGGGTAAATAGCTGTTGTTATCCATATTTCAGAGATGAGGAAATTGAGACACAGATGGGCAAGTTACGGCTCTGTATCTTTATATATAGGTATTTCAAAGGCACCTATCGTTTCAAGGTCTAACAAGTCTATCAACTTGTTAGACCTGATTCAGCGTCCACTGAAGCCAATGGAAATCATTCTAGCAACTTCAAAGGGTCCCCTTGCTGCCTAATTGGATTACCCTGCAAAGGCCAGCTTCTTATTACCTAGCTAGTAGAGTGCACTTTGAGATCAGTTGATGAAAAGCACATCTGTCCTAGCAGTCAGCACCCTTAGTGTTGCTGTAGAGGACAAGCAGAAGCCCTCAGAAATGTTGAGGTTTGCCTAGTCACTCAGTGGGTGAGTCCCAGAGGTGAG
Organism: Anarhynchus alexandrinus; assembly: GCA_008711295.1. Classification (NCBI taxonomy): domain Eukaryota; kingdom Metazoa; phylum Chordata; class Aves; order Charadriiformes; family Charadriidae; genus Anarhynchus; species Anarhynchus alexandrinus. Next base: position 10,419,400 of record VUYV01000003.1, read on the forward strand.
ACTCTGGGATTCTTGAGTTCTTTGTTTTCTAGAAAAGTTATTTAAAAGCTTGAAAATATTGATAATCCAGTGATGACATTTTCAGAAGTCCCTAGGTAAGCATCACTTGTTGATTTTGGAAGGAGTACCCAGGTATTTTGACAGTCCCAGCATATATTTCTCAGTCTATTCAGGCATAGAATCATAGAATGGTTTAGGATGGAAGGGACCAACCCCCCTACCATAGGCTCCAACCTCCCACCAGACCAGGTTGCTCAAAGCCCCATCCAGTCTGGCCTTAATCACCTCCAGGGATGGGGCATCCACAGCTTCTCTGGGCAACCTGTTCCAGTGCCTCACCACCCTCAGAGTGAAAAATTTCTTCCTAATATCTAATCTGAATCTACCTTCTTCCAGTTTGAAGCTATATGACTTTTCCACATCCACATAACTTTTAAAACCTAGCCCTACACTTCAGTGGTATGTGGATGTTAAAACTCAGACAGGAAAAGCTTAACAGGGACTTGTCTGAAAACTCCAACAGTCAGAAATGTGGGTTTTATGTTGCTTTTTAAAACCTGAAGTTCTGTGGAGAAGAAAAAAGGAAAAGAAAGAAAAGAACTCTTTGCCTCAAGTGTAATGCTGAAGGGTCCTAGAAATCCTTTATGAAGTGGCAGGCAGCTTTGTAGTGTCAACTAAATGTGACATACCTAGTCAAAGTTTGACCAGTTATGTGCAGTCTTACAGTTCAGCTGTGTACCTTGAAAGATGGAAATAACCCTTCACAGATTCAAGAACGTTTTGTCATGTGTATTAATTCAGAGTTTTCGTTCCTTGAGCGTTTACTATGCTCTGCATAAGGACTATCTGTTTCTGCAAGTGTTTCTGCCCTTAAACTTGCTGGAATTTGTGACAGATAGCATAAAACAAGTGAAAAAGCATATGGAAAACAGGCTTTTATCAACAATATATGAATGAATAATCAGGATTTAATTTCTTTTTTTCTTTTAATGCTAGTGTTTGCTTGATCCTGTTAGTCAATAATGCAGTATTCCCCAAGCTTTGCAAGATGAGCTTAGATGTGGGAAAGCAGCACAAACAGCATTTTCCTCACTGTCCTGCCACGTGCTGCTAAATACATTTTTCTTTTGCCTGCTTTCCCAGCCAGGGATATTGTGGTATTTGGGAAATATCGCAGTAACAAGAACATGCAGAACAATCTTCTCTGGGTCAAAGCCCTATGCCGTGTTCACAAATAAAGTTTTTCAAGTTTGTTACTTGTTACTCAACAGCAGTCATGAAATGACAGACATTGTAAGGCAGACCCCTCCTTAGGCTTTTGTCTGTAAAGAAAAAAAAGGATGAGGAAAAAGAGACGTGTTCCTCCACATGCTTCAAGATGTTAGGTGTTATTGGGGCATTGCAGTCAAACCAGTGTGTTTACAGCAGAGCAAAAGAGGTGAAATGAGCCAGGGAGAGGAAGGCTGCCGAACCCAACTCCTTCTGTCTGCTGGCTTGCTAGTGGCACGAGTTATCAGGCTTTAGATTCGGCAATGTGTGATAAACTAATGCAATAACAAATGGCAGCTGATGCACTCAGTCTCTGCTTTCAGCTACCCTTGAGCATATGAGGGGTTGTTTCTTCCTGACCACATGAATCTTGTTAAGAACTGTAGCTCTGGTTAGCTACAGCTTCCAAAAATTGAAATCTGAACCAGATCCAGGACCTGTAAGGCCACTGGCACCAGCCTCCAGTGTGGGAGCAGAGGGAGGCCTGGAGCTCCCCGCCAGGATGGCTGCTCGCTCTCCAGAGCGGCTGCTTTCCCCATATTCCTTTACAATGTTCCTGCTGCGATGTTCCTGCTGCTTGGTTGGTATTTAGAAGGGGATTGTGCAGTGAGAATCCAGGACGGCAGATGTTTTCCTTTGTGTCCTAGAGTGGCTGCTCTACCACTTCCATCCCTGTTCTCTTTGTCCTAAGCCCTGGAGGGGATGTCTGCCTTCATCCTTTTAGGTCCACTCAACACCAAAATTCCTCCAGTTACCTTTACATTGTCTCCTCGTAACTTATATCCACATAAGTAATTTTTCTAAATGGCTTGGGAATAAACTAGATCAAGGTATCATTTCCTCACTCTTTCATTCTGCCTTTTATTTTTTTAGCCATGTGAGATTTGTTTTTCCTCCCTCTGTGTTTTCTCCATTAGCAATATTGTTGTTTTTTGCTTAAGGGGCATTTGGAAGGAGACTCTTCCTCCTGTCACCCAGATACAATGTTTGTTTCAGTCCACAACCTTTTTTCCACAGTTCCCTTCCCCAGTATGTTCCTGCCCCCGTGATAAAAGATTAGTCCAGACAGAACACCTGAATGCAATTGCAGTGGAGAGACTATTTTTAATTTGGCAATGTGATGGGCTACAGATGATCTAAGGGAAAAGCACGACTTCGCTACACGGCTAGGGCACAAGAGTTTGTTTCTTAATCTGACTTCTTAGTTCTCCTGGTCGTTGGCCTAAGCACACCGTTTAGCTCTGTGCCCCAGTTATCCAACCTGCAAGCTAAGGATAATGGTGAAGGTTCACGCGTTTCATAAGGCTTAGAATGAAAGTGCAGTAGTTGGTTCCTTTTCATTTGGAAAAGGAGGTTCCAGTCATCTGATCTTTCTAGTTGCCATTTTTATGCCATTAAAAACTGTTGAAATAAGGTTTATTTCTACTGTGAGACCAAAATAATGTCTTGAATTGTAGGGAGATGTCTAAAAAGTCAGGTGGAGCTCCTGTCCTGGAAAACTGTGGAGTTAGCAAAATTGGTTTTAAAAAAAAAAAAGGCTATTATTCCAAATTGTGCACAACTTGTAAATGGATAATAATTCCTAGGTTTGCTTGAAATGAAGCTTGCTAAGGGCAGTCTCAGCCCGTCTTCTGTAGTCAAGCGAATTTCTTACTAAGAATATGAATAGGAGTTTATTGAAATTATTGGATTGGAGTCATCGGTTCTTTCTTTTCTGGTAGTCCTTCAATTCCTCTCCCCGCAGTGCCTGAAGCCATACTTAGGTTTCACGAATCTACATATGCAGAGAGAGAAATGAGATTATTGTGCTAAAGATCACTATCTCCCAAGAATACAGAAAAAATCATATACACATGCTCTGAGATGCATACACATAGAGAAAGAAAAGATGACAGCCTACTGTAAATTAGTTTAGCTTAATTGAAGTCAATCAAACTGCTAATTTGATTTAGTCAAACTGTACTAATTTACACCAGCAGCTGAGATTTTGGCCCTTACTGCTTTAATTTTGTACTAATCTGTTTATAGCTTTCAAATATATGGAGCCAGTTGATTGCTAAACTGTTTATTGGGTGTGGTTCCAGGATTACAACAGTAATTATTTTACTGAAGCCCTTTATTTTCAAAAATGCATGTTTCAGATTTACATAATAGGACCAGACAATGACTAAGGGGCAAATTATACCAAGATTATTGCATGCACTTACGCATGTGTTATGTTTTTATGACTCAGAACGGAGCTTGTTTGTGTTCCACCTTTGGACAGAGGTGTCTTTGGGGGGGGAAAAAGAAAACATCGTAGAGCACAAGAATTACAAAAGAGTCTCAGCCTGTGGAATTCTGTGCCAAGACATGATGCTAGACGATAAAATATTACTTAAGTGTGAAGGTGGGGGACTTGGTTATGAAATGCCAAACGGTTTTGCACAGCTCTGCTCCCTCAATATGGTGTTTATTCCATCCTGAGAGCTGAGACCTTCAGAGCCGATGCTGACTGTGAAACACCTCTCCTCTTTGCTACCTGATTCCAAGTGCTGGCATGGGAGCATTCAGAATTCAGAATGGTATTTTGGGTGGTGTTTGCCTGGAATTACCCGCTCTCAGTGTCTTTCCCCGTGCCAAAGGATGGTGTTGATAAGGACAGTGGCACGGTGCTTTGAACAAGCTTTGAAATACTGTTTTTCCTCCTTTTCCTTTGGTGTGCTTCACAGAACAGTTTGCATCCATTTGATACGTGGGAAAGCTGCCAGCAGTCTTCTGTCTGCAGAACCACCGCAGTGAGAAGAGCCTCAGTTCAGCAGTGGTGCCTGAACTGGGACTGACAGAGCCCACCGCTCCTCCTTGCATGGCCATCGGGCTTAGTCCTCCCCTTCCCTGCGGAGCCTTGTCAATCAGCGAGCCAGTTACTGCTAGGTTTGATGGATGCTGATGGTGGTGAGGACGCTTTCGTGTAGGTTGGATACTTGAATGAACCTGTTCAGCCTGGTTGTTGGTAGGATCTACAGTCTGAAGGTGAAAGGCATTAGACTCTTATCTCTCGAGCTGTGCAGCCTCTCTCCTGGCTTCTTGGTGTTTACAATAACTACCTTAACGAAACAGATCATCATCTGCTTGCTGTCATCAAGTGTGCAAAATGGTTGTTGGAGAGTTCAGGACTGCAAGATTTGCTTTCTTGCAGCCAGAAAAGAAATTAATGAAAATATTGCTCCAATAATCCCCAGCCCTGACCTCTTCAATGCATCCTTCAAACTAAATGCATATAAATAATTATCTAGGTTTTGTAAACAGAGCTAAGTAGAAAGATACAACCCACTTTGGTATCACCAACTTTGACAGCACCTCTTTAAAAAAAAAAAAAAGTGTCTGTGAAGCAACTTACTGTAACTCCTATAAGTTTGTAAAATGACCTCAATCTTCATAACTGCTTGTTAAAGGATTTTCTAAAAAGAGCAGCAACACCTGGAGACTCATTTATCACTGTCTCTGCCTACTGGCGATCCCACCTACACACTGAAGAATGACTGCTAACATAATATTTAGGCAATAAACCAGCTGAAATATGTAAAAAGAAAAGCCTTCTGTAGGGATGGTAGAGATTAAAGAAGTATTTGAAGTCATTGGTTATTTTTTGCTGCTTGATAAACAGGGAGGATTCTTTTGGTTTCATGGCAGTTCGCTTGAAGAGAAAACTTTTTGGTATCCATTCTGACACAGGAAGGCCACCTAAGATCATGCAGGCTTTCCTATTACAAAAAAGGCTTTTTCCCCATCTTCATACTTGTAAGCTATACTGTAGTCTTCTGCAACTCAAATCTATGGAGCAGGGCCATTCTGAGAATCTCTTGAAGGCATTTGCTGCCTCTCAAGCTTCTTTAATGTCCAAAGGCATCCACCTTGCAAACACCAGCCTGGTAATTCCTAGAGACCTTAAAACTTCTCCTCTAACTGAAAAATGCTGCAAAGACTCCACCTAAGACTCAGGTGCTTCAAGTGTCCAGTAATAGAGGTGCAAAGCTTATAGAGGAATCAAAGCCACAGGCAGAACTGGAGCCCTGGAGGTGCGTTAGTAAGCATAGGCTCAACCTAAAACCTACAGACTTGAGTGGAATGACCTGGCATTAACTTCAGTCAGTCCAGCACCTTTGGTAATGAGGGACAATTGGGTCTGTAAAGCAGTACTGACTTTCTGCTTGCAAACGTAAGGGCTCTCTCCGTAGGCTTCTGTCTTTCCTGTCCAGTGGCCCTGTGTGTTGAAATTCAAGAGTGGCCATGAAAACCAAATTTTATCTTAGATCTCCAGGTCATCAACCCATGGGTTCTTAAACAATAAGAGTCCATTAGTGGTAGTACAAATACACAGTAGCTATGTTGGTCAGTATAAATGAAAAGGACTATCACTTCAGATCATGTTGGTCAGTCTAAATTATGTTCGTCTGTCTAAATTAAAAACACTATCTCTTCAGATCTAGGAAGCTTAGCACCACTGGACTATCGCTTTAAAACCATGCATGGTAATTATGTTGGGTCAGATGTTCACATACAGTGCAAGTAGATTGTACAAAGGAGGTGCAATTTGTATACAGATGGTCAGCAAAGAATAACTTTGTCAGAGGAAAGGGAATATAGCCACCAAAGATGAGCTGAGAGACAGCCCCCATGGCCTCATGGAAGCGTTAGTGACTGACCACAGAGCAGCTACGCAAGTATGTTGTAGTCAGCAAGAACACTTACTAAATGGGATGATCTGACTTCTGTGTGTATCCTCTCCCTGTCCACCAGCTTTGTTTAAAAAAAAAAACAAACCCCAAACCAACAAACAAACAACAACAACAACAAAACACCTTAAACAAAGCACAATAACAAAACAAAACAAACAAAATCTCCCAGGGTACACAGAAGTAGCATGTTAGATCTCTCCAATACCTCGGCATCAAGGCTTTGACCAGGGATAATTTGCCCTTTAGTTGTGTTACTTTAGCAGTGTCTGTTAGGAAAGAACATCACCAAGTCATCAGTTCACATGAGTAAGTAGCTGGGAAATACTTCTTCAGAAAAAAAGCCTTGCAGGTTGTAGAGGATCACAAGTGTGAACATGAGTTGGGAATGCTGTTTAAAAAAAATAATAAATGCCAACCTGGGACATACAAACAGGAATATAGCTGACAAGACACATGAAGTAATCCTGCTTCACTCAATGCTGATAAGGCATCAGCTGGAGCACTGGATCTGATTTTGGGCTGTGCCTTTCTAATAGGATGTGAGCTCATTGGAGGGAATCCAAAGTGAACACGGGAATGATCGAAAGTCTGGAAAACGTAATGGTAAGGAGAGATTGAATGAATCAGGGGTTTTGGCCCAAAGAATGGAGGATTTCAAAGGCAAAGAGAATTTAATAAGGGTCCTCAAATACATAAAAAGGTCTGGCAAAGAGGGGGACTAATCAGAAGGTAATTGTATGTAGTGTAATCCTTTGCTGTTTTTCTTCGTATCAGGCTAACTGGCTCTAATTGCAATATGTTAGGCAATAGGATGGATATTCAGGAATAATTTGTAGCCAAAAGGAATAGTGATTGCCTGGAGAAGTAGCAGAGTTTCTGTGAGTGGAAATCTTTTAGAGAAGATGGGTAAATTTCTTTGAAGAATGATGTAGGAGCAGATGATTTTGCCTTGGAACACCAAAATGAAGAAGATTGTTAGATCCTTTTTAGTGTTATTTTTCTATCATTTCACACGGAAGGGGAAACAACAGAGAAGATAACAAAACTGCCAAAGGCTTATGATTATTTTTGCAAATTTTAAGTTGCAATTCTAACACAGTTGCCATGTATATAGATAGTTTAATCATCATGTAACATGATGGCAATCCACATAGACCTATTTCACTGGTATACTCAACTGTCTGTATGGGCTGGTAAGAGAGGATTATCACAGTTAGGGTGGTACCTGCCCAGCGCAGAAGTGGTATGGGTTAGTCTGAGAATGTTTTGCCTAGAGCATCTCCATGTGGTATAACTCATGGGATTTTCTTTTCCTTGTAAGAAAATACATAAGAATTTAATTGAAACTGGTAGAGAAGAGGTCGACTAAATATTGGCTACATGTTGTGCATAAGACGCTAATTGCAAATGCAACTAGGAACTTGTGTTAAGTGCATGGAAGCCATCAATTTAATGTTTGCTGTCAGCAAATAATGGAAAAGCAGCACCTGAAACTAAGCAACCTTTTTGGCAGTTGGCGTTTAGCTATGACTGCTCTTTGGGAGCTTACCTTCACTTTTTTTTTTTTGGATCGTTTGTTTTGCAAGAGGAGGGGCAAGAAGAGGAGGAAGAAGGTGATAAAAGTTAGGGTTTGATTAAAACAGATGCAGAGTTGGCTTTCTCTGGAAATTTCCATGTTTCACAAAAAATAAAATACCAAAAATGTGTGAGAGTTTTGGTTTTCAGATAATAACATTTTCAGTGTTCAGTCAACTTGCTGTTATTTCAGGACTCCATTGTGGGTCCTTGGGGAATGTGAGGGCAGGTACCCCATATGCTCTATTATACGTAGGGGTTGAGGTTTCTGGCCAGACGTTTCTCTCCCATGGAGGACTACTATATCTCTGCAGGAAGTGAGACTGTCAGGTGTTACAAGAGAGGGAGCCTTGCCAGTGTGTTTGTTAAAGGAAAATGCATACAAGTACCAGGAAGTACGACCATGAAGCTCTATGGTGATATATCAAAATCTTCAATATTCAGACATGAGTTGGAAGGTGTTTTTTTTTTTTTCCTGTAAAGAAAACAATTCTCTGGACAATTCTACTTCAGAAGAAAAAGTGCAGATGGCATGGCTGGTTTGTCAGAGAAAAGGCTGTTCTTGCATCTCTGACCAGCTCTAGCTTTCTTTGGGAGACACTAAAATGTGCACAATACTGCACCACAATTGTGACCTGTTTTGTTTAGCTTGAAACGTATACAGAGATGGGAGTGAGCTGTCTGATTTTTTTGAAGTTTTTAAATAGTTCTGCACCATGTAGAGTGGAAAATGACTGGATAATATCTTTAGATCTCTACTTTGCTGTGCTGAAGAGGTGCGTTTGCCCAGCCTAGCAGAAAATGTCAGGTGGGTCACACCTATTACATGGCATCCTGTGGTGGGTTGACCCTGGCCAGGAGCCCAACACCCGCCCTGCCTCCTTCTCGCTCCTCTCTCCTGCGTGGTAGGGAGAAAAAAGGAGGAAGGTGAAAAGACTTGAACATTGAGGTAATGACACCTGACTAAGGAAAGAAAAAGCCAAGTGTGCAAGCAAAGGAAAAAGAGGAATTAGTTCACTACTTCCCATCGGCAGGCAGATGTGCGGTCTCTTCCTGGGAGGCAGGGCCTCAGGGTGAGCAACAGTTGCTTGAGAAGACAAATGCCATAATAATGAACATCCCCCTTCTTCCTCCTTTTCCCTGCGCTTTTATTACTGAGCANCCCTTTGGTCGGTTGGGGTCAGCTGTTCTGGCTATATGCCCTCCCAAGCTCTTGCCCACCCCCAGCCCACTGGCTTTGTGGGGAAGAGAGAAAGCCTTGATGCTGTGTAAGCACTCTTTAGCAACAGCTGACACATTGGTGTGTTATCAACACTTTTAGCCACAGATAGAAAAGCACGGCACCACGTGGGCTGCTGTGAAGGCAGTTGACTCCATCCCAGCCAGACCCAGTACAGACCCTGAGAAGAATACTGGTCCTGTGGCTAAACAGCTCCTTGCAGTGTTTGCATCTGTGTTTCAGGTGTTTGATATCATACTTCTTCCTTTGTTGTTTATCTCTATTTTTTTTTTTTTGAGATGTGGGTGGAGAGGCCTTAAATGTGCGCTAAAAATCTACACAGAGTTGCGTGTACAAAATGCATTTGCAGGAAGCTGTAAATATGATGAAATGTCAGAGATGAAAAAACCTGCTGCAGGACTTGTCCTTTGAATAAACAATTGGGAAATGCCAGATATTGAAACACTTAATTTCTTCAGAGATTATCATAACTTTTTTAAAAAGTGATTTGATATTGCTTACAAAAATTAATCATTGAAACAGTTCATCTTGCTATTCCCATCGTGCAAAAAGAGAAAGGAGCTTAGTTTTAACCTCAGTTTCTCTAGCAACACTGCTGGCTTTTCAAATTGCTTGATAAGCAAACATTATGAAAGACAATTACCCAAAAGGAAGCAAGAGCATTCCAGGAAAGGTAATGCATGTGTGTTTCCACTCCTATGGCAGAGCAGAGATGCACTCAGCCTTAAACACCAGCGATGCCATAACATTATCCTCTATAATTAAGCGGTTATAGTGCTAAATGTAAGGATATTCTGTTTTCTTACTGTTTTGACCACTCTGAACCAACTTGATTACTGGGCTGAGATTAACCAATTTATCATATTGTGCCAAAAATTAGCAGAAACAGCCATCTTTTTCCCAAGAGGCAGGTTAAGGTAAAACATCAGAGCATTTAAAATTCTTCTTTCATTTCTTTCAATTCTTCTCCTAACCTTTCCCTGAAGGCACAGCAAGTATTTTAGCTTTTATCTAGAGTTTTTGAAAATCAAATACAAAATAGGACATCTTGCAGTACAATCTGAGACTTAGAGAGGGGAAAAGAAGGTTGGTTGATGCTTAAGGAGCCAGTATGGGACTCCAGAGCCTCCAGTTTGGTTTTCTGCTCTGCCACAGGTTTCACCTGTGAGCTTTGTCTGGGGCCTTGTCTGGGGCTTTGTTCCTGTGCCTCTGTGCTCCATCTGTAGATGGGATAACAGCTTTTCCTTGCCTCGCAGTCATCACCACCTGAATGTTTCATGGGGTTCTGACTAGCAAACCCCACTTGTCCCCCTGGAACTGCCACATTGCACGTAGATATCTAAACAGTGGAAAGATTTGAAGAGCATATTCACCTGTGTGACAAACTGGGATCCCTCTTTTAGAGCAATTTCAGTTTGATAATTGGCCTTCTTTTTGTTGCATGATTTACAATTTGCAGCAATAACAATGGGTATTCTCAGGCCATTATTTCTGATGAGAGTATAAATGGGGATATAATTTTAATCTCATAATGAAATGATGACAGATATACATAAACATATAGTAACACATTAAAAATTCCCACAGAATTGTAAGTCAAGTGTCATCCAGAAGAGGCCGGGAGACTGAGCTACCATGTTATTACAGGCAGACCTGGTAATGACACAGACAATTAAGACTGACTAAGTTTTTTCATTATATGACTTTTGTTGCAATTGCTGATAACATTGCCAAAGTTTAAACCACTTGGGCTCAGATTTTCCATGCCAGCTATTTGGCTAAGGTAGATTGTTGTTGTTATTTCTGAGGAACTTTTAGTAAAAAATGGTTCAACTATTTCTGAGAATGAAGTAAGGAGGAAAATATACCACTTTTTCACTGAGTCCTGTGCTTTTGAGCAAAGGCTTGAATCTTAATTTGGGAAGCTGGCCTGATCTGAGATGTATGCCTTTTACCGACCTTGTAAAAAGACCGGGTGGAAGAACAGGGGCAAAGCCAACCTGCAGTTGGTCACTGAGGCTAGAGAGTCTGAAGAGAAAGAAATGGAAAGAAAAGTTCTTAAAAACTAGTCTCCAGAGATTCCAAACTTGGCATAGTCCTCTGTTATCCTTCAGTAGCTGTAAAATGTGTCTGCAGAATGATGCCTTGACCAGCCCATACTGAGGACAGCAAGCAGCTCTCAGTTATCCATCACTCTGTTAAAGGTATAAAGGTTTGTGCTGCAGACTGTAGAAACAGGACGGGTCTGTCTAGTACAAGTTTATAAATTCATATATATGTATACAGAGGCACAGCCTGTATACATAGAAGAATGTATGAAAAAAACAAAACAAAACAGAAAAGCTGCATTAAAAGGATGGAGAGTTCTGAAGTTAAGTGTTGAGAAGTAAGGCTAAGGGCAATCAGTGCAATGCTACAACAGCACCATGACATATGTGCATTCAGAATTAATTTCTGATTACATGATTGCACGCTGTTCTCTTCTAGTGGGTGTCCATCACATTAAGATCAGAGGTGGCCCATGACACAAGGTGTTTAGAGGTCCATGTAATTGAATGCTTCAGTGCATTTTATCATTCATGGTGGGGGGGTTATGTGCAATTTTCAACACAGAGCTGTACAATTGGAAATAAAAACCTAAAAAGTCCTCTTCGAGTTTAGAAGTAATAGAATATTATTAATATAGCCTCAAATGTGGCTTTTCAGCCTGCAAGTGATCCAGCTATGGTTAAACTCTAGTTTCAATAGCACTTGATGGGGGAGTGGGGGATGGACTCTCTGCTGATTCCAGATATTTCATACAATGGCTTTGTACTATATTATGCAATGTATTAGATGTGTATTTAGTTATAACACACCAACTGATGGATTCCCACCAGTGTAAGTGAGATCAGAATAAAGCCTCATGGAAGGCTTATGAAAGCTGTTCAAAGGTCTGTCTTTTTACTTGTTGCTTTTAGTACTGCAGTTTGCTCCGATGGCTTGTGCTATGTGCTGTAGAAAAATGGAGTAAAAACCAGTCCTTCTCTCAAAGATTTTTTACAATAGAAGCAAAAGACAAGCAAAAACAGGCGGACACAGATGCGATGAAAAGGGAGAAGTATAAGCACAAATTAAGGCAATATTGGCTAATATGACAGGTAGTGTGAAGACAGTTCCATAGCATCACTGTTGTCAATGTTTTGATAGCTTTTGCAAGCCAGTGAAGAGCAGAGGCCAGCTATGGAGAAAGATAACGACGCAGCCATTGCAAACATTAGAGAGATCCTCCTAAACAGGTGCAGCAATGGGAGAAAGCCCGAAATTACTGGTTTGAAAACTTCACAAGTACAATGACGGAGTCTGGTCTCCTGGGCTAGTGGCAGGCAGGGTCCCCCTGCATGAGGGATGGTGAGAAATCCGTGGTGAAGCCTTCATGGGCTACTAGTGTCTTGCTCCAAGGAAAAGCAGGGGTCTCTGAGAGAAACAGATTCTTTTCTATTTCCTTTTGGAGTTCGATGCGCTTGACTGCAGCAGGGGCTAAATCCTTCTGCTGGTGTGAAACATCTAATAGTGGCACTGCTTTTCAGGAGCCATGATATGACCTTGAACACTGTTGGTTTTGAGGTGGTTTGCCACTGAGTCGTGTTCTGAGACAAATGGGGAATTGCTTGCAAAAAGGTGGCAAGCAGGGAAAAAAAAAAAAGAGAAAATATGTGAAAAATGGAACAGATATTAGTCACAGGGAGGAATAAACATAGAAAGATAATAAGGGGAAAAGCAGAATGAGAAAAAGGAGTGTGCCAGGGAGATCTTCAAACAGTACCATGCACTGTGGAAGATTAGCTTCTGCAGGTAACAGAGGCAGATCCTTTCATTTTATTTACTTTGATGTCTTTCATTCCTGTAGAAAAATGTTGATTTTTTTCTTCCCCTTTTAATTGAACCACCTCTGAAAAAAACACAGGATTAAGTTACAAAAATAAGTTCTATTGTAGTTAAACAAGTTTTGCAGACACAATCATTACTCAGAAGCTTGCAAAATCTAGAACTGTGAAAGATTCATATGTTCTAAGTCAATACTTTTGCAGTATCTCTTTTGCCTCCTGAATACAGCTTCCCATCCTCTGTGTTGTTCTACTGTGATTATCCTGGAGACAGAAAAGTCTCTTTGGTCACTGTCTCAAGTGATGACAAACTTATTTGTTTGAGCAATCGCCTGCACTGTCTGCTCTGAAATAGTTGCAAGTAGTATAAATAGTTTTAATGAGCATTAGCTTCAGCAGTCAGTCCTGAGCTGCATGGGTTGCTTGGAATCTCAGACTTTTTTCGGTATCCCCAACTATTCCTTTACTGTTCCTCTGTTTTGGGTGGCCTGAGTGAATCACGCCCATGTCGTTTGTTATTAGGCCCCCAAGACTCATCGATACCAAGGTAGTTTAATTTCCCATATACTTCTGAGGTCAGCAGCTTTTTCTGCACCCAGGAGGACTGACAGGCAGCTCGTGATTTATAAATATATTAAAATTGAGTTGTCCCTGCTCCTGTTCCTACAGAAATCAGTGGCCAGTCTCCATTGGACTTTCATGCACTCAGATGCTCACATGAAAAAGTTCTTTTGGTTTACTTTTGTATCCCATATACACTGGATAGAGCAAAGAAAGTGTGAGAGCTGCTGCAAGTGACTTCTCGCACCACCCTTCTGCTGATGGAGTTACTTGCCAAAACTACCAGAGGTGCCAAAATCTTGAGTTTCAATGCCGTGTGTGTGGATTAGGGATTTAGGGGTTCAGAGGGTGAAACTGAGGACATGTATGAATTGTTTCATAAGTTGTCTCAAGAATTTCTTGTAAGAGATGGCTGGGCTTCCCTTCCTCATTTCTTGGTGCTGGCTATCACTGACCTGTATGCAGTTGTGCAAATATTCATTTGTACGTTTAGCACATTCTTTCATGAACTTGACACATGCTCAGACTTCTGGAGCACTGCAAAAATTACCTGTTAAATTGGCTGTAGGAGTATAAGCAAATAGGTTTGTGCTCCTGTTTGAGGCTGAAATAAAAAAGGGTGAAGAAGGGAGGGAGGTTTAATTAAAATTAGGCCTGATTTTTATTAAAACTTTAAATGCAGTTTAATTAAGTGTAATGGGAAAAAATGGGAAGTGGGAAAGCATCTTTTTTTTTTTGTTTAACTTCTCATGTTTTTAAATTTGTACAGGGAATTCTATATGTACAATCTTTAGTATGATTTAAAAAAATTATCAAACCAGATAAATATGTCATATTGTCATGACAGGGGTAACCAGGATATTGTACTCAATAAGTATTCACTGGAGTAGTCATAGGTAAGAAGAAAACTCCAAGAGCTGGGAAAACAGCTAAATAGAAAGTTGGAAGGAGGCACCTCATGGGAAGATGCAGGAGGGGAGGCAGGGGAATTATGAATTTGTCCATTCACAGTGATGAGCTCACGCTTTCGCTAATAATACATGCAATGTGTCATTGTTTTTCTCCTCAGATATGTCATCACTAACAATAGGATGAATGTGGTATCAGTCAACAGGGTTGGAAGAGTTTTTTGACTCGCCATACTTTATGCCAACGCATCTTTGCATATGGCTTGTTTGGTAGGAACACGGGGAATGAAACATTCTGGGTCTAATTCACCCCAACTATAAATCTGGTTGACATTAAGTGATTTACAGCATGGGTGTACTTGATTCAGTATAGCTACTGGAAGGAAATTATTTGTTTATTTTAGACTGTCATTTTTAAGTGCTACAGAAATGGAACAACCTGATCCTGGCAGGGGGAGGGAAAGCATGATTCTCTACCCACGTAAGTTGAATGCCTGGTTTGGCTTTAGTGGGTACTAGCTTGGATTTAATGTCTTAGAGGAAGAAATTCCTTAGTAACCTAGGTTTGTTCATCGGTTTGCTCAGAGGAAAGGTTTTTTTCAAAAAGAAATGCTGTCTGCTTTCCTTCTCCAACGTGTTATGCTACATCTTCAAGCAGTTCTTTAATTTGAACCATCTGTTCTTCTGCCACTACATCAACTGACAAGGCAGGAAGTGACTTCAGATTTTCAGCTATATGTATTTTTTTTATTAGTATGTCTATGTAAGCAGCTATTAAAAGCAAGAAAGAATGTATAAATGTAGAAAGATACTTATCCAGTTTAACTAGGTCAACAAAAGGGCTGAGTTTCCCCTTACCCACAAAACTACCTAGAAGTCCTATTTCATTTTAGAGGGAAAGGAAAGAAGTGTAAGTTGCTCATGTTTGACTTTACGAGACATTAATATCCTATATCTGAAAAATGGGTCTAAAGACATTAATTTCTACCAGCTAAGGTGCTAGGAACTTGCCCAACAGAAACTTCAGCTGATGTTAGAATATTCCATACAGGCTACTTAGCGTCTAAGAGATTATTTGTTTATTATTACCACAACGTATATTCTCCCTTCATTATTTCCATGTACACGCAAAGTACACATATGCTGCCCAGAAGGGGAAAATAAATGGAATCAAACAGGTGCATGAGCTTTATGAATAGTCAGGGTGTGCGGTGGTGCCTCTTGCTTCCTTTGGCTGTAAGCTGTCCTAGTACAGTGCATAGCTCAAGTAATCAAGACTTTTGTATCACCTGTTGAGTCTTATCTGAAGTCACTTTTAATTTGTACCTAACTCTTGAAAAGCCATTCATCCATCTAGTTAGTTCACTAGAGTAAGGCATTGATTGGTTATTCTCTCCTATGCACAGCAGCAGTGACTGTATGCAAAATCAATGTTAAACAGACTGAGACCTCCTTAGCTCAGTCAGACTTCTACCTGGAAATGGAGCACCCCTTCTTGGTGCTCTGTGCCCACTCTACCCATTGACTCTAATGTAGGTTACAGGTAGGTAGGCTAAGGGACTAGTGTTGAGAACCAAGTTTAGTAGTTTGGAGTGATGTGTAAAAATTAAATTTTATTTGGGTTTATTTGAGAGAGTCAACAGGTTTTCCTACCTGGTCCACAGACCAGCCTACTGTTCGTCATCTATTTTTCCTGAGTAAAATGCAAGTTAAAGTTTCAACTGGGATTGCTGTTAGTGATCTCTATTAGACTTGTGAATTCACTGGACTTGTTTATAAATCTGTGGAAGAAAAAAAGACAGAAGACCATACTATTTCAAGGTACCTCACAAAAATCTTTAGAGTTCACTAAACCATATTACCTCACTAAATCTTTGGAGGTGAAGTAAGGTGAACCTCAGACACCAATGACTTGCATACACAATTAAGGTAAAGTGTTTGCATCCAAAAATAAAGGGTGTCATCTGTGGTGACTCGCACAATATACCAATATACATGCAGAGTCAGTCTTGGAGATGAGCAACCAGAATAGCTGCTGAAGGCCCCAAAGCCTGGGGACATCCCGCCAGGCTGAGTTAAGAAATTATAAGTCACCTAATGTGGGAATGAAAAGAAGGGTAGCTTAGCCTCTGCCTAGAGCCCCAACAGGTAAATGGCTCTGCATAAATGTCTGGATCAATTAAATTGCTTAACAATAACTATTGTGGCATTGCTGCTTTTGTTAGGTTAGAGTCAGTTGTTACAAGTAATGAGCATCACATACAGTTTTAAGTCCTGACATTGTAAATTCCCTCTGGTAGCGCCCTCAGGCTTGATCCAAAGTGGGACTTTGATGCTGCAACACTGAGTGTTATATTGCCGAGCTTTTATGTGGCTGGCCCAAGGTAAGCAGACACCTCGGTTAAGTGCCTTGGCCCCATACAGGTATGTGGGAAGAGCGAGGTACATCAGGATCAGGCAGTCAGCTTTCTATTAGGAAATGCTGAGGATACTGTGGGATCTTTACCAGCACGTAGCCACCTGTTACACCCTTTATTCCAAAAACAGAGCTTGTCTCTCTCTCTGCTTCTAAAACATGGCAGAAGAGTAGGTGGGGGTGGCCTTTTGAACAGGAGCCTAGTGATTAAAGTACTCCCCCAGGTTGTGGGAAATCTCGCTCAGTTATTGCTTTTGCCTGAGGGAACTCAAACTCACCTCCCAGAGAGTTTCCTAAATAATGTGTCTATCTGCCGTCTGCAGTGCAGGTATTGACCTTGCTGTGGAATTCAAGAATTAAAGAGAGCTGAAGGTGAACTAGGCTAGAAACCAAGAATAAAACAGTGCTTCCAAGGAGCACAGTGACTTCTCTGTCCAAGGGCCATTTTATTCAAAATGCCTTTGCCATGCATACAGTAGGAACCTGTCTTCAAGATTTCTTTCTCCATGTGAGAGGAAAGTGAGGGCTTCTACTTCTGGCCAGTGAAACAACTCCAGTGAGAGAAGAGAACAGTGTAGAGTCCAGAGCCTGCGGGGTTTGCATGGCAGACGAATAATGTGCGTCTGAACTCCCTGGGGCTGACTGCAACATGGTGGTGGCAGGCATGATCCCAAGTTTCTTCCACACTAGCGGAGTGGTCTGACAGCTGAACTAAGAATGGTATGGTGGCTGTATCTAGAAACAGTAGTAGCTGCTACTGCGTGTTATGTGGTGCCTGGTGTGTAGGAGTGCTCTGCAGACTCTTGATGGATCAAGGCAATGGGGAGAGAGGAGTGGAAGAATGACCAACTTTGGGATTTTGCTCGGTTTAGGTGGGAGATATTCAGTGCTGTGGAGGCTGGGGTGCTTCCTGGCACATGTTGAAGCAAAGCTTTAGGTGTCCTGACAACTTGAAGTTCATATAAGGAGGCACCTGTAGAACACAGGCATTAAGTAGCAGCTGAATCGGGGGTTATAGATCCAGTCTTGGATTTTGGTGGCATTTAGTATTTTTGGATCTATGTTCTTGTCCTGTGTCTGATCATTATTTTTTCCTCTAAGACTGTGTAAGCAAAATGTTTATGCTGTGAGTGAATTTGTACCACAATATTTGGGCCAGATAGAGCGGTGTAAGCTAACATTAGTTCATGGCGCATTTCTGCGCACACTCTGGAGTCCTCATAGCAGCAAGTATTGACAGAAGTAGGTGCGAACACGTCATGAGTTACTAGATGGATGTGTCTTTGGACAGTCTTAGCAGGATGATTATGTTTGTCTGTAATGGTTACCAATTCAGTTGGTTCAGTAACTTTCAGCTCAGAGACCACTGAAAATTGTACCGCGCTTGTGCTGCGAATTTAGCATTCTGCTCGAGTCACCTGGCTGTGTTAAGGCATTACCACTTCTTTCAAACCAGTATCTGAAAACAGCCAAAGTGAAGGCAGTGTCATCTTAAAGAGAACTGGCTAGCCACTGTATATAATCTTGACAAGTGATATAAACAGAACCAAACAGCAAAATCTAACTCTGCACCTTTGGTACTGTCTGTATATTATTATATGATAAAGCATCATCAGGTATTATGCTTCCTAGTACAGTGGGATCTTGGGAAGAAGAGATATTTAGATCACATTCCAAATATCAGTGTTATCTGGGCAAAGTATTTCTTTGTTTGCAGCAACTAGAATTTTGTACTGATTTTATACAGTGAAGCCCTTAATGGGCCTTTAAAGCATGACTGGCTAACAACCCTTTATAAGTAGGGTTGAGCAAAAATAAGAACATTTTCTCCTATTAAAATTTACATTTAGTCTGAGCTAGGACAAAATAACTAATGTTCACAATTTCTCAAGGAACAAAAAGATCCAGGAAATGACAGTTGAAAAAATTTATGTTGTTGGTATAAAATTATTTTTTTTCCACATTCTGAAATGGCACAAGGAAGCTGTAGCACATTCATCTCTCTGGGATCCAACTGACCAAATGTCAGATCTTATGATGTAGGCATCCCCACCTGAGTACATCACTTTAGGCTCCATTTTAGTCACTATACAGAAAGAGGCATTTCTAGAATGACATTCATTTCATACTAAAGCAAACTTTTAAATAGGTCAGATGAATGAATCACACTCTGGAAGTGTAGTTGTCCAAAGTTATGAGATGAATCCTACCTCTTATATATTCACTCTTGTCCCATAGCCAGGGAGAAATACCTCTCCTGTGGTGTAGATGCCGTTATGGTTCCAATAGCTCAGTCAGAGGGAGGGACTATGGTTCCCTGTTGGCAGTGTTATCTGACCAAAATTCCAGATCAGCTGCAATTACAGATGAGATAGTAAAGTATATGGTCATCTTCTCTTAGCGAAACACTCCTAAATCCACCCTGTTCCTGCCCCGTCCCCACATCAACTCACCATACTAGTTCTCAGACTATAGGCCATTAATGAAGATGCTCTTCAAACTATTGCTCTTTGCATTGCCTGCTGGGTCACACCATTTTTCCTGCAGTTTTGAGTTCTTGATGCCTGAACATTTGTTTTGTTTAGGGTATTTTTGTTGGTTTTTTTTTTTTTTTTTAACCAGGATAATAATGAATAATAATAATAGCAAATGAGACAGTTCTGGCAGAAATTTTCTGAGAAACTGTCATTTGTGCTAAAATTCATGAAACCTTTTTACAAATACTTGGCAGTTGTCCAACTACTCTTAGGAAGGAGAAAAAAAAAAAGAGTAATGTGATCTCACAAATCAGTGGTGAGCTGAAGTCAGCATTCTGGACTTGATTTGTTTTTTCTTTTTTTCCCCTAAACTATTTGACCCACACTACCTTGCATCCACTTGTGGTAAAGGCTCAAACTCCCTTCTTCCTAGTGATTCTTACATTTCCAAATTAGTGAACAGCTGCCAGGAACGTGTGTGTGTGTGTTTGCATGAATCTTGGTAACTGTAATCAACAAATGTATTTGAAATATAGCTTAACTTCATCAACATCACCTGATAGTTCTTTTGGCTCTGTTTAACCCAAGAGTTGCTTTTGGAAGTTGGATCTTCTTTAATATAATGATATTGCGTGTGAGCTTATAGGTAGTTAGATGTGAAGGCATGCTGGACAGTAACAAGCTTATGATTATGCCTTACATCCTTGGGATGGTAGCTTTCCATTAACTTGAATTAAGACCTTGGATTAGAAATAAATCTTTAAATGACCTGCACACTGATAATACACAGGGAATTACAATGATCCTTCATGTCCAGGCTACACAGCCAGAAATATTCAGCTACGAAGCTCAAATTTAACAGTGGAGAGACTACCACCTCCTGGCATTGTAGACAAATAGACAAAAATCATCCAACCTGGGTGGCTCAAGTTAGCCGGGCCCATGTGTAGAGTCTAGACCGCTCTTGATCCAGTGGCATTATTATTAATAATAATAAAACACGAATGCATTTTTATAGGATGCTTGTATGTGAAACCCTTTGGGCATTTCACAAAATACCACCAAACACAACAGTTATTTTCCATTCAAAACTGCAACATACCCCAGTGAAATTGGAAACTGGCAAGAGAGCAAAAAATACCTACTAAACACCTAACAAAGCACAAAAGGTAGAGCAACCACCCACAATTCATTAGATTTCTACACATGCCAACCCCTCCTGGCCATATTGACATCAGAGGGAGATTTTTCACGACATCAATGGGAGAAAGATTAAGCTCAAAGTGAACTGTAGGAGAGGTCTCAGCGAGGGAATATGGACAGCAGTGCGCTCAGCTGTGCTTGTGCAGATTGAACTGAAAGATGTATTTCTCAGAGCCAGCTGTAACTGGATTAATGCTATTGCTGCCTTTTAGAATTTAAACTTCCTTGTGCTAGAGGATGATGGCGAGATGGGAGCCTTCTGTGTTGACGTTTAGACCTAGACTGAAGACTGAGAGCTGTATTTGTAATATCATGTGGTGTAAAGGAATTCTGTACCACCTCTTTATGGTTTTCCTTGATGTTTTGCTCTTTGTGCATATTCTGGCAAACTCTTGTTATCTCAGCCAAAAGGTGATCAAAATAATCTTTGATTTTTAAGGGAGATTTTTTCCAAACCTCCAGAGTTGATAAAAATGCTGGTTTTCCAAAAGGGTTGGCACACTGGAGATGTAACTACTCTTTTGGTTGGATTGCAAGGGAGCTAAACTGCTCAAAAAATGTTGTGCTACTTTTAAAATGTCTGCAATTCTTCCTTAGGCTTTTAAATCCTCATTTATGTAAACCACAGTCTTTTGTGGTGAAACTGTTCTAACAGTTTTTCAGCATTGTAATACGCTGTTGCTCTCCCAGTTGTTTTGGGTAAGGATATGGTCTGAATTACCATATTATCAAAAAAACACCCCCACAAATAGCTTTCACTTCCAGCAATCATAAACTGCATAGTTTTTCCTATTTAAGCAGACAGCACCTTCACAACATTGCATACTGGATCAGATCAAAGCAAAAACCCCATTGCTGCCACGAAATGAAAAGGAACAGATATCACAAAGCTTGCATTTGTTCAATTCAGGAAGAGAGAATAAAGATTCCAAATGAATTGGAGAATAAAAGCACGATCATTAAGAAGGTGGCCTTTGGTGTGGTCACCTCTGAGATTGTCTAACAGAACGTTGTTGTTGTCTCTACTTGTTCTGTAATGGCCCCACCCTATTCATTTGTGTAGAAGAATGGATCAAAGTGAGCTTGAAGATAGACAAAGTTTATAAAAACAGAAAACTCATTTTCTCATACGTTCTTCGGTGCCTGAGGCAGAGGTATTGATTGTAAGGCAACCGAAACAAGCTAAGCTATTCTTGCCTTCTATATGTTTGAACACTTGTAATTGTGCAATAGGCAGTGAAACAACCCAGAATGACGCACAAAGTGCAGTACAAATGAGAGACAAAAGGACCTGAATTGTTTAAATAAGGCAAGGCTGTGAAACTGAGATTCAGATGGGATTTCATCTTGTAGATGCTTCACAGAAAGGAAAAAAAAAAATCATTAACTTGCTGAGTGGTTTTCTCTTAACTGTCAGTTCATATGGCAACAGTATATTGTATAAATAAAAGTGTGTTTGGGTTGGTTTTTTTTTTTTTAACGTGAAGAGTCAGTGCATTTCGCACAGGCCCATTAACTTGTCTTACAAAACTGGCTTGTGCTAGATCCAGGAGTAGGATGTTGAAGAGAAAATGAAAAGGATCCTTTGTAACAGAGTGTCTCTCTTTTGCCCTGCTTAGGGCCAGTGCAAGCCTCTTAGGCATGACTCTGAGGGCTCAGAGGGACTTTGGTGACTTCAGGGACCCTAAAGAAATAGATTTTCTGCATCAGGGAATTGTATTTCCTGTAAGTAGGTGTAATTCAAGGTTGTTTGCAGAATCAGTTGCAATTAAAATTTATAGTGCTGATCCGTGATGTATGTATTGCCTAATCCTAATTGATTTTTACAGTTTTGCTTCTGTTTGCCTGTACGCCATCTTAACTGTAGCAGCACGTATCTACTCCTCATCTTGTGTCCACAGGACTGGTTCGTGGACAGCCTGTCAGACATGTTTGACGGTCCGCTAACCTCCTTTATGTGCCCAGGCATGCTTAGGTCTGCGTGTTTCAGCTGTGTCAGCACCTCTGTGTACTGGTTTGCTGCTTGTATGGTCACGAAGCTGGTTTTGAAGAGGGCTTTGAGGTTGCCCTCTGTGGGGTGCATAGTATACACAGGGTGGACAGATCTGTCCAGAGATGAAAGTGCTTCTCCAGGGATATCTTATTCTATTTGAGGGAGTGGAATAAGTTCTGCTGGTGTGAGATGCCCTGATACTGGTGTAACTGTACCCTTGCTAGGACTGATCCCTGGCTGGTGTACTTCTGCTGCTGCTGGTTTACTGGTATGGACCAAGTGACTTGATTTGGTGTGGCAGTGTAGAAGAACCTCAGTGAGGGAATAAATGGTATTTACACCCCGCTGAAGCCTTCTGTTTAATCCTAACGCAGCAGAGAGCAGTTGCAGCATAAGGAGGAACTAGGCTCCAAACTTGTGCAAAGAAAGCTTCATTACCAAACCTGTCCAGCCCCTCCCTTGGATTCACCTGGACATGTGCTTCTTCAGTAAGATAAATTGTGCTCACTTTCCAATGTGCTGACTTTGGGGTAAGGGGGAAAACAGTCAAATCAGATATGTTCTTTTTTATTTTAATTAAGTCATCTGTATTTGAAGGTGGTGACAACTCAGCTTCAGGCTCCTCTTGTTCATCCCATACTCTGGGAAAAGTTCCAGTCTGATTTTAGCTTTGCTCATAACAGAAAGCTTGTATTGGTTTCCTAGCCCTATAATAAATTGCGAATTCTGTCATCAGCTCTAATGGTATAATGAAATTTCAACAGTTACACAATGTGCAATGTTCTTGTCTTCTAAGGTCCCTAGCTGAATGGCCAGCTACTGCTGGGGAAGATGAGAGCTCCATACAACATGGAAACTTTCCTTTGGATGAGAGTGGATTTGCTGTTATTGAGAATTCCCATTATGCCTCAAGGGGCTCTGCCCTGCTCTTTGTTTTCTCTAGCAACGTGAGATCTGCCACGTCAATGCAGATCATTACGATTTCAAGCCTGGTATCCTGCCTGTAGCTAAATTTAAGGCACTATGGTTCACAGGCGGCTGAAATCCCACTGGTGCAATGCTCCACACTTCTACCTCTGCTGTAGTTAACTTTGCCAATGCTCTGTCCTGTGCTCACCCCTCCTCCCTGGTCACTGAATGTGCAGGGAATGCTGGTTCAAATGTTGCTGGGTATAAGGGGAAGTATATGCAATGTGGTTGTTCATGGCTGTGGACATGAGGAACAGCCCTTCCCAAGGTTTTTTGGGGGGGATTGCTTTACACCCTTGGATAAGACGTGTAAATTCTTCCTGCAGGTCCTATCCATAGAATGATTCCTCCCTTAAATCCACCAATAGCATAAATGTTCACATCCGTGATTGTGGTGGATGTGACAAACTCTGGGGTATATTATCCTGGCAGACTCTGGAGTAAATTATCTATTGCATTTTATGGTCTTGGGTTTCCTAGCCATGTCACTGAATTAATCTTATCCTTGAGTTGTTTAATTCAACAGGCTGATCAGATTTTGCTTCTTGGTGCTTTTACTAGGGATTAACAGCATTAGGCACTGTTCTCTCTTCCAGTTTTGTCACCTCGTGGCACTGTGAAAGACAATGTAAAACTGGCTAATGAAAAGTTATTCCTGCATAGATGGATGTGGATATATATTCCATTTGTGTGGAGCATCTCAGGAGATATGGAGAAGATAGTCACAGCCTTTATGCTCCAGTGGTGCTCAGATGCTGGAGTAACAGTAGCTTTACCAGCTGTTCAAGTGACTTAATCCTGCGTTGGGAGTCAAGCCACAAAATTAGATAGTTGCAATGAAAATATAAAGGCCTTTCTCTCCTCTTACCCATATTCTGTGGCTAAGAATAAAAACTACCCTTGTGTTGACTTTTCCTAAAGTTGTCTCTGCATTTCATTGCTGGCATTGAATGAAATCTGTTTGGATTTGTGGAAATCATCTAGCCAGTACTCCATTGCTGGTTGTTAGGACAACCAGCAGGTACTACAGATAGATAAAGCATCCAAGGTGTAGTGAACTCGATACTTGAAACCATGCTAGGCTGTCACAGTTTCAACTGGGATGGAGTTAACTTTCTTGCTAGCAGCTGGTGTGGGGCTACGTTTTAGATTCGGGATGAAAATAATGTGGATAGCACACTGGTGGTTTTGGTCATTGCTACGCACTCAAGGCCTTTTCTGCTCCTTATCCCACCCCACCAGCGAGTAGGCTGGGAGTACACAAGAAGTTGGGAGGGGACACAGCCGGGACAGCTGACCCCAACTGACCAAAGGGATATTCCATACCATATGACATCACACTCACCATATAAACGAGGGGGAAGAAGGAGGAAGGGGCAACTTTTGGAGTGATGGCGTTTGTCTTCCCAAGTAGCCATTACGTGTGATGGAGCCCTGCTTTCCTGGAGACAGCTGAACCCCTGCCTGCCCATTGGAAGCACTGCATGAATTCCTTGTTTTGCTTTGCTTGCGTGCACAGCTTTTTCTCTACCTATCAAACTGTCTTTATCTCAATCCATGAGTTTTTCCTCACTTTTACTCCTCCGATTCTCTCCCCCATCGCATCTGGAGGGGGGGAGTGAGTGAGCAGCTGCGTGGTCCTAGTTGCTGGCTGGGGTTAAATGATAACATAGGCTTATTTCAGCCTTCAGAGTTTCTACCTGAGGTTATGGGTACCAGGGACAGGATTAAGTCAAGATTCGCCATTGTAAAAACATTGCCAGGTGTAGGAAATATTTATTGCCACAAAGATTCATGAGTGTAACACAAATGTCCTTAATCTGAAAAACTGAAGGAGAACCTCTTATTCTGATGGAGATGGCTGTATGCTTTGATGGTCTTAGTGTGTAGTAATTCTGTGCCCTTCTCTGGTGATGTATATGCTGCCTGTAATACAGTAGTACCTAGAAACACTGAATAGCATTCTAGATCACATTGTGCTGGATACTGTATAGACAAAAAAACCAACCCAGACGGTAATAAAAGAAAACCTTAAAGTTTCTTACTCTGCTGCTGATTGATAGATTGCTAGAATTCTGGTTTGTCACCTTCCATTTTTATACTTTCCATAGGAGACATTCTTGCAAGATATTCACAGAGTTCTTTTAAAGAAACTCGATCCGTGGAGTTTCTGACGGGCGGTGCAGCTCCTGTAGGATCCTGTCAAATTTGTGGGTGCAAGGCACCTTCCCCAGTTAAATCCTTGCTGACTAGGTCTTCTCCATTTCTTTCCTTGCCATCTGGAATGTGCTCTGCACGATGCTCAGTCAGAAAAAAAATGCATTTTTTCTATAACACTTGGCAGGGAGCTGGCAACAAGAAACCTTTGTTGCCAGAATCCATGTTCTCTGTGGGGGTGGCTCAGATGGCACTGAATTAATTTGGAGACTTAAAAATGAAAAGTATTTATGATAATTTTTATTGATGGTAAGTAACTAACCCTACCTCTAGGGCAACTGATTAAATTAGCTTTAAGAACAGGCAAATAGGCTTCTCTGAATAGCCCTTTGACTTTGTTTTTATGAAGACATCCATTTGTCCATTCCACAGTAATTCTTCTTCAGCTTACTCAATGCCTGTTCCCTCGGAATCAAGACTTTATGACAAAAGGCATATCTTTATTCCTTCTATACAAGTTTTTAATTCCTTGGTCAAATTAGATAGGGCATAGCATTATGGGGTAAAAGACAAAAAGATTTTAGACATCTACAGTTTTAATGACTGTCAATAGCTAGTTGGAAAAGAGGGAATCCTATTAGAATGCTCTATTACCTCCTATTAAAGTGAAGGACAAACATTAATGATCAATCCCTTGCCTAGCCTGAGGCCACAGCCCGCTGACCAGTCAGCACATGTAACTCCAAATCAGATGCAGCATGCACTATTGCTTGTGCAGGCTGACAGATGAGCACATGGAAGGGAACTGAGGGGTACCATGATTACAAGGGAAAGTGGTTGTAATTGGGGGATGTAGGGCATACATCTGCAGGAAGCTCAGCTTCTTCAGTTGTGTTGCTCATAGAACAGCTCATTGACCTTATGCCTATTAGTTCCCTAATTCTCCACCCCGTTCTGTAAGGACTCGAAGAACAATAGGGAGAATGTCAACCTAGTGAATCACTGTTGACTGTCCTCCACATTTTCCTTATTTGGGCAGCCATTTTTGCTCAGGTATGCTGAAAATCCACAAAGTGGCTAGGTACTAAGCCCTCAGACACTCAGACAGGTGTCTCAAAAGACATTTAGGAGACTTACTCCAAGGTTCATGAACTAGATTTTGAAATAAGTCTAAAGAATTTAGATGTGGGATTTGGGACCAAATTACCTTAGGCTTCTTTACTCTCCAAAGGCAAGATATTCAAACAATCTTGACCAAATTGGGATAATTAGAGTCCTTCATCTTACCCCTGCAGCATATCTATTATACTCGTCTAATGAGTGTACTATTCAACCGCGTCAGGGATCTTTGTTAATTTAGTGGGAATAAAGAATTAATCATCAGTATCTCTGCTAAGAAGTTTGTGTTTACCATCAACATGCCCAGTAGATGTGCAGATGTTAGCCTGATGTGAAATTATAGTTAGACATCATCTTGCACTTGGCCAGTTCATTAACCCGTGTCTTATAGGCCTTTGCGACTGCCTTTGGCACAGGGTTAGAGATTTCAAGATGCGCTGGTATTTGTTTACCGAATGTGGTTGGGATAACATACCAAAGAGAGAGAAGTGTAATTCGTACTTCAGTTTACTTCTAGACTGGTAGCTTTGAGGTGCCCTTTAGGTACAACTGTTCTCTCGAGTGTCACAAACCTTTATCTCTCACTGATTTATTCAGGACAAAATCCTGTGTCAGGTGATGCAGCGTTGCCAGGCAGGTCTCCCAGTCGATGAACTGGGTAAGCTGGGATTCCTTTCTTTGCTTTTCGATTTACCTAGCAGCCATAAGAGCCTTAAAGGCTGCAGTTCACTGGAGTTTCATTTTTGTCTCTTTACAGCAAGAGTTGCAGAAGTTGGAGGACTGCTTGTTTTCTTCATTCGTCATTTTTATTCCCATGTTGAATCCACAGAGCAGGAATACACAGTCAAGTGCCAAATCAGACAAAGCAGTTCTTGTTAGTGCGTGTGCATGTGTTATACTACATGCTTTAAAAAAAGCACAAAAACTAAACCAAAACCGAAAAAAAACCCCAGTTCTATGCTCCATGTTTGTCTTTGGGGGAGTGTATGAATGAACTATGCTATTGACTTTCTACTCAGCTCTTTTTCACTGGATTATATTTGAGGCTTTTTGGAAGAGATACTTCTATTTTGTTTCATTGTTTGTGTCATTCCCCTGTTGTTCGTCTAGTGCCAGCATCTCATCTGGATCCAACAAGAGGCTAGTAAACAAATCCTGACTGTCCTGTGGCAAGAGCTCCAAGGTGGGCAAAAGCCAAGGAAGTGTTGGAACTATTAGCAGTGTTTAACAATGCTTTCAACACTGTTTTCAATTGACAAAGTCAGCTGAGAAGATTTATACGGTGGTTTGTGAGAAATGTTGATATATTGATTCTTGTTTGAAGAGAAAAGACATAGACCACCTGACCTAACTGCTTATCTGTGAATATTTGCCCAGGAGGGTATTAAATGAAATATAAAGATGTTATGTGGATTTTTTTCCTCCCCAAAAAAGGTGTTTAGTCATCAGTGGCACAGTTACTCATAGGTACTGAAGCAGTATTTTAGAACAACATTGTCTAGAGGTAGGTAATCCATCAGATAAATGAAAAGGTTGAGGGTATAAAACCTCTCTGCTGCTTTGAAATGTGATTTGCCAAGTCATTGGCAGCTGTGCTTTATGTGCTATTTGGACTTTAGACCAGCTCCTTCATGTTGCTTTATGTGAAATAAATAAAAGGCTCAGGTATTGCCAGCCTTGGGTGGTCAGTCACATGTGTCACAGGTTTTACCTTCCTCAGGATTAATGTACTAATGTCAGTGGGATTACAGTGATGTGAGGTGAATAGGTACAGGAGCCGATTCAGGCCTCAGGTGTCCAGAGCACAGACCTGGTAACAAAGAACATCAGTTTCAGGAATGACCCTTCTCTCCCCATCTCGTTCTTGCTACTGCCCCATTGATCATTCCTTTGTGAAAGATCATTAGGTTTGTAAGCCGGTTTGTTGCTGGTGTAACCCCACTGGGTGCTATGCAGTTACACCAGGGAGAGACTTGGGACATTTTTACTGTACTCAGTCACATGGGCTGTGTAGAGGCAGCCTTCCCACGCAGAGTATTTGCACAATGCTTTCCTGGAATTTGAGGGTGAAACACATCTTGCCTGTTGTGCTTCAGGCATTTCACCCGATTGAGACAGAGCTGTGCTTGCTCGATCGCATTAGCTGGATTAGATCAGCAGTGACAGTCTTCCAATTGTATCACCGTGAGTTTGTCTTCATCTTGTACCTGTTGACTGTCATTCAAGACAAGGTACTGGTCTGGATGGACCTTTGCTTGGCTCAGATGATCTATTCTTATATTTTTTGAGCACCTGGTATTCTTTTGAAAAGAACACTTGGGGATGCGCCAGGAAAATTGATTTGGAGGTGTTTGAAAAGGATTGTGAAGAAAATTCCTGAAGCGCAGCTACTGCTGGTAAATTGTGATGACAATTAGGGCTGTTTGAGAAATGTCACTGTGGTCAGTTTTTACGTGGTCCATTAGGTTGAATGGGCCTAAGCAGTTTCTCCCCAACTACGTCACCCAAGGGTTGTTTTACTGCTTGTTGTTGCTCCTGGGTTGGACTGGGTTGCTGAAGCACTGCCATGTCCCCTGCTTTTGCCCTTGCTATGTGGGATGCTAGAGATGTTTCTGCGGAAGTGGAGGGGCTCTTCCCCCTTCCCTCCTCGGGGTATGCAATCAGAGAAACTTAGTTTGGAAGCTCCCCAGGGATTTTGCCTGTTTGCAGTTGAGGTCACATGGGAGCAAACCAATTGCTGGTTATCAGTTCCTGAAATAAGGGCTGGTCCCCAACATAAACAAGGGCGAAGGCTCTTCAGCCTCCTGAGAAGTGGAGGACGACTATTTTTTTATAGACTATTCATCCATAGTTTGAAAGCTGTCACTGACATAACATTTTTTTCATTGCATCTATCCCAAGCTCTGGGCTATCATCCCCTGTGGGGGTTTCTTTTCCACTCTGTTCTCTCCCTGACTATTTTAAATACATGTCTTCATTCCAAATAATCTTGTAAAGGGAATTTCATCTTCCTGGTTCCTCCTCAAGTCAAATGCTGCCTTTGTCTTTTTGAAATCAGATGCTGAAACAAAATCTATACAGAGGCTGCTGGGGAGTTGTTAAGTTTGAGGCACAGTTGGGGGAAATCAGTGCCCAGAAAAGAAATAAATGGGTCATGAGTCTAGAACAGCTACAACTCTCTTAATATGCTTCAGCTATTTGAGTTATGTAAAAGTGTGTGAGAGAAACACAATGCAAACTGCTGACAAATGTAGATGACAAATGATGAGGTGTTTATTTATCCAAGACCTGATCTATCTATTTACTTGCTTAATCCCTGTAGAAGATACATTTTGGTGATAAAATCAGCCCAAACTTCCCCAGCTGTCTCCTTTGGTCAGTATCCAGTGGATTGCTGGTGGCAACCAAAATTTCTCCTTGGTGGGTAAAGTCAGTGGAATGTCACAGTTTTTTGGTTTGGGGTTTTTTTTGTTTGTTTGTTTGGGGTTTTTTTTTGTCCCCCCCCGCCTAGGTTGCAGGTAATGAAAATAGTATAGGTTACCACATTTCAGTGTTTTCAGTTGATCAGGTCCATGGGTCCTATTTGTCTGAATAGCCCTCTTGCTAATGTGTGTGGCTGGTTTTGTCATGGAGAACTCCTATCCCTTATATAAACTATGCCTTCTCTCTAACAGAGTATCATTTTTGCTTATACAATGCATGCAGTCACACAATTTATACTGCGCTTCATGCTTCGCTTCCTTGCATTCTCATCTCTTTTCTTCCCCTGTGAGGCTATGAGTTTGTTTGCTTTTTGGTTAGTTAGGCTTAAAACTATGAAACTCATAAGATTTTCTGTTTATACAGGCCTATCTTTGTTTTTTTGCGTTCAGTTTCAGGAAACAAAACAGCTGTAGTACTTACTACACCGCTTACCATCACAAGCTTCAAAAAGCATAGGAATAGCCCTGCTATCCTGAGATGAGCACCTGCTCTTCATTCCTCTGTTTCTTTGAAGTGTTCCAAGGTTGCCAGGTGAGTCATTTAATATATCATTCAATATGACAGGATTTAAATGGATCTGCTTGTTATGATATTTGGCCAATCTTTAAACAGAGGGGGAGATCCCATTTAAAAAAATTCTCTGATGTAGCAGGTGTACATGAGTCTGAGCTTCAATCTAGAGCTCTGAATGACATTGGTAATGAATATTAAGAACTTCATTTGAAAAAATACATTTAATTGCACTCATCATCAGTGGGGGAAGAAACCGCCCTACCTAATATTTGTGAATTAAAGACACGTGCTGGAAATATTCATACCACAGCCATGAAAGAAAACACACACACACAAGAATAAGTAGGGGGGAAGAATAGCAAGTAGTCGTCTTAACACAGGCTGTATGAGCACGCCTGGTGTATGAGAGGGACATGTTAACATTGCACTGCTATTTTTTTTAAGGTCTTAAACCTTGACTTTGCCAGCTGAAAAGATATAAATTTTTTTTTTAACATTAAGAATTACAGCAAAACCTTGGTTTGCATTTTGAGGTAGAATAGAGAAACAAAAATGGGATAATGGTAAATGAGAATGATACCCCCATGCAGCTAAGGCAGGTAACCCTGTATCCTGGCCTTCATCGCTGGAGCCCACATTCGTTCTTGTTTCCCAGTAGTGCCGGACTGGTGTCCCACATCTCCTCCCTTCCTCCACCACTGCCTGGCTCCTCATTCTGGCCTCTGAGCAGCTGGCTGAGGGCCCTCCTCTTCCCTTGTGTTTGGTGTAGCGTATTCCTTCTGCCAGCTAACCTGATTCTGGTCAGCCCTTTTTCTTTACATGCTTCCAACTTCAGTTTCTTTGTCCAAATGGTCCCTGTCTCCCGTTCTTTCCCTTATTTCCTATTTCTTTCCCTCCCCTCTAGTTTTGGTTGGTTTTTTTTTTTTTTCTTCATTGTTTTTGTATAAAAGCTGCTTCTTCCATACTGCCTGGGAGTGAGAAAGTAGGGAAGTGCTAACATTGGTGATGGAGGATGCTGAGTCTGTTGCAATGCCTAACCCTGGACCAGAGTAACTAGGACCCTCAGCCGTGGAGAAAAAAAAA
Organism: Anarhynchus alexandrinus; assembly: GCA_008711295.1. Classification (NCBI taxonomy): domain Eukaryota; kingdom Metazoa; phylum Chordata; class Aves; order Charadriiformes; family Charadriidae; genus Anarhynchus; species Anarhynchus alexandrinus. Next base: position 10,450,950 of record VUYV01000003.1, read on the forward strand.
TAATTAATAAAATCTGTATTTTTCCTCTGTACTGAGGCTGAAGGATTTTCAATTGTTCTTTGGGGAACACAGTAGGGCTCTACTGGGTTGGAAGATGCTCAATGAAATTGCACCAGGGATATAATTATTCAATGTGTTCAGCTTTTGCTAAAAATGCCAGAAAGATTGAAGGCAAAATTAGTTATGTAGAGCACAGTAAATCTTCTCTTAGTCAACACCTCCATAGCCTATATATGGCTGCCTTTTTAGGATTCAGCGTGGGCTTGTTGTAGAGCTTAATGGCTGAGTTACCCAATCATAATGAGCTACTGCGTGCATCAGCTGAGCATGATAAAGCACTCCTAATGTGTCTACAATGCAAGGTATTTTAATTCCGACAGGAGTGTTGCGGGAAGACACGGCACTTTTCTACACCAACACATGGACAGACTTAGGTGGGTGGTAGCACCGTTGATGGAATAAAACTCCTCACAAGTGGTGACATATTTCTCACTGGGTCCTAAATATAATATCTGAAGAACCGAACTTATATTTGGCTGGCTTTATAAAAGTGCCAGTTCCTGTTTATATTAGCAAATATGTTAAATACATTTTTGTGCTCTTAGTAAAATACATAATTCTTTGCTTCTTTTTAGAGTCTCTCAGTGAAGAAAGCGGTTCTGTTCCGCTTACAAGCTAAGAACTGCAAAATTACAGCATGAGTCAATTCTTCAGAGTAAGTACTTAGGCACCCGCTTAATTTTTGCCATGTAGAGCAGCTCCTCAGATTTCAGTGGACTGAAACTCAGCCTCTTGACTCCAGAACTCTTCAGCTGTCTTACCTCGTTTTGGCCCCTTTATGTTTGTAAGGATACTACTTTTACCAGGTGCTTTCTAATTCCCTCTTCTCAGGAAGAGCACAAATCTGTAGCACAGAGATCTGCTTTCTTTCAGTAGCTTTGGGCCACATCTCTGCTGGCATTCCTTTTGTCTTTCTTTTTCCAACCCTACTGTTTTCCTTCTGGGTCTCAGGCATTGGAGACAGCCAGAGTAATAGCAGGAAAACTATTACGGAAGCGCAGAATACCTGGGATTGGGACCTTATTGCTTCAGGTGTGTAAGCCTAGAATAAAACCTGTTGCTGTTCGGCAGGGCCAGTCTAGCTTATGAAAGGTTTTCTTCCGTGCTCACCACTGCAACATCTGTGTGTTGGCAACCTGAAGAAACAGTGACAAGACATGGAGGAAGCTCGAGAGCAAAGAACTGACGTAGTTTCCCAAATCATGTGGTTGTGACAAAGCAATTGGCTTGTTTAGACTGAGGTTTGAGGAAGCGAGAACAGAAAGGACGCTCGGAAGAGGAATAGCCACAGATCATTGTCTCTCTGGGTGCAACTGTTGGCACCGGCCTTGGGTCTAGGAATGGCATTTCCCTCTCTTCTCTCTTTGTGCATCAATTTGCCTTCTTTCACAACCCTCTTCTGCCCAGCACTACATTTAATGATTGTTCTGGGAAAGGAGATGTATCTGTTCTTTGGCTTCTGAGCCCCTCAGGTCAGCTCGGGCCTCTGTCCATTGCTTCTGGTGCTCCTTTGCCCTGTGGTAGCACTTCTTGAGCACCGTGTAAATACCTATACATTTGTAAAGGTCCTATTTCTCTTTTTCACAGTTTATAGTGTACCCTTTGCCAGATGCAAAAGGGATGGTGGTTATCGCCCGTCGTGGTGTGGGTTGCTGGAGGGAGGCCCTGTGACCCAGGTCATGCAGAATGAAACGTGTGCTGCTTTGTACGAGGAGCCCTCCTGGGCAGTGCGAGGTCGAGATTACCACAGGTATATCCCTCAGTAACTTTAATCCTGCATTTACAAGTTCAGCACTGTTTACACGCGAGGCAAATATGTTCCCTCAGGAGGTGGGGAAAAAAAAATCCGTGCTTACTGATAAAGAAGTACAAAACAGTTGTTGGCACAATGATTTCTGAATCTATTGGGAGTCCTATCATGCACTGTTATAATAAGATAGCTGGAAGATAGTAACTTTGCACTTGATGGAAAAACATACTGTAGAGCTTAATGAAATTTCGTCATGCACTTTTAATTGATTTCAGCAAGGGAGACCTTTTCAAAGCAAATACAGCTATTAATATAATTAGTGCTTCAGCTAATATACTGAAATTATATTTGTATATCAATATATCAGACAAATATTTGTATGAGATAGGCATTTCAATGACTACTCAGCTGAAATGAACAAATTAACTTCTTCGATTACAAGGGCCTTATTTCCTACAGCTGTACTTTGCAGTTCATTTTCCAGTGTGAATGCTCAAATTAGGCTGCTAAATCCACAGTTAATCTGAAATAATTGGCTGTTTTTTCCCCCCAAGTGATCTGGGCAGTAGGACAACTGAGCAATACTGCTTGTTGACTCTGCAGTCTGGTTTTCGTGAGGGCTGTGCTAATGGATATAAGTCACTGGGTCTATGCAGAGTGTGGTGAGAACCTTTTGGAATGGGGCGTTGGTTGGCTTCGTACTATTACCCTTTCCGGATAAGACAAAACTGAATGATGGGTGCACAGCATGGCATGTCCTGGTACCTTGTTCTTCTGACTGTCCAGCACATGAAGCAAATTTCTTTTTCTTTGAAGCAATCAAGATGGTGGTAGGTGGTGGGTATAATTCCTGGATGGGGCCAGGACAACGCTGAGGCAGAGACCTGGGTCCTCAGAAACATTCCAGGGATTGCTGCTTTGGCTATATATCCGTTTTCACCAATCTCAAATGCTACTGGACAGCTTCCAGTGGACCTGAATACAAGGAAAAATAATCACGTACAGTCAATCATAGGTCTTCACTTGGCTCTTGTGTTGACCTCTGTGCATACTCAGAGCTCCATTGAGACTGGAATGAATTTGATTCTATGCCCTGTCAAATCTGTGGTAAAGCTCTCGATGGAGTGCAGGATCAGGCACATAGGTCTGTGTTCAAGGGAGGACCTAAGTTCTGCAGCTGTCTGCCCTGAACCACTTTGAGTGCAGTCCAGACCTTTGGTGTCTGGTGCTTTAGAGACCTGTATAGTAATTAAGGACAGTTAGATACTTCAGAATGGGATCCAAAACAGCCAGCAGGCTCAAGAGGTGCCAGATACCAGCTAAAAGAAATACGGAAAACAAGAATATGTCTGAAATCTTACCACTCTCTTGGGCTAGGGCACCAGACACAATACTCCAATCAAACATGACTCCATGCACCCACCTAATATCCTGAAGAGGTAGGTCCAGAGACCTGAAGTCTCTCCTGTTGATCGGTTTCTACAGCTTTTGTCCCAGAGTGGTGAAGATGACTCATTCTTCTCTTAAAATTTGACTGAAAGAGCTATATTTTCATGTTGTATATAACACCTTAGTGGCTGGAGCTCATCCAAGATCTGCCAGGTCCAAGTCCAGTTCCCCACTTTGCTTGAAGTGTTCTTCCCATTGTCTCCCATCTCCAAAGGAAGTGTGCGAATGTTCTCCAGTGCTCCTGTGAAAACTATTCCTCTAGTCGGGCAATAATTCAAGGGAGCCATAGAGGGCATGTAGTGAAGTTTGTCTTTATAGCCTCGTGGTTAGGGAACTCAGCCAAGGAGGAGGAAGCCAGGATTTTGATCCCTGTTTCTAGGACTGTTCATGTGTGTTATTGCTTGATGTAAAGCTCAGGGGAGCAAGGGCCAGATCTCAGGGCTCCCCTTCTCAGGTAAGTTCCTTTAAAGTCCCACCTTTGATACCCAAATCTTTTATCAGATGTCTAACAGTTTTGGAATTTAAAGGTTTTTCACAAGGCTGTGGATCTTCCCTGTACCTCTGCCAGGTGAACCTCCTGGAAATGAATGGATTCCATCTTTGGACAGAAAGATTACCTACATTTTTCTGCCCAAATTCAACCTTCATTTTGAATCTTCCTTCAAGTTCTGTGTGAAGTCATTCTACCTCAGAGGGAATTAACTGTTATGTTGAACTTTAGTGCAGTTATGGCAGTTCTCATGGGTCCTCAGTTATGACTCATACTATCGTGTTCTTTCTTTTGTGTCTAGTAAGTAGTTGGCAAATTCTCTGCAGCTATAGCATGAAAAACCTAAAATGCTGTACTTAAGCTGGGCAGAATTTAAGAACCACAGCTGCTTGTGACTGAAGTTACTGCCATCATGGAATACACTGGATGGGACTGTGTAAAGAGGAATACCTGGTGAAAATGTTGGATAGAAATTGCAATGGAAGTAGTTGAACAGAAGAGATGAAAAGGAGAATGTGAAGCGAACATATCTATACAGGAGCCTAAAAGAAACAATCCGTGCTGGGACTTCCATTCCTTCTATACATTGTGCCAGCTTATTTGTAATTTCTGCTGAGAAAGGTTAGAGACACAGTTTTCAAGTGCAATGAAAATACAGGAACTTCTCTGTGTAATGAGAATCTTGCAGTGGAATTTACAGGTAGCAGTTGCTTGAATTGTCAGTCTGAAAACTCTTTGCTCTGGTGTATGTAACAGAAAAAAGAAATTGCAACTAAGAAAATGTACGTTAGCCAACTGATTTTGTGATGAGTTCTGATACCATAGATTGCTAAAAATGAAAAGCGCTAAATGTCAAACTACATTTATCTGTAGGTTTCCCTCCCACCCTCATTTCAGCTTGCACAGCGAAAGGAAATATCAGTATAAGCTTCTATTGGGAGTCAGTTTCTAGCTGACGTCCTGTAGTAGAGGTGCAGTTCTGAAGTTGTGGATGCTTTGGAGGCTCTTCGTTTTGTTTCTTAAGAAAATATTTCATTGCAGTTGGAGAAAAGGGATGGAAATATTTTTCTAGTCTTATATTTTGCTGGTTTCATAAAAGCCTACATTTTGACTTGAGGATATGGACCTTTAAATGGAGTAAACTACTGTCATTATTAAAAACACCTTCCTGGAAAGAATTCAGAGATGTTCAAGACTATACTTTTTTTTTTTTTTTTCCCCTGGCACAGTATTCTAATTAACTCAACCATTTCTTGAGTAATGTTTTTAAGGTCACTAGCTTGGCTGGGTATTTGGTAATAAAAATTACACCCCACGTCTGCAATAGGACCACTAATTTAAAATAGCCATTTGATTCAAACTGACCTGTTTGCCAGCATAACTAATGAAGTGTCACTTTAATATTTAAAGTACTGTTCTTTCAAGGTAATTGCTATTTACTGGTAATTCTTCTTCATTTGATGGTTTATTAGGTACCTATAGGAATTTAAATTGGGCAACTGAAAAACTGTAATTGTCTAACTAGCATAATACTTTGCTATAAATATGCCTGGGCACCTGTTTAAGGAAGTTTTTTTGTTTCTGTTTTTTCCACTGTGAAAGAATGGGGAAGGCTGATTTGGGAAAGAGGTTCTGCCTATTAATAAGATATTAGAAAAGAGCCAGCAGAAGGGGGCTGTCATCCTAAGGAATGCAGGGACTTGTTTTGGCTAATTCTGCTCCCACCCACGTGGGCGTCAACATTCCACTCAAATATGGCAGGGCTTGGCCTCTCCTTGTGGCGGGGGGGATAGATTTGGGGGAGGAGGGAGGGGGAGAACCGCCAGGAAAGAACTGATCTGAAAAGGAATTGCAGAAAAGGATTAAAACCAACGTTCTCTTGGAAAAGAAAAATTGTAGTGGAAAAAAAAAAAGTAGCTGGTAAAATAAATACATCACTTGCTTGTTCCTTTTCTATTCTGGCTTGTTAGTTAATATCTTCTTTTGTCTTCAATGCATCATAGTGCTTTATTTTGCCCACAAAATACAGCTATTTAAATTAATCTTCTTGCTAAAGAGATGTGGAGTTTTGTCATGCCCTCCACAATCTGATAAATGCATTAGAAAAGGGCCAGGAAACACCTCTCTGAGAAATTCCTGCTTACTTTCGTTGATACTTGCCTCTTAATAAAAGAGCTTTCTGAGTGGGCATTGCAGGTTACAGTCTTATTAACCTTTTCATTCTTCCCACTTGTGACTGGCTCTTTTTGTTGAAGCTTGAGTCTCCAACTCCGTGTCCTTAAATGATTTTAGGATTGTTTCTGTGTCACCTGTGTTTTGTTGCTAGCCGCTACCAGTAATAGCTGATGAACAATGTTTAGATTACATGACGTTAAGAGCAAGAGCTCTTGTATCTGCCTTTTTATTTTCCTGGTATAAAACAAGTGCTTCAATTATTAGTGAATTTATAATTTTCATATCTGTAGATCGGGAGCTAAGAATGAAAGCAGCCTGTGTTTCGCTAGTTTACGCCGGACTTTTTCATAAGGTGGGAATCTCCATTTCCCAAGGTTAGGAGCTGATTTATTTATACCATCTTGATTTCAAAAGTAAAAAAACAACAGTTGGAAGCAGATCCTGCCACAGAAATTTCACCCCAATAGCCAAAGTGTAGCCAAATTATAGTCAACCAAAAATGAAGTACTTAAAATGGGAAATGTTGGGCAACCCTATCTTTTGGTAGCTCTACCAGTACTCTTTCTCTGCTAGAATTTAAAATTAAGAAAGATAGCCATAGTGTTCCCTCCTCCAAAGATATAGCGTGTCAGGTTTGATTTGTGGCTTGTCCATGCTTGGGCAATGGGGATCACTGAAATGTCTGTCTGCACCTGAATTCCAGTCCAGTGGTGTATCCAGTGGGTGGTGTGAATATGCTATGTCATTTGCTCATAGGTGCATCACCCAGTGGAGATTTGCCAGATGACTTCATCATCCCACTCAATCTTGCTACTGTATTTTATATTTTTGCAGCAAGGAGACAGCACAATATCCTGGCAATCTGTGTATGTATTAATGAGGTGTCTGCCCACACTTCTTAACGTAGGGTTACTAACGATGATTGCTAACATAATGCACTATTTAAATGGCCTGTACAGTCTAATGTAGCTATATACATGCATAAACCACAAATTATTTTGTCATGGTTGGTATACTTTGTGCAAACATTTAATGAAAAACACTGTTGCAATACATGGAATACCGACTTATTTTGTGGATTTTTTTGTGACTGAAGAACTTAATTCTTCATAGCTGTGTTAATACTGGTTTGGTCCACAAATTTGATGAGTTAATATGGATGTGTTTTGATCTATGACAGTTCCATGGAAAGCTCAGACACAGTACCTTTTGTGGTCAAACTTGAGAGAGGATTGAACCTGAATTAAGATTTGCTGCTTAGGCCAATTATTAATTCAGATCCAGTACTTGAAAACTGATTCAGAAGTGGATGTTCTTACTGCAAAGTGCCGTTCTCAAAAGTACAAGATGAAACTCCCCTAGAAAGAGTGGTAGTCACTGCCTCTGGGCGTGTGCATACGTGAACGAGTATGTGTGTTTGTGTGCATGTTCATGCATGCATGTGAACACACATTGCTTGTGTGTGATGGGTCTTACATCGATTCACAGCAAAGTCTGTTTATATTTTCTAATTTTTCTAATGTAAAAACTTTTCTATATGCTAATAGAAAACTCAATGTGAAGAAGTAAAAGATATTTTCTTTGCATTCTTAAACTGTTTTTCCCCTTCTTCCCCATTCTTCTACATTGGAAAACCCCTCTTTCAGAGTAAGAGGGAAACACAGATGTAAAGTGAACTGCTATGAAAGAAGCTCACGACATGCAAAACTGTTGTGGTGCTTACTTTTTCTCTTGTCATGGCGCGAGATCACAAATAGCAGTCTGAGCTCTTGAGGCTCTCTTTCTTTGTTGACTTAGCTTTTCTTATGTGCAGAGTCAATGGGAAAGCTTGTGAAGGCTTAAATAAATACATACATTCAAATTGAAACTGAGCTGGCCTCCAGCAGTCAGGGTTCCCATTATCTCATCTTGTTTCAGTCAAAATGCTTGTATGAAGCAATCCAATTGTATCAGAGTAAACAACATTGCGTACAAATTTATAAATACTCTGCCTTGCCCACAACAGTTCTATGCTTCAATAAGGAGCTTCCCTGCCTTGAATGAATGCTGTGTCCTGGAGTACAGAGTAGGTGCCATTGCTCTCATGTAGGTCGTTTTATCAGCTGTGGAATATGGGGGGGGGGAAGGTGCTGAGAGATGTCACTCCTGTCCATCCACGATTGATATTATGTCTGTGTTCAGAGAAAGAAAAGTTGAAGGACGTTCTCCAGGGTGACAAATCCTTCCACGGTGGCCTACTGGAAGATGGTTCCCAGGAACATATTTTTCTTCTGGTAAATAGTGCAAGTGGCAGGGTTTCTCTCTCTCTTGGGAGGGAGGGAGTTCAGGAAGGAAGTTCAGCTTTGTCCTTTCTTTTTCTCTCATAGACGCTAGAGTTTTTGTTTCGTTTCCTAATGGCTTCCCTTTGTGTAGTCTCATGTGTCAGAGGTCTGTGTAATCTTGTCTCCTAACACTGAAGACTGGCACAGCTACATTCCTGCAACATTTAGTTTCTAGTCAGTGAAAAGCTGAGATGTGGAAGGCTTAGTCAATGGGAGGTTGCATGAGGGATTTGCAGATCATGGGGGCTGGTGTCAACAGCTTTCCTGATCGTAGCTCCTAAGGAAAGTCTCTGGTCTGGGACTCATCTGATGGGGTCGCAATACATGGTAGGAGAAGAGAGGACATGCTTGGTGCTTGCTTGTAGTTTGGTGTTGGACATTCTCCTGTGAGGCACCTGTCACCTTCTGTTTTCTAACTGTCCTCTGGTTCTGGGCTTCTCTACTCTCTTGCGGAGGGAATGGAAGGTGCTGTATATTGGTAAGCTACCGCTGAGTTGTATTTCCCTTGCACCTAAGTACCTGGTCCCTTTTTCACAGGATTTCTGTGTTTTGATTTCTCACCATTCCTCACACTTGGAGAAGGTGATTTTATGTCCCAGTGCTTCAGCAGGTCTTTGGCTCCTACCATGTCCTTCTAATCCTGCTCGCAAAACAGTGCTTTTAATGTCACCTCCAGTTCCCCATACTTAATATCAAATTAACACAACTTGAAAGATTTTGATGAGTTTTTTTGGCTTATACACATAGCACCATCTCCTAAACCTGTGACCCAGGCAAGTTTCCATTGCAGTGTTTGCTCACAGCAGGAGCATGTGAAAGGAGTGTGTTTCGAGAATGACTAAACGTCAAAGTGGTTGTACGTGAGCTGTCCTGAGAAGGGTAATGCTTATCCTGGAAGATGGCAGAAGTGTTTATGTTATGTTAATGGCTAGAGGTCTCAGTTCACATTTAGGTTCCTCTCTACCACAACTAATAGAGATAGAGATGAGAAACCTTTCTTATGCAGACCCAGATTTGTTTATCCCTCTGCATAATTACAGTAAAGAGAAGTCAAGGGTATCTGTGATTATCATTCCTGCCTGGTTACACTCTATCATCTCTCAGAGCAGTGCATTTTTGTAACTCTAGAGTGAAAAGGCTTTTTTTTTTTGCTTTTTTTTTTTTTCCTATGGGCTCGCCTAGGAAGATACCCATCTTTAATATGAAGCTTTGAAGCATTATTATGGTAATGTCAGGTAACTGCTCTTCAACATAGATTGACAGCTAGCTATTAAATAAGGGTAGGGAAGAATGTGGCATCTGTGTAGTGAATGATGCATGTGGTTATTTTAAAATGTTTTTTTATAAGCAGAGACACGGCAATTGCAGGTTTTCTTTGCCTTTTTGATTTAACAGCATTTCAGAGTCTTTTGCCAAACCACAAGTAAGAGCAACATTTATATCAAACTGCAGTCTCAAAATATTTTCCCCACCCTGATTCAAGCACAAAGGATTTAAATTCTAATCAATTGCAAAATGGGCTACTGGAAGAGAGTATATTTTGCACGTGTCCGTTTGAGCCTCTGAAACAAGCAAAAATGTATTGGTTTCTAAAGTCGCTCAATTTCTGACCAGTTTTCACTAAGGTTTAAATTGGCAGGTACCTGACAGCTGTAATGGATTCATCTTCAATAACAAGTTGAGCTCTGAATTGCTACTAGTTGGCACTGGCAGGGATACCAGATGAGCTCACAGAGCTCAGTACACGTGCTCCTTTTCACAGTCAAAATGACATGTTCTGCCAACCCAAACAAAATTGCCAGCAGGAAAAATAACATTTTTCTCCATGCCATGGGTTTTGGGACTAACGTCTTTTTCCCATGCCTGGTTAACATTTTTCTTTCTTTCATGTAGCAAAGGGTATGGCGACAACCAAGACTGGACCATGGAAATAGTGGGCACCTGCGGACAGAACATTGAGAAAAAGATCGTGAGAGCTATCTCCTGTCTGGAGTTGGTAGTGTGGTGGGCGTTTCCTATCCCTGTCTCATTTTGGTTCCAGAAGACTCCTGTGAAGAGCCAGCTGCTGCTCACGTATCACTGGCATAGCCTGGCTCTTCGCTCTGTGTAAGTCCTCTGAGCAGAGGAATGCAAATTCCATTTTCATTGTTATTTGGCTAAGAAAATGGTGAACTCTTGAACCTTTTTCTCTTACAATTTTAACTGAACTTGACCTAAATATAAAGGTTGAAAGCTGAATTAACTTTTTCCTCGCTGGTGTTGTGGTCGAGAAAGGGAAGGCAGAAGTATCACACTGACTGCTTGTTCTTGCAGCTTGTCCAGCCTGACAGGCTGGTGGGAATGCCCGTCGGTCTCCCACCCAGCTTGCTGGCTCCTTGGGGCAAAATATGAAGCGGGTCTAACGTGGTGTAACTTGCATTCCAGCCAGCGAGCAATTGCTTACTAAAGTACTCCTGAAAGTTGTTTGTTGAGTTTTCCTTGTTTGCAGCAACTTTAACATAGCTTATAAAGTCTACTTTCAACTCGGTAAGTCATACCGTTTCAAGTTCCACCACACAGAGCTAAGTAGGTATAAAAGCACCTTTGAGAGTCTCCCTTGATTTTTAGAGTGAGATTAGTCAGAGCATGGGGGTATGATTCGGTACCTCTGCATATGTTCACTGCTGAGTCTGGTCCAGGAGAATGGCTGCTGAGAAATCTGACGCCCATTGCAGTCAAGACTTCTTTCCATGTGTTTCTCTGATTTTTTGGCATTGCCCATTGATGCAGTGCATTCAAACGCTTACAGATCCAAAGCATAAGAAGCACATTGAGAGGTTTTGAAAACACACGAACCATCGGGGAATTGGCTTTACTTTTTTTCTCAGGAAGAGAAGATAAATATGACCATGATTAAAAAGTCATTATGAAGAGGACAGCGATCAGTCTCTAGCTATGTTCACTGAGAGAAGGAGAGATTGACTTTGTTAGCAATGAAGTTAATTGACATTGGCTGTTAGGAGAAATAGTCATCTTCTGAGAGATGCTTAAGCTTTGCAACAGGTTACTTGCACAGGCTGCTGGCGCTCTTCTTCATGAGACAATTTAAAGAGCAAGTTAGATAAACCTTTGCTTGGAACAGTCTAGGGATACTTGTTCCTGTTTCCCGAAACTTTTTCAGTTTTCTTTTGGTCTGGCATTCCTGTGGGCTTCAGCTTTAACCCTGTAACTTCTGAATAGGTATCCCAAACATACGCTGATAGAAAATTGCCTAAATGAAGACCAACAACACAACAGGGCATTTAAAAGGACCTCCCATGAATGCTCAGCCTCTGGTGGTGGAAAGCATATCAATGTCTACCCACAATGCTTAGAACGCCTGTAAAGTTTATTGGAAAATAGAGCAGTGATGGTATCTAATCTGTTAATCCTAGCAGGGAATTTGTTCCTCTGCCTCAGATTGCAGGCATACCATGAAGTGCTGAGATTGGCATGAGCAGCGCACATTTTTATTTGAGGGGAACATAAATCCTAAGTATCTTGTTTGTGTATAATTATTCTTGCCCTGAGGTTGCAGCATCTTGTGCACACAGCTGCATTGTGAACATTTTTCCAAGTTTATTTAGCACCGAGTGCAAGTACTTTACATGTCAGAGCTGGGAACGCTCCTGTTTCAGCTGACTCCACTCCTTTGGGGTGTTGTAGAGCGCTTAGGTGACTAAGCGAGAGGCAGTTGCACAAGCCTGGAGAGACAGGGAGCTTATTTAATCACATTAGAGAAAGAGAGAGTAGGCGCCCGGGAGCAGACAGAACTAATCTGTGAGGAGAGCGAGAGTGAGCAAGTATGTCTTATGGAAAGGATTTGGAGGTCGATGGATTGGCAAAGTCAGTGCACCCGTAACAGAGGATTTGTACGTACTTTCTTGATCCACACGTGTCCGTATTTAAGAACCTAGCTAAGGGCTTCAACTCCTGTAAACACATAGCAGCCAGCGGCTTCTGATCTGGAACTATGTTCCAACGGGAGAGCTTACTCCTGTTGTGTTTTTGCTCCTCACCCATCACAATTTTTAAGAGATTAGCGAATGTATCAGTGGCAGTGGCCCGAGATTTGATTAACCCGTACCTTGGTGGTTTCGTGTCCTCTTTACATTGCTTTTTTCTTTTTAAATGGTGCAGAGGGCAAAGTGAGCCTCCTATGTGGCAAAGATGCCACCTGGAAATAGACATCCCAGCAGTAGCATGGGGATTTTTGAGGTGCTCTAACCTCAGTTTTACTGAGGATACAATGGACAGGTTGATGGGCTGGGCTGTTACTTTATAGAATTAACCTGTAGTGTCTGTACTTGGTGGAAACAGACATCGGGTTAAGGTGTGATTCTGACTAAATGCCAGTAGCAGAGCATGTCTGAAATGCCTATGTATGTATTGTAAAAGGCACTTGCATATTGTGGCTCACATATATATTTTTTTTAATATTTCCTGAAGTAATATTTTTGTAGTAACTGATAATTTTATTCTTCAGTCAGCCCTTTTATAATATATTATTAATGGAAGTACATAATATGGCAAGTCCAGATTTACCCATAGACCAGGTCACTATGTAGTATTGTATGTCCGCTTCAGGCAAAGATGGCCAGTATATAATGTAGGAAAGAGAGAACAAGGAAGAAATGCCTATAGTGTATATACGTCCTTAGCAATACTTCTGGTTATGGTTTGTAATCATCTTTGTTTTCAAGAGTCAGATGAACTCTTTCAGCCCTTTTCAGTGTAGAGCTTTGAGGGAACCATTTTGTGTGTGTGTATATATAAGTATGTGTATGTATGTATCACTTCTTGACCTCCGATCTGCAGGCAGTCCAGAAGTAGTGTAATGGATTGAGACTTGTTGTGGGAAAAAAATGTGATCAACGTGTGATTTTATGAGGTGACTGATCTCTTGAATGATGTCAGTACGCCATGAGGCCAGCCACATGAGCAAGATATCATATTTTAATATGGCTTTGGAAATAGAGGGAGCGGTTGGACCCATGTTGGAAACAACATTGTTCAAGCAAGTATGAAACTGAGTCACATGGGAAATTCAATGAGCCAGAATTCAGAATCTGAGATGTGGCTCATTTCAAACCAGCAGCAGTTCTTTGTAAAACAGAAACGGGGATGGCTGTGACAGTAACAGTAGTGTAACATACAGCTCTTTAAAAGTCCTGACACAGTTTTCTCCAGGTGACAATATTGGAAAAACCACTCCTGTCACTTTTTTTTGGGGTGTCAGAAGGCCCAAGCAGGTAGCTGTGTAAAGCAATTGTCATAAACATTCAAACTAGATGAATGTCCATGTCAGGTTTTATTGCAGCCTTGCAATTTGGGCTAGGTTCTCTGAACTTTGCTAACCTTGGCAGATCTACAGGGAAAGCCTGCAAAATCCTTGAGTTCAAAGCAAGCAAAATATATGACACCTTTTGAAAGTTTGGCTTTGAGTGTTGAGTTTATTTGAACTTATGTTAACCAAAGCCAATAAAAAATGGTTTGCATGAGCTCCCGCAAGGTGAAATTCCAGCAAGCAGAGAGAATGAGAATAGACAACCTGTTTGCCAAACACAGTTATTTTTATTTGTGTTAAAGGGAGAAAGTTGATAGAGTTTGAGTACTTTTATGTTTGATTTAAGGTAGGAACAAGGAAGATTATAGCTTAAGGACATTATGTAAGAAATATTATCACTCTGTGAAGATATCCCGAGCAACCTGGACTGTATCTATCAGGTCATAACACAAAAGACTCCTCTTTCTGGGCAGTTTATATTTCATTTTGCTAATACCTGTGAATACTGAGGAAGAGAATAAAGCACGAGGTGAAAGTGGAAATATGAATAGTTAATTAGCCATAATAATAAAAAAAAAGAAATAGAAATAAAATCTGGCCAAAATAAATTGCAGTTTGCAGTTGCAGAATCTATCTATGGATGTTGTGCTTAAATGAGGGGCTAAGGTTGTACTAGGCAAGAAATGAGTTGAATAGCCAAGAGCCAGGGGTAGAAAGAGATCCTACAGATATGGAATTAAAGGTTGGATACCTTGCGGGAGGGAAGGATGTTTTCTTTTTTGTTTTTTTAACTAAAAACTCTGACAAGAAATGATAGATGAGAATGACTACTGAGGTGCAACAGAGATGGCAAAACTAATTGTGGTGATAACTAAGAAGGCTGCTGGTTGCACGTTATCCCTGAGTAGGTACTTCACAGAAATTATTCAGTTATGACATGTTACGGAACAGAGATCTCAGAAGAGCAAATCACAGGACTTCAGTTTCACCTGGAAGTAGTGGGAGGAGTTTAAGTGAATATTTAAGAATATGTCAAAGGAGATGGGGAAGGGGGCTACGTATGTATTTGTAGATCTGGAAACAGTTACTGAAGGAGAGGGTAGAATAACAGGAGTGCAGGTACTGGAGCATACTTAACTTGTGAAAGAAGTAAAGGTAAACAGTGTGATGTTACTGTAAGCCTTTAATGACATAAATAAGGAGAGATAATATGAGTTAAATAACCAACCTAATAGAGCCAAAGACATTCCGGGGAAGTATGATTGCTGAGGTGGTGTGGTGTATCTGCCAATGACCTCGAGAGCTGGATTTGGTAGATACAGATCTTGCTTGTTAGAGGTCTGTCATTATGGGAGGCTTTGACTTCCTGGATTATGCAGGGGAACAAACAGCTAAATTCAGACACTTCTGAGTGCAATAACCAACAAAGTTCCTCGCCAGGCACTGGAACAGCAAGAGGCAGTACTTGTTTAGATCTGACACTGTTAAGTTGTAGAATGAAGTAGAAAATAACCTTGGTTTGAGTGATTTCAGTTTCAATTAAAATGAAGAATAAACAAGTGCAGATCTATAGCTAAGCTTCTCAGTTCCAGATGGATGGCGTTTGATACATTTAGGGAACTAGCTAAAGCCTAAAGAGCTCGAGAAGACTGAATTGTAAAGCGAGGCTGGCCTTTCTTTGGGTCAAATGTCTGGAACAGGCATATCTTGCAAAGTGAAAAACATGGAAGAAAAGTTATCAGATATGACTGAATAAGGAATAGAAAAAAGAAGAGGTCAGCAAAGAAAGCCACATGTGAGAGGTCAGGAAATGTATGGGTAAAATGAGAATTGGCAGGAGTCAAGCTGAGTTTGGCTCTGCAAAGGAAATTAAAACAAATAGCAAAAGGTCCTTCAGCCATATAAATAAAAGGGAAAAAAGAACGTAGTTGGGCATGGCCCAATAATTTATCAGATACTTTGCTTTTGTTTCAGTTAGGATGCCGATTCTGAATATGCAGGTATAGCAAGTTTTTAGTGGCAACGAAGGCTTGGAAATCAAAATGGCTTTGGCCAAAGTGGGAGAAAAAACTCAAGGAGTTCAGTATCGTAGGAAGGCTGGATCATTGTCATCCTGGTATCTGGAAGGAACTGATACACATAAATGCAGGCTCAAGAACAATGTTTTTGATCGCACTTAGCAGGGGAAGGAAGACACCATTCAACTGGAGAATGTAGGTCTGTCTTTGACGAAGGGGCAAGGCCAGCCATGTTGGAGTGCATGCTACTGGTAGCAACTACTCTACTGTTCTAAAAGAAAGAACAGGGCATATGGTAATGGACAAAGGAAAGAAAATACAAAAGGCTAGATCTAACATGATCTAGGTAAACCTAATCACTGCCTCTGATAAAAGCACTGGTATTTCTAGTCATGGAAATGCAGTCCTTAGCTTCTAGAATGGTATAGCATGTGAAACTGAAAGACACTGGGTAATGGCAGAAAACTTGTGACTAACAGATAAGCTAAAGGGCTTTAAGTAAAAAGAGAACTTTCAGACTGGAGGGAAGTTGTTATTGAAAGCTTTTAATGATTGATCTAGGGACCGCTCTTCTGTGCTAGTTTTACTAGAGACGATCACCAAGAAAGTGGAAGTGTGCTAGTGACACTGGCTGCAACAGAGTTGGGAGGCAGTGTCAGAAGGACTAAATACCCGGAGAACACATCAAGGCATAAAATGAGAGACACAGACAGAAATAGATGTGAGGTCAGTTATAGTAAAAGTAAATGCAAGGCTCTTGCTAAAAGAATTTCTGCTGGAAGTGGTGGGTTCACCAGTCAGGAGTAGCTGAAGAGGAGGAAAACATTGATGTGATAGATGTGCTATAACTGAATGTCACCAGCACGGTATGTATGTCAGTGAAACAGCCATTCAGGTCCCGAGTGTAGCAAGCAGGCCATTTTCAGTATGCAGACGTACAAATGCTATTGTGCTCAGTTATACAGTCTGACTCCTAGGGTGGGATACCAACTGAGGGATTTCTTTAATGACAGGCATTTCTGATTTGTGTTCAAATATGAATGCAGCCATTTTCATGCATTACTCACCCTGTTCCTTCTCCTTTGATGCTGAGCCTGGGATTTAGAAGAGCACAGAGCTGTCCAATGTTTCTTAATCCAAAATTTGGTTTTGATTGTCATTGATAGGTTGTATTTTTAAGAAGCCTGCTTTGAAATGTCAAATCTTATCCTAATTGAAATCCTCTTACCTGCTACAGGATTTGTCAAACCAATTCACTCAGGTTGTCTTGGCATGAGAAGATGTACCACTGTTGCCTATGGAGAGGAGTCCCTTGGGCTCCAGCTAGAGGCAGATAAGGATTGACCAGCTTTAACGTTGTATCCTCTATCTTTTGTCTCCATCCCAGCTACCCATTTCTCTTCTCTGCTGTCCTCTCTTCTTCTTCATAGGATATGTTTTGCTTTCCTTTCCAATAGTAGTTGTCAGGATAATATGCGAGATTGATGATATCTAGAGTTTATTTTTCAGTGTTTCATCACATTTTGAGATACTGGAATAGAAACTGTCTTTGCCTCTATCTCTCTTTCTGGCGGGCAGCATAGTCCCTCCCCTTGGGCTAAGACAGTGCTTTACACCTGGAGGTTTGCAACATCAGTTGTAAAAACAGATTCCGCCATGTACTGAGAGTTAGCTTCCATTTGCACCTCTTTTTTCCTTGGGTGGGGATGATGTGCAGCATGGTAAATCTGGTCAAGGCTCTGCAAAGGTCTACCTCACCTCTGGTTTTGATTTTTCCTTTAGATAAGCAGTTCATTATGTCCACCACAAACATTCTGTGTTTGAGCAAGAGTGGTTTCTTCAATAGAAAGATTAAAGTGATTGAGCCTGGCTTGTGATACCTTCATACCATATAGGCCTGACACAGGAGGGGAGAACTTGGGGTTAATTTTTGATGCTTTTGTGCTTTGAGAGAAGAGGCACATTTTCTCCTTTGGCTGAGATGGCACCTGGAAATGTCTGTTGCTTTCTGTATGTTTAGTAGCAGGCCCGTTTGTTCCCAGTCTGATCTGCTGCCATTGCACACAGAGTAGGTATAGTCGAGAGGAATGCAAAAGATTTCAGTTGTTTGAGAAGAGGTGGGCGGGGGCCTTCAGAGCCCGTGAATTCATTAAAATTCCATGTTGTGTTGCAGGGTAAATGCGTGGGCCTTAATATGCAGGGCTCCAACAGGTAAATACTCGAATCTTGGATACAAGACGTAGCAAGTTTTTTCCTGCCCTTCATCCAAAAAGCTCACCAAGTACTCTACACCCACCCAAAAGGCAGTGTTCACCGCTACCTGAATATAATGCAAACTGATAGACGCAAGCACAGGTTAGGGGCAGCAATTCACCTTTAGATGGCTATCTGCCACAAGTGTGTGCATGTGTTTACACTTAAAAAAACCTCGTTCTCCGTTTTGAAGAAATCAGACACTCTTTATGTACTGTTCTCTTTAAACACGTGTTGCTTTGCTGACAGAATCCATTTGCACTGCGGATTGTATAAACAGCTCTCAGTACCTCCAGCCGCCTTCCCAAACCCAAAAAGTCCCAAAGCATCCACCGGGCAAGTAGTCTCATGGATCAGAAGCGCAGAGAATAGGGGCCAAAGACTGCCTGCAGGCGCCCTGCCTTTGTGCACTCTTGTTGAACCCTCTGAGGTAATTTGGCCCTTTAGAGGCGCAGTCTGCTCCCTACGCCGCGATCCTCTCATACCGAAGCTGGTAACTTTGCTCAGAGCAATTTCACCGTAGACCTGACTCCGCAGTCACCGAGACCATGGCAGCGCTCCTCGTGACAGGCGGGGGGCCCGACCCAGGGAGCCGTGGTGCTCTCAATCCGGTCTCATAGTCCAGGTGCAGTACAATGACTTGGGACTGAATTTGCTCTTCTTGCCTGCAAATATGTGAATGTGCAAAGGTGGCTTCTGAACCCGTGGTGGCACAAAAAAGGGACTAGGTGCCCTCAGGGAGCTGTACCCGCGGTGGCTCTCACCTGCGCTTCTACAGCTGTGCCTGCCCACAACTTGTGGGGTATCTGGAGGCTCGTCCTTCAGTCAGCGTTCCTCTTCTCTAGTTACTTGCTTCTTTCACTGGACAACTCAACTGGGGGATGTGAAACCACACAGCTTTAGATCTCTTTCATTTATTTCGCTTTTTAAAGATAAAATAAAAAGTTAAAAGAGAGCTGTGGTCACAAAAGAAAAATAATTTCTCTACTGTAACGAGGGAACAAAAACATCTGCATGAAGGGAAAACACTGAAAGTAGAGAACTGTGTTATTCTTAGGAGAGAATGTTGGGATTAAGGTTTAAAAAAATCATTTTCTTTTTGAGGCATCCAGTTTCTATGGGTTTCAGTTACTTCAGGGATCAGGCATTTAAAAGACATTTTCTTGATCTAACTTTTTTGCAGGACCTGAGTATTTTGAAAGACTTCCTGCATATACATGCCAGTTATTTGATCTGATCATTGTTTTAATAAAACCATTATTTAACTAACCACGAGTTAATTTCTTTGGCCCTCTGGGAGCCAGCCACAAATAGTAGCAAGTTATTGTTTAACCTGGCTAAAGCGGAGCTCCTTGTCTTCCCTGCTAACTCCCACCATTGACAAAACCACTTACAACTGGATTTTTTTTTTTCTTAATGGAGTTAGACGATTATTCAGAAAAAATCTTGTGAAAATCCTGAAAAATTGTCTTCATGTAACCATTTTCTAATCCCTTTTAATTTGGTTTTGGTTTTGTTTTTTTTGTGTCCAGGGATGTCAGTAGATGCTCCGTAAGGACAGAAGGGATTGCCTGAGATCTGTTTCGTAGAGCAATTGGCACAGAGAAGCACTAACCGTAACTGGAGTGTATCTGGCCTCTACTTCAGTGAGAGGATATTAGAAAACTCACTGAAATTGATTCCTTCTGGTAACCTGCAAAATGGGATAACTGTCAAGGGGTTTTCCAAGAGGGGAAAATAATTAATCAAAATGAAAGGGCGCTTTATTTAAGCTATTCTGGAAAATTTCAGAATTTTGGTTCAGGATTGGGTAACTTAATTTCAAATTCTCTTTGCTGTCCCGTTTCCATGAACACATCCACCTGTGATATACCAGGACATGGCAGCAGAGCGCAGGAGCAGCAGGTGAGAGAGCAGCCGCAGCCTCACCATCACACCGGAGCTGGCCGTCCTGCGGTCAGCAGCTGGCAGCTTTTCCATTTTGAAATCATTGAGTAGCTGCTACTCAGCACAGACATTCATAGTGACATGAAGTGTTTCAAAACTTCCAACTCTGTTTCTCATGAGACTTTGAAACCCAGAAGACGGCCATGCAAATAGGCCAGTGAGAGAAGAGTGATGTTTGTTGGGAATGACTGCGTTGAGACTATTAAGTTTCCTGGTGATGTGTTAGTAAAATATGCATGACGTATGGAAGAGGCTCTGTTTCTAGCAAACACATTCCCCTGCACAGAAGCATTAGCTCTGATGTTTACTGCTCACTGACTCAGGACAATAGTAGGCTATAGCTTGATTTCTTAGGGACATCAGAGCTCTTACTCCAGTGCAATGGAGGCCTACACTGACTTAGACATTTAGCCTAAATGCGAAATAAACCAACCATTTCCAAAAAGATGAGACCGTTGTGCAGTCTGTGAGCATGCAGCATAGCACAGGAAGCTGTGGCTTTGTTTTAAGGAGGACGAGGTGAATAGAACAATCAAGATCCCTTGGAAAACAGCCTTTCACATAGCATGCTCTTGAATGCAAGCAAATGCAAGCAAAGGGTGTACTTGGGAACAAAAAGCGCTGGGCCATGCCTACAAAAAGGGTATTCTGGTGCGAGAAAGGGTGACATGTCCCGGATGAGAGTGGATTGTGGATGGACAGTGGATGATATCCTCCTGGATGCAGAGGGTTTCAGATCAGGGAGCAAGTAGTTTCAGAGGCCTTCCCAGGCTGGTATTGTGGCCAAAAGGATTAAGGCAGCCTTTGAACGTAAAAAAACAGGCAGAAGCAGTAAACAGGAGCCAAAGTCTTATTTTTACTTGGGTGGAGAGCGCTTTACTGCTGAAAACCACATGGAATATGATGTCGTCTTCTACAACTCAACAATCCAAAAGAAAGTTGAAAAACAGGCCAGGGGCAGAGAAGACCAAGAAAAGACCTGTTGGGATGGTGAAGTGAGAAATACCTGGGATAGATTTTTTTTTATATTCCTCTGTGGTTGAGGTCATCTGATGACCAAAAATTTTCAGGACAGTACTGAATTCTTTGTCTCCAGAGATGGCCAAATCAAGACAATGAGACCAGCTGTCTTCCCAGAGGTGTTCTGTAGTTGAACACACCTTGTAAGCTCAGTGGTAACAGAGCAAAATTTCTCAACCTTTTCTACATAACACTACTTACAATAAATATATTTGTCTCAAAAATGTATCAGATCTATAGACAGAGCTAGTAAAATTATTTGTTAGCTGTGTCATGCTGCATCTTTTGCAAAAGTAGCCTAGAAGTTCTTTCAAATAACTGCATGATTAGACATTTACTGGCCTTGTAGCTGTCCCAGTCAGAGGCTGGAGAAAAGGCTTTTCTGTTACTATTCATCAAAACCAAGCAGACTTTCCTGATTCTGTGCAGTAGGTGAAGCTGATCAAGGAAACACAAAAAAATAGCAATGCTATACAACTTGTCCCAATACCACCAGGCTTTAAATAAACCATAAACACTCCCTGGAACGGTTTATGAGTAGGCAAATAAAACAAAAACAATTTAAAGGTGATAAAACTCTGTTGACATGAATACCATTCAGGTAAACCACCTTGGACATATTTCAAACGTAAGCCAGCACCTATTTAACTATCCCAGATGAATGAAACAGTTCACACATAAGGCTTTGCAAACACAAAAGGTCTTATTTGCCTGCAGACTCTGCTGCCTGACAGCTGTCCTTGACAACAACCCAATGCTTTTTCGAAGCAGTTCAGGAACGTTTGTCTCCACAGAGGTGGGTGTTGAGCCTCAGCTGTGAGGCTTTCAGAGCATTGCTGCCTCCACACCCTATTGACTGGAGACAGTGCAGATTACAGGCTGGAGGAACCTCTGTCACTGGACCTCCTCTCATCAATGTCCCTGGGAGCCATAATTGGATCAAGAGGCAGAAGCAAGAGTTTTTGCCAGGCAGATAGTCTATGTGAGAAGAAAGGAGCCGACCCCATTCTAATTCTGAGGGTCTTCCAAGGCCTGCTTGGGGGACCCAAAGCCTTTCCAGGTTTAGTATTGCTTCATCATTACAGAAGTACAGAGGAATAAAGTAGGGATGAAGATGTGCTTTCTGGGCCCTTCAGCTCTAAGGAGAAGTCCCGTCATGGTGCCAATGTCTGTAAATTTTCTCTCTTAATAGGATAGAGCTGCTATTGTAGTTTCCCACTCTGCAGGAGCCAATGGTATTTTGCTTTGCAGCAATTTTCAATGCATTGCTCTTAATCTTCAAGTGAGGTTGCTTCTCTGATGAATGCATAGCTGTAATTCGCACCAAGGAACTCCCTACACACTGGGAAGCATTGCTGTATTTTATTTAGCACCGTTTCTCTTGCAATTAGCATTACGGGTACGGGTAGACGCCAGCTCAAAATTAGAGCCCAATTTATGTTGTTTCCCTGGATGAAAATCTAAAATAGCTTCAATGGTGCTGGGGAATCAGTCTACATCTCATATCCAGGTAACAGATTTGTCTCAGGATATGTTCCTCTGAAAAATATGCTTGTACTAAAAGGACAGGGTAATGAACGCACAGACAGTAGCCCATACTCGTTGCTCTCTGCACCCATTCCTCTGACCTTACTATTATGAAACCCAGATAATCAACCAGGAATTCACCATCCCCTTAGGTACCATGGAAACTTAAAAATAACGAAAGCATGCTCTCCTTGATATACAGAAATTCTCAGACTAATTATTCCTCAGGGACAGGAATGACTGATGGGTGAAGTTTAGGAGTAAAAGGGCAAGAATATTTTTAGACAATGAAGAAATTCATTCATTCATGTTGTTCACAGAGAACTGGGTTGTTTTGCTCTTTTTGGTTCTGCTCACTTCTGCTCATCAATTCATTATTTGTCGTCTTTGGAAGGGATACAAAACTGGCCCCTGTGATCAGAGGTATCTTTCAAAAGAAAGCTAGATAATGAAGTGAGTGCAAAGTTTGCAAATGTACCTGCCATAAATAGTAAACGGTACTGATGCAGTGGAACAGGGTTGGCTATGGGGGATGTTTGGAGGCCTTTAGGAATAGACTTAGACAAATACATCCAGGAAATGACCCTACTTTGGGGTACTGTAATGGCCCATATGATTTCTGGGGGGTCCCCTGCAGGTCTGTTCCTCTCTAACTCATAGCAGAGTAGTCCACTGATCTTTTTAGTACTGGAAAATCTCAATGTAAGGTAGTGACGTGACCCTTTTTCTTTTAATCTTTAAATCTCCTGGCCTCATGGTAAAGCATTTTGTCCTCGCATACTTTATTTCCTCATCTATACAATGGGGATATTTACAGCACTTCCCCAGACAGCTTGGACTAATGTCCTAGAATAGTGCAAATATCCCAATTGTGCAGGGGTTAGAGTCCTGCTCACAGGCGGTGACTGCTGCTAATCAAAACAGGGTCAGGGAGGGAGCTCTGGGCTGCCGATCACCCGCGCTGCTCCCCTCTTCACCCCATCCCAGGCTTCATTTGGGTTCATACCACCCAGCTAGGACCCTCGGGGACAAGTGCCTTGCCAGAGTCCTAACTTCATTGCCTCTGCTTATCTCTCTCTCTCTCTGAACTCATCTTGGGCTTGATTCACAAGTGTGTTAATACAATTCAGCTTTGGAGCAGCCCTGATGAAGTCAGATTTGGAGAAATGCAGTAAAGAACAAGATTTTTAACTGGTTTGCTTATCAGGTTGGTCAATGCTTATCAGGAACAAATATTTTTCAGCATTTTTTATCTGTGAATGGCTGGCCACAAGTAATTCCAATAGCGTGCCTAACATCAGCATTGCAGTGAAATTAGCGCAGCCAGCGCTGTATAGCTGGGCATCTAAATCCCATGGCTTTGTTCATCTTCCTTGGCTGGCTAGTAAAGGGTGGGAGGATTTATGCTGAAACATTATTTTTCTCTTGTTTCCCCCTTTGATTTATTACATTCTGAAACCTGTAAGACACAGTAGGACAGTAGGCAAAATATTTTTAGCATGACATATGTCAACATTTTTAAACATAGTACAACAGATACTCTTTCGTGGGCAAACGTATAAAAATGTTACATATATGTAGTACATATTGAAGGTATTTAAAATATATAGGCAATATAACATAGTATTTATAAATTGTAAATAAACAGAAAGACACACACACTTACTTATTTGCCTGCTTGCCTGTATATGAGCATCTGTGCAAATTTACAGGTGAACAAAAAAAATACTTATTAATACCAGCATGCACATGAAGAGAAGATATGAAGGCAGTCAGGCCAAAATGGGTTCCATATTTGTTAATTTTTATTTTGTGCTGTCGGGAAAATAGTAGCTACAATGCACATATTAGAGAGGCTGTGTATAATATGATCCAAATCTGCTGGTGTAACATTGGATCTGGGTTCATGAGTAGGTTTCTTGCTCAATTCCGCCTCTCTAAAGAGATGTGGCTGGGTAATCCAGCATAATTCCAATCTGGATTTCGAATACCAAAGTATATGAGTGCTCAGAGACTTGGTGTATGTGTGAGTGTCCTGAAGTTTTGGTTTTGCTTATTAGGGGGGAGAAGGTGGGAT
This sequence comes from Anarhynchus alexandrinus, assembly GCA_008711295.1. Classification (NCBI taxonomy): domain Eukaryota; kingdom Metazoa; phylum Chordata; class Aves; order Charadriiformes; family Charadriidae; genus Anarhynchus; species Anarhynchus alexandrinus. The sequence goes on from VUYV01000003.1 coordinate 10,475,342, forward strand.
CTGCAGATATGAAAAGGGTGTGGGTCAGAAGCCAGGAAGACAGTGAGCTAGCTGTCTGTTTTCTAACTTAAATCAGGCTGCTGTGAACACAAGAGGCTATATATGCAGATCAAGGTTACCAAGGGACATAAACACCTCTGGCTTAAGTTATTTTCTTTATTAAACTGGCAATAGAAGAAGTAAGTGGTGTAAAATTCTCTACATCAACTCAAAAGCACTGAAAGATCATCTGTGCCCTGGAAAATTAAATTGGCTTTATGGTCAGACAATGCCCAGCAGTGTAATCCAGAGACACGAGAGGATTTGGATTATAAAGTACTTGAATTAAAGGAGTGCTTGTATTCTGGGAGTTTGATTCTTCCTACCACAAATGGTGTTTGGATCTGGGATTTTTGTTTGGACCTGCCTGTGCCTCTTACAAAACCAAAACAAGCAAGCTGTCATTTTTACAAAAGCCCAGATGTATTTTCAGTTTTTGCAAAGACAGACAAATATCGGTACTAAGGTATTAAAAAACATAGCTGCTAAAATATGTCGCAATTTTTTCTGTTCCTTTTTCCCTCCTTTCTACGTTTGCCTGCTTTTTTGTGCCGTTCAACTTGTTTGCTTGTAAAATCTTCCTTGGGGCCACATTCGTGCAGACAGACTAAAACATTTTTGACTCTGAAGGAATCCCCTGAGGTAAAATTTACTCAGATAATATCTTGGTTACTACCTAACCTGTTTGGGTTATTTTTGAACACTATAACGCGGTAGCACCAACAAAGAAGAACTCTGCGTGGTACATACCAGTAGCAGCTCACTTCAAGTAACTTAGGAACTCCGCTTTTGCACAAAACACCTACATTTTGTGGCTTTCTGTGGATGTCAGAAACGAGAAACTGAAATGTTTGAGCTGATCCCCCCCAACCTCCCATCCGACATTTTAGCTCCTTTGCGTCAAAGCAAAAATACATTTAGATTTGCCTGATCGAGGACATAAACAGGTAAAGGATGCCCAGTATACATAACAGCCCAGAAGTAGTACAGAGGCTGCAAGATGAATGAACTGGACAAGCAGTGCTGAGTAATCACTTTATAACCGGCTGTGATTAGGCACGGGGCCCAAACCAAAAGCCAGGCTCTGAACACGCCTGAGTTTTCTGATTCAGATCAAAACCTCATGGCTCTTTGTTTCTGTAAAGCGTTGAAACAAGTCCCCGGTTCTTCAATTTGGAAATAAATTCGGATTTGGATTCCAAACCTGTAGCTCAGCTTCATCTCTAATAACGCTGATGTTCCACAGATTTGGATTTCCAGTCGTTCCTCCAGATGGGTGTTGTAAGAGGGATGCTGTTCCAGCGGAGGCTGCCAACCTGGCACCGCTGCTCCTCCTGCCCCGTGTCACATGGGGGCTGGGAACAGCAGCTCTGCTGACCGGCTCCACCAGCACTCCCGTGTCAGGAGAATGAGGGGAAAGCAATATGTGAGGATTTCTTTGCCCGATAGAGAAAGTATCTTTTTTCCTCTCTGCTGCTGCAAACTTGGGAGAGAGCACAAATCTAAATTTGTCTGCTTTGAGATTGCAAGACAGGCCCTAAAACGACGGGGAAGTTTTTAAAGGGAAAGCAGGTTAAAAGCAAAGCTATTGGATATAAGAAAAGACCACGAAGAACAAGTCTGGACACATTAGTCAGAATGAATTGAATTATAGCTATGCAACTCTTAAAAATAAATAAATCTCTATTAAGCTTTACATCGCTGTTCCCTAAGAGGAATTTCTATTGTGCAGAAGATTTCAGGTTGTGTTAGAAATACTGTAAAGGAAAGTCTTGTCAGAGTCCTCTATGGTATTTACCCATCAGCTCACAGAGGAAGAAGCCAGGGTCTGGAGAGCTCAAATGACTTGATGAGGTTCATCTGCTGGGGCAGGTGCAGGAGGAAGAGGCTCCTTCTCCTACAGACTCCTCTTAGGTCTCTGCACAGTAGTGCTTTCCTTTGCAGGCAACGAGTGTGCCTTTTAAAATATAAAGTGTGCTCTGTTGGGCAAGGATGGTGCTAGTGAAGCTCTCAAGGAGAGTTACTGCCTTGGCTCTGTGTTTGAACAGGGTTTGAGCAGGGTTCAGGAGAAAACGCCTTGCTCCTGCAGCAACAATTGTAAGTAACAATTGGGTGCATTAACAGTTGCGTGTAATGACAGGAGCAGGCCTGACGTAGCGAGGAATTCAGCTGTGAAAAAGTTGGGATTTCACATTTTGGTGAGTTTTGTTAAAAATAGGGGATTGATCCTACTGTTGCTTTAGATAGTTTTTAACTTCCATTGATTTAAAGGAGAGGGAGGCAGCACAATGCATATAGGAATTTAGAGTCAGCTTCAGTTTCCTTTCCTACAATAAGGACCTTCAAATAAAATCGTGGAACGATTTGCACAGTAAGAAGCTGATGCTCCAATAAGCTGCTGGTAAAGACAGGATAAACTGTATAGTTTTGTATATAAAAAGAAGCCTCTAAGAATGAGGTTTGCTAAGAGAAATTAAGAGAAAGTTCTAGCCCAGAGCATTTTTTTAAAAGCTGCTTTATCTAGCAAAGCCTATAGGCAGAAATTCTTTCTGGGCCAATGCTGTTGCCATGTTTAAAGTCTTGGCTGTATCTCTCCTCTGTCAAATGTAAATATTTTTTTTTTTCTTCTAATATATAGGTTCTTCTATATAGATTCTGAGCTTGTGTTCCCCCTGAGCCCTCCAATTTCAAAGTGTCTCTTTATTTTTCTTCTTGGGAGTCTAGACTGGAAAGACCAGAACCTACTTTTAGGACTGGAATGGTCTTAGTACGATTTCAGATACAGAGAATTCTCAGAGTTCAAACTATTCCTACTTACTAATGTATATGTGAATTTAGGGAATTAAATTAGGTGCCCATCATAAAAAGTGAGGGTCAGCACTAGCCAGCAGTGTAATGACATCCATTTTTCGCACATTTTTCAACTGCTCTAAAGCTCCATAGATAAACTTACTGAAGGCCTTTAGTGTGATCCAAAACAGAAAACTTGGTTGTTTGTTTTTGTGGGTTTTTTGTTTGTTTGTTTGGTTGGTTTTTTTTTTTTAAAGAAAGGTATTTCAGTTGATAATCTGCTTGGTGTAAACACCAAACTATTGCAATTTGCTGAACAATTAAGTTCTGATTCTGTAAAACATACAAGTATGTATGTGTTTTAAGTGTCATTGACCTTAGTAAGTGCTTACATGCCTTGCTTATGTCTTTTATTCAATCAAGACTTTATGGTTGCTTTTTGTACTGAAGCTGTGAATGCCCAATTCAACAGATACAATGACAATCTGTACATGTTCATGTCTTGTTTACTAATAAGAATGGGCTGTTTTGTTTAAAGCCAAATTAAATTCTATCATTTTGGTTTATGCTTTCAGAAGCAGTCTGAGATGTGTGTGGAGTGCTTTACAGACGTTGACGTACTCCATATTTTTCTGTTCTTTTTATTATGTATAGCTACCTAGATACGTTCAGGGCAAACTTCTCCTCCCTCTTGAAGAACCTGGGCAGTTCCTCAGATTACCGCTCCTCGCTTTAGCTGGGTGTGCCTTTAGTTTTTAATTAACGCTGTTAAATAAACAAAACAACCAACAAACAAATCCCAAAGGGAAATAAACCACAAGAATGGTGTTGAAATACTCATAAGAGCTAAACCCCGAGTCCCAGGAGATCCAATGTTACGGCCACGACTCTGCCCTTGACTTGTCCTTTAGCTCTAAGAGGAGGCGTTTGTTCCCGCACGGAGGGAGAAAGGTGATACAAGGCTGAGAGCGGAAAGCAGCACGAGCTGCTTGGTGCTGGTTCAGGTACAGACCATGACTGCCCTCCCAAAATCTTGGGGTGGGCATTAGCCTCTTTTCCTCAGTGTCTCATCTGGCCAAAGGAATTGTTGATACAAACTCCTGTAGGAAATATTTAGAAGTATTGATGCTCTTTGTTTCTGTGGTTTGGGAGGAACAGAAAGGTCCACCCCACCTTCTCCCTTTGCCCCTCTGCTGTGCCAGATTGGGAGGCAGCGCAGTTAATAGGTGCCATGTTGAAAACAGCCAAGGAGAGGTGTCTCCTCCGGCTCCTGTTTCTCTCCAGGCGGATCCTGGGCAGAGCCTCTGTCTCCTGCCGGTTCCCCCGCATTGATAAAGAAGTTCCCAAGGCTGAATTTGTGGTGTCTTAGTCCCGGAATGGGAATAAATCCCATTGATAATCTGGGTTTTGCTTGTTATTAGGCACACTGCAATGGTGCATCAGAAGCAACTGGCCTGAGCACTGCTGAGGCTTGATGGCAAAACCCTGGAATAAAGGGGTAGGGTAAAGTTTCCAACTTAATAGCATTTAATTAGTTTAACTTAGAGAATTTAAAATGTCGGTAAGATGGATTTTCCTTTGTTTAGCTTCTTCTGGTGTGGCTTAGCAGATTTTAACCATCTAAAACTGACTCTTGGTTGGGGGGACCTTAGGTGGTACAGCACATATCCTTTAGTGGAATAATGAAGTGTTTACATTATGCAGTCCTATTGTGAGATCAATCAGGCTACAAGGCTGGATGTATAAACAGAATCTGCAGGTGGTCCCTGCGTCTCCTTGCCCAGAAGACATGCTTTAATCCTCAGGAAGTAGGCAGAGTAGAGGTTCCAGGAGGCAGCCAGCCCAAGCAAAATAAAAGAACAAAACCAGCCTGAACAATGCAACGCATGTCAAGCTCATAGCGCAATCACTACAAATAGCAGCTGACAGGAGACTTTATGACAATTCACCCATCAGCTAAAATTGCCAAACTCGGGATCCTGGGATTAATGAGCATCTTACTCAGGCGGTACAAGCATGAAATGTGAGGCAGAAAGGGTGGGTAATGCATCTCACGTGGCCTCCAAATGGTTTGCTCCCTTTCAAGCTGATTTGTTACTGGGCAAGTTCTCTTGTGGAAAATCTCTCTCGCTCTGTGTCTTTGCATCTGCTCTGTTTTGCTCAGCTGTTATAGCCCATAAGTATTTCTGCTCCCTGATGCTGCAAGCGGAATGCTAATTATTGAGTTACTTGGATTGCAAGGTGGGAGGCAAATGGGAGAATTGAGCATTCGCACATGTTAGTACCTTCAGCGTGGGGATTGTGCTAATAACTCTCAGGCACACAAGCACTCAAGGGGTGTGAGCAAAAAAAAGTGTAGTTCAAGCTGGTTTGAATAGAGATATAAATGAATGGCGCCTGAAAAAAGTTTTAGCAATATTCTCCCAGGGCTCTGTGGAATGGAGGAAAGTTTTGCCAGAGTAAGTGCAGAAGGGTCTAACTCATTAAAAAGAGACAGAAGAAGATTTTGTGAATATGGAATAATGAAAGAAGTAAACGTCAGTTCAGAGGAAAAATAATAATGCTTGAAAAAACCCCTAAACCCATGTAGTTCAGTTGGCTTAGATGTAGTTTGCTATAGGGTTGTTTTAATTAGAGTCCTGAAGCAGGGAAATGCCAACTGAGATGTTCTGCAGCAAGGAAAAAAAAAAAGGCAGCTTTTTCAAGCTGAAACATGGCACGTAATGGAATTGAGTTGTCCACATGGGTGCATTCTCTTCCTCTTTTTGAAGAGAATACCTAAACCAGTTGAGTCAGAAACTAGTGAAGGGTAAAGCTGAAGATGTCTGGAGCTCTCCTGTCTCTTTAGATTCTTATCTGAAGTGTATTTAAGCCTTTGGAAAAAGCTTGCAATCTCATGAGATCTTGTTTGTTCCCCCCCCAAGTATTCACACATTTCCTGATTATGAAACAGCCAGTCATACCTCAGGAATGGGTGGGAGGTGGGAGATGAGGACAGCTTTATTTAGTTAGTTATTTATTTTTAGCACCTTTGCGTTTCATCCTGTGCAAAAGCAGGAGGCAAGTATTTACAGTGATATAAGTCTGCTGCTTTGCTGCTAAAGTAATCCAGGTGAAATTACATGTGAAGATGTGGGCAATTTTTGTGTTTGACAAACAAGCTCATCTCAGCTGTGTGTGGGTGACCCTTTTTATGGGCGCAAAGATGTTGCCCAGCCACCTAGCAAGATCAAACTTGCCTGATTCGCGAGGCAGGATTTTTGTTGACAAAATCAGAAATACCAAACTCTATGTCAAGACTTATTTCCACTTTCAGTTACTCTTAGATCCCTGTGCCTAGCTCTTGTTCTGATATGTCTTTCTCCCTGCACCAGTTTTATTGTATGCAGGCCAAGGAGTATGATTGGAAGGTAATGTCAATGCAAACTTTGTCCCCTCTTCCAGGGCAGTCTCGTATTTCTTCTCCTACGTGAACCTATTATCACATTTATCTATCACAGAATGTTTGTTCATTTTAAGCCACTTTAAAGGTAATACAGTGATGGCTTCCAGTGATCTTGTTCATTTCTGCGTCATACATACTTGGATTTGCTTCAAAGCCCCGGAGGATGTTTAGATCTGAGATTCTCTAAAATGGTGTCTTTCTTGAAAAGCACTTATTAGGAATTCCTCATTACACAGAACTTAGGGAAACCTTGCATGGGTTAACCTACAAATTACAGAGAACATTGTGGTTTTTTTGCTGTGAAAATTCTTGTCTTTGCTATTTATTTTCTTAGAGGAGCATTTATAGCAGCCAAACAGCTTTAGCCCCAAAACTCTGTAGGATAAAACTCGAAGATTATTTCTGTATTACTTGTGGCCTTCTGCTTTGATCCTGCAGGAGTGTGTGAAAGTTCTGCTTTTTGAGCCGTTCTGGGAGAGACAGTAAAATTACAACTTTGCAAAGAGCGGGTATGAATTTAACTTTACAAAGTCTTGACTGTAGCATGTCACAGGAGGTAATAGGTGGTTGACATGAAGAAGCAAAAATAATTGGGGTGCAAAAGAGAGTAGGGTGCTACTGATAGTTATTGCTGATTTTCTTCAGCTTTTATTCTACTGATCATGGAGACTGTATGTCAGTGTGCCCTATGTACGACTGGTATCAGTGTCATAGTCTACATTAAGCTCTGTTTGAGATAGTTTAAGCATTCTTGTTAGCCCTAAGCTGTTCTGAACAAAAAGGGAGCTGTCAGATGAACCAGGTCTCTCAAAATAGTGGCTTTATGGGGACCTCTAAAAATGATTAGGCTCAAGAACTGTCTAATCATCTCTAGAAGAACGTCCCTCTCTCTCACATTCCTCTCAAGAGAATTTGTATACAGCTCTTGCATAGTTTATGCTTGGCTTTTTGTTCCTGGTTGTCCCAGAGCAGCTCAGTTGTTGTTGTTCTGATACAGAAGGTCTTTGGTGTGTTTGGAATTAATCCATCAATGGTGACATGAGAATATATTCTCCTGAACTAGTGATGTGAACATTGTGTACGTGCAGACACTTACAAAAATGACAGCAGATTATTAGCTGAGACCCTAGCTTACCATTTGCCCTACCCATTTGTCATGGAGTAAGCTCTGAATGAAGAGAAAGCAATAAATTTAGGGATTTTCTAGAATGAGTTGCATAGAGCCATCGTGCATATCAGCACTTTGAAGAAAGTGACAAGAGGGTGGCAAGAGAGGAATCCTGATCAGAAGCATACGAAAACATTTTCACAGAGCAGACAGCATAAAAATTCATTTGTTGGGGACTTTTCAAGTTAGGAGTCAGGGCAAGAAAGTTGTGTGTGACGGATGGAGAGTGCTGGGTGAGCAGGGGAATGGCACGGGCAGAGCTGGGGAGGTGACCTAGGCAGCTGTTTTGATCTGTGTGGAGCACAGACTGAGATAAGAGCAAAGGTAGGCTGGGTCACACAAAAGATGCAGTACTAATCAAAACCTCAGGTGATGAAGGTTTGGCTTGGTAGGCTGTAGGGGTGTAGGCAAAACAAAATGAGGTGTGCTCTGGCTATGATCAGACTGTGAAGCACAAGAGTTTCAGCATGGGATCTGAATAAAAGGGATAAGGCTGTCAGAAAGGTAAATTGGACACGTGGAGCAGTGCTGGCACCGGTTTGCTTTTTGCAAGAGCTCAGAAATGAGGATTTAGCCTTAGAAAACTAAAACCAGAAACAGTGTACAATGTACCACTTTTCTGAACTGCTGACTTAAATCTGATGTTTAATTAGTTTCACTTATGAACTTCAGTGTAATTTGGAAAGATTTTACTTTGTTTACCTGTTTTGTATTTCTTGACCATGGAAGACTGAAGATGCTTGGCTTGCCTTAGATTAACTCATGTGCAAACAGAGACATCACTCATCCCTTCCTCTTCTTCACACCCCCCCTGCTTTCATCTTAATTAAGACATAGAGCAGATAGGCATTATTTCACACTATCTTCTGCAGCAAACACCCATTATACCAAAGCCATGCTAGTGTGAAGAGGGTATATTTGTTTTGGCAGCGTTTTAGTGCTTATGTATTTCTGTCATTCAATTTAAAAAGACTGGAATATCTGAGATCATGAGGAAGAAGTCAGGGACTACTTAACCCAAAAGACTACGTGCAGCCCCTGGGTTTGCAAAGTCTCTAAACTGCAGATTTCCAAAATCAAGAACGATAACAGGTAGGGTAGATGTTGCTGTATGTTTGCCTTGTTCTTATGTTCTTTCACAAATAACTGCCACTGGCTATGAGATGAAGCACTCTGATATCCTGTGCTATCAGATAGAAGAGAGCAGCTGAATGTCATACAGCTTTTGTTCCATCCATGTACTACTAATCCAAACACACCTGACCAAGGAAGCACGTTAAGTAACATTACATGTTTTTGCGAAGCTGTCTGTCAGTGCACTGAGGAAATCATTGACTTCTTCCCAACTCCTAAGTATCATGGAGAAAAAATGGGAGGAATAGTAGCGGATGTGGGTAATTTCATTCTTAGCAGTTATCCCCCTTCTCCTCCCAAATACATGCTCTGTGCAACAAAAGTGATTCTCTCTGAGGCAAGTTGATTCAGCAAGGCTTGCAGGGGCCATGTAGCTGCCCAAGCAGATGAGGGAAAGAAGCTGGTGTTCCCTGGGGGGGTGAACCATGTGAGAAAACATGTACCTAATGTAGCAGGTTGGTCCTGCAACCGGGAAGCACCACCATGAGATGAACACTTATAGAAAAGGCAGAATGTGACTCTGAGATCTTTTGGAAAACTGAAAGTAGAAGCAATGATTGTAGGACATGGGCACTAACTGAAAGAGTTAAATAAGCTTAATATGAGGTGCGATGAGACAAACTTGCTGTGTTGGTGCAGCCCTCCAAAATATTCTGCTGAAAACTTGGCCTGTAATTCATAGGTGCTAATAAACCATCAATATACTCAGGCTGAAGAAGAAACTTTGGCCTTGGTCCGTGTGTAGGAAACAGCTACCAGACCCCTAAGAGCTATATATGTATATATTCTACCAACATAAGACGAATATGGAAAGATTATTCAGAAAGAAGGTGTACTCTTCCATTGCCCATGCCTTGAGTTGAATACCAGTGAGGGTGGTATTTCATACCTTTTCACGTGGGCTGTCAGCATGGGAGGGGGTGACATGGATAGACTGGGGAAGACTTTCCCCTTTGCAGTTCACAAGGAGTTGAGCGGATGTGAAAGTATGGTGCAGTGCCTTATCCGGTTCCACATTATGAAGGGCTCTTGCCACATCACATAGAGAAGTCCTTGAGGGAGCCTTAGGTCCTCTTTCTAGTTTATCATGGAGAAACCTGTTTGTGCTAAAGCTCTCCCTGGGACAGATAAGTGGAGGCTGATTAGTTACTGGTTATAGGTCACTGTTACATGCATTAACAATCCGTGAAGAAAAATGGTTAAGGATTTTCCACTGCATCTTACAGGTGTGGCAACATAGGCACATAGAACTGAAATGGCTAACGTGAGAGAGCAAAACGTATGAAGGACAGAGCTCAGTTGCTCCTCTAGAGCAGCTGGCAAAACTCAAGTAAGCAGGGAGCTCCACAACTTTCAGTATGCAGGGAGCTGGAAACATCTATTGCTGTTTGACCCATAGTCAGTTTACTATTTTCTGCGTCTCAGTCAGACTGTTTATTTGGTTCAGCTGCTTTTCAGGATGACAAGTTGTCTAAGAATGTGTGGGTGTTTAGCAGGAAGGGGGGGAGGGGGGGCTGCCTTATAGTATGCCCAGCTACCTGGGGAGAAGTACTGACAAGTGAACTGCATCACTGAGCTTAAACCTTACCTTGCCTTACGAGCAAAAAGAATTCAAACAGCGAGTAGCAAATACCCTGCATCTGTAGGAGTCACCTGTTATATGACTGCACTGAAAGGGATCACCATTAAATTAAATAAAGTTCTGATAGCATGGCTGGGTCAAGGAATAATCCTATCTATCGGGGTCTGTCGTTTTTAGACTCTTTGTCACACTCATAATTTTAACTCTTGGAGTTATTTTGTTAGCTAAATAATGATGACAACTCACGCGATGAGGTTTATGGCCCTCAAGAAATAAACATTAAGGAAAATTATGAGTGTATTTTTAAGAGATGGGTGAGTCAGGCTCTGTAAGTACAGTAAGATCTCTTTACATATAAGTAGATGTTATGAATTTGGATACAGAAACTAACTCCCAACGAAACTCTCTTGCTGAAGAACCAGGAAGAGGATATAGAAACGAAGGTGATAAGGTGCAACCCCTTAGACTAATGTCTTCTGACTTCTGGGCTTATCGGTCACACTATGTTAACTCCCTTTTTGCTTTGAGCCCAAGCAGGCTTAGGGGAGGGTGCTATGACTTTATAATGAGCGGAGGTCTGTGATCAGTACCGTAGATGTAACTTACAGTCGTCACAATATGAAAGTACTCTCGTACCTGCTGTGAAGTGAGAATAACCTCCCAGTGGTTTCTGTCCTCATTGCTTCTGATTACAGCAGCCCCCAAAACATTCCCTGTTTTACAGGAAAAGGATTCTGCAGTGCAGAAAGATATAATGGATTCAGGCTGTGTTATATTAATAACTTTCTTCCACCATTTTCCCTGTAAACAGAGCTGCCAAACCTTAGCCTTAATCATGACGTGCACACGGTTTGTCCCCACCTCCTGCAGCCCTGCCGTAGCACCCACAGAGCATGGATTAACAGCCCAACACCCTGCGTTTTCTTTGCCTTTAGGTTGCATCTGGTGTGAGGTCAGAAAACAGGAGGGGTGACCCTTGGAGAAGGGCCCTCTGCCCAGGGAGCACCAGCATAGCACCTAATGCTTTCCTCCTACATAGGACACGCTGGTCCGTGAGGGAGTCCTGCGCGTGACTCTGGGCACAGGATTCCCCTCAGCTGACCCAGACTTGTATTGGCGTCCAGAAAGGGTGAGAGGTCTGGGTAAAGTTAGCTGTGGAAACTTGGATGCAATTAGCGGTACTTCTGGCTTTATGACTTTTCAATCCAGTGTGTATGTAAGGCGGCGGAGTGGCCAGGAAATTATGGTAATCACCCCCTTTTTCAAAGAAGGTGCCTGTCCAATGGAATGGTGATTTGCTCCAAGACTTCCTCTGAATTAAAAAGAAGGGAGAAANTGCAGCGTGTATGTAAGGCAGCGGAGTGGCCAGGAAATTATGGTAATCTCCCCCTTTTTCAAAGAAGGTGCCTGTCCAACAGAATGGTGATTTGCTCCAAGACTTCCTCTGAATTAAAAAGAAGGGAGAAAGGAGGCTTTTTTCCTATAAGTCATCTTTTAAATGCCAAAGAACAACAGATGGTTAAATGACTTAGGCCAGAGATGAGGCAAAAGATAACATATTTCAAAAGTAGTTTCACTCACCAGTCGGTGGTTGTTACAGCCAGGTGAGTGCCAATGGGAACGCTCCTGTCACTCTGAAATGCTTCGCATCCATACAAATAAGGTATTGTGTTGCATCGGGTAATGACATACTGGCGAGCTGTGTGCTAGCACAAGAACTGTTGTTTTCAGAAGTATTTAGAACCATTAGCTTTTAGAACATATTTTGAATAATTCCTGCTTCAGACACTGGAATCTTATTTCCATTACTTGTAGATGGCAAAACTTTCTTAGAAGATCACCAGAGGCTGAGAGAAAAGAATCACAGGTTCACCTGAGTCTAACCTGTCCACAGCTAGATAAGCTGGATGATTTTCAGCAGACGAAGGAGCCAAATGAAGTGATGTGGCCAGGGTCGGCTCAGGCTACCTTTGATTCTCGAGCATCTGGGTAACCATTTACAGGAGCATTGATTCCTTAAGGAAGTTTTGACATGAGCTTGTAACATGCCATTTGGCTTCCAATTGCTTAAACCTGCTCTACCTTGATACTTGCTCAAAAGCAATGTGAAAAAGCAGGTTTGATGGTCATTATCATGGTTTGCAATAGCCCCGTAACTGCTGAGACCAGAGTACGTAGAAAACAGGCAGTTTTGGTTTTGAACTACTTAATCTTTTTCTGGTGTAACTATATTAGGTCCTGTTTGCAGACTCTTTGTATTCTGACTCACTCTGGCAATAAGAAACCTTTTAAAAATAATAAATGCATAATAAATTAAATGCCAACAATTATTTTAATACACAGTTAATGATGTGACTAGAATCATTAGATTCTCCTGATATTTCAGTCCTGTTTGTTCCATTAGCAGTGTATTTTAGCATGTATCAAATAACGCTTCCTTTATGTAATACCCAATATGAGTGGAAGGAAGCAAGAAACTCACAAGATCTGTCTGGGTTTGGTGGTGTGGTTTGTTTTTTTTTTTTTTATATAAGCCTTTTTACGGTTAGGCAGATGTTGTGAACTTTGTCAAACTTCCTTCATGTGTTCTGCCTGGGTTCAGGACTGCTCCCATTAAAGTACAAAGCAGTTCTTCTCACGTGCATATCTTTCCAGTAGATCAATCCATTAAATATGAGTTAAAGAGAATGCTTCAAGGTAAGAGTAATGGAACCACCGTGAATTTATCTCTGACTTCAGCTGAATACAAAATTGAAGGCCTAGTTTAAAAACAAAGTAAAACAAAAGCTAGCTCTTCACATTAAAAACAAACACCCACCCTCCATCCACCTCCAAACCCCAGCAAAAAAAACCACCCATGGATGCGTTGTTGTGATTGAAAGAAGAATATTTATTAAACATCCTTTAGGTCTTAGTCTTGGGGTTTAGAGGCAAGGCATCAGACTGTGTAAACTCATGGAGATCACCACAGCTTTTTAGACAAAGTTCTCAAATCCTTAACGCTGAATTCGCATTAAAAAAAAAAACCAAAACAAACCAAAACCACCCCCAAAACAGAAAACCTATCCTTTCCTCTGCCCCCACTGCAAATGTCTACTAACTACAGGAAATAAAATAACTTTTCTTTCTTGTAGGGGAAGCAGGGTCTGGATTTTTCCAGATGGATCCTTGCTCTCCTGGCCACCAGCCAGCGTGGGGAGCATGCTTACCACTGCACAGCACCCCAAGTTTACAGCTGCCTTGAGGTTACAGTAAATGGTTCTGTGTAGCCTCTCCCAAGCTGAAGAGGACTGCTGTTGAGAGAAATCTTCCCTACATGACTTGAGTTCAGAGGTGAATGCTCCTTTGCACATGTGAGAGTAATCTGCTCACCTGCCTTCAATCTATGTAAATGTAAGATGGACATATTGCTTTCTTCTATAAAGTCAATTACAGATTGTCACATATTGCTTCAGAATGACTAAGTTTCTGAAACAAATTATGCAAGTGTAAATTAATGCAACTCAAGTAACAGAACTGCACAGATTTATATCTGCAGTGCTATGGTCTTAAAGCATTCTTATTTTATTTTTTTTTTAGGTGGTTAAGCCTCTAGCTTAGTCTCCAGACAGATTTGCATAAAGTTACCCTTAAAACATTAGATTATAAGGACTTGAGAAATCAGTTTTACACTAGAACAGTGTGAAATTTCCATTACAATGGAGAAAATGTAAATATTTAATAGCTACTTTCATTACACAGATAGGTGTGGTTCTTATAGTGCTGTTTCCCCGTGGGGGGAGGAAAAAGCTGCATAAGTTTTTTTTTAACTACAGAACTATGAACGCGTGCAGTGAAATCAGTTGAGAGATTTGAAATCCATTTTCCCTTTTATCTTTAAACAAAGCAATTAAATTAAACACATGTACATTAATATAAAGTTAAAGTTACAATTATGATCATGGAGTCTTTGAAATCAGTGGCAGAATTCCCATTCTGTAATGCTGAAAGCCAACACTCGGGATAAAAAATAGCAACAGGCGACTTGGCAAAAATCTCTGTTTTCCTCCTGGGACTCTAAGGAGAAGCAGGCTGAAAGTACTATCACTCTATAGCAATGCTGGATAAAAGGCACACTTATGCTTGCGATAGTTTGATGACTGATTTTCTGTTGGAAGTGTTGTATAGAAAATTGTTGCTGGTTCCCTCCCTTCCCCCCCCCCCCCTTTTTTTTTNNCCCCCCCCCCCTTTTTTTTCCCTCCATGAAAGATGTTCCGTATTTCATTTAGGTTTTTTTGGACTGTTGTACTTGTTGAGAAGATGATTGCCCATTGGGCATTTGTAGCTCAGGCAATTCACATTCTTGTAATCTTGGATGGACCAGGCACACTTTTAGGCTACTTTTGTCATTACACAGAGTGCTACCTCCACTTCCAAGACCTAGTCTGATGGGGAAACTTGATCAGGGCTACAGAAAAGAGATAGGAACTGTCTTTTGTCTTGCTAGAATACAAGGATTGAATCTGCCCCTAGAGATAGCTCTTTGCGCTGACTAGAGAGGGAGCCTGGGAAGCTAGTTTAAACCATCTTTTAGATGGCTGAAGTTAGGTGAGATGAGTCCCACTATTAACCTCATCTGAGTCTCTCCCTGTATTCCTGAGGGGAATCCATTTAGTTGAAAAGCAGACAGCTAGAGAGTGGGGAATGAAGTGACTTGAGGGTTGGGGGATCAGCAAATGTTTTTGTACTAAGATTTCACGCAGATTTATAGGAAGGGGTCTTCAGTAAGATTGTAGCCAGACTGAAGATGCAGAGGGAAATGTGGGTAAAAGTGACACATCACTGGGTTTCTTGGCTTGCTGCCCTGGGGAAGAGCCTCAGTACCCAGTCCTTTCTTGTGGCATTTGGGTGAGTCAAACTAGACCAGTTTTCTTATGTATTATTTGTTGCAAATTAACATCTACTCTGTGGTACCACCTTAAGGTCTGACCAGGTCAGGAACTCAGTGTGCTAATCATAAACACGAAGCAAATGACTTTCCCTGTTTCAAAGACTCATTAGAAATTTTCAGCAAATTCTTTCTTTGTGTTCCAGCTCTCCAGTGAGTGTTTACTGGCAGGAATGTTTAAGAAAGCTGTGAGTGTTTAGCGCAGATGACGAATGCAGAACCATGAGTATTCCCACCAGAAGCCAACTTCTAGGAGTTAATTCGTCAGGGAAGAGAAGTGTAATATTCCAGGTGACCTGAATATGTAGTTTGAATTACAAATACCAGCTAGTCACAGCAAATTGTTCACGTGTTCTGTCTGAACAGGGCAGGGAATACCCGTGAGTAAGCCACAGCCTGCTTGTGGGCAGACCAGTATAAGAGGTAAAACCTAATCTAAATTTCTCCCTCTTTTATCACATGATTAATTCATTCATCACAGATCAAAAAGGGAGAATGGCCAGGCCTCAGATGCCCATGGGCACTTGTTACTGGATTTGTAGTATTAAAAGAAACTGGGTAATAAATGCTAAAAGCCCTCAAGACCACAACTTGCCTTCTGTTTCTCTATGTGGGGAAGATAGTGGGATTTTTGGGGACATTAGGCAGAACTTAACCCAAGGATTCTGGTAATTGTAGCAAAGTAAACCTTGAGGAGGGGCTTGTGTTTTCTGAAGTCCAGAGCTAGGAAGGTAAAGGTGAAGTTTCAGGGTTGCAGAACGGTGCTATTTGTGATGTGCTGTCTAGGATAATGGGATTCCTACCAGTGACAGAGAAAGACACTGCTCTGCAGAGCCCAGTCCCCAAGCTTCCACCTGCTTACTTTGCAATTTGTGCTCTTAGAAAGAAGTGCAGTATCATATGTAGCTTCTAGGAGAGCATGGTCTTTTAGGCGGTTGTTATAGATTAGATCCATTTATATATACAATTTATGCATGTATACTTGTTTGTTTGTTTATTTCCTCTCTCCCTCTCAATCTTACTATAACTTCTCTATGGTGTCTAGATTGCAGAACCAGTCTTTGGACTGAGTATTGATGAGAATTTACAGTTTTGGACCCCTAGCCTGCCATGCCTAATGCTGTTGCCCCAGTTTTCCAGCAGTCTTTTTCTTTTTGGAAAGAGTTGTGTTGTACCATAGCTAGACCAGCCACTTGTACGAGCTGTATTTGGTAGACTGCATCTCTGAAGTAGCCCATGGCTGGTTAAGTACCCACGTACCACAGACTGAAGTTAATTCTTTTGTGTATATCATAGCTGACCGAGTAAAATAGTGTCAGACTGTGCAAGCCCAGGAGCTTGTGTTGTAGAGCTTGGAAAGCTATGAAACACATGGAAGAATTCCTGCCATACAGAAACCTATTGCATTTCTTCAGCTCTTTCAGGCAGGTTACAAACACTTGTATCCTAGATGAATCTAGAAATAATCTGTCAGTTTGCATAGAGATTTTAAGTTTTTATGATGCCTTTAAAACCTCTGTTGCCAAAAATCAGATGATGGCTTTTCTACTAGGGCAGCCAGCGATAATATTTGTCTTTCTATGAATGGTGGAATATTGCACATGGAAACAGTTCATGTTCTTATGCTGAAGAGTCGTAGTTCCTCCAGACAGTCTTGTGACATGTACTTTCAAACACTGATGCAACATGCCTCTGGAGCACACGATAGATGGTTAAGCAAGGACATTTCAGGCAGTAAATTTGGGGATTTAGACATCTATCCCTCATTGTCAATTATGTGATTTTTCTCTTCTTAATCTCTTGCATGGTACTCAGGTATAAACACAGGATCTTTGTACATTGAGGAATAAATCTGTCTGCACATTCACACACGTGTGTTATCCTTTGTCTTTTGCCGAATGCCAAACTAGGATACAAGGAGTTTATTCAATTAATGATGGGCCAGCCTCTCTGGAAACTTTATCATAAAGTGTACCTTGAAAAAAGTAATACATAAGTGAAGTCAGATACTGTCTAATCAAACTGTGAAATTGGAGGCATTGCTGGTTTTTTTTTTCAGGACTGAGCAATTGAGTTTGAACTGTTTGTTCAAGGGTTTGAAATCTGGGGATTCAGACTCTCATTCTGCTCTACTGTAAGTGTTAACAGTCTTCCCTCTGGTTTGAGTTAATGAGAACTGGATGTCATTGTCCACAAAAGTGTAATTTCTAGTGATGAAGTCGATAGGAAGGAGCAGTTATTGGCTGTCATTTGAGTTACTTTCTGATCTACTGTGTGTTTCTGCCTACCAAGTCATTTCACACATCGAACTAGCAGTGGAAATACTGCTGCCCTGCAATACTGAGTGGTTATACTTTCTGGCACAATGCCACAATGCAAGATCTGTTCTGTTTCTGACAGCACTGCAGAAAGTTAAATGTCCTCATAGACTGTCTAATACCATGTCCGTGAAGGGCTATGCTGCTATTTGATGTGTTCAACATGACGCAAAAAATAGAGTTTTGCATTTAAAGATACTATTTGCATGCTTGTGAAAGAAGCACGGGGATCTGCGTCTGCTCGCTGAAAAACCTTGGAAATCGTATGCATGTTCGTGACTCATCCTGCTTGATATTAGACACTGTGTTTGTTTAAATTGCACAACATACTGATCCCACCGTGTACCGACTGTTTCCTCGTGTTATCCGTCTGGATCTGTTGTCGTGCCTCTTCATGCATGCACATTGAACAGCGAAACCAAGTGACACTGTAATTGCTAATTCCATCCTCTGGTTTGGCAGGTCACTCCTATACTCTAGCTGTGCAAAAAATAAATAAATGGTGCGAACTTCAGCCCATACTTTGTCAGCATGTTTAACGTTGTGGGTAAGCAGTTTGCGCTAATAATTTGGTTTGGAGAAATTGCGTTTCGTTTCCTTGCAGTTCAGCCATCTGAATATTCTGCTTATCTGCTATATTAAAAAAATTTCTCACAGGCAGTAATCATTGGTTTGGATGCTCAGCTGAATTCTCAGTACCAGGAGCATTAGGGGATAGGAAGTACGGCCGAGTGCTGAGCAGAGATCTGTTGTCAAACCGCATGGCAGGCAAGCGTCTAAAATTCAGGCCAAGCCAAACCAAATGAAACCTCTGTTTCTAAAATGCCATTGAAGTTTCGGTGCCTGGAATCCATTGCCGAGCTATGTGGCAAGGCCTTAAGTGAGCAGGCCAAAAACTATTCCTAGGTGTAAGAGGAACAGCAAGCGTGTAAGCCCACTGGAACTTGCGTGCTTGTGTTCAGTGCTGACAAACTCCAGGTCACGTTGGCTCCAATCGCTAAGGGCCTATTTCAATACTCAAGTAGGCCAGTAGGTGTTTTTCTTTCTCTCTACTTTGGAATAGAACCAAGCCTTGTGGAAAGCATTTTTCCCCCCTCTGAGTTTATGCTAGAAGTGTTACAATAATCCACATGCAATAAGGAAACATTATTGCCTGAGAAACTACCCATGAAATAGAGTCTTTGCGGTATTGAAACCTGATGGTGTTAGCATGGAGAATCCAGAAAGTATCGCTGGACTTCTTTTCCTTAGCCATTTGGTGTCCACTACAAGCTAATAATAATTTTAACCGTAGACGGCATTGCATTTTCTTCTGTGCTTGTGAAAATACGTTTAGCATATCTTTAACAGACATCATGCTTTCTGTGTTGGCGTTACTAAGCATAAGAGGCAAGTGAGCCTTGTGTGCTGTAAGCCTTGACTTATCCAAATTGTACTCAGATTTTTCTGGGTCACTTGTAAGAGTGTTTTCTTTTTATTGTGTATTGTCAGATGAGCATACAAAGCAGGAGGTTAATCCTCCCTGCATCAAAGAACAGGCATACTTCAGTCTACTGCAAATGTTTGGGATCTCAGGCCAGCCTGAAGAGAAAGCAAAGTCTTCCATAAGCCATGCAGGTTTTGCCAAAATTATTTTCATTGAAGTCCTCTAGTTCTGCATTGAACTGTTCCAGATAGAAAATACAGCAATCTTTTTTTTTGCATACAAATTGTCTCCTTTAGATAACTCGGTCCAAGAGTGAAATTGTTTTCATACCCAGAGAAAATTGCTTGATGTCTGGTAATTAGCATTGTTCACAGCGGAGCTGTTCTATAGATTCTTTGCATTTGGAGCAGTGCATGGAACCAGCTGGGGATGAGAACACAATGTGCTTCCAAAAAAGGAATCTTTCTGTTAAGCAGAGGATAAGTTAATTGCTGGGAATTTCTTTCTCAAATCCCAAGTGTTCTTTTTTTTTTCTTACTGAAATTAGAAAAATGTCTTCAACCTCTTTAGATCTCAGTATTAAAATGTTCATATCAGTGAAATTTATGACTCAAATGCCAGTTATTCATGTTCTGATGAGCAATTCTTGGTTGACTAAAAGGCATCTGTAGGCTGCTATAATTTGTTTTAAAGTTACTTGCTTGATAGGGCAAGCTGATTCATATTTTCCTTGCTAGGGTCATTCTTCATTTGCTTTGCTGTTACATAACTGCAATACTGCTAATGCATTTATGTAACATGAATTGCATTTTGCAGTGGAACAGATATTTGTGCAATGTGTAACTGTAATAATATCCACCTTCTCTTCAGATTGGTTATTTGAACAGGAAAATAGAATCCCTCTTCATGGCTTCACTTGGTGAACCTGAGGTGGATTATGAGGCTGATGGTGAAGATGATGGCAACAGCATCCAAGTTTATTATTAATTGGGTGGAAATAATCTGACAACTGGAATATTGGATCCATGTGACAGGACTGGGTCGTCACAATGGCCTTCTCAAGAGATGCCCTGAAGTAGAAGGTGTCAGGGAAGCTACCTCAGGCCCTGCTGCTGCACAGGCTGGAGCCCCATTTTGGGGACCTGCCTTGCGGGCTGTGGGGCTGCTGCTGGCTCTGTGCCTCGATGCAGCCGGAGTTACATGACCAGCCCTTCCCTTCCTCAGGGACACAGGCTCAGCTAGCGTGCAAAGCGCTCAGCAGTTCGGGCAGAGTGGGCTTCCTGAAGAGCCTCTCAACATCTCCCGTGGATGTGGAAACAGCTGGGCACAGGTATGGTGGGGCTAAAGCAAGGGTGGAGGTGCACTGGGTGAGGCAAGCTTTAGTCGTCTGTTGAGCTTATTTTCTTCATCCAGCAGTAGTGTATCTCACCTGAAACCACTGTTAAAGAGCAGCCTCCTCCGTGTGTATACCATATGTCCAAACATTATGAGGCGTGATGTGTGACAAAGGTGCTCCAGATGTTACAACATGTGGTGTTGAATAAAAATGCTTTATCTCGATATAGCTATTGCCTTTAAGCCAGTGACGTCTGCAGATGTATTTGCGTTATCTTCAAAAGAAGTATTAGGAATTTACCTAATCATAGAATCCTTTAGGTTGGAAAAGACCCTTAAGCTCATCGAGTCCAATTGTTAACCCACCGCTGCCAAGTCCACCACTAAACCGTCTCCCTAAGCTCACATCTACACATCTTTTAAGTACCTCCAGGGATGGTGACTCACCCACTTCCCTGGGCAGCCTGTTCCAGTGCTTGATAACCCTTTCAGTGAAGAAATTTTTCCCAATATCCAACCTAAACCTCCCCTTGTGCAATGCGAGGTCGTTTCCTCTTGTCCTATTGCTTCTTACTGGAGAGAAGAGACCACCCTCACCTCCCTACAACCTCCTTTCAGGTAGTCGTAGAGAGCAACAAGGTCTCCCCTCAGAGTGTGTGAGGGCAAAGTAATCTGTGTGGGACATATGAGAGGAAGCTGGTCACAGTGAAGGAAGTGCCCCAGACTTGTAGGAGCGGTGGCTTTTTGATTTCTCTAAGTTCACTCTTGGATTATTGAATTGTCATTTTAGTTTTCTCCTGTGACTGATCCTTCTCCTGTCCGTAGGGTGTGTAGGACATCAGTTGAGGGGCAAAGGGAAACCTTTTAAAAAGCACTGACATCTGAACAGTGTGTGGTGAAATTTTTGCCGTATAGAGTGCCAAGAAGGTCTCCAGGGTACGGGGCTCTTATCAAAACTTCGTTTCTTCTGGAAACATCTTCGGCTTTTGAAAGCGCCCTCTTCTGCCAACAGCATGCACCTCAGGCTCTCAGGCTTTCCTCTGGCACCTCTGTAGAGTCTGATTCAATTGCTGCGATTGGCAGTGTCTAGGAATGAAGCAGCTGAATTGGAAAGAGCTACACATAGTCCAAAATAAGGCGTGATTTACTCTTCTCTTGGGAGGCATAGTTTACTCATCTCATGGGATTCATCGTGTTTGGTGGCTAATATCTCGAGTCTCTTCCACTCTGTAAACACGTTTATGCTGAGGTTAATAGGGAAATTTATCCATGTGAGGGAAGTATGTTTTGGAATATTTCTCAGCTGGAAGTCTCTGTCTCTGTTAGTAACTTGCTGTGTGTTCATCCCTTCATCACCGCTGCTTCTAACGAACAGGTTAGACAAACATCTGCCAGGAGTGGTTTAGGCATTGCTAATCCTGCTTGAATGACCTTTTGGCGTCTATTTCATCCCTGGGCTCTCTGATACTGTGGCTTTCCAGGCTTACTCTTATGAGCTTCTAAAAATGTTTGAAGATTAATGGTTAGCAATGAAATTGCTACTTCCACGGAGCATTAAAGCAGCTGCGATACAATAGGATTGAAAATTGCCAGCAACTTAGTGTATATTGAATTTGGAGAAAGTAAATTGCTTCTTGTAAACTTTACTGCTGTGTAATTGTCTAACAATTTTTTAAGAATGTCCCCTGAGAACATAGAGGGTTGGGTTTTTTTTTTTTTCCTTTTTCTAGGAGCTAAACTGAAACTTCTAGCTAAATTACACAATACTAGTTATATAAGGCAACAAATAGATTTGTTACTTATGAATTTTATGTAAATAGTATAAGTCTTGCGGAAGCTGTCATTGCCTGCAATAGGAGCCAGAGAAGTAAAATGCAGAAATGCCTGATCCTACCCGGCTGCCCATGTGAACGGGGTCAGGGGGCAGTTAATTGAAAGGCAATAGGAGCACAGGGCAGAGCAGCGGCAGAACTCTGTTTGTAGGTGGATGCCCAAAGGTTTTTTTGCCCTGGAGAAACTTGCTCTGGGTTGCTGCTATTGCTATGTTACGTGACTTCTCCGTTCTTATCTGTAGTCCCCCCCTGTTGTTTAATCAGAGGTTTTCAGGTAAGGGCACATTACCGCATTGATGAAAAATGTTTTGCTGCCATGTGATCTGGTAGTCAGTCATTACCTTACTATCAGATAAAGCCTATCTGATTCGAACGTTTTATTCATTGTTGAATAAACATTTCTGATAATTTTATTATTTTAATGGGAATAACTGAAAGAGTAAAGCTCAGTTATTGCCCTTTGGAGGCATGCCAGTTTAAAAGGCGCCATCTTATTTCCTTCCAGTTCTCCAGCAGGATGCAGGTTGAATTTTTTCCCCCTTTGTGAAATCTTGGGGCCGTTTCTAGCTGTTGCAGATCCACTTCTTTCTGTGCTGCTTAGTTGGTCACTCCAGGCTTAGCGAACGTGACAAATAGGTGTTATTGTGAATTTGGGTTGATGCGGGAAGGATTAGATCAGATTTCTAATGCCTTTGAAGCAGGACCCTAGGCAAATTAGGGAAAAGAAAAGGAAGGGAGAAGTATGTAGAAGTGTTCTGTGCATAAACTGGGAGCTCTGTTCTTCCCCAGATGCACCAATTGCCATGTAACTCCAGGCTGGTTCCCAGGTCTCTTCCTCCTGGTGAGTAGCACCACGCTTCTCGGTGAATGCTACTGCTTTCAAAGGAAGACAGTACTATCACGTACCCCAACAGCAGCCAAGAAAAGCAGCACTGGTGGCCCTAAATCCTGTAAGACATAACATCTATGCAGGTGAGCTTGCAGCCTGATGGACATCCAGTTGCAGAATCAGGCTGGTGTTTGCTGGTGAGAAGTAGGGACATTAGCTGTACAGATGGGAGCTCGATAAGATAGAGTCGATGGGAAGAGAGATTTAAGCAGAATTTCCAAGCTGCTACTGTGAATAGCCTTATCTTCTCTCCTCCTCCTCCTCCTGTACAGCGCCATAAGGTGTCAAGGATGCAATGATCACTCTGCTCTCCCAGGGGCGAGGGGGAGGGAATTAGTGTGTGCAAACTGAGGCCACCAAAGCAAATTGTTAGAAGCATGGTAAGGCATGAGGAAACTTCTTTTTTTTTAAAAAAAAAAAAGAATAAAATGTGTAACTCCAAGTGACAGTGTTAAATTTGATTTCTGATGGGGGGAAAAAAGTCAATATGGAAAAAAAGGTGCTTTTTTTCTGTTCAAGGAAAGAAATGGGAATTTTAAAATATTTCTTCTTTTTTTTTTCCCCTTTTTTTCTAAATGTACAAAAGAATTTGAGGGAAGAAAAAGACAATTTTCCACACTTCTTACATTTTTCTAAAACTTTCTGACATCATTTTCCAGCAAGGGAGGAAAAAAAAGAGGTTTTTTTTTTTTTTTCTATAATTCCCTTTTTCTCGAGTCTTCTCTTTTAACTACTGTTTCTTTAGCTTTTTAAATATGGAAAAGCTATTAAGGGGGAAAAAATCCACCTTTTTGTCAAGTTTTGACAGAAAATCTTTGGCGATCTTTGGCTGGAATGACAAATATCATCACATAATCAATGTTTCCTTTTACTTTATTCATTGCAATTCTATCTGTGAGCCAGGTTATTCTTTCAGCAGCATTGAATTAACAGAGGTGGCCAGCTTTTTTGCATTCATGGCAGCACTCCTCTTTTAATCTGATTTTCCTGGGATGATGGGCTAGTACAGATATGTAAAGGAAACGAATTCACAAATGTTTCAAACGAACAACTCCATCAATAATTTTAAAAGCTGCTGTGTTAATTGCACACAGTGCATTCTTTATTATTTACTGCAACCACCACCTTCAAGATTGCCTGACTGTTTTCATTCAACCCCCTTCTGTTAGTTGGCCACAACCGTCTGTAACTTTCACCCCTGTCCAAAATCTTCCAGTCTTGGTTTCTGTACAAATCCTTTATAATACCTGGAGTCTAAAGTCTCCCTCTTCCATTCTAACAGTCAAGCTGCAGTTCTTTTTTTCTGGCATTTTCGTGCTGGTATGATGCAATGAAGTGATAATTTCTTTAGCACAGTTAGAAGTTATGTGGGAACACGTATAACAAATCCATTACACAGAATTGGAGACAGGAGTGAAGTGTTGACAAAGGGCAGGGCTTCACGATAGTGTTTGTGTTAGCTCATTCTGCTTCTGGTAAAATTCAGTTTGCCATTTCCATAAACTGGGTCTGAATCCAGGTTAGTGATTGCAATCAGGTTGGCTGGCATTAATGCTGAAGAGTATTGTCTTTAGAGAGATAGGCTGGGCTGGGCTGATTGTTACATGGGATGGTTAAATTCAGGTTGGATAAACAATGAGCCTTACGGCCAGACAAGACTCCTTGTGTTCTCTTCTTCCTTTTTCTTTTTTATGTTTTCCATAAACTGTTACAGCATTTTGTAGCATGTTGAATGTTCCCATTACGCATAAATGCCTGATCTCTGAACAAAACTACTGAGAAAAGAAGCACCATTCAAAGGACATTTTCTATAAAAGAAGGAAAAAGCAGTAGCTTTGCAGATTTTCATGCAAAAGCTCTTCATGATGTTTATCATCCCCAAAAGCTGGAACACTATAAAATATATTGAATACATTGAACATTCACGCTACAGGGTGTTGAACCATCTTGTATTCTCAGGGCACCTCTAGGTTTTGTATACCTTGGTTTTCTTGTCTGCTGAAGGGGGTAGTGCTATTTGTTAGCTTCTACAAAATGATTTGAGATTGTGGTGAGCACACTAAATGTGCCAAAGCACTGACGTTAATAAAGTTACAAATCCAAAACCTAAACTCACTCAATGAGATTTTTAAGACTGTATATAAAGACTTGGTGAAATCAAAAGACTTCAGAAAATGGCTTGTTTCTATCTTCTGAGGGATTGCCTGGGAAATCTTTTCCTTAATTGCTGCTCTTGGATGAAAAGACTTCCAATATGTTTGTCTAACTCGGGCAGGTAGGGAGGATGGTGATCTTTCTTTTACAAATGGTTCTTTGAAAGGTGATAGATGATCTACTGAGGGACAAATCAGATAGGAATCTGAAGTCACATGGCAGCTTTTCCTTGGAGTGATGGAGTCCCCTTTTGTTAACATTTGAGCGGTCTCGTAGTTCATCAGATTGGTTCAAATGGGTGTATCTGATCTCTGGCAGTGAAAAAACATCTGCTCTGTGGTGACCAAGGGGTAACAAAGCTTCTAATCAGGTGAGAGAGTACTGGTGGACAGGTGCTTTCCTGTGTCCTCCAACATCTGTAAACTCCAGACTTCTTAAAGGAAGGTTACACAAAAATTGTATGTACTTTTTTTTTTTTCTTTCTCCCCACCAGCTCCTCTGAA
This sequence comes from Anarhynchus alexandrinus, assembly GCA_008711295.1. Taxonomy (NCBI): domain Eukaryota; kingdom Metazoa; phylum Chordata; class Aves; order Charadriiformes; family Charadriidae; genus Anarhynchus; species Anarhynchus alexandrinus. The sequence continues at coordinate 10,500,884 of VUYV01000003.1, forward strand.
AAGCTGTGCTTTGAAAATGTACCTGTGAAGCTGGTAAAACATAAGAGTGCGCTGGCTTTCTGCTAGAACAAGTCTTTTCTCCCCACCCACCCTCACCCCCCATTCCCTTCTTTGCTTTTGCAGTTTAGCCCGCTCAAAGCCAGCGGTGTGTGCGTATGCGCAGTTGTGTCTCCCAAAGATACAATCATCTGCAAAACATCTCCTTAAATAAACAGCCCCCTCCTACAAAAGGCAGGTATGCTGGGGTCAAAAGGGCCAGCTCTTTGTTAGAATCACCCTCACCCCGCACCCGCAGTTGGAAATTTCCTGTGTGATTTGCTTACATATACATGCAGATATAAAATAAGCTAGCCTATGTATGTGTATATATATGTATATGGAGAGCAAGCACTAAAAATCTGTGCGTACAAACATATGTATGTATGTGTACACACATCTATGTGAGCGAATATATGTGGCTTTTTGAGCTAAGCTCTAGGCAACCCCTGGTAGACGCAAACCAAACCCAGTAAGTCGCCAGACAGCCTTACGAGAATGCAAAGTCTGTTACGTATTAAGTGGATGGAGTAGAAGAGGTCACAATTTATTGTTTGCTCTTGGGTTGCTTGCTCAGTTTTGCCAGGGTGGAGAGCTGCAGGGCAGATTTGGAAGACGAAGTTAACTGGTAGAAAAGGTCCCTGAAAGCACCTGGATGAGGGGTGGGTGCCTTGGGATCTGCCTGTGAGCAGGGGCATTATTTGGTTTTGGTTTTTTTGTTTGGNGGCTTCTGGAATATGCTCTTCTACATACCTGTTTGGGATCCCATATCTGTATATACTGGGCTACTCTGAAACATTTTGTTTCCCGGTGTCACTGGCAGCACATGTTAGTATGCCAGCGGGAACACGTTGGCACATGGACCACGAGCACATCGAGCTCTCTTGATTACAGTGAGAGCTGCTGCATTTGTCTCTGTCTGAGCGGAGAGACCCAGACGTTCATCTGTGAGCACCGGGGCAAACATAAGGGAGTATTTATTACCATACTAGTCGCTTGGGAGAGCCAAAGCATTTTGCTGGGGAGCTGGGCATGTGAACAAGCCCCACAGTGGTATGTGCACTCCACTCAGTGCATCAGGAGGTTGTTTAGAAATCTCGAAGGGAGTGGAGGGTGGATTGCTGAAGTCTGTATAACATCTGTAGTTTATATGGTGTTGCTTGGACAGCAGGGTCAGATAGAAAGATAGGAAAGCAGGAGCGGTAAATCGCTGAGCTCTGCTATTCTGAGAGGAACATGAAATGAGCTTGTAAACATCTGTGTAAGGGTTTTTCTTAACATGCAGGGGTACAATGAACAGTGATACCTGAAGAATTTCATTAGACCTGGTAAAGCTGGACTTCTCTGGCTGAGAGCAGACCTTAGCTCACTTGCTGTTACTGAGGTATAATCAGCTGATTAGGAGTTATCAGAGGGGTATGAAGGAGGCGATCAGGTGAGCAGCTATGTGCACCTGTTCCCATCAGCACAGGACTCCTTTGCAAATGTATTTTATTTCATTGCTGCAAGTCCGAAGCAAGAACTGAGGAGAAAGGAATGAGGAGGGGAGCAGGGAAGTGGTGCTAGAAGCTGTGCTGTGTCCAGGGAGTTGTATTAATTATGTTTTCCAATTCAATAGCTCCGGATAAAAAGCCAAGAGACTTTAATTCCTGTGCTTGTGTATGTATCTTCTTTCCTCTTAGGAAGGGGTAAGAGGGTAGTCCTTGTTTTCTTTATTGCCAGAGGGATTTGGAACTGCTGGACACAGGAGATTTGTCTTGGCAATTTAACCCCTGTTTCTTATAAGGTAGGGGCCAACAAAGAAGTAGAAAATGAAAATCTAAAAGAAAACGAAAACTGCAAAGATGGCTTTTCTCCCCCCTGAAAATTCATTTGTTATTGGGCGAAACTGGGAAACTGCCCCTCCAAATGCCAGCGTGCTCTGCACCCAGCGCGCCCACGTACATGATCTCTTCTCTGTGTTTGGGCCCAATGTGGCCTCCTGTGGCCTCAAGGAGATAAGGGGAAAAAGGTCCCATCAACTTTGAACCCTGTAGACAGTCTTTCTCACTCCTCCAGTTTGATCTGAAATCCTTCTTGCAGCGGGTGCTGCTGAGAGCCAGAAGAGACGCCTTCCCCTGCCCGCTTTCACTGCAGAATGGGTCCCGTGAGAGCCATGTTCTCCCTCCGATGAGAAGGCAGAAGAGCATCTCTCTCACATCAGTTGTGCAAGAATATGCCTAAACCTCTCTGATTTTTCAGATTATTTGTGAGTTCTGGCAAGGCTGGTGCTTGTTAAGCAACAGCTGGTATGTAAGACTTCTCCATGGCAGTTTACTTCAAAACTGGAACGTTTTCCTGTTGACAGAACATCTCTGGTGATGAAGAGGAAGAATAAACCAAATAAATCAGTCTGAATAGAACACAGCATCCTTTCTGAACTTTGAACAGTCAAAAGCTCTGAAACTCAGTTATCCTTGTTTTCACGCCAAATTTAATACTGTTGATTTCAAGTTATTCCTCATTTCCTGTGTAAATGAGAGAAGAATCGGAAGAACTTCTAGTAACATCTGACTAAGTGAGTAGGAGGTAATAAAATACAGTGGATAAATGCCTTCAAAAGAACAAGAAATTGATTATTAGGTTGTTTGTCTCTGGAAGAATCAATAGCCTAGCAGCTTTAGCGTCTGAAAGTTCTATCCAGATACTTTTAAGATACAAAGGAGAGAATATTTCAGTTTGAAGTGGTGGACTGAACTGTGGAACAAACTGGAGGTACACTGGTCAGTTCTTGATTCCTTTGAATCTAGATCAGAAGCCCTTCTAGAAAACATGAGTTAGTTAAATGCAAACTTTTGATTTAATAATAGCATGAAACATAATGATTTATAAGATACTGGAAGTCAAAAGTACTAATCTGGAAGGTTTTTTTAGATGTAAGGGATGTGCACCTGTGAATGAAATCTTTTAGGTCTTGGGCCAACCAAAGCTAAACAAAATAAGAGGAAAATTAAATCAAAGTTGAGAAGTAAAGAATTAAATTGTATTATCCACATTCCTGCTTGAAATCTGTGAAATTTTTGTTATTTGGCTGGATCCAAGGCTATATGAATAAAAATCTTTCATTGTAGAGTCTTGTAACATCCAGTAAGTTCCCAGTTATCATCTGGGCAATTTGAAACCAGAGGTGTAGCATCAGATAAATAATGTCTATCAAACAGCAGGGCAAATTCTTTGCAATGACAGACATATTCTGTTTTAATATCAGTCCAAATAGTGGTTCAAGCTCAACTCTCCCAGCCCCTTAACAAAAACCAGGGCTGGTAACAGAGCTCCCCCCAGGGATCTTAAGCTCATTCTGGGTATGCAGATGACCTCCTTCCCCCAGAGCATGGATGGGCACCACATGAGAGGCCCTGGAGACTCTCCATTGCTGCTGAGGGCTCCTTTCCTCCCCTTGTGTTGAGGACAGCTGCTGGTATGCTTGTGCTTGCATGTCATGCCTCGATACCGCAACGGTGCGGTATCTGTTGCACAAGGGGGCTCCTGGGGTGACAGGACTTGTATGTACAATAGCTTTGATCCAGCCAGCACTCCCTTCAAATCACTGAGTCACTCACCTATAAGCCTTTACCTTTCCCATGATACAACGTGTAGACAACTGCAAGGACCTGCCAAATTCAATTTATTAGGAAGGAAAATTTTAAGCAGTGTACAGGAAAGCACCACTGCCCCACATCAGAGAAATATAAACAGAGAATAAGCCTCAAGCTTTTTTGGTATGGGAAGCCTGGAGATATGAAACATCACTCAGTGACAACTACGAGTTGTTCATATGTAAGTGGGTTATTATAAGGCTAAAATGAGACTCCTGAGGCATCAAAATAACACCAAAAGCAATCTTGGAAAAGGTGGGAGTGGTGCTGTACACTCTCATCACTTTCACAAAAATACATCTTCAAGGAAGAGAATATATTAAAAAATGCTGAGCCTTTGGAAGGAAGCAAGCGCCTCAGGAGAAATTTTACAAATAGATCTCACTTGACAAGACAAAGTTGACTCTCCTACTTGACCTAAACAGGATATTGCTATCTGGAATCTTGTTACAGCAGCGTGGTTTTCATAACCAACAATATATGCAGCATACTTTACATTTAGTGGTGTCCCAGTCACTGCCTGTATACTCATCACCATACTTCTGCTTGAATTGACTTGTGGTGTGGACTTCAATGGGATCTCACCTGTTTGTCCCTGTAGAGAATTTTGCCTGTGGGTTTTACTCAGGGCACTTGAAAGTTGCTTTGAATCCATCTTTCTGGAGCTTGGAGTTTTAATTGCTGTGCTTTGAGTGGATTTACTGGAGTAGGGAGAAATCCGTGTTTTAAAAGTGAAGGCATCCTCCACCTGCTTAAATTAAAACACACAAGATGTAACAACTCAGGAGTAATTAATTTTAATAGTAATATTAGCTAGTTATTTCAGAGGCAAGTCTGGGTGGCAGCGCGAGTGTCAGATCATGCAGTCGTTCTTCATCAGGTGTGATCTGATGCAGACACTCAACTGATTCTTCTGGAGCTTGGCTGACTTGCATGGACTGAAGAGTTGGTCTATAGCATCTCCTGTGGCTTCTCCTTTGAAGCTTCAGTCATACCTTTGCTCAGCTGTACTGATTGTACACTCTTTGTGTTTGCCACAGTCTCTCCTTTCTCATCTGAACAAGACAGAGCGCTCTTATTGTAGGATACTGCCATGTTTGTGTACCTTACCGGGTCCAGATTTTGGATGCCTGACAGTAGGGCATCCACAATGGCAAGTTAAAGATGAGAGGGGAGATTTTGTCTGTAAAGCCGAGATGTGTTTGAGTGAGCAAGTCAGCTTAGCATTCAGATTCATTTAAGTGGAGGCATTCTTTTTCCCTCTTGTCCTACCACTTTCACATCTGTAAGCAAGAGGGCCTTTTGCCTTCAGTAGCTGTGGTGGAGAATCTGACTCTTGTTCCCAATAGGGAAAGGAGGAGGTTGTTTATCACTTCACCCCATCTACAGAGTCTGGCCTGCTAACGTTGTTGCTTATGAATTTCAGTGTGAGAATATATTTCACAGCTCGCATGAGAGTTTACTACTTTGACTGTTGAGTTCTTGTGGCTGTTGGTGATGCAATCATGTTGGGAAGGTGCAGCTCCAGGCAGAGCAACTTCTCTTTGAACTCCTCCTGCTACAGCTATTAAAAACAGGTCAGGGTAGAGAAAAGTAGGTCTAGTTTTCAAGAGTATATTAAGCTAATTCATCTTGCATTGTAGACTGATACATGATCAAAACAATAGTGATAGCGCCTGTCTCATGAATGTTTAGAATTTTACTCAGTCAAAACCAATTGGATTTGCAAAACCAGGTGAGAGGGTTAAGGGTTAAGAATCTGATGTTTTCCATAGCTCATTCCTTTTTTCCTCTTCCCCCTCCCCACTCCCCCCAAAAAAGAAAAATAAAACAAAAAAACCCCTAACCAACCCCAAAAACAATGGTCTGGCTGCTAGCTTCTGGCTTTGTTTAATGAATTACTTCACACAATGATAAATTAAAAAAAGAAATCCCACAATAACAAACTAAGATGAGCAGGTAAGCAGAGATTTCAGAGATATAAAGGAGGATTATTATAAACTAAGCCAATGCATGAAAATTATAAATAATGGATGGCAGAGAAATCAACTGTTTGGAGCTACTGTCTGAAAGATATTATGGATATCGATTAACCAAAGTGAGGTATGAATAACTTCCGTGAGACTTGCACACAACGAACTAGTAGCTAGTTCTTTATGTTGGGTTGTACTTTTTCCCTGTGCCAAATCAGTGTTCCAGCTCTGTTGATTTCATTTGTATTTGTGGAAGTTGTATCTCACAGTTTCTGTATGTTTTACATTGCCTCTATCTTCATGGAAGCGCAAGCCAATTTTTTCAGAAGCATTTAAGAAGTGTAAGAGGCTTGAAATCCACTAAGTGTGGGATCTAGATACTTTCATTATGAGGCTTGTGAAAACTTTGAGTTCTTTTCCCATTTCAGAGGAAGATGCTTTAGGGTGGTGGGAGAGATTTGTGCTGGCTTCCATCTTGTTGTTCACTCATGCTAATTAGAGAAAAAAACACACCAGAAGATTTTTGTCATCTTAACTGGATTCAAAACCTCTCCCTTGTGGCCTTGTGCATACTTCTCCCCTGATGGGATCTAGGATGTAGGCACAGAGGGAAGAAGAAAGCCAGGCAAATGCATGCGTGCTGCAGAAGTTCATACTCTGGTCCAGAGGAGTAACTTGGGATGTCTTTAGCTGTGTTATTTCAGGGATCTGTGGCAGCTAGGGTAGCACTGCCCACAGTCATGGGTGAAAAGGAGGAGTCCGTGAGGTATAACAAAAAGCCAGGTAACCCTTCTTTCTTCCAGAGAACTAGAAAACAAATGCATTTCCTACAGTTGTCATAAAAAGTAAATAGGGGTTTCCAGGGAATGGGATTGGCCCAGTGGTCTTTGTTTATTCCAGGGCTGATACGAAGCTACTCTATTGTGCTTGATGGGGTTACCTCAGAGTGATGCGAGCACTGACGACAGCCCAGTTTGGGGCCACACCAATAAATTATTGATGCGTTCATAAATCACTTTCAGAGTTGGTGTTACATTTGGATGCACTCAGGTAACTTATGAAGCAGCCCTCTACTTGACCGTGTGCTTTGAACTGGTAATAAAAAATACGTATTTACTTTAGTAATTTTTAGATTATCTCACTATTTTCCTTTCTAAATTTACAGCAGCTGGTGTCAAAAAAACCAAATGAAAAGCCAGACCCAACACCCCTTCACCCCGTACGACTGCAGAACTTGTGTGTTTTGAGGATGTGTTTTGCTAGAAGCATAATCCAAAGGTACTTTCCAGAAACGCCGGCGACTGTTTGACGCATTGCTTTAATTTGTTGTGGCCATTATGGTTGCTATGCTATTCTCGAAGCTCCCAAGGGATGACCCTGACCTGTGTTTGAGCACGGCCAGTTCAGGCTTCTTTTTAGTAGGTCTGGCAGAATTAAATTTGCTGGCCCAAGGTAAAAGAGCTAATGCCTGTCTGCTCCTGCCACCAAGCTGGGGAAGTGCCCTAAAGAAAACCCGTGCTGGCTGCTGCCTCGTCTCTTGTGTGATGAGAAATCTGGGGAAAGTTACAGCTCTTTCGGGGAGGCTGCTCTTTGCCCCTGTCACCTCTGCATGATGGTAGTCTGTGTCCCTCTGCACGCCCCCCTCCCTGCCCACAGCGGCAAGTTTGGCTTTCCCAGGCTCTGGCGTAGGCAGCAGCAGGGAGTCTGCTGCCTTAAGCATCTCCCTTTATTACCCGGGCTGAGTCAAAACACTCGCTAATCCTTACCAAACCACGGATGTCTTGAAAAGGCTTGGACAAGTTGTGTTGCTCAGTATGACTGTATCCTACCCCAGAAGGTTTGGTATCCCCATGTCTTCTCCCTCACCTCGCAAGGGGAGCGAAGAGGAGGCTCGTGTAATGACCGTGCTGCAGAAGGTGCTAAAGACAGAGATTTTTATTCTTTTTTTCTTCAAACTCCTAGATTGCCCCAGAACATCATTGCCCCTTGGATGTCTGGGGGAGAGGGGAAGAAAACTGAGAGACAGGTCTCCTGCCAGTAATTATTTTACATAGGGTAAGCAGAGGAAAACTTGAGGGAGGGGAAGGCAGTGCAGAGAATGATCTCACTGAGGCAAAGACAAAATGCAGAAGCCAGAGCCTTGCTTGGAGCCAGCTGGCCCCTTAGTTGGCCTGTTATAGGGCTCTCTCCAGCTGAAAATCAGCCTGCTGTACTTCTCCCCTTTTATTTGAGACAAAACAAGTGGCTGAACGTTGGATGGCACGGCAAGGGCCTTGTTTCCACTTTGTGGATTAAAGGGTCCTGCCTGAGTGAGTCCAGGAACAGCAAAAGTTTAACTTCATCTCGTGTTGGCTGCGGAGGTTTGGTTCTCTGGGAGGCTGCCTTCCAGGGACTTTTCAGCAAACAATAAAATCGTGAAACAGAGCTAGACTTAATGGCTCTTAATTGAGCAGATCTCCCCTGGAACAAGTGGGTTGTTTACTGCTTTGCAGCCTGCAGAATTTGACCCAGCATTTGTTTTTGGACTCCTATTTTGTCTGTTTGAGATTGAAGGAAAAAAGGGAAGAAAAAGAAAACAAACACAAATGGTAGAGTGGATTTTGAGCTGAATTCTCCTTCCTACTGTTTCTAGTGAATTGTAGAGGAACAAGGAGATTTTCGTGGTGTAAGAAATTCTTACCCAGCATAGCATCAGGCTACTTAACTCCCCTTCTACCTCTATCTCTGCAGCATCTTGTGCATAGGATAGGGAAGGGAGTAGGTGCAACTTCAAACTGAAAGAGGGTAGATTTAGGTTAGCTATCAGGAAGAAATTTTTCACTGTGAGGGTGGTGAGGCACTGGAACAGGTTGCCCAGAGAAGTTGTGGATGCCCCATCCCTGGAAGTGTTCAAGGCCAGGCTGGATGGGGCTTTGAGCAGCCTGGTCTAGTGGGAGGTGTTCCTGTCCATGGCAGGGGGGGTGGAACTAGATGATCTTTAAGGTCCCTTCCAACCTAAACCATTCTATGGTGTGCTTTGCTGCCAGGCAAGTCTTTTGGAGCCATTCCTACCTGTCAGCGGCTCTGAGATGGACAGATGATCTTGGGACACATGGAGAACATGACTTCCTTGTTTGGGAGTGGGATTGGACCCTTATAGCACTTAGTTATTACAATTTTTTGAGCATGAGAAAGAAACAGCAGGCAAAGGGAACAGAATGGGGGAAAATAAAAATTACATGATCAGGGTGTTACTAAGTTTTGCACAGAAAACTTTTCTTTGCACTGAAAATATGGATGAATGTGAATGTACCTGAAGTGGTTCGGTTTTGGTCTCACGACCATGAGAAACAAAGTTCCCCATTACCCTAAGCAATCTAGACAATAGGAAGCAGATAATGGGACACTTCTGTCACCACTAAGGAGGGCTCCCATTAAATTGCTTGTAGGTCTTTGGAAAGGTCAGTCAAAGCTTAAGCAACCCCCTGTTGTTTGACAACATCAGAGCTCAAACACCGTGATCCTGGAGAACTCTGCTCTTTGAAAAAGGGGGATGTTTAATTACCTTTTGAAAGCTGGCAGCAGGACAGGATGCGAAGATGTTTTCTTTCTTTTGTGTCAGTTGAGCAAGTTACTATTTTGGTACATGAGAGCAAGTAACCCACCGCACTAAAGGAGACTGTCCCTTCCTCTGACCTGCTCTTGGGAGAAAAGCAAAGGCAGGAGGATATTAGTGAAGGTGAGCCTGCTGCAGGAAGGAAGCCTTGACACAAGAATATTTGTGGAAGGGGCGTCGGAGGCTCCCGATGCCTTTCTTAATGCTGTATCGGCATGTCGATTCCGTTTGCGTTTAAATATATACTTATTTATTGGCCTTGCTTTGCAGGAAGACATCAGTGCAGTTGCAGGAAATCGACTGCTGTCACTTTAATGAAATTTGCTTTCATCATCAAAGGAACTGGCAAACTGGTTGCAGGAGTTTTAATTTTTAAAATTGCAATGCATCTGCTCCCTCCCAGGGGCAGTCTTTCACAGCGCTTTGTTTATGCTCTTTAACTATATCTTTTTTTTTTTTTTTCTTCCAAGGGTTTGGATTTGTGGCATCTAAACAAGCTAAACAGAAACTGTGCCTCAGGGAGAAACATCCTCTTAAGTAATTGAAAATAAACTTGGATGGCATGCCTTGTATATTATACACATTCAGCTGTGCACATGGTGGGAACGGAGCATTAGACATGGTACCTACCACTGTAAAGGGAATGTAAACTTATGTGTCACATATGCTTGTGGTAAACATAAAAGAGATGTATACAAGGAAAAGATCATTTGGTTTGGGTATCTCCAGCCAAGCCTGGACAAAAGGTGGAGTATCCCTTATCCTGATTTCATCTACAGAACCTGTAGTAAGAACAAGCCCTTACTGTGCTACCTCTTCCTTCCCTCAGCGTTCACAGGGATTTGTTGTCGCCTTGGTGGAAGGACCTGGTTCAGCAATCCCCAGGGGTTGTGGATGAATACAAAATCTAAAGCAGGTTTGTCTCAGCCAGGGCATGCTGCCTGACCAGCAGGCACACCAGCTCAGGGGAAGAGTTTGGGCCTACCAAGGGTTTAGCAGGGCAGGTGTAGCCTTGTTACAGACATGGTGGTCTTAGGAAATTAAAGTCTGGCTTGGAACAAAAGTTGATGCTGTAGGTGTTAAGAGGGGTTTATCTGTGATGTGATATATACAATGCTGGAGTGGAAGAATTAGATCTAGGTTTGATGTAGCCATGGGTTTATCTATTCATCATGGGCAAATTACATGGTCTTCCTGCACTCCGTTCTTCACCTATGTACTAGTTTTGCCTATGATAGACTTAATTTTGTTCATAGTAGCTTGCATGGTGTCGTGTTTTTGGATTTGTGATGAAAACAGTCTCGATAATACAGGGATGTTTTGGTTGTTGCTGAGCAGTCCTTACACCACATAGAGGCCTTTTCTGCCTCGCATACTGCCCAAACAGTGAGTAGGCTCAGGGTGCACAAGGAGCTGGGAGGGGACACAGCTGGGACAGCTGACCTCAACTGACCAAAGGGATATCCCATACCATATGGCTTCACGCCCAACAATAAAAGCTGTGGGAGAGGAGGAAGGTGGGGGGGACATTCAGACTTACGGCATTTGTCTTCCCAAGTAACTGTAATGTGTGATGGAGCCCTGTTTCCTGGAGATGGCTGGTGGGAAGTAGTGAATTAATTCCTTATTTTGCTTTGCTTGTGCACGCAGCTTTTGCTTTACCTATTAAACTGGCTTTATCTCAACCCACGAATTCTTGCCTTTTTACCCTTCCGCTTCTTTCCCCCATCCCGCTGCGGCTCTGTGGGGCTGAGCTGCCTACCAGGCTTAAACCACAACAAGCTGGTAGACCACAATGTTCACTGGCCTTTGCTAACCTTTTAGAGATCTATTTACACAGGTAGCCCAGAGCTCCTGTGTCTTCAGTAGCCATTGTCTCTGGTGCTAATGGTTAGCGTTGCTGTGGCCAGGCAAAGCGAGTGATTAAGAATTTAAGCAATATTAAGAAAGGTCAGCCGTGCATCAGCTGTTCAACACCCTTGACCATACTGCACACATGCAATGACCAGTCTTGGAGGCCGGAGGCATGATAGGTCTTGGCATGCTGGACACAGCCACACCTGAGCTTGCTCAGTTTCCAAGGGCAGCCTGGAAACTCTTGTCCAAACAGCTGCTCATTAGGCTTGGAGGTGCTGGGAGTGTTCTTACTGAAAACTGTTGTGCTGATGGTCATTTTGGCTGGTATGAAGGATGCAGTGGTTGGGCAGTGTATATCCCAGAACTGGAAATGTGGCATTTGCGATGCCTGGATGATTAGTTTTAATGCCACATATTAGGCAGACAGATATTGGCTAAGACAGGTAAGCAGTGTTAATTACATACTGGAAGAATGCTGCAATGCTAACAGGCGGAAACAGGCATGTGTTATATCTCAAATCTGTTATTGCTGGTCACTGCTAGTGCAGATTTATTCTTTCTGGTACTGTGCAACTTTGACTTCATGTCAATGCAGTTTCCTTCATGTTCTCTGCAAATATCATTGAAAACAAAAAGAAAAATCTTGGCATCTGACTGTACATATTGGATCCCAGGTGCTATGCATCTGATCAAGAGGTGGTGTAATTATGTAAGAGGAGTTGTCCTGTAGTATTTAAAACATTCTGTGTAACGCCTATTCTGGGTGTTACAGACCATTCTTCTACAAATCCTCACCCATTTTCCTCATCACCTCAACCCTAGCTTAACAGGAAGGTTTGCATCTTGATTGCCTTGTGAACAAGGATACACTCCTTGCCCCATCCTCACTGGAAATTCTTGCATTGTAATTTGTTTCTGACAAAGTGAACATGTAAGTAAAGGGTTTTTTTGCTTTGCCATGCACACTAACAATTTTGTGATGACCCCGTTTGACAACTAATTGGCTTCTTACCAAAAGTGAAAACAATAGACACCTATTTTCAGCTGGGAAAGCCACACTCAGTATGTTCCCTGGCCAAGATAAAGCACTTCAGCAGCATGACACAAAGTGCTCCAAGCTCTGTCCATGGCTTTTCTTTATTAACAGATCTGCTGATCCACTTGCCTCTTTTTCTCCCTCGTCTTTTCTCTTCTAAGGCATTGACTATTGACTGAAAGTATGTTTTCCTATAGTCTAGATTTTTCTTTTGCACTAGCCAAGTATCTATGTGCGTGTTGCTTCTTGAGAATAGACATGGAGCTGTACATGTTACTAAAGGAGATATGTGTTCACAGACTTGGTGAGAAGTTGGGAATTCCTGACGCATGAAAAAAAGTTGCTATCTAGACTGAAAATGAAACCTTAGAAAAATGTTTGACATGTCTCTAGCTATTGTTTCCTTGGTGCATACTGTTGCTATGTTTAATATGTGGAAACTGGTGAGAATAAATCAGATCGCTAGAAAGATTACCATACTTGAAATGCTAACTGCTCTAATTGACAGAGAAGTGGTAACTTATCTTTACGTACGCCAGTGGGTAAAAGAGAACAGTCATTGAACTTTTGCACGCTTGTACAGATGTATTCAGATATACTTCTCACAAAAGACTAAAATTGGAAAAGGTTTTTTGAAATCTCTGTTTGTGGGATGAAAATGCGTATGTTTATTCTAAATTAGAATATTTTACAGTCTTCCTTTTTAACTATTCTTTGTAAATGCAACAGTTCCTATTAAACTCAGTCCAGGCAGGATGTGTGAGTACAGAACCAAAAACGAAAATCAAAGCAGTTCCTGGTCCAAGCATCTTTTGCATGATCTTTACATGCTTGTATTTAAGTTTCCTTCCCGAGTAGAACAATCCTGATATGTCATTTTTTTCCCCTTTGCCCTGCCTCCTTGCTTTGCCTTTGCCAGTCATAGCAGCACAGGAAGGAGATGCTTTGAAATCTTCAAGCCTACAAACTTCCAAGAGTATACATAGCTATGAGTTTTAGTGCTTTCCGAGGGAGGAGGTATACTAGAAGAGAAGGAGATTTGTAAGGGGAGATGGCTGGATCTCACCACCAACGGCTCCCTGGCAGGTGGGGAGAGCATGCAGTGTCCCTGCCATCCAGCTGTTCAGGATTGTTTATCTTACACTCCTGATGTTTTGTTTAGTCAGTGGTGATGCATAAGATACAACTGGTTTTGACTTCCAGGTAGACAAAGCCTATGGAGCAACAGTAAGGAATCCCAACCATTTGTTTCTGGCAGAGTGCTAAATAAACAGTAGCAACACCTACCTGTGTGGGTGGCAATTAATCACATCAATCAACCAGATCAGCTAGCAAAGCCTTTTTTTTTTTTTTTTTTTTCTTTTCTTTCCTTTTGTTCCGTGTCTCCTCCCACCTGCTTGTTTCCCGGTTGTTGCTCCTGCTGGCTGTCGAGCTGGTGCTCAGCTAAGCAGTAGGTTAAATGCCATTACCCGGCTGGGTTACGTAAACCTTGTGCCACCTCTTCTCTAATGGCCCGACCATTCAGTGCTCTCAGCTCGATTTAGCGGAGGACTCTCAGCCTATCTTTGAGCATGGATTTCTTCTCTTTCTGGATTTCCTAAAGAAAGGAGCCAAAACGGCTGCTCGTGTGTTTGTAGACTTGTGCGTGCCTGTCCACCTGAACAACCCTCCTGGGAACTTTTGAACTCATTGTTTCGTTTTAGCTAAATTTGGTGGAGACGTAGAATTTTCAAAGATAATCTGTATCTACAACTTTTCTAAAATAAATGTGCAGATGAGAAAATAAGTTTGTCGCAGGGAAAGGTACCATCACAAACTCTTCTTTCATTAGGCACCTGTAATCAACAGAGAAGAGAGAGATGGGACCATGGGAAAACTATCCTTCAAAGCCTGTGTCATGATAAGCACCAGTGGTTACTGTCTGTGAGACACAAGTCTGTAGTTTTGTTTTCAAGGCTTCTGTTCTTTATTTAGTCCTTTTTTTTTTCTTTTCCCCTCAATAGAGAGGTCATTAAAATTTTTTATCAAAGCAAAAAAGGTTAGAAAAAACCCAATTCTTTCTCTTAAAATTGGAGGAATATTTTCCCAGTCCTCCAGCTTTTTTTTTTTTTTTTTTTTTAAACTACTGGTTAGTCAAAGACTTGTGGATGTGAAATGGTAGAGATTAGAGGAACTGGTACCTTCAGAAAAATACAGTCTCCAAGCCAATAGGTAGAGTGACAGTGGCAGCTGATGGAGAAGAAAAGGTGACCCACTGAAGGAACTGGATATTTCTTTAAAGACCTGATTCCTGTCAGACACCAGTTTGCCCAGAAGTTGAAAACACTGAATAGCAAGCACCTTTAATTCTTGATGGGTTGTTATTCTAAAATGCCTGAAACTTTTATGTGGAGAAGGCAATTAAATATGAAAAAAAACCAAACAACTCGAGACTAGGACAGCGGTCAGTTTTCCTTCCCACCTATGCTATTTCAGGTTCCTTCAATTTTGACCTCATAATGGGATCTTCGTGCTGTTTTTTGTCACAATATCCATGCTGTCATTTTTTCCTGGAGCTGAATTGAGCCATTACTAGAATCAAGATTTTGGCTGTGCGTGATCTGGTGGGACTGAGCTCCCCGTTCAGATACCTTTCCTCTAGCCCTGATTCCACTTTCGTGTCATACGCTTAATGGAAGAGCAATCTAACAGGACTTACATTTGGATTAAAGAAAGTAGATAGTGTAAAAATGTCCTTCTGAAGTTGTGCTTGCTTACACAAAAGAATGGCTGTACCAAGCCAGAATAAGGGCTCTTCTGCCCTTGAATCCTGTCTCCGAAGGGATTAAATGTGGGTGCCTAAGAAAAGAGTGTGCGGATAGGGCAAGGAAGAAGTGATGCTCTTCCAGCCTCCTGTGATTTGTGGTTGTGAGACTTCCTGAACCAGAGATTAAGTCTTTGTATAATTATACAATGCTATGAAAAATTCCAGCTGTAAAGCAATATCTTTTATTTGCATATTATAACATTAATTAATTATCCCTGCAATTCTCCCATACTTGCCAGGAAAAAGCTGTCAAAGCTGTTTTATCTCCCTGGTGGTGGTAATTGATTACCACATAATAGGCTAAGAAATACCAGAACAAGAAGAAAATATGCAGGAAATGTTCAGGTGGGAAATTTTTGCCATCATCTGTAGCTGGGCAGATAACAGTTTATTTCCATGCAAACTAAAAGCTGTGAGCAGTCTTAACTTGTCTGCAATAGTCGTGCATCTTTTGCATAAACTTAGGCCAGTTTTGCAGCCAACCTGATTTGTGGGTATTCAGAGAATGTAAAATTGCGGTATTGTGTGGTCTTTGTGTGAAGCTGGAGGAAGTGCAGAGCTTCACTTGGTGGCTTAATTTCATGAGAACCTCATGCTGAGGAGGCTGGAAGACTCAAGGTGCACGTTCCCATCCAGCATGCAACCAAGGGAGAGTTTCACGTTAACCTTGTGCGCCATGCAGCTGTAATAGGCAGTTCATCTTGAGGGGCTTCAGAAATCGTTTCTCAATAGCCTGCAGGTTATTTTTGAAACTCAATCCATTTAATTTCTTTAATGGCACAGGTAGCAATTGACATTGTGGAACATCGTCAATTTGCAATACAGTACGCACTAGCTTTTAGTATATTAAGTAGCTCATTTTAACTCTGTCTTAAAATGGAATTCTTTTGCATCTTTCATTTGATGTTCATTACATAAGAAACAACCATAAACCATGACCTTGGCCCCTAGCGGAAAGCATATTGAATATCTCTCTTCATTGTGGTCCTTGGCAATAACAGGTTTAATTTAGTGAATTTAGAGTTGAAGTTTATTCCTGTGTGAGTCATAACAAAGGCTGCGTGTTCCTCGAAGCCTTAAAACTTCACTAGAGAGAAAATATATCCTAGATTAAAATATCTGATCCAAAGCATAAGAACCTCTCTGTCTACAGTGTAGATTTTACAACAGACCCAGTTAATGTTGCAGGGAGAAATAACATGGTCAGGTGAAGAGAGATGAAGTAATAGAGACTGCAGCTAGGAAACTCCATGTTTTCATCTCTTCATCTTTGTTAAAATGTCAGTTGTTTTAAAATTTCAGTAGCTTGTTGCTCCAGATCGAAACTGTGGACAAACATCTAGCCTCACTTGAACAGAAATGGCTTAAGCACTCGGCATGATATTTTAGACATAATTATTATTCAGAGTTCAAGTTAAAAAAACAGAACAACCCAGAAAACCCCCACAAAAACACCCCCCCACCCCTCCCAACAAACCTCTGGTTTAAGAATAACTGCAATCACACAAGGTTTGAAGGAATATTGCATCCATGTTAGGTAAAACTCTTACAGTCTTACAATTTGTTGTTGGCAATTCTTACAAAAACACCTACATGACAATGCTTTAGAAGATTTTGTCCAATAACTCTTCAGTCTCCTCCTTTCTTGGAAATGGAAGGCTACCAGAAGCTGACAGTGATGAAGTTGGCCAGGTTGCATTGTCAGCTTCCCTACTGTTCAGTCCTTGACTTGTAGTTTCCTTCAAATTCCTTTGGGCTGTCTTCTCCCCTTGCTCTTCACCTATAGGTATTTTTTACGGTCATTTGTTAAGTAAAGAATTTAGGGTCTTCTGTCTGCAACACAGCATGTCGGGCTGCCATACTGCTGAACTAGCTTTTCTTATACGGGTTTCTTTCTCACCAAGATTAGATTAAGTTGCTTCCACTAAAAGTTTGATTCACTTCAGTGATTGACAGGAAGGTGAACAGGAGATTTGAAAGCTTCAGAACAGAAATCCCTTTACTAAATCAGGCATGTTCTGCTTTTTATGAAATTAGCTTGTCCAGCTCTAGCAGGGATTAACATTTTTTGCAACTCAGAAGATGGTGTACGAAAAAAGAAATTCTTCGCAGTGGTATTAACAGCTACCAGTGCAAAAGTAGATTATGCCATTTTTCATTTAAAAGAAAAACAACACTTACACTTGCAATCTGACTTCAGTGAAGTGATTTTACTCTGTTCAGCTGTTAAAATATAAGATCAGAACCTAACAACTACCTAAGTGGTAAAATGGCTAGTGTTTACATCTTCTATCAGTTAAGTACTGCCTGTGAATTCTTTAACAATTTGTTCTCCCTTAAATTCCAACAATTCAACAAATTTCCATGTCAGAGCTCTGCCCACTAATCTAGCAGCACTATTTCTATAGAAACACAAATGTGTATTACTTATGTTTGCAATGGAAGTCTAAGGGGGTGCTGCTTGGCCTGAATAACCAGTGACAAAGGGGCTTCCCTTTCACTCTCTCCTCTTTCCCACCTTGTCCTCCAGCACATCCAGCAAAACTAATACTCCTTGTAAGATCTTCACTTCTTGCCAACATGCAGGGCAGAAATGTAATGCAGATCTACAGTAACTTTAGCAGAAATCACGTTTAAGTGATGAAACTCCACCAACCACACAGCCCAAGAGCAAGCATAATTTCAGTCTACCAACGTCTCTTTTTTTTTTTTTTTTTACAGACTTCTGGAAAGTCCCGAAGTTCATGGAGAGACCTAAGGGATCATGCCTCTGCTGAGTGAAGAAAGAAGAGGTTCAAAGACAAGGGACTTCAAGATGCTGTTGATTCTTTATGAACATAAAGGTAAGCATCACCTTGGCGTTACCGTTGAGTTTTTGTGTTCCCCTCTTGGTCCTTATGTTTTCTGGAAGTGAGAAGGAGGAATACGTCCTCAAGTAGTGGCACTCCCAGTAATGCAGATTTCCTTGTCCTGTCCGCTATTTACTTCTTTTCTGCCTAAAATACCCACATTACTCTCTCCAGTGCATATTTATGTTTAGAGGGTGACATTTCATTGTGACTTATATGCAGTCATTTTGTCTCCGAGTGGATGAAAGATAATATGTATAAGAACACACCTGGTTTTGTTCTTTTGCTCATTTTTATTACATAAACACAGCTGGGCATCATTTTCTTTGAAAAGACTATTCCAGGTGTCCTTCTCAAGATATTTCAGGCCTTAATTTTGAAAATACTCTGGTGGACTTGCCTTCAGAATGTTTTATTGCTCTCTTCCCCGCATGACAGTCACTCATGTGGACAAGGTTTCTCTGTTTTTCCAAATTCCCTTCATCTTCTAGAAAGATGGAACAAGTAGTGGCAGGAGTCAGAGTTTGTAATGTTTGCAGATGAGGAGTAACCAAGGAATTTCTGGCACCTGATGTTTGAGGAGGAATTGAGAGCAGTAATTAAACAACGAATTCCCTGATAGAAAGGGACTCTGGTTAGGTTTTGCTATGGACACAACTTTGAGCCTCAGTTAAATTTTATTATCTGAAACTGTTTTGATGTCATTGCTGAGAAAATCCAGGGAAGACTCCTAACGACACAAACCCAAGGAAATATATCACTGAAATGAGAACATCAAGATTTCCGTTTAGTCTGAAATGCCACCCAAAGATGCTTTTCCAAAGACTTTCTGGTTCTTTCTGGGAAGACTTACAAGCATTTGTTTCCCCTCGGGACTTCTAGAATTTCCCTGTTTAGACTGGAGGCTCTCTCAAGCGGAGGCTGTTTTGATAAACTGTGTGTATAGCACCTTACACAATGGACCTCTGATCACAGCCTGCATCTCCGCATTATGGCAATGCAAATAAATATATGAACAACTGTCCTTGAACAGGAAGGAAAATAAAAACGGGATTCGCCAGAGAGTAGACACGTATATGGTAACCAGTCTCCTGTCATAATAATGTTGTATTTATTGAAATCCAAGATTTAGGAGTTGTTCAGCTTTCTTGGGATGGCAGGAGTGCTCTCTCATTTTGTCCTATATCCTTGTGCTGAATTTTTTGCGTGTTTGCTTTTTATCCTGTTTTGCCTGACGCTAGGGGAGACTTTGTTTTACTAACATTTGTAGCCGTCACTTTGATCTGCAACAGGAAAGCTCAAGATTGGCTTCTCTGCCCATAGGGAAACAGATGAGATCAGAATATGCCAGTTTTAAAAACCTCATTAGATTGGCTCTAGAAGAAATAGTTCTTGTTCCTTAGTTAATTGCAAATTACATCTTCATTTTTAACAAAAACACTATGTTTTCTACACATGATTATTCATTTGTGAAGGCTGGAGGCTGATTTCCATTTATTCCTGACACACATGAGGTTATTTGTTCCTTGTAAATAAAAGAAAGATGATCGTTTCCAAAGTCTTTCATTTACTGCAGGTTTTTGTGCTTACTTGTTTTCTAATGTTCCTTTGTCCTCGTGTTTGTTAGCAAAATTGTCACTCTTGACAAGTGCTTCCAAAATTGTATGTAGTTACAGAGCAGGGGTAGTATATCAGATTGAGTGTGGGTAACAAAGGGTTCCCTTCCATTCAACAAGCGCTGTGTAATTGCACTACTGATCACGACTAAGCTGATTTCAGACCAGCTTCCCTCTTTGCTCACAAAGGAGGAAGAGGGATTTATTCAAGGGCATTCTGGAGAATGAAGGAGAGGAACACCAGAGGAGCACATGAAGGCCATGCCCCTTCTTCTGTCAGCATCTCCTGCCACAGCACTTGTGGATGGTGGTGGCTGGGGAGAGAAGCACTGGTCCTCAGTGTTCAGCCTTTGGAGACAGGGGTGCTCCGTTGCCTCCTCCCAGATTTTGTAGTCACCCAGAAAGAGTTCAAGTGAGGGTGCCTCCATTAATTACTGAGTCTTATGGCGGGTAAAAAAAGTCTGTAGAAAAGTCTGAATGTGCTAAAACGCCAGGCTCTTTGGTGATAGCTGCAAGTCCCTCTGGATATTGCGGCACATCTTAAGGAAAAGGCTACTGTGCAGCCTGCTATGGAGGACTAACTCGTGCAAAATAACGTGTGGTGGCTCAGCCATATCCCCTACCCACACATCTGCGCTTGGTTAGACCTGCAAGGCATTTCCCTGTTTCTGCTTGTTTGCGCTAGAAATGGAGGGAAAAGTCTGCCCGCATTCCTCCCCATTACACTGTGACTATTCAAGGGAGCCTGGAGTTTTTGCGTGATAGATGTGAATGACTGGAGAAGGATCTTCCTCATAGCCAGCTTTCGTCTTCCTGATATTTCTTCCTCACCTCTCCATGTGAAACAATCGGTTCACAGGAGTACAGAAAATTCTAGGGGTTATAAGGACTCAGCAGGTGCCAGAAAGAGTTTTATAGGGATGCTCATTTAAAGTTGAAAACAAGTTTTCTTTGACCTTTTTCATGCCCTGTTTGTGCTTGTTTGCCACCAGTGTTCATGTTGGTGCAATTTGGGGCTGGGGGGTATAGGAGTGGTCATAGAATAATAATTAAGTAGAAGTATTTGTGGCAAGGCTTTTCATTAGCACCAGAGAAGTGACTGATTATAAGACAGAACCTTAAGGCATTGTGAAAGCAAAACAAAACAGTTAAGTTGTGTCCAGTCAGAACAACTCCAGTTGTGAATTTAGCTTATAACAATCCTCACAAAGCGTTCAGTCATTATTAACAAAATGATGTAATAGATAATTTCACATGAATAAATATGAGAACTCCGGAGTAGGTGGCTGCCAACAATAATAACTTTTCTTTCCTATTCTCCTTTCATCAAATGTTATCTTATTGTGTATTAGCTAGCTACTGAGGCAGTCTATGATTAGAAATGGGAGGAGAGCTTCTTTGTCCAGTCGTAGGAAAAAAAGGAAGTCATCCATAATTCTCTTTGTAGTCTGTGGACTACATAGAGTGGAAAATGGTTGAAGCCCTCTAAGATGGTACCTTTCAGTCTCCTTTCTCCCAAAGCACATGCCAAACGTTTAGGTTTTTATCGTGTTGGGAAACTACAGAACATACCCACATAACTTGTTCAGAACAAGAAGCGCGTCATTTTTCTTTGGAAGAAAGCTGTACTTGCTGGCAAACTTTGTCTTAAACAAACATTGTGAAATTTTGTTTTGGGCAACAATTCAAGAATACCCCAAAACTCTGTTCATAAGGGGGTGATTCCTATATTTGTGCGGTAGTTTCTAGACTGATATAGCTTCTCTCAAGAATGAGGGTATTTTTGAAAGTAGCTTTACGAAATCTATCTCAAAACTTTAAATGTTCTATTTCTAAAATCCAGAAAACAAATAAACCAGCTGTTAAGGAGTATTCCTGGCAGGTACCAGCGAGTTAGACGGTAACGTGACATTCACATGAACTTCCTGTAGATAATTCAGCCTTACAGCAAATCCTATAATTCTCTCCTCTTATCCATCTCAAATATTGCAATTATTGCAAATAGGACTTGGGTATTTCATGAGGCATTAATCACCTTTATCAGATATTTGGCTTCAGAAATTATTTTGTAATGTTGTTTACTTTGTTACTCAGAGATGAGTTATTACAGAACAGTAATATTGGCCATGGGAAAAGGCTAAAAGGAGGTAAAAGGCTTTCTCCTTTACATTAAGAAGCAATTGTAGAATGCTTATGTGGCTAGGTGAGCACTTTGAGAGGCAGCTATGCCTATTCATTGCTGTCAGATGGTGAATAACGGTACCACGGTCTGCTGCTCAGTTTGAGTTTCCGTCCAACACTGCTTTTCTTGGCCTACCAAAGTCAGCGCACCTGCAAGGTGTAACTTCATTGGGAAAAGTAGCTCCCATCAGGTGAACTTTCTTAAAAAAAAAACCAACAAAGTAATACAACTCATGACTTGGTGTCTTGCATCTTGTGGTGTGTGCATATGCTGCTTATAAAAGATGTTGAATCCAAATCCTGGGCTCTACTGGAGGCAGACGCAGTACAGATCCCAATAGTGCAAATCCCAGTAGAAGAGGTCTCTGCCCTGGTTGCACCTGCAAGGCTGCTTGATTGAGTTTAATGAGGTTGTCTACATGCAACATAGTTGGCAAGTAGTTGCCAGGAGCATTTCATAAGCTCTTCTGAAATCCTGCTCCATAGGGCTGGCTTTCTCTAACCAGCGTTGGGTTAGGCTACTGTAGAGCTTCTGTGTAGGAGGGTATCACAAAGCGTGATTTCCCAGGGGAAAAGCAACCTAACTCTCTGCTCTTGAAATGAGCTATTTAGCCAACATGGAAGAGCTGTCCAGACTTCTCCCCAGATATCCCGATTTAAACTTGCAGTTCAGCATGTTATGTCTGGTTAGTATCTCTGGCAGCACGTGGGTGGAGTGTCCTCTGAATTTTGCTGTGATTGAGTAGATGGGCATATTGCAGCCTGCTTGCATTTAATGTTGCTTTTTATGTAGTGCTCACAGCTGAGATGTCCAGCAGTGAACTGAACTCACGCAGAGTGGTGTTTATCCTCCACAGCCGTGTAGTCCTCCAGCAGTGTATGGAAGCCATAATTAGACAGTGAAGCAGAATCAGACTCTTCAGACTCTTCTTCAGAATGCACTTGTCTTCTCTCCTCCAACCCAGCTATGGATGAATCTCTGAAAAATTGATTCCCCAGCAGTTTCCCTCAGACGAAAGTGGTACCAAAACATGCTAAAAATAAAAAAAGCCATTGTTCCAGTCCTCTGGAGATGAGTTATTCTCCTACGTGATTGGTACAGGCTAGAAAACAGAAGGGTTTTAAGGTTGACTTGTGGTTAAATCATGAATACAAAGTGGTGCTGCATTGGGTGGGGTTTTTTTGTTTGTTTGTCTGTTTATTTTTTTGTTTGTTTAAATCAATTTTATCTAATCTTATTGGTATTCCAGAGTTTAAAAGCAGGCACAAAGAAGTGAGAAGAATGTGATCTACAGTCCTGAGTATTTTGTCACCTTATAATAGAGGTAGTTGGTTTGTATAGATTTTTTGGCTTTGGATTCAGGTGTTTTCACATAAAACAATTCTCATTTTCTCAGTTGCCTTCCCTTCTTGGCTTGTTATTAAAATACAGGAAGAAATATATAAGTATCTCAATGGAGGAAGAGCTTTTTGGCTGCTGTAACAGCTCCATATTGTTAAGAAAATTACTGGGCTTGGGAAACTTACAGAGAGCAGAGAGGAAAAGGCAAAGGCTGATCCCTGGTGGACTTGGTTGAGTGACATGAGCTGTTCCTGCAAATCTGAGTCCCTCTTCCCACGATCTTGCATTACCCTCCTGACAGTGGGGCTTCTAAAGCTTGCTGATTCGTAGAGAAAGCATCATGTTCAAGGTTCATGGAAGTGAAGGTATGAGGAGAAGGTTCTTTAAAATAACACTTTTTTTTTTTTTAATATATTAAAACACGAAGTATCCGCAGTAGCAGCAAAGCTCTTTCTGAATGATGGGCTGGGATCTGGGATTGAGGGAAATTCTGTCTCTCGTCTTTGGAACTGTTTTTTGTCACTTTAGGTTGGGAGTGTGTCTTTCAGGAGAATTCAAATTAGATTAGAACTATAGAAATATCACTATGATTTTAGAATACTGGCTGCATTAATCTCTGTTAGAGACGACCATGAAACTAAGTCAGCAGTCTGGGAATACTTTCCCATAAGAAACAGCATAGCTCTTATATCTGCATGTGCCTGGTGTCCGGCATTCAGGGATGATGAAGTAATTTGTACCTCTGAGGAGGGATAAATAAATACCAAGCCCAGAAAGAAGAAACATCTCACAAAGCTTGGCTATGAGAGGGGTAATTGCAGAAAAAGGATGAGAGAGAATGCCTACAAACAGGGGTATATTTCTGAAGGATGACATTGATATGAAGGTTTCTTGCACAACCGAGAGAAGCAGATCATGCAGAAAAATGTTCAAAGTAGATACATGGAAACAGAGCAGACAGATTCTGCCTACAGAATTGAAACAACAAAGATTCCCTCTGCATTTAAGTGTATATTAAAATATTCAGGACTGTGATTAAGTGTGTTAGAGAAGATGATAGTGGTGGTGTTTTCTTGTTTATAAGAGGAGAGTGAAAGGTTGGAAGCAAGCAGAGAAAAAACAAGTGGAAGTGATGGTGCATATCATGATTAGATAAATGGACTTTTTAATTCTTTTTCTTGCTGCTCCTGCATTTTCAATTTGCATTGCATTTCCAGATTGTCTTGCACCCTTTAGCTGCTTCTTACCACCTGCCCCTCTAGCTTATCAAGTGTTTGTATGAGTTCTCCATTGCTGAAATGTCAATCCCCTGCGAAACTTGTGCCAGTGGTGATCACAAGCCAATTATCAAAACTAGAAACTTGCAAGACAGGTAATCATTCCAGGGCCAACCTCAAAAAAAAAAAAATAAAATAATCCCAGTTTAAATTGGTAATCCCTTTACCAGCAGTGTACAGATTTATGACACTCTGTTATGATAAGGTAGATCAGCAACTGTCTTTTTCACAGTCAGTTCTTGTAAACTAATCCTCCCTGAAACCTGCCTAAGTGAAAACATTCATTTCTACAGCTGGGGTCTCTGCTGAAGGTATAGGGAGAAGATTTAGCAGGAGTGGTTTGCAAGCCAAATTTGGAAGCCTAATTCAACAGGAAATAATGAGGAAAGCTTAGTGAATAGGATCAGCCCTGGATTCACAGATTATACACAGGGAGGCCAGAAAGGAACTTTGTGACTTTCTAGTCTGAACTCCAGCATAAAATAAAATGTCACCTGAGGATTTCCCACGGGCAGTTCACTAATTTGTGGTTGCATAAGAGCCTTTTAATCTAAACCACTATTTAGCTAAACCTTTAGGTATGAAATTTGAATTTGATCTTCCATTCTAGCCTCTAACTCACCAAGCCATAGGAATCACAAGTCCCTAGTCCTTAAAAAGGTTAAAAACCATCTTGGCATATGTGCACTGGCATGATTGTATTGCAGTCATGGGAACATCATGGCATCTAACCTGTTCCACTCAGGTCTTCTGAAGGGCATGAGCAACAGACCCCCAAGAAGGGCTTTGTACCTGTAGATTTCATTGGTAATGAGGTACCTAAACAGAATTTAGGATCCTATGTAGCTTTATCACAGGGTTTAGCAGTTTGTGACGATTAATGTTGTAAGCACTTGCTAAATATTTATGCCCTTTTTTAATTAGTGAAATCAGGCANTATGTAGCTTTATCACAGGTTTAGCAGTTTGTGACGATTAATGTTGTAAGCACTTGCTAAATATTTATGCCCTTTTTTAATTAGTGAAATCAGGCATTACTGATAAATACAATTTTCCATAAAAGATATTTCTTATTTTGAAGTTTTCCAGTTGGAAAATTGAAATTGGACACATAACATGGAACAAATGTAGGTTGTTATAATAAAAATGAACACCATTCTGAGCATGTTTTGGTGAGGTTTTTTGTTCAATATTTTAGCAGGGAACTTCTACACTTTCCAGCTAGCTCCCTTCAACAGTTATGTGTTGTAGTAATCAAGTATTGTGACAGCTGACATTCTATGAAAATTCTATTCATTCCCAAATGGAAGAACAATATCAAGTATTTCATAGAGCTTGAAAGGGTGAAGTTTCCTTACAACAGCAGGATATAAGGGAGAAAACCAGAAGAGGAAAAAATAAAGGAGATTTCTTTCCCCCCCCTTTGATGGAAAATTCCACATGTTAATCTCTGGAGGGAGCAGAGCACAGGTGAACTTGCCAGATACTTATGTCATCTTAGAAAATTTCTTGTTCCCAATCTCTGCTTTCTGAAATTGTTCAGATACACAATTCCCAAATGGACAGAAACATTTTATTTTAATGTGTGTTTATAATAAACTGTGATAATTCTTTTTTTTTTATTCTGCTTCTTGCCTTTATGCATTCATTGTTCCTTAGTGATCTGATTCTCCCTGCTCAGAAATGTTTGATGTGTGGCTGTGTTGAGGCACTCAAATGGTTATAGAGACGCAAAGCTTGCCAGGAAGAGGCGGGTATTGCCAAAAGGTGGTAGCACTGATTCAGAAAGTGTCTCTCCCCTTTGAGTCAGGATTCAACAAGTCATTTTATTGTTCTCCCCTTGGAAGAAAAAGAGGTTCCAATGTTTAAATACGGCTAGATACAATTGACAGTGGAGTACCCTTCAGGTGCAAGTGACTTATCTCTCAGATTTTCAAAAGCCTCCAGACATCTTGCATGCCATGAAGATGAAATAGGCATTATTGCACTAACAGTGGGGAAAACATAGATGATTAGCCATAAAAAGGCATATGAAAATTACTGCTTCTCTTCTCCTTCTCTCCAGTCCCCTCCTACACTGCAAATAGCAACTGAAGATCACCTGCAGAACATTGTGGCTGGATTTTGGGTTGGGGTTTTTGGTTTGGGGTTTTTTTTTTTTTTTTTTCCTGGATGGAAAAAGTAAACAAGGAAGGAACACTTTGGAAGGAACACTTTTGCCCATTCAAGGCAAAGGAGTTGAAATTCTTGGTTTCTGCCTGTTTTGCCTGATCTGCTTTTGGTTTCAAAATCCCGCTAGCAAAATTCCGAGGTCTGGCTCCTGCTTCTAAGCTCATGTTAAGCTGGTGTCCCTTCCAATATACTCTGCCTAGTAAAAGCTAAATATCAAAGAGCAAAGCCGTAGTGGAACTAGTCAGCTCTGATTCGTTTTGAAGGTTGTTTTAGGGTTGAGGTCTTATGTTGGCTAGCAATAGCCACTCTAGTTTTTTGCTTTGTTTCTAATCATATATTAAGATCCACCTTGGTAGGTTACTTGACTTGTCTTATCCTGATTGCAGGTTAATTATGGCTGGGGATTATGGAACCAGTTGCCCAAAAGAACGTCAAATGTGCAGTCACTGCTGACATTTAAAAGCACATTGAAAAAATTAAAATGCTTGCTACAGCTATTAACCGAATTCTGTCCTTAATTACTGAGATATTATTATAAAACTATTTGCCAAAAGTAAAGAAAGTTCCTGCTCAACAGAGCACTTTTTAGTAAAAGTAGCCACACAGAGAACCAGATACCAAGGGAAGTCTGGTGGATTGGACTGGAGTGAGAAGGATATTTTGGCAGCGCTTGTTATCATCACAATGCACGTTTGCTCAATGCACATACACATAAATATAGGGCATCTTAATATCATTACATATGCACCAACAGCTAGCAAGATCAGCATGAATGCGGCCAGAATATTTGTCACATTCATCCCCTCGCTTGTACATTAAGGAGCTGTGATTTGACAAAATCAGATGAGTTTCCACTGAAGCCCATGATAGAAGCTGTAGATGTGCATGTCTCTGTGGAGTGGTCCTGAGTGTGTGCAAGTGGCCAGCAAATGTTTCACTCCTACGGACTTGCTTGGTTATCTTTCCTAACCCTTCGGCAAAAACATCCCTTCGGTCTTTCCCTGAGATGCTGACATTTGTTGGCTTTCTGCAAGTGGCTGCATAAACTGGAAGTGGCACTCTCATAGGCAAAACCTGGTTAGTTGTTCAGTGGTTTCCCTTGCCTGCAAACTCTTCCTTTCCTGTAGATGTATATAAGCAGGTTGTGTCCTACTGGCAAAATGCAATTGCTTCCCTGGGTAGCAAAGACCTTCTTTCTTGTCTGTACCAGCAATCAGCTCTGCTGTGGAGGGAAGGGATGCGCAGCTGCTAGCTGGGACTGCGTTGTGTCATTGGGAACATTTATGTTGTATCAGGCTGCTAAAGCGACAGCCGTAGCTATTTTTGCTTTCTAACAAACCTGCCCAACTTTCACATTTATTTTGTACTTTTAGCTTAAAACATGTTCTCAAATCTGTAGGGCTTTCTGCAAACTATCTAAGGTAGGGTTTCTTAACTCACAGCTTTTGCAAAGGACAGTGGAGTCAAACAAGTACACATTACATCCATGGTGGAAATGGCATACACAAAGTGAATACAAACCCAACATCAACCTGGACTACATATAATCTCTTCTACTATGTGATCTTTGCAATACTTTGTATCAAACAGGGATAGAGAATGGTTTCTTACTCCTGCTATTAAAGGGGTAAGAATTCATGGACATCAGCATATATAGAAGTGTTTGCATGAAGCACAATGAAAAAGGGAGGGTCTGTGTTTGACTTCCATTTCTGTGAGAGTCTCTGTTCTGTGCTAATGAAGGGCACCATAAGCACCAAGGTGCTCAAAACTCCTAATCTTTTTTTTTTTTAAAAAAAAACAAACTTCACAAGAAGCAGCAGCTAGCATGGGGTTACCTAAAAATCATGAGATGTGGACAGTGGCATAAAATTGCTGTAACAGTGCTACAGGAGCTTTTTCAAATGCAGAAAAAACACCCAACACTGTGTTCAGAACTGTCTGTAAGCAGTTAGTGGAAAGAAATAGAAATCCAAGAACTGCAGACTAATATCCACCAGTCCTGATGCAATCAGGTACATTAATCTTGCTCAGCATCTTTAAAGGGTCACCATTTATTTAAGGACTTTTAGGCATCCATAATTTTAAAGTTTCTGTCTCTCTATTGATGGGAATCTGTGTGAGATGCTGCTTTCTAGCAGCTGTTTTAGATAGATGATAGAAGACATATTACAGTTGCCAACTGAGAGAGGCAGAAGTAGCTCAGAGCTATGTTTTTAGCTTTCACTGAACAGGATTATAAATCCATCACCTGATTTTAATAAGGATGAAATATCCCTAATCCAGACTGGCATTGCGCTGCTTCTCCTGTATGTTCATTGACATGATCTACACCCTCCACTATAGTTTAACCTAAAAACCAGGAACAAATACAGTTTTGAAAAACGTTGTTTCATTGTACTGAATGATGCTGGAGACTGACTGGATTTCTGCCCAGGAAAGCTTTTGCACAGCAAGCTTCAGTCCAACAGGCCACTGAATTTATTAAGAGTGGTGGTCTAAGGCTACCACAGATAATTGGAAAACATTCAAAACCAAACTGTCAGTGGTTAGTTTTAGTGAATTCCTGATCTGAAGTTGTTGCTGAGGACACCACTTTACAGTCACCTGTGATGAGGTGAGGCACCCGGCTCATGTAATTTAATTGTTTTGACCATGCCATCCAACCCTTCCTGCCTTTTCTTGAAAATGATTCTCAACAGCCAAAAAAAAAAGAAGAAATTAATACCAGAAGGATGTCTAGTTCTCAGTCTTCAGAACAACATCATGCTAATGAATATTGCTTCAGGTACTGGCCAGCCACCATTTAGAGAAATTTTGAAACTCCAGGACTTGTAAATAACCAGACTTGTTCATTTTTTACAGGAAACAAACTGTCATAGAGGACATGGAAAGGAAGGAATGATCAAAAAGGGTTTATCTAGGAATTCGGGTGAGAGAACAACACATTAGACAAAAGACTAGGAAGGAGCAAGAGATTGAAGAGAAATTAAAGCATATAAGAGAGAAAGGACTGGGGAAAGAAAAGAATGAAATGGGAAAAAAAAAGTGAAAAGGCCAAGGACACCTGAAAGTTCTTCTGTAGTTTTGAGTTCTGAAAAAGCCTTTCTGGTGCTGACCATCAACTAGATTTTTTTGACGCATTAAGTTTCTGAGAAAAGTATTTTATTCTATGTGGTATTTTATTCAATTGGTTCTGGCATGCTTAACTCGCCTGTTCTTTGTACCTTGGTCGGAACCATTAATTAAAACTTACATCATCACTGAGGGGTAAGACCAGCACAGAACATCAGTAATGAAGTCTAACACACTCTCATACAGAGGAAGGATTACTCTGTGACTGTGAATAGTTTTACCCTAACAAATTACAATATATCTTTTTTCATATCAACAGTAGCCAAGAAACAGTAACCCTAGTAACTTCATCTAGCTCAATATTTTGGGTTTTTTTTCCAGCTTAAAGAAACCCTCAACAACATGTTGAAACACAGAAGAGGTGACTGTACAACAGAGCCCAAGGCTAACCTTTGTGGGCAAGCGTTAGCTTAATCACAGAGAGACAGATTAGAAGAGAAAAAAAATGTAATTGGATGTGTTTTATTCAGTAATTTCATTTCATTTTTAGAAGAAGGTTTCAGGCAAAAAAATAATGACAGCAATTTATTCAAGCTATCCAATGAAATGTTTCAGATTATATTAATAGACTGAAGTGATGTTTACATGTGTAGTTGGATGTATAGTTTCCTATGGAGACAAGCTCATTAGGTCAAGATTGCACGTCACTAGTTATTCTCCACTCAGATGCCGGCTACTGAGATGGGTATTGCAAAAGCACAGGACTTGCATAATTGATAATGTGGGCTGGAATTTCTTCAACAAACTGCCTCTTCCTTGGGGTAAGAAGGTACAGACAAGCTCTGGTTTGTCAAAACAAGAGTAACTTTTGTGAAATCTTCAGGTTTGATTTATTTCTTGTTCAAAGAATGTTTTCGAAAATCTCTGAGGTTGTCAAAATTACCCATTAGAATATTTTCAGGAAATAATTTAATTGTGATTTTAAATTGACCTCCCTCCTACCTAACCAAGAACAAAACAAAAAATTCAAAACTGAAATGAGGAAATACAAATGTTTTGATTGACTTGAACTGGAAGTGGTAGTCTATTTTGCTTTCAGGGTTTTTTGTTTCTTTCTTTCTTTTTTTTTTTTCCTTTTTTCCTTTGACTTACCAATTCAGAAAATTGTTGAGGTTAGTTTTCTCCACAATGAAACAGGATAAATTTTCTTAACTTTCATGAATTTTTAGGAAAAAGAAAATGGTTTTCCTGGAATCTAACAGTCAGGGCAGGAAACTTGTTTTCCATATGTAGCAATGCAATGTATGCAAAATATGCTTGTCTTTCACAATGTAGCCCATTCTGGCATGTGGCCAATGTGGAGATATCTATCAGAGATCATCTTGGGAAGAAATAGATGAGGAAATTTTATGCAGTCTCGCATTTTCTCTTGGTTATGTTTTTTTTTCTTGTTACATTTAGTTAATCCTATATTAACTGAAGATGTAGTTCAATCAGTGGATAGAAAGGAATAGTCCTGTTCCTGTCAAGGGTTACACTGTGCTAACCTGTATGTCTTTTCTAGGACTTGGCAATCAGTTAGAGCTGTCTATGTTTAGATGAACCCCATAAAATGTCTACATTTGCATAGCCAAATGCACATGCCAGCAGTGCTTGCACAACACCTCAGAGCTGTATGCACAGGTAACTTGCGTGGCAGCAAAAACTCAATTAATCTCAGTTTGTTCGTGCAGCAACTCCTGAAAATTGAAGTTCAGTGTTAGAGCTGGTCCAAAAAAATGCATTCAAATGCACATGTGAGCCCCAGCAAGCAGCTTGCAAGGAGCCAGACTGAAGCCCTGCAGAGTCTTCTGGAGCGGGGTGCCCCTGTGGGCTGCTTTGGAACCTGTACTAAGACCATTCCTTACAACATACAGTTGAAAATCCGGGATGTTTCCAATTAACTTTGATCTCTGGAACAACAGGCTTTCATGTATGTCATTTCTAGCTGGAATTACAAATGCAAATTACTGTGAAGACAATAAACAGTTTTGAAGCAGATTGACCAGAAAGTTCATATTCATATTCCAGCAGTGGCACATGTGGTCATTCATGCTGGCAGCTCACTGCCTTTCTGCATACATAAATATAAAGGGAAGCAACATGCTTCTCAGCTGCTTTATCCAAACATGGCATTCTACTTTGATGTCCAGAGACAACCAGCTGCGCATCCTTTCACGCCTACAGTGCTCTCTACTTGTTTCTTTGGGGTGGAAATCTAGGTGCATAGGCCAGAAGGGAGCAGCAGATGATGGGGGATGCTCCAAGCAAATCCCCTGGCTCATAGTGTAGGTGCAGACTCAACTAAATCTGCTTTTTCTTTGCTTTTTTTTTTTTCTTCTAACTGGCTGCTTTTACAGCAGAAGTCTTTGTTGTCACTTGCCAAGTGGAGATTCTTCTGTTTTGGACCACTAAATATTACTTTTACTACTTTTATTCTAGTTCTCGAGGCTCTGCGTAACCTCTCAAATTCCTTTAGGTTGGTGAGCTCTCTCAATTTTCCCTTTCAGTATTGCATAATGCTACTTCCCCTCTTGCCAGTTCCTTACCTGCTTTATAATTCTGCTAATCCGTATCTTCTCTAGTTTAAAACAGTAAACTCCTACATGCCATTGTATCAGACACCTTAGAGGACTTGACACAAATCTGCCACATTTCCAAAGTCAAGAAAATCAGTTCTTGGAGAAAGATTAGCAGTCAGTCTGTCGTGGCCCCATTTTAATCAACCCAAGCTGCATTTTATGCTGTTTTCTATCTAATTCCATGTGTTTGCATGCAACAGCAGTCAGATTTACAGGTCTGTAATGGCCATAAAATTCCTTCTTTCACTTTTCTTAGCTATAGAAATAGTGTGAGCTGTTCTCCTCTCATATGGTATTTTTTTGTTCCCATCACAGGCACACAGTATGGTAGAGGTACTTAAAAGAGGGAAAATCTAGAATAGCTCAAATCCTGCAGGAGTTCTCTATGTGAACTTTCAAAGTATTCAGGAGGAGTTTGTTGTACAATCCCTTTACAGGATCAGGTTTGACATAAATAGTCCATCAAGCTAGCAATTGCACCCGTGTGTTTCTTAGTGCAATAACCATGCTCTACACAAAGGCAGCAAGGCTTTGTCTGTCCAAGTTTATTTTAAAAGCATACAGTGTGGACTTGAAAGTTGGGGAATGCTATTAGCTCTGATCTTGGTAGCTGTAGGTTGCATACTGTGTCAGCAAATTGGAAATAATGTACCTTTAATAGCTTACTAAGCAAACATTATTAGAGAGTATCAAATAGAAGTAAAATAAGAAGTTAAGGAGGAGTTATCATAATTAATTTTCAGCACTCAGAGACTTATGTGGGACTTACTTGGTAGAGAAGTGTAAGAATGTTAATAAGTAAAACCCGTGGGTAGCGTGGTGACCCAGCCAGCGGGCACTGTAGGTGCTGGGGTTGCAGTGTGAACCCCTCAGTCGCAGCCTTGGCCCTGGTCATGGGAATGTACACAATGCTAACTAGAAGCAAAGTGCGTGAGGATTGCTATATAACTTCAGTTCATTGCTGTTGTTGATGCTGCAGATCAAATCAGCATTTATTTGACTAAAGGATGTTTAACATGATGAAATGGGCTGTAATTATAACGTGCTGAAAGGGTTGATGAAAATTTGTCTGCTTTCTGCTTTTCATTTAGCTGGAGGCATTGGAAAAGAAATCCAGGGGGTGGAAAGAATTTCTTCAGTCATAGTAATGGTTTCATACATATTCTTCAGAAAGCTTCCTTGTCTTTCCTTGGTGTTTCAGGCCCTGTCCTAGCACAGCACAGCACCACATATTTGGCCTCGACGACACGATAAATCCTTGTGAGATCACAGATGCACTTGAAAGTAAGCGTACAGTGTATGTACTTTGGCTGGGTTTGGAGCTAGGCAGGTCCCACTATTAGACTTTGGATTCAGTTTTTAAAATTGCTTGTCAGGCAAACCCATATCAGGTTGGCTCCTTTTAACTTCTCCCTGTTCGTCCACACTTTTTCCAAGGCAGCAATTCCCGGCTAAACGCACTACCCGAGTGATATTTTCTCATGCCCAGACTGTTGTCTGTTCCGTGAAGCAATGTTTCGGTATGCACAAAGTACAAAACTGTACTTCGGGTTTTTTCCTCTGAGCTGCATCGCATCGCAAATAAGCATGTAGTTTGTTGTCCTCTCTCACTTCAAGTTCTCTGTTACCACTGGTGCTTGTCATTTTTCTTTAAGCCTTTTGTAGCTTCCCAGTGCTCTCATTGTTTTGTTCGGCAAGCGTTCTCTCTTTTAATGCGCCTTCCAGGCTAGTGCAAATACTGCGTATAATATATAGATTATTTCCTCTGGTAGGTCATAAATTGCGTCTTCCCTCTTTTAGGATTCAGTCCTGCAGTGTCCTCAGCAGTATTCAGGAAGGCATGAGGCAGCATGATGTAGGAAGGGGTCGCACTGGTGTCTACGGGGCTCTTCGCATGATGAAACCAAACACCTGCATGGGTCCCTCTCCTTCGGGTCTGTCAGGATTGGCCTCGACCGGTCAGCGATTGCAGAGCTCGAGCGTTGGCAGCAGGCCACCGGCTCTGAGGTGTTCCTGCACAGAAGACAGTTTCCCCCTTCAAAGCGGACCTGGAGGTGCCCCGATAGCACTGACCGTGGCGTAGTCGCCCTCCGCAAAGTTTCTCCTGAGCTGCTTTCTCCACGGCTCAGCACTGAGCCTCCGAGAACGCAGCCAAAATGCTCCCCTGGGAGGCTCTGAAGTCGTGTTGACGCAGGCGGTATTGTGGAGGGAGGACCGGGGAGAAGGTGGGTTGCTGAGCCAGAGGGCAGGAAGAGAGAAGGGGTTGGAGACGTAGACCGATCCAGAAAAATGTGGGTACTTTCCACCAGAAAACTGGCATCTCACCAGACAATCCTCGGGTCTGCTTGGAGAGGATATTACTGTTTCCATTCTTGCTGCAGGGCTCTTTGGCTCCCAGGTATTGCTAGATCATTTCCAGAGTTGTTATTGCAAAGTAATATTCACATGAACTGATCCGGGAGGCAAAAAAACCCCTTTCAGCTGGGTATGTGACCCATGGTGAAGTTTAATCAGCTTTGCAAGGTATATTTTGTATCCTACTGGTTCAAATAAACAAATATAGCTTCACATAAAAATTAGGCATTTAAAAAGACCCTCTGGGTGAGGTTCTTTCAATATTCCTTCTATTTATAGCTTTTTTTTGTGAGAAATGGCCACTGTTTTGCCAAGCATTCGGTAGAGCTTTTAATTATGCATCCTGGCATTTCACTTTTTTGGTTAACTATTAGCAGGCAGTTCTGATATTTCAAAGAGATGGATGCTGGCTTAATTCAACTGATCTTGGTGTCTGTGAGCGTGTGTTGTGGCATCCCATTTTACTTGTTTTTCTTTAGGAGAATGGGACAGAAATTAAACCCAAATAAAACAATACTGATGATGCTTGAGCAAACTTGGATGCAGAGGGAGCATGTGAAATTTGGGTTGGCAATCTAAACATGGGCCAGCTGATCTTTGTCTGAACTTTGTTGGCTTCTTTTTACATAAAAAATTGTATAATGTACAGCTATTCACATACCACTAAAAATAATTGAAACACGTAGCTATTTTAAGCATAGAGACACACAGCATTCAAGAGAAGAAGCCCATAAAGTTCATATTTACTCCTGTCTGCATCTTCTCTAGGCATCTGAATGATACTTTCTGCTCCCTGTATTCCCTGAGGCTGCTGTGTTCTGCGCTTCTCCTCCCCAGGCTGTGTGACTGTAGTGAGCTCTCGGTGTTTGCAAAGACCGAGCAAGTTGATTAGAGAGGTAGGTGTCTGCCCTGCAAAGACACCAACGGGGATTGGATCCTTATAGCTCTGTGCAAGCCAATACGTGCATTCCTATCACAATAACTTGGGGTATTTTGTAACAAAATATATTTTGCCTGTAAGTTTGGTAGTATACCAAGCATTTATGGTCACTTAGCGTCTCTCTCCCTCTCTACTTAGGGGTATGTTCTCTTGAGTTCTCATGTTATTCCTATATATTTGCGGTAACTGTTAACTGTAGCCATTAATATACTCTGAAAATAATTCACAGTTTGCCAATTGGGTGCTGAACTTCAACCGCTTTTGTGTTCTGTGTATGAAATTTATCATTAGAAGACGCTTTCGTGAAATGTCTCCTCTGAAAATTTCAGCCTGCGTTTAATCTTGCTCAGCGCTCCAGCGCTGTTATTTCAAGTTCAGCTTGCAGTTTATTGTAACTCTGCGATCCTTTTTTGAAGAGCTGCTAACCAATTATTCTCCATCCTATGACTGTAGAGTTGTAAATTTGTGCCAAAACCATAATACTTTGTTCTTCTCTCTGCTAAATTGAATGCTGTTTTTGCAGAGCATTTCTCCAATTTTCCTGCAGGCGTGCATATTAATAAGAATAAAGTTGTGCCCCTAAATCAGCCTTAACCAAGTCATTTAATGAAGGTCAGGGTTGTTTAAAACAAAGTCACAGGAGTCCAAAGAAATGAACAGATGCAGATGGTAAAGACGAGAGCTGTAATATAGCAGCTAAAATCATAGTTCAAGCTGTGAAAATGTTAACTCTAGGAATAGTGTTTGTATTATTGTTGTACAGTTCTACAAGCAAATATAAAAAAGTGTACTATTATACCAATAAACACAATATTAAGTCTTTTTTTGCTAATAATCTGAATACCCAGTGCTAAATCATTTTGCAAAATAAGTGGTTTCTCTAAATGACCAGCATGTATAATTATATTTTTATATAGGTGCATGCTCATATACATTTTCTTTAAGAGTGTCTTTATTCAGGGTTGTTCCGTAATGTCCATTCTTCACTGTATATACGTGTGAAAACATGCAGTCAGTGGTTGGAAAAAAATCAGAAGTCCTATTGTGTCTCATATTCATGTCACTTCTCACTATGGAAAGTGACAGTGTACGTGTTTAAAAGTGCTGATGTGATCACTGGAGTGACTATTACAGATCTGCCTAATTCAGCTTTTCTAAAAACCTGCATAAAATCTGGCTATTTATCATATGTGTGCCAGTTAAAACCAGCATAGATAATTTCAGCTGTAAACATTCTTCAGACATGGGCTCAAGGAAGCTTTGCACATTTTCATAGCATATATTTTCATCTACAGTAGGCCAGCTAGTAAAAAAAAATAATGCAAAGAGAATACAAACGCTAATGAGGAATATTAGACCAACTTGGCATGCTAATGAAATCCTTGCTGAAATTTCTTCCTTTCCTCTCCCCTCTTAATTTTTCAAGTACATCTTCTCGTATACTACCCTGATTGCTTGACTACTGAGATACTATTAATTTCTTTCCACAAGGTTCCAAGATTTTAAGGCTAGATATGGATGCTATTTTCCACATGCATAGAACAAGCCGTAGAACCTCACAGTGTGATTTCTGCATGGAGCCCAGAGTGACTATTTGAACCGTAGCATCTTTTCAGAAAGAAAGCCAGCCCCAACTTTAAGATGCCAGACTACTGCATCCGTATATAGACTGACCCAGAGATTAGATTCTGACCTGAATTTCTTTATCCTCAGCTTCAAAATGTAAACTGTCATTATGCTTTTGTTTTTCACAGCCTGCTGGGCTAAAAAGATGTCTGCTACTGGAAATTTTTCTACCTTTTTTTGGGGAGCTTACTTCATCAGTTCTAGCATTGTCAACTCATTTCCACACTTCTGTAACCCCCCAGAATAATCTGGTTATTACATGTATATCTAATCCATTAATTTGCTTCATTTAAAATAAAAAAAGATTAAAATACTGAGTGATCTTCCCTGCCCCACCCAGCCCAACACCCGGTCAGTCAGAGTTCTTGCACCAAATTTTATTCCTCTTTTCTCAAGTGGAACAATAACCCCTTCTGGATTAAAGTAGTTATTACTTAATTTTGAAGTTCTGAATGCTAGCTCCTATCAGAGAATATTGCCTTATAACAGCATCTGAGGCGAGCTCAAATTGGGCTCTATGATCTGATCCTTACTCTGTAAGTCACCAATACATTTATGTATCGCAAGATTATCACATAATTCATCTATGTTTGTGAAGCTAAGTCAAGACAGAGGCCATCCAAGCAGAAAGTGTTATTAATTAATAATTAAATTACTAAATGAACTGAGTAGGAAGAATTCTTTAATTCTGCATTGAACCTTTCTTTTAAAATATGGGATGGTTTCCTTACAGCAAAGCCATAAGAAAAGAAAAAAATAATCAAAATAAACATGTGTTAATTATACTCCTGGACCTGCTTACATGTCAAAACTATTTTTACAGTATTGCTTCATTGTTGAGGGTTAGTGTACTTCACCAGCAAGTGGCAGAACATGTCCTAAGTAGGGATTTTCCATTGCATGCCGCAATTACAGACAATTGACATTTGATTATAATACCCAGCAAACTTTCATGAAATAAATGACACCTGAGTAAGTTTCATAACCTTTTGCCTCGCCCTACCCTGGAATGCATCTGCGCTGCGCGAAGGCTAGGAAGGGTTCTGGCGATTGCAAACAGCATTATTTGAAGCCAGGAGAGCGCGGAGGTTTCCCGGGATAGGCTGCGCCAGCTAGCTGGCGTGCCCTTCATAATGGCTTTTAGAACTAATTACTTATGCGTGGTTCTGAATAGGCTGGCGGGAGCAAAATGGTAGCCTGAGTGGGGATTATACGCTTGCATCCAAAAGCTTCTCTGCTTCCTGGGTCCGATTCAGTCGTGTCTTGCATTTCTACCGGCTCTCCGCTTACGTCGGTGCACGCGAAGCGGAGGCGATGCTGCCAAATCGGAATCGTTTTGCACAGAAGGGCAGGAATTGCACCACTTGTTTTTGGTGCCTGTGGTTGGAGCGGCAGCAGGCAAAGCTGTTTGCCTGTGAGAACTCGTCACTTCGGTATATAACTGTCTGTTGTAAATTTGCTCGCTTCGTGCCCGAGTCCGGCTCAACTACTAAGGGCACGCAAGCGGTGTGCCAAGAGGGTTAGGGCTGCAGACGTCTCTGGCTTTGAGTCGTGACGTGTAAAGGCGCAGCGCGGGAAAGATGCCTAAAGGTACAGCTGTCAGCAGGGATGGTAGAACTGTGTCCCCATAGACAGTAAGTTTCCCCTCAAAAGCCGGACAGCACACGCGCTTCTGCCACCTACTCGGTGAATAATGTGGAAGTAAAGTTTTCTTCATTCAAAGAGCAAAAAGTAATGACTAAGGAAACAGATTTGTGCCATCTCGATGCTGGCTGGAGTGGGGTGTGCTACTATTGAACTATATATTGAGACTCGTTGCCTAGAGCCTTGCCTCTCAGTACCCTCAAAACTATTCCTCCCTGCCACCCAGCCATCCTCCTTCACAGTCACTCACTCACCTCCTGGATCTTACTTCAGAGTAAAGGTTGCAGCTGGAGTTGAGAAACCATCCTCCAACGCTTCTTGCTCTTCTTCCCTTCTGCCAGGGATGAATAAATCCTCACAATTGCAGAGGTCTACTTGACCACAGTTTATTGGGATCCCAGAGAAAGCATTCCCAGTGTCTGCAAGATGTTTCAGTTACTTAACTTCTTGCATAATGTCAAGAATACTTTTACAATGTAACCGGATGATATTTTTTAGGTTCCTAGCAATCCCATTGTCTTCTGTCTATTCTCAGTTTTGCTATTTTTTAACAAAGGCTATTAGACCGTGGAGTTTATTAATCTTAAATGTAGTGAACAACTTAACAGTTCTGACATCTGAACTTTAGAGAACCCTTAAGAACTCTTAATTGCTGAGCTTCAAAAAAAATCGAGGCCCAGCACACAACAGATGTATAGTAATAAACTTATCTCATAATGTCAAATGATTAAACAGTGGATTCTTTTTTACATTTAAATATACAAGACTTTCCATTAAGGGGCTTTGTTGACTCTGATAACAGTTTCACAACCATTAAGTTTATTTCTACAGCTATTTGTTAAAAGCTAATAGGGAAAATAATAGAAACTAATTGAAAAGCAAAGCAAACAGAGCAGAGCCTAGAATGTTTCAGTTAATAAGCAATAGAGATTGTATTGATTTCATTTTATAAACAACATTAATCCTCAATAACAATTAAAGTGTAGACAGGTTGCTTGTTTAAGTTATCAGATAAGATGGCCTACTCAGGTATATATCTGGGGTAGTAATTTGAAAAGGATATGAGGATTCAAGAAGCTATTGATCTATCCATCATGAGCCTGTGTCATGAGAAATGTTCTTGGCGAGGTGCAGTAGTTCTTAAAACCACTGCTGCTCAAAGACCAGCAGTGCAAAAGTTCCTGCTGCTGGAAAACACGGCAAGCCTGAATGAAAAAAAAATGGCAGAGTTTCAAAAGTAGCTTTATGGGTTTTTTTCCCTAAATTATAGAGAGGACTGAAGTGAGGTGTCCGATCTTGTCTGCTCCTAGTACACAGACAGTGGAAGTGAGTGCTTGTAGCCTCAAAGCAGAATCTGCATTCAAGGCAAGGTTTGGTCCTGGGTATCCTCTGCTGGCAGAAAACTGCAAAAGCTGTTTCTGAGACACTTCTGCTCCTAAACCAGAAGTGGAATATACTCCCCTTTCAGCTTGCGGCTTTGAGGTCTAAGGAAGACTGGAAAATAATGATGTGAGTGCAAACCTCTAGAAATCTGAGGAAAAGCTTTTTGCATTTTACGCAAAGGATAGCAGTGCGATATTCACAGCTCTGGTGTTGTCAGGTATTTATTCACAATCGCTCTACAACTCTGTGTGCTAGGTGGTGACTGAAAGCTTCTCAAGGTATGACGATGTAGCTACCTCCAGAGGTGTTACTTTTGTTTACCTGGTGGTGTAACAGTGGCTGGGAAGAGCAGCAGGACGGACCCCAGCATGGCCGGGCTGGGGGTCTCATGAGAAGACCAGAGACTTAGCTCAGTTACTACCCTGTGCTGAAGACCACGCTATCCCATCACGGCTGTTGATGGTTCCTATGCAAGCTTGCTGAAAGCTGGCTGGGTAGACGTATTGTTCCACCCAAGTACCTTCAGCTGTAATGCGGACATAAAGATGGAGCTATGCAGCTGCAGGTTGGGCTGGCTTTGACTGAGGGCCTGCAGCAGAGTCAGAGTACCAGGCAGCTTGGTACTTGCCTTGTGCTTAAGCTGCCTCTGGGTTCATGAATAAGCTGCTCTCTCCATCTCACTGTCTGCAGGACCTGATGCAGTGGCTTTCTATCAAGATCTCTAATGTGCCACAGTCTGCACACAGCTTGGTGTCATCTAGCTTTACCTGCACGTGTTTAGTGCAAGGACTCATGGTACAAAAGTGGATGCTTGGGCTCTGGTTCCTCCTCTGCCACAGGGGACACTGAAGTTGCATCTTATTCTGTCAGCAGTGGTATGACCTGACTTTCTGTTCTTCTGCTGAAGTTGGGCTGATTTTCAGGGACCAGTTCAACATCCATTAAATTAAAAAGGAAG
The DNA here is from genome assembly GCA_008711295.1 of Anarhynchus alexandrinus. NCBI lineage: Eukaryota > Metazoa > Chordata > Aves > Charadriiformes > Charadriidae > Anarhynchus > Anarhynchus alexandrinus. The sequence continues at coordinate 10,541,860 of VUYV01000003.1, forward strand.
AAGTAGATTAAAAGGAAGAAGGAGATTGAGTGCGATTCTGTGATCTCACATTAACCACTCGAATGGGAGAGAAGACGCTTTGATGTCAGTTCCTGTTTTATTAAATATACAGCACAAAAATGTGAAATAGGCAGTAGAGCAGGGACTGACACTCTGGTTTCTTCCATCCAGCTGACTGTCCAAGAGACTACGCACTTTCTCTGGCCAAGACAATATCTGGTCATTCCAAGTAGTGTGGAATAGCTTCCACAGGAAAGGAAGACATTGATCCCAAACTGCCTTACAGGCTCTTTGGGAGAATTAATTCAAATTCTTTTGTGGTGAGGAAGGAAATGAAGCCCATTCCCTTGTGGATGTGGGTGAGGTCTCTGGTTCTGAGCCAGGTGGACAAACGAGTGGTAACCTCCTCCAGCTGTGAATTGAGAAAAACAGAGTGTGCTCCTGCCTCCGACTGTAACGGAGCCTGACTGTAGCACGGGGGTTTTGAAACCTCTGCAGGGTGTCCTGTGTCCAAGGAAAAGGTAGGATTTAAGGTAGAGTCTTCTCAACAGCATTTTCTGTTCTGTAGAAACCCTAGTCTGTGATAAGAGTATGTTTGGACAACCTCAAACCAGAAAAGGCCTATGCTCTCACAGGGCTGTGTGAGGAGAGGGCGTTTTTCTCCTTTCTGACCTGAAATGCTGTCCTCTGTAAATGTGCACTGGGATCAAACCTGTAACTCTGGAGAAGTAAAATCAAGAAGGGCCATGCTAGAAGCTTATAATTTAACGTTCCTTGCTCAAGATAAAATGCATTGCACTGTATACAAATCACATTTTAAAATGGAGCAGTATGTTGCATATATTTGCATTTCTACTTGTTTAATATATATGATTAATTAAAGAGAGCAATACAGATTGTTGGAATTGAGACTTGACTGAGAGATAAGTTAGCAAATTGACATAAATTGAAGCATTTACTCCAAGTACATATCTGTTTATGATAAGATTGCTTGGATTTAGCAGATGAGACTAGGAAAGATGGTAACAAAAAGGAACCAACAAAACTGTCTGTCTTAAGGCAGAAGCTTGCAGTTGCCCTGGGTAAAATTTTCCTGTTAACTTTTGCAGTCCTTGGAGAGTAGCCGACTGTCATCAATTCCTAGTCAATATTTGAGTAATGCTCTTTGGCAAGTCACACCATTTGCTATTTGCTTGATCAATGTATAATAGCCCAATGACTCAATATTATAAAACTCAATGACCTGTGAAACTTCAACATTTACATTTCTGTTAAAATCTCAAATAGTTCTTTATTAGTAGGAACTCAAGCTAAAATGCCAATCAGATAAGCGTGATGACAATTATTAGCTATTTTCTTAGTCACATTGAGACAGATTCTAGTGCTCTTTCTAAAACTGAATACTATGAAATGAATGAAACTACTCACAGGGAAAGACAAAACTCATTGTATATTTGAGAGATTAAAAGATGTGGAGGTCAGAATCTGTCCCAGAAAGACATCAGAAACCTGCCTGAATTTTCTTGTTTTATTCGACCTATTTACTATGGCATGTTGTGGTTACACCCAAGTGGGCATAAGATACTTACTGTCTTGTAGTGGGAGTCAAACGCTTCACAGGAACTCTGTGCATGAACCAGAGTTAGTCATCTGGTTATCAATGTCTGTGCAGCTTTGCAGGTTTTAAAGTGGTGAATATATTATGAGATGAAATCTTGACCCACTGAAATCAAAGTAAAACTCCCAGGGAACGATATCCCAGTCCTGGTGGGGAACATACATGCCGTCCATATACAGCATCCTGAAATACTCCAGTTCCAGCCTGTTTCCCTTTGTTCTCACTGGCTCCTGGCAGCACAGGAGTAGAGCATAGGCAGAGCATAGCATAGTCAGGGAGGACCAGGGCTGGGTGCTCACACAGGCACCGTGTCTCTGTGCAGAGGCACCACCAGCCTCTGCAAACACCTTTCTGCCAACTGGGCACTCCCAGTATGTTTCAGTGCAAAGTCAAGCCTGGAAACTTAAATTGCTACTGTAGGTGGCTTAGATTGTTTAAAGCTATGTGTCTGCCTGTCCTGAAAGCATTGAAAATACTCAGGTGGGCCATGAGGTCTGAAAGGCAAATCAGGCTCTTGGTCCTCAGGTGGTTACACCTCCAGGTAACACTTGGTGGTGGGTGGTGGTAGCACTTTAGTCCATTTCGGTGCAAGACGAAATGGGTGAAGTTAAACTAGTTACTGCCAAACAGTTTGTAGACACCCAAGAGTGGCCACGCCAGCAGGTACAACAGAGGCGCAAGCAACTGCCTGCCTCTCATCTGTTGTAATTCACAACCTCTGAGCTCAGAGGCAGGTGCTGCAATGTTGTGAATGTCCTACATCAAACATGGGTGCCAATTTGACCTACTGGCTTCAGGTAGAAAGTTCAGACACAATAACACATTAGCGTATCAGAGTTACATCCTAGAGTGGTAATTTTGTGTTAATAAAGCAGATTTAGGCACATTTGGACATTGCCATGCACAGAAATGCTTTTTTTTTTTCTTTTTAAGTACAGTGGATTGAAGAATCATCAGCAAGCTAGCTCACAGACATGTTTGCCAGAACAACTGTTTTGACAAATACTCTTGTTTATTTTTCCTATTAAGAAACTGTTCAGCAATCTATCCAGATTGGGTTCAGTTGTGAAGTGAAATCACTAATAAGAAAAAATAAGTTCTTAGTAATAATCTGACCTAATTAACAGTGAGGGCTGGTATAAAAACCGCTCTGCTGACCACTGAAGCACAGCACTTGGAAGATTTAAGGAAAGAGAAAGCTAGCAAAAGATGCAGTATAGGATGAGAGAAGCTCTCTGCTGGCCAAGCCTGAGTTTCCAAGGCAGGTAAATGGAGCACATGTAGGTACCTAAGTGCTCAGTGGTCACAGCTCATAGAAAGGCAGGGTCCAAATCAGTGAGTCTCAGCAGTCGTTCCCATACACTGTTCCCAAACCCTTTGTGGAACAGGAATAGTTGAGATAGGTGAGGCATTTCAAGTAACACACATGAGAGAAAAATACTATCTGGTTGCAGACAGGAGAAGAAAGATAAGATTTATCAGAGTCTCTCAATATCTCCGAAGAGCTTTTCTGACAATTTCAGCTGATTCTGACCGCGTTGGCCATGGTACGGCACCTCTGTCCCAGCAGCGCTGCGTGTCACTCCCTTGGCACAATGGGCTCTGTTTACCTTGCACCGTATGAATGCTCTGTAAACACGTGTATATGTAAGTGCAGGTTGTTACATGCACTTACTCCTTGAAGCAACTAAGAGCAACTGTTGGGTCACTATTTGCATGAAGAATGTGTGTGGGTTTATCATTATGCAAAAGGTATCAGACACACCTGCTAGAACAAATGAAACATTTCTAGAAAAAAAACCCCAAACCTGCCTTTCACTGTAGTGAGTATCTGCAGTCTTTTCTCTTGCACGTTGCACCATTTCACCACACTTGGAACGTCAGTACTGGCTTGGGAAAGTTTTTGCCGCCCCATGTCATGCAACTCTTAAAACAAATGCTCGGGAAACAAATTAAATCTGAACAGAGAATCCATCTAGCAAGGGAAAACTAAGGTTATGTCAACATAGTACAATGCTGCACAGAGCCAACGCATTAGTATTCCTAAGCAGCATTGTACATCTGGAGGTAGCTACATTAGGTAACTTCTTAAACTACCTCTGTACCACTGGTGCTTGCTTGTCAGAGCTCGGTGGTGATGCAGCTCAGCATCGTCAGAGCAGTCCTGTCTGTCCGGAATGGTGCTTGCGCTGGGGATACCCTGCCACATCTGTCTTTTAGGCTGTTCAGTAGCTCATGGTTATTTTTGATGGGAAGGGACATGTTCAGGCTGCCTGTGCAACCAGGCTCTTGTGTCCAGGAGAAGCAGCTGCCCCTGGGTCCCAGCTCCCTGCGAGGGCAGTCCTTGGCAGGAGTCCCCACCAAACCCCGGGGCAGCATCATGCGGCATTGAGGAACATACCCCACTTTCCTCTCCCCCTTTTGTATGTATGAAAGGGGGTTGTCCTATTCTGGGAGTAAAAAAAATGCTTTGGAGGCTAAAGTTCAATTTACCCTGCCTACTTTTTATTTATTCTGCTGGCACTGTAGTAAATGTGGTCTCACCCACAGCCTCTCCATTTAGAAAGTCTACACGGCTGTTGGGCCTTTCAAAAAAGCTCTGTCAATTGTGTTACATTGAATAAGAAAATTGGAGCTATCAATCATATACATATAAAAAGAATGAACAGGGTAGCCCTCCTGGGAATAAGCAATGAAAAAGCCAAGCGGTACAGAAGGCAAACCACAAGTGTTGTTCATTATCCTCATTATTTGAAGCACGTGAACAAGAACCCACATGGACATCGAAATAGCAGTGACTATGAAATAAAAGGAATAGTGAAGGAGTGAATGCCAGTTCTGGATAAGGTGCAGTAAGCAGCAACATGTTCAATATATTAATACGAAAGATATAAAGAGAGTTCTGGCTGTCGTTACTGTTCAGTCTGTGTTGTTAGGCACTACATTTGCTGTGCATGGATGAAATGGGATCCAATAATGGACACAGTCATAATAGGTAATTTACCTTTAGTGTTTCTTATTGCAAATGTAAGAATTTGCTTTGTATAGTATCTGTGCATTTGTGCATAAAATTCTGAAACCTGTTTTCAGTCTCGTGAGAGTAATACATCTACAGACCCCTGAACCTGCTAAAGTAACCTCATATTTCTTAGCCAGTGCACTTGTGATCTGCCACTTCGTGTTGGTTTCCTCACCTGGATCACTTGTTATCCATCTAAGCACACTTCAGCTTGTTTTGGTTTTGCTCCCCCCACCCTCCCCAATCTTGAACTGGGCTAGTGCTCAGACCTTTGGTGGAGAAAGAAAGATTTGAGTATAGTTTCTCAGTCTCTCTCTGAACTCAGAGGTCATTGTAAACATGGTTAACCTGTGCTGTCAAACACGGACTTTTGCTCATGTCAGTGAAAGAGAAGTAAGTGCCTTTATTGTTAATGTCAGGTTTATAAACTGCAACAGAAAGGGAGGATGATGCTACCAAGGTAAAGGAAAGTAGAAAGATATATGTATATTGTGTGCATATATCCACTTACACCTGCACACAAAATGTGACACATATTTAGTGAAATCACACCACAGTTTCCCAGGTGTATTGCTGAATGTAGGAATGAATAAATGAATAGGGAAGTCAGTAAGTCAAATGAATCTTTCAGGTCACTCCATTAAGGTCACCAATTTTGCATTTTTTGGCCAGTGGAGGGATCTCTGAAATGAATTTGTCCTACTATTTTATTTACAAAAACCAAGGCCTTGGTCTTGCAAAGATTAGCACACCTGCTTCTGGTTAAGCATGTAAGTAATCCTAGGGAATTCATTGTGATTCTTTGCATACTTAAAGTTCTGCATGTTTTATATCATCAGATCAGGCACCCCCCATCGCTGCACACATATCTGTGTATGACAAAATGAGTTGAGTGTCAGCCCTCTTCTCTGAAAGGCAGTGTCATCTGCTCAGGAACCGATTGGCAATACTATTGAAAAATGGAGAGTAGGCAAAATAAGCATCAGAAACCTGCAGTGCTACAAAAAAAAAATAATTAGAGATGAACATAAGGAGAGCTATTCAAGTCATACAGACTGATAAATCAAGTTCTTCTCATCCTCTTTATAGGTTACAAGAAAGGATACAAAATAGCATAAAAAGTGTACATTTATTACAACCCACATAATGTATGTTGTTTTCCTACCATGCTCTTGTGGCCTGGCAGGTATCTCTTCTGCTATAGCATCTGGCTAGGAAAGAAAATGAACTGGTCTTTGCTGTAGTTTCTTGCCCTTCGAAACAGAACATAAAAGGAGCAGATGCACGCAGCCTAGCTCGTTGCTGGCATTGGTAGTGCAGCGTGTTCCCCAGTGGGGTAGCACCCGTGCCGTTGCGTTCTCCACAGATACCATTGACAAACGGTATTGAGGGATGTGCAGGGAAGTCTGGAGGAATCACCTGGCTTTGTTAAACTGTTTGATGGTGAGCCTACGTTTCTCTGTAGAAAGCTAAAATTGGGCGGAAAGGCAGTGAAGGGGAATTTCACATTCTGCCTTTGGTACAGTTCTTTGTGTTTTCCAGCTGACAACACAAACAATGAAAAATAGTTGAGTTCTTGCTTGCTTTCACTCAAAAGCATTAAATCCTTTAGTCTTTCAAACAGCCAGATCAGCTCCATTACAACATTTACATTTCATTCCCCTAGCTTGGATTTTTATGTAGAAAGTTCTCAGTGGTTAAATGGCACCGATCATCCATGATCTTAAAATCACACCTGCAATCACTACAGGTTCCCTCTGCACTTAGGAAGCTCATAAGAGGGCTAGAAAGTGCTGGTCTAGAAATATCCCCTGTTCAGATTACAAATACTATGTTAGCTTTGATTATAAAGGGATGGAAGGATTATACTGGTGCATCTTTGTGGATTTATCACTAATGTGATGATGGTTTACTATATTTTTAACTACTCTGCTTTTCCTATGTATGTTACACAAGTTACCACTGTTTCACCCCTTAACACCTGTGAGACATTTTTCCATTTGGCCATTTTGGTTTTATCCTAATAAGTCTAATTTGCTAACAATATATTAGCTGGTTTTTCTTGCCTCTGAATTTTGGGGATGAACCAATGTGGTCAACTTCTCCCATTGCATCCCTTGGTACAAGGATTCCTTTCTTCAACTCTTCCCATCTTCTTTTCAAATGATACCCTGCTACTATCTCTTGATGGAAACTTCTGCAACACAGTCCAGGGAAAGGGAAAGTCCCCCACATTCAAGTACCAGAAGTACCTTCTCAAAAATGCTCTCATGGACTTATTCTTAATGCAGATCACACAGACAGAAATCATCCTCTCTTTTAGGCCTAATTACATCCCTTATATAAGTGGAGCCAGCTGTTTTTTTTTCCAGCTTCTTCAATTCCTAGAAGGTTACTCTAGCTCAGTGCCTATCAGGTTACTGTTGCCAAGGAGTTTACAGCTGTACTCGGAGAAGATAATCTACTATCAGTCATCTCATCTGTATGATCACATGTAAACTTGGTTTCTCGAGGACTGCTCTTTTTGCCATTTCTGACATGCTGCCCTCCATCACCTGGGTGTTCTTGAAATCAAGAAGTTACTGGCGCACCCAGGACAAGACCTCATACCCAAGGAATGCACTCGTAGCTTAGCTTCAGCAGTGATGGGGGGTGATAGGGGTGAGGCGGCTTTTCTTCTGGCTCTGAGCCATCATCCATGTAAAAAGCATCCTCATGGTATAGGGTGTTTAGAGGAAGGAAATGCATCTGATTTTCCGGTTCTTTATTATGCCAGTCATGTTGGAGGGCTTATTTTGAGCTGTGGTAGGAAACCTCTTTTTCTATTCACCAGAAAGTGTTTAGACAGTTTGAAGAACTCTTGTCTCCCTTCCTCTATTTGAGCTCAAGTCTTCAATTAGATGTAATTGAAAAAGGTAGAGTAAATGGCAGGTGCCTGCCTCTTTGGAAGGCGTAATTATGACTAGCTTGCAGACTTGGAATTTTGATGACTGAATAAATAAAGAAGACAGATGTGTTTGTGTACACACCGACAGCAGTATTGACAGGATGACACAGGGACGTTTGTAGCTCTGTAGTCTGTAGAATGAGGGGAAAAGTGAGGGGTTTGGGCTACTTTCCCCCTCTTATTTAGAAAATGAGCATCTGTTCTCTCTCTGTTCATGTCTATGGATGAGGTGAATTTCTACTGTGCCTATGAAAAATAATAACAGCCGTAGTTGGGACTTAGGCATTGATTTGTGCTAGTTAGAGGATTCCCATTCACCATATTCAATAAGAGGTCTTCTCTTGTATTTCTACATCCATTTTTACTGTCTTTTATCTTCTCAGCATTCTGCAGGTAAGAAATGACCTTGAATCTGATTAGAAATTGGAATGTGTTGCCAGGTAATCCTGTCTCCTAAAATCAAAGGTATTCCACAAAAAAAGGGCTATGCAAGAGACTTCCATCTCCTTTAAAAGCACCGTCATAGCCACGTTGCTGTGTTGCATTTTTATCAATCATTTGAAAAAAAAAAAGAATAGAAAATAAAGGCTGGGACAAGTATTGCTTGGAGTGGAGCAATAGAATATTTGGGTAACCAAGTTCTTTACAAGGTCTTCATGCTCCCTCTGCCATGGCTTGCAGGTGCTGGTGATACTGGGGTAAACCAGGTTTTGCTAACAAACCAGCTGAGAACAAGCTGTTATCTAATCTATAGCTTAATAAAATATTGATGCTTCTAAGACATTAACCATCTCTTCATATATTATTAACTTGCCTATCATTATTGTATCTGATATCAAAAAATGTTCTCAAAACAGTGTTTGGTCAGCGGTCCTCTATTTTTTTCATTATCTTGTGTGTTACAGATTCGTGTACTCATGTATTCTGTTGTTGTATTCTTTGCACGCAATCACAGCATGGTCACTGTTGAAAATGACTCACCATTTTTGAATTTACAGAGGCCATGTGAGAAAACTGCTGGGTATATTTTTAACACATTTCTTGAGCTCAGTTCAAGAATGGCGTGTTAGTTAAAGATAACTTCTCTTACAGTCTGTAACACAGACTTCATACACAGTTGGACTTTGCTAGACCTCTGATGCTGCACATGCCGCCTGGAAGGGGTTCTGATTTGCTGTATTTTATAACTTTCTTCTCTTTCCCTGATATGTGAGCTTAAGTAGCCAGTATGTAAATTAAAGTAGTTAGCATGATGATTATAGAAGTTTTGATGGTGTATGTAGGGCTGGGGGACTTCAGCATAAGGACTGATAACATAAGAGGGTCTTTATTTACTTGTCAGTTGGGAATTTGCCTCTGTTGTAAATACAATTTCTTATGAACAGTATCTGAGAAAGCCCACACAAAGGCTGGTTAGGATTGCCTAAGGAAACAGCTTTACTCATCTATTTATTCTGCAAAAAAACCTCAATGGACATGGATATGCTTTCATTGCTCCCTAAGGAATAATAGAGGAAAAGAAAACACCTAAACTGAGGGTAAAATGTCTAAGCAAATAGTGAAGGAGAAAGGAACAGAAACAGTTTCAAACAGAATGTCTCTTTCTATGTTAGACTATTACGGTTTTTTTAGACTGTGCGTTTTTTGAATTCAGCTATTCCCCATTAGCTCACACTTCATTTATGTTTTCCTCCTCTATTCAGCTCACTGAAATAGTTTATTTCTGTAGCTGAGTGTCCATGATGTTGTGTACTTGGGACCTTCAAATTGAAAATACTTTCATACTTCTCTTTCCTTCAACTAAAACAAAGGCTCTTGTCTGTGAGACATCTGGTTTCTAATCACCATACCCACTATTGTGGGCTCCTTTGTTGTGTTTTATAGACCTGCACAGTCCCATTTGCCTTTACACGCTTGCACAGTGTGCACTGTTGGCTCTAAAAAAGCTATTTTGACATATGTCCTGTTTCTACCATGTATCTGGAATGATTCCTCGGATAACTTCCCCACGCCCTCTGCCAGTTTTACACTGAATGCAGAAAGCACTGAAATATATCGATGTCATGAGGTTTATTGTTGGGGAATTAGCTCACTTCTGCCTCTGACAGTTTGGTCTTGCAGCTCAAAGCTATTCTTCTTTCTGTCTTCATTTTAATAAGAGCTCTTCTGGTGCTGCATGCTCAAAGAATATAATGCAGATCATTGCTGTGAGAGCTCAGTTCAGCTTTATTGCTTTAGATGATAAAGTAACTGCCCATTCCATGCATTGCAGAGTAGTAATCTAGAAGATGGGAGCATGTGCTTAAAATTTCTGCATGTGGTACTAATTCTTGATTACAGCCCTCCTCTTACTGCAAGCACTATAGCTAATGTATAGCATTAAATTTTTACATAGGACATGAACAACAGGTGCATTTAATAAAAAGGAATTACATTTGCTGTCTAAGGTCATCTTCCTGTCTTGATTGGTGTGAAGTAACCCTGGATAGTTCATTGCCAGAGGAGCTTTTCCTTCTGATATGATTACGGTACATAGTAGTAAAGTAGCATTTTTATTTGTATCGTTTACTCTTGCTCCTGTTTCCTTTCATAAATTAAAAGAAGGCAGCGCCCTCCCCTCCCTCAATTTGCAAATAAAGCTGCCTCTGTATCACAAAGGCAATAGCACAGTTATCTTTGTCATTGGTTGTACCTCTTCACAACCCTCGCTGCTACCAGGATGTCAGCTAAGCGTGCCATATCACGCTACTCTGAAGCAAGGAAAACTGTGGTGTGAAGATAAAAAGGACTGCAAGGAAGGAGGAAAGGGAAATGGTTTCCACCAGCTCTTATTTAATTCTTCTATTTAATTTTAAAATTATTTTTCCTAATATTAAAATAAAAAAATGTTAACATTGATTTTTTTTTCACCCCTTTGGTCTGCTTAAGGAGAGGAGAAAAAAGAGAATAGTTTTAAAGTATAAAGAACTGGGATTAAATGGGCAGTGCACATCGATCCATAGTGTGGAAGTTATGTATGTACACTGTTGTAAGGTCTAGCCATCTTCTTATATGATTTAGAGAGCCAGGGACCGTGAGGGGGAGCTGCAGGGGAGAGTGCATGTGAATAAGAAAGGAGACAAATACAAGGTCTCATACCACAATAGTGCGTTGCAGCTATTGTCCTGGAGCCATGAGTCAGAAGTGACCTACTTTCGTGAACTCTTTTGTATTATTATGAAAGATTTTGAAGAAAAAAATATGCTTATATCAAAATATAATTCAAAAGCTAACGAAAATAAAAGTCACTGTTCAGATAACAAGAAAACTTGCATCTTCTGGAGTTCAAACAGCTGTGAAGACCTAAGTGTATCAGCCACAGCTTAAGAAATGAACCAAACTTCAGTGAAAAGATTGCAGTTGGGCTAAAAAAGATATTCTTCCAGTCCATATATGTGGCATGTCCATTTGCTCTTCAAGTCCATTTTGGGCTGATGTTGTGGGCTGTTGTGGGGCAGTGGAGTGCACTTGGGTACTGCTTCCTTCCCTCATGGGTCTGGTCTGTGTGCACTTATGACATACCTCTGGTCCGTTGACTCCATGCCCAGAGATCCAGTTTCTGCCAGCAAAAACCCTCTGCTAGAGTGTTCATATCAAATACGCATCAAGAGCAAAAAAAATTATCTTAAAAATTAGAAGCATATATATAGAAATTCTTTAGTAGTACCTCATCCAGAAGAAGTAAGGAGATATTAAAAAAATGAAGATTCATTATATGGTATGTTGGAATGAGTAACATTTTGAGTTGTGCAACATGCCATGCAGTGAAGAAGCATGTAACAAGCAGAATGTGACTGATATGACACAAATGATCATCAGTTTTGATGCAATCTGGAGCTTTGCCAGTTAAACTTTTGATGAAACACTTGATTCTGATGATGTTCTCATGATGTGTAAAAATATCCCCTATTATACAATATAAACTATGCATTGCAGTAGCTCATGTTCCAATAATGACTTTAAACCATCATGGGAATTCACCGGTTCCTTCGGAAATTGGTGTTCCAGTAGTAATTTTCTCACATGTAATTATAAAATTATTCACCTGAAATATTTTTTTCTGTATGATGCCAGAACTGCTGTAAAAATTTTGCATTTTCAGTAGGAAAAATATACTAATTTTCTAATTAAAAAAAAAAAGAATGAGAGAAGTGTTTCGATGAAATGACTGGTTAGCAGGAAAGAAAGCGATCGGTGGCCTCCCCAAAAATAGTGAACTGGTTTGTCTCTAGCAGATGTATCCAAGCAGTGTGCCTCTAATCACATTCAGGCACCAAGTCACTGGGTTTGCACACATTTTCACGATTCTGGGCTGATTCTCAATTTGCTGATTAACTGTACCCACCGCTGTATAATGCTCTGACTGAATGTAATGTGCACTTGTTCCCTTAAGCAAAATTATTAAATATCTGAAAGTGTCATTGATATCTGATGTAGAGAACATCTTTTATGTCCTTTGATTCACAGTCATGTTCTGCTGCTAGTATTTCTGGCATAGGCATCCAAGCCTTAAAGGATTGGTTACCCCTGTTTAGACAGCACGTGGGTAATTAATAATCCATGAAAGAGTTCTTTTCTGTTTCATGTGATCTGTTGCGTACACATGCACACGCTTCAGCTAATATTAATTCCATAGAATAGGAAAATCACTCTTTGGATGTCTAACAAAGCTGTTCCACCCCACACCCAATTTCCATATCGAGATATTTCAGAGGATTGTTGTTCCCTAAGGTGCTCTGCTGTGTTGCTACTCTAGTTCTTGAAAATCTCTGTCAAGATGCTTTCTCTCTCTTGCAAAGGGCAACACCTGGCACCTTATCGGCAACCAACATGCAATACTATTTCTTTCAATACAGTTTGCCATCTCTTTGTTTCCTCCCAACCTCGCAGAAATTTTGACTGCAGTATTTTCATTGTGCACTCTGTTTTATTTCTGGTTTTGTTTTTTATTTTGTTTTATTTTATTTCCTGGAGCATTTTAGCAAGTTCTTAGGAGTTTTCTGCGTTACAGCCATTGGCATGGTATTATACTGCCCTGACAATGTGTCTGCAGTCATTTCCTGTTCCAAGTACTGCCGTATCTCTCATTATATCACTGTGCGTAGTTCTTGCCAGGAAAAAAGGGTCTCAGATTGATTTTTCATAGAAAAACATGGATATATTTATTTGGTTTGCTACTACAAATATTCTTCCTCTAGGTTGTGACCGGGTGAATTCCAGGCCCATTGAGGCCAATGGAAATCTGGCACTTGGCTTCAGTGGAGCCAGGATTTCCACCCAGATTTTTGCCTGTTTGGAGAATTAGAACTGACAATGATTGTTGACAAAAACCCTGGAACAACACAGCAATTTTTATTATTATTTTTTTTAAATAACACGATTCAGTCACTTCTGCTACTATCAAATAATGACTTTTTCAACACTGCGTGAAAGCAATTCAAACAACTAAGCCTTATGTTTTGCTTGGCTTTTCTTTTAAATCATTACCTGTTGTTATTTGTGTGATGATAGGATCAAGGAGTCCTAGCCACAGATAAGAACCTCGGTGTTGTATAAACAGAGAAAGAAAACACAGCCTCCTTCAGGCTTGCCAAATAAGTGCTTACCGAGAGATGAGGGAACATGGGAAAACACTACGACTACACTGATCAGTACATTAGGCTGCGCATTGGCACCCCGGGAGCCTCTTCTCAGGCTTTTCTAGGTGTGATGGCAGAGGAGAGCTTTGGGATGTGTTTTGAGGACTACGGAGGAGATCTGTGCTGGCATTGATGGGTATTTCTTTCAAAACACGAAGAAAAGAGAAAGGTGTGTGAAACACTTAGAAAGCTGGTAGGGGAGGCTGGGGTTATGAGCTGCTGCCTTTGATGGCCAAGAGAAGAATGGAGGTGAGGGAAGAACAAGTCTGGGAAGGGCAGGGAATCATCTGTGAAGCAGTAATGGCAGTAACAGCAGGACCGGTGAGACTGCATGGCCTCTCCTCAGGAGAAGAAGCGATCTCAAATCACCTCTCCTTTCTGCTGTTGTCCTCAGTGTGGCTTCTTAACACACCCCTCTGGTGTTTCTAGTGTTGGTTGTATTCACAGTCCAAAATTCAGAGGCTCAAATCAAATAAATGTCTGTATCCAGACACTTTTCTCACACCGTCAACAAGTACTTTTGGAACTGGATGTAGCCCAGCTGGAAATAAGATGCGAACAGATTTTCTTGCAAGATTTCTCACACAGACAGCTTTTGGCTGGGTTGGAGACATTTTGAAAGAAGTACTTTTTCATCCTATTTCAGCATTTCTTCATCCAGTCAAAGCCAGGAATTGCAGGTGACAATAGTTTTAAAAGAGAAAGAGACTGAAACGTAATTGCAAAGCTACAGTAAGTGACACAATAGAAATATGATAAGCAGGTCTTTTTATTTGAAAAAGAGTAATGGGGGTTTTAGACAACCTGTGATATGAATGAAGACTCAAACAGACCACTTCTTCACTGCAACCCATGGCTCATCTTGATTTAATATACATGGGTCCAAACCAGACCCCTGCCCCTAAATATTTTTAAATTTTGTGGCTGTTTGAAATGTCCACCTGCATTAGATTTTCTATATAATGAGAGTAGGCAACTCATCTAAAGTCAAATCTAACTAAGAGTGCAGCAAAATCCAGGAGCACAGAAGTACCTTAGAGGCACGACTTCTTGGTGAAGAAGGGCTGAGAGACCGCCTGTACTTAGACACAGATGTGCTGCACGCAGTCACCAAGCGTATAGCCTAACCTCTGCCTTTACAACTGCTGAGTGGAGTCTGTAGTTCAGTGTAGGTGTCTGAATCATGGATTTTGATGTTGAGGCTTGTGTCCCCCTCTATTTGACTGTCACAAGGTAGATCCCCCTTTCTTTTTCATCTCCAGTTTGCTTTGTTCTCTTCTTGGATCATGGTACTACTCTCCTTTGCCATTGCTCCTTTGGATTTTTATTTCCTGCCTTACTTTTTCTAATCCCTTCCTACCTGAGCACTTTGGTCATGTAGGCGCTCTTTATAGGACCCTTTATTTTTTTGATAGCGGTGGGAAGAGGAGATAAATATTGTTCTTGTGTGTGAGCTTGGGTAAGCTTTATCGTGTGAGTTCTTGACTGCTAAGCCGTATTTCCTGCTGGCTTTGTTACCCTCAGCAGTATGTAACTTTCCTTCCTTTGTCCCATTCAAATTCGTACAAAAGAAATCAATTCAGAAAGCAGTTATGGGTTCATGATTTCTAAATCTTCCGCTTTCCTTCTTTTTCCTTACCTCACAAGTAGATTCTTTAACTTTATGAGAAAAATCACTTACTGCAGCTTATCTGTGCCATGCCAGAAGTGCTTAATACACATCTGCATTTTCCCAATATGAATACTCCTGCCCTTTCTGGCCACAGCAGGTTAAGAGTCAAAAGTGCTGCTTCTGTGCTTGTGCAGCAGAGTGCCTGATATTACCATGGGTAGAACTGGACAAGAAACAGCTTTCCTCTCCCACAGTTTGGTTTCAAAATCGTGTCTTTCATCCCAATTGCAATCAGTTGGAAATTTTTCCCTTGGACTGTGGACTTATTTTTTTCCTATAACTACCGAGTAGCTAGGAAGATTTTTCAAACAAAAGTCCTTTTGAACCAAAATTGGCACCCGTGTAAACATTTTTTTTAATACAAACAAAATATTTTGTTGCTGTGGACACTTTTTCATTAATATTTTTCAAATTGTGAAATTTATCTACAAAGATTGTTTCCTGCAAAAAGAAAAAAGTATTTCTTTTTGACAAATGGGTGTTTTCTGAATGGGAAAGTTGTATCAAGAATTTCCAAAGTGGCTCCTCTACAGGCTTACCAATTTAGAATAGTCATACATTAGAGAACTGCTTAAAAAACTTTAATTTCACTACTCAGTCAGTAGTAATACAGGGTTTTTTTCTAAAACCTGATCTCAAACTTCTTGTTGTCAACCACTCTTGCATTTAATGGACTTCATGCCTGGAAAAATCAAAGTGATTGACAGATATTAGTAGCTTCACATGGTGTCTCCGTGGAGCTCAGTGAATTTTCTCAGTTTTCCAGATGTTGAACCTGAAGTATATCAAAGGTGAAGGGACTTGCTCAAGGACATGCTGCAGATCAGTAGTGAGATCTTGAACAGCAGCATCACCTCATCAATAGACTTTGGCCTTCAGGGTACAGGACAGAAAATATAGCCCAGGACAGTAGTAATAATCTTAATGTTCAAGGTTTTTGTTCATCTGTGATTCCAACGGTGAGTACGAATTTATAACACATTAAGTGCAAGTGAATGCACAAGCTTATTAATAAAGTCCTGTGTGGGGCTTACTATTCATGCACACATGTTGGATAATAAAGCACAGCTTCAGAGGGAGCAGCACAGACTTAGGAATCACCCGCTGCTCTGAAGGCATTTATAAAAGAACTGCTTTTCCCATGTGCCGGCTGTGCCAAACACTGACAACGGCTTCAGAGTCCCGACCCAGCCCCTGAGCCTCTAAGTAGTTTAAGCCCTTAAGGCACAGTTCTCAGTGCCACAGTTTCTTTCCAGTGGAGAAATAGCACTTAAAAACCCAGCAACCCAATAGCTGTAACACAAGCTACAGACTGTTACACTCACTCAGTGGGGTCACATCCTGAGCAGTTGTTTCAGCAAGAACATATTTCACGGTCCGTATTTCATCTAGACAAGGCTTTTAAAATCAGATGGGCTCCAACCAAATTTAGTTTGCTATCCTAGACTTTCCAGATCATATATTTGGTAGCTGGGAAAAAATAAATATAATTGTACTTTCTTCAAAATGTTTGCCAGGCCCTTTCTGGCGAAGACAGTAAGGAGTTTACAGTCAATCTGAAGTTAATACAGACTCCTATTAGTAAAGATATCAAACCTTTTCAAGCCAAGGCTTAAAATTACAGCTGTCCTCTTGCGCTGCTAGAGCTCCTGATGTCTGAAGTCATCAGTTGTCAGTTGTGACCGTATTTTGGTGTCAGAAGCTGAACTAATAACTTCCTTGGACAATTTAAATGTTATGCTTTCTAAGATATAAGCAGTTCTGGGGCGTCTTAACTCCTCTAGTGCTCCAACTTTTTACACTGTCCCTGCTCCATTAGACAAATGAGTCACAAATTTCCCATGTATTTTGTCATTCTGAGCAATATTTGCACGCCTCCTTTTTCTGGCAAGGGCAGAACTCAACTGAAGTAATCCTTGATGTGTTGCCTTTGTTTCCTATAGATGCTTTTCCCCCCCTTATGTGGACTTTTTCTTGTTATTGTCAATCTTGCTGTAGCACAGCACCTCTGTTGTTTTTTTCCAAAGTTTCCCTGAGGCTCTAATTGTGTATTTCCCCTGGTTTTCCCATAGTCAGAAACTGCCACCTCTGTTGAACTTAATGCCTGTTGTAGATCTAGGCAATCTAAACCCTTGCATGTTCCGATATAACTCTTGTGCCCTGAAATTAACCCAAATGCAGTTTGAGGAAATATTGTCATATGAAGTGCAGCATCTGCCCAGACTTGTTGGGCATGATCATGGCAAGCATTTGCTGGCACAAGTCACGAGTTACAGGGGTCATCTCCTGCTGGGTTCCAACTTAAACTGCCTTACTGCTTTCTACCCCCAGTCTTTTACACCATCTATCAATTTTCTCAGGTAGGTCCACTGGGTTCCCTTGTTTGGGTAAATCTGCGGACATTGTCAACGTCTGTTTGTGTGTCCTCCAGTGTTCTACCTTGGAGCTCTTTGCTCCAGGCGTGAACGAGTCTCTCG
The DNA here is from genome assembly GCA_008711295.1 of Anarhynchus alexandrinus. Lineage (NCBI taxonomy): Eukaryota > Metazoa > Chordata > Aves > Charadriiformes > Charadriidae > Anarhynchus > Anarhynchus alexandrinus. The sequence continues at coordinate 10,559,271 of VUYV01000003.1, forward strand.
CGCAGCATCCAGTTTTTCCCTTCCCAAACACCATAAGGCTTTGCAGCCTGGGTTCGGTTGCAGGCAAGCATTTTTTTTTCCCCTTCTATTTGTATTCTCTGTTCAAGAACTGTCATCTCTCACATTTCAATTTTTCCCCTGGAGTATAGCTGGCTTCAATTTTTTGTAACGTGATTTCACTTTTTCTTCTTTCTGTCTGGATTAATTAAAACTGTAAAAATCTACCAACTGCTTCAGAACCTACTGTTATCAGAAAAAAGAAGATATTCTGGTTACTTTCCCCCCCCCAATATCTGGGTTACCAGACTCAAACAAGTTTTTATACCTTTTCCACTTTAGTAGAATCTCAGGGAGGTTTAGCTCCAGCGGAGCTTCTGAGTGTACCATTTTCCCACCAGTAAATTGTCTTATCTCTTTTGTACGTATAGAACTCAAAAGTCCAGTGAACATTAGGTGCTTAAATTAGGACACGGAAAGGATGAGCCTTTTATTTGGTGTTTGGTTCCATCTTGCTGCCCATAACAGGAGTTTGACAGAAGCCTAAGCAGACCCTCCTGGAAAACTCAAAGCATAAAGACTTTTTTTTTCCCCAGCAGCAAAAGGAATGATTTAAGCACCACTCACTGAAGGCATGGAAGTCAGTCCAACCACTGGTGCCTGTAGAGTACAAGTAGTTTGGAGATGTCATGAAACAGCTCTCAGTGGTGAGCTGGGAAGCTGTGCAGTTAGCTAGGATGCGTGGTATTTCAGTTATGACTGAGGCACGCTTTGGGATAATGTATTTAACTTAATTGGGACACTATATATGTGATTATCGTAGAGTGGAGATGGGTCTTACCGAGCCCAGTTTATTGCCTGTCTCACTCCCATGACTGCTTCCTGCCTGTGTGGGGGACACTCTGCAAGAAGCATCCTTAGGGGTGGATGCCAGTTTTAAAAATTCCTTGCAGAAGCTTAACCTGTGAAAGAACAGGAAGGACTGACCTGTTACCGTCCGTGGACAGTCCAGTATTTCTGTGGCACAGCACTGCGTTGTCTTCATTGTGTCTTGGGACTGGGCTACCTCTTTGATCCAGTCCACAAAAAACCCCACCCTGTAAATTGTGTATCCTGCATAATCCTTAGGCACTGAGGAGAAAAAAGGGATTTTCTTTGCCCCACTCCCACCTGTGTGCTTCTGTTGCTGTGGCTGTTTAACAACAGCCTGTGAGTTGCTGCTTTGCATCCCTGCTCCTGAATTTCAGCAGCCAGGAGCGCAGCGTGGAAGTGGGAAGCAGGGGAAGGCAGACTGGTATGAGAGGGCAAAAAGTGCCACGGCTCAGCCCGTTGTGTGTGAAAGGGAAGTCTAATACCCTTGAAAGGGATTACTCTTTTGAACTACCTCTGGGGTAAAAGCAGCAACATGCTACCCATCAGATAAGAGATGGAGCAGCCAGATATCTGCTTCTGTACCAGCATCAGCCTCCGAGCAGTCACGTGAAATCCCCTACTGGAATTTTTGCACATTTGCCCAGAAGAAACTGAAGATGGTCATGAGCTCCGTTGATTACCACAATTAAAACAGCCATGGCAGCAAGCAAAATCTGCTAACAGGCTGTCATACTCATAGTCTCCCCAATTTGGAAGGACAAGAGATTCTGAGGATAATGTCTTGGCAAAGGAGCTTTGAAGAGTTACTTTTTATGTAGGACACATCATACAGTTGTTCATTTCTTCTCATACACACACTTGGACATTAACTTCACTTTCATGTGCATAGTTACATGTCTGCTCGGACACATCTTATCCATGCCTAATTTCTAGCACCAAAACAGCTCTGGGACTTAGTTCAACATAATCCCAATGTAACAGGCAATCATATCTTTATTTTTTATTTCCTAGTCAGCATAAAGCTCTGTTTCCCTCACAGGTGGAAAAAGCAAATCGCTAAACAAAGTCTTCTCTCATTCATTTATTCACATTGCAAAACTCCCACCAATTCGGCCTCCTGGGGCAGATACTTTTCTTCGACTTGTGTTGCCGTGTTGCTAAAAGCCCAGTGTAGTGAACAAAATGGCAGGGACACAATTTGTGACATTCGGACCTGCCCGCTGTCTCTGCTTTTCATGCCGGCCCAGGTCTGGAGAGGGATAGGGTGTGACAAACAGAAAGGCCAGATCTGGAAGAAGTGATAAGTGACAGAAGTTCAAGAATGAGCATTTTGGGAAAATGATTCATTCATAAAAGTATAAATGCTCTAGGACTTATTCCTTAGTTTACATAATTATTTTTACACCATCTGTTAAGTGGTTTGTAATTTGCCAATAAAAACCAGCCAAATGAGTAAGTTAACTGCCTGCATGACTCTGGAATATGGGCAGCTTTGGAGCCCAAGTGAGAAACGGCCGTAGGTTTCTGCAGGATGTTGCGTTTATTGTGCCACCAGACTTCCTCACCTGCAGAGCAAAACACGAGGTTTCGATCAAGTTAATGTAGGAAAGGCACTATTAAAAGCCTGCTTATTTGTTTATTTTGTTACTGAACTTTGTTCCTGCATCTCTTTGAATGTGTTGATTTGATCTGTGTTTTGGTGGAAGATGGTTTGGTACGTGCTTTTCTGAGTATAGGCACCTCACAGGCGCTCCAGCTAGCACATAGCAGTCACCCGAATGGGAAGTTTAAGACCGAGAGCAGAGTGCTGGGGGGCACAGGACGAAGCTTTCCCCCCAGGTTGATGAAAGGCCCACCCTCAGCTCCTGCTGGAACGCTGCAGCTCTCCTGGAAAGGAGAGCGGAGAAGATCAAAGGCAAAACACTGCCAAAGAACAACACTTAACAAAGATTCCTCACCCTGCCTAATTATCACATCACACTTTGAGTCAACACGCGAGGCTGCTGGTGCCAGCTGTGAAAAAGGCAATTAATAACTTTAAACCAAGCCCAGCTTCAGGCTCAGGATGAGAAGCTGTGAAGAGCTGTGTGCAGGTAACAGCCCCGCTGTTTTCATCCCTTGATGCGGCACACTGGCTGTTTCATGGTGGTGGAGTAGGGATGGCAGAAGATATCTTTGAGAGACTTCGAGAAACGTGGTAGATAGTCTGGATAGATTTTAAAAGGACTCTGTCGATCTTAAAAAGGTAGCGGTGGCGTTTCAAGAAGACAAGGCAAGTTGGGCTCTCATCACGCAGGCTGGAGCACTGCAAGTGCTGCCAGGGGAGTAGCAAGGGGTTTGCGTTCTGTTAGCATGAGCTGACCTTCCCAAAGAGAACATGGCTCTTCAGCAACAGTCCTGAAAGGATGCCTGTTGTTTGCACCCAGTCTGATGCTGGTGTTCAGCTGGGTTCAAAATTGCCGTTCTGAGCCTGTGCCGGGGTTGTGTCCGCCAAAAGAGGGCACTTTCCTGGTACTGAATGACTCACTGTGGCTCGGAGGGGAAGGCTGTGGCTGAGCGAAGGCTAGCAATCTGGTGCCATCACTTCGGTGCCTGTCCTTGAAACACAAGATCTCTATTTCATCTTTTTAGCGTGCGAATAACCTGTTCCACATACCTTGTTAATACCTTCATGCACCACACACCAAGCCTTTGCCATCAACGGCAGGCTTGGAAGCCAGAAAAGTGTTCCCCAATACCTGATGTGTGGTTTATGGAAAGAAGGATTTCATGACCAATTTTACTGCACATTAAGGGCAAAAAAATGCCCAAGTGTGTTTTATATATACATTTAGAAGAAATCCCTGGTATTTCTGAAGTTGTTTCTAAGCCACCTTGTTTCAATTTGAGATTTTGCTATAAAATAAACCTTCTTAAAAGCTGCACGTCGTTATGTTTTGACTGAAAATTAAAGGAACATTGTAACTCCTTTTATTTTGCTAATATTCCAAAAATAAACATTTTTACTTATAAAGCTTTTAGGAAAATTCATTCCTGTTTACAGTCCCAGCACATGCACCATGCTGGTTCCAATTCTGTCAGCCAAGCAGCTGTCCTGCCATTAACGCTCTTTAGCAGCTGTGTTCTTTCTGCTACCTGGGGACCTGTTAAAAAGCGTTTACAGAGTTTCATGCAGACAGGTGTCCCTCCAAAAGCAGCGCCGCCTGCGAAGGAATGCAATAAGAGCGACCCCTCTTCCAACACCCTCAGATATTTTAGGTATTTTATTTCAGTAATAAAAGAGAAAAGCAAATGATTGAGGTGCTCTACCCGCCTACCGCTCAGATAATTTAAACGAGGAAGTTGTAGAAGTTGTACCTTTGCGAAAGTGTCCCCTGGCGTGGAGAGTCCGTCTGCCTCGCTTGGTTTCTGTAGGGCTCTCGGAAACGAACTAGAAAGGTTCTAAGGAATGAACTAACGCAGTACAGATATTGTACGTCCATGGCAGCTGCCTTTTTGCGCCAGCTAGCACAGCTGAGGTGTCTTCTTTCGCACTTAGGTATTTTGAGGACAGGCACGGCAGAACAGTTACTCTCAGGTTTGGGGACATCAGCTGTCCTTTTGTTCGGCAAAGGAGTACATCTAATTCTTTGCCCTATCTTAAAGCTAAAATATTTTTTACTTTTGTTAAATTAAATTGCAGAACTGGACGTGACTGTAGCCTTGAGAAAAACAACTTGGGTTTTATCTCAGCAGTAACTGTGAACTAAATGTCAACATTTGTAAATGTATTAGTCAGTCCAGCTCACCAAATTTTCAAACATTCAGCATTTCCAGGAGCTGTATAAAAAGAAGGTACCAGCCAACGTTTTCATTCATGAATGATCAAAGTTAGGCACCTCAGCAAAAGTTACCTGATCTACAGGCAAGGCAGAAACGAGCCTGTTTCCTCACAGTCGGCGTGGCTTGCTCCTGTGCTCTTGGCAAGTTCTCCCTTTGATAGCGGGAAAGGGAGCTGTGGGTTTTGGTTTTTTTTTTGTTTGTGGCTTAGTATTACTGTAAATCTTTAAGGGACTATTGAAGTCTGCAAGGGTTCCTTGAGAATCAGACTAAACCTGTGTGGTAATGCCTCTGCTATGCTCAAGTGCATTGTGAATTGTATGCGTTGTGGTTGATGGGTGTCATGAGAGGTCTGGCAACCGGGTACAGGCAAACTGAGCAGAAAGCTTTCCCATCAGGTTTGTCTACCTGCAGCTGAGCTAATGATGTTTTGCGATGTCTGAGATAAGAAACAGTCTCTGAGGAAAGGTTTTGGCCCATACGTGGTCTCAGTGCCTGGTGGAAGGCCTTAGGCTAGGCAGGGATCTCTCACGAACAGGAGGGTGACCTGTTATACCTGCCGAGTGGTGGGACACATGACCACATGTTGCCAGCGCCTTTCTGTAGAGGTGTATGTAGGGCACATTGGTGACCTGTCTGCACCAAGCATTGACCCAGAGGCACCTGGACGAGCTCCAAGCCTGCTGACATAGCTGCCTGGCAAAGCGAAGCAGTACTTCAGACCCCAGATGCAGTGTGGCTACATTAACGAATCTTGCTCTCGGACTCGTCAGCCCTGCTTTGCAGAGCACTTGCATGGGGCATGGGGACCTTTGATCCAGGCCTCTGTCCTGGACCTGAGAAAGGCAAGATCTAGACAAACATACCCAACGTTGCTGGGAAAAGTCCCTGGCTTCTGGTCTGTTAGATAAGGGAGCAGTAGAGACTTGGTGTTGTCTGGCTAGTCCTCCTCATATTTTCAACTTCAAGTATTAGAAAAAAATCATAAGTAACCATATATCTGATTGTCTAGCCCTCTCTGCTGGAAAAAAAAAGAAACCAGAGGAGAAGGACTACTTGGGCAGTCAGCCAGGAAAGGGAAATCTCTTCTTATCTGCGTAAGACCATAGAACCACAGAAATGTTGGTTGAGAGGAGCCTCTGGATTGCAGATCTCCACTCAGACTTCACCAGCAAAACCCTAAACTGTATATTATGGTTTAGGGAGGTCGTACTGTATTTGTGCTGTATAATTTCTTCATGTCTAGTTTTCTGCCTGACAATACGACACCTCTGAGGAGTTCCCCTCTGCTTGTCAGATTCTGGCCTGTTTCTACCCGCTTCACAATTTTTCCAGTTACAGCCTCTTTTTATGCAGCTCCCTAGCATATCTGGAGTTGGCACGTGGCAACGCCAAGCTGCTCTTTGCAGACGGTGGCTGCAACAAATGGAACATGGAAATTCAGGGGGAAAGACAAAAGTTATCACTTGCTTACTGAGGCATCTGCAATTGGAAAAGGACACACGCTGGTGTAGCACGGACTACACCTAGGACTAGCTTCTTCATTTTCAACTTTACTTTCAGGGTTAAAATTTTTCGATTAAAGAAAAATAAACAGAAGTGGCCAGCATTGCTCTCACAGATGTGACCAAAGGGGTTCAACCAGTAAAGGAAACAGGGCTGAGAGATTATCTTAAACTTCTTCCCTATTAAAACAATTCACTTCATATATTGCCACAATGCAGCAACTTTATCTGAACTTCCTTCCAACCTCTATAAACATGCCCTTAAAATAAATGCTGTGAATTCATATTTGAAAACTATATTCTCCTTGTGACATTGGGGAACATTTTTTGAGTAGTAGTAGTAGAATGTGTTTCAGAACAAAAAGCTTTGCATTATTAGGTGAAATAAAACTTAGTTGGAAAATATTCTTAGTGTGCAAACCAGCTGTAACCTTAATGTCATTTTTTTTCTGTCTTCTAGTGAGCTTTCTTGCACAGAACTGAGGTTTGGACCTAACGGTTGTTCTGGGTCAAAACCTCCACTGAAATAGTTTGAAAAAATCTACAGACTATCATTTGTTATCCACGGTATACTGAAGTGAATTGTAAAATCTTCTGTTAAGGAATATCCCTTTTTGATACTCAGTCCCATTCTTTGGAAGGTGCAATGTGTTTTCAGAGTGATGGAAAAAAAGATGTATGAAGAGACAAAGTGCCTGTTTTAGGCATCCGCTCAAAGGAGTGACAGAAATTGGTGCTGTCATTCAGCAAGGACAATTGTTTTGTTACTGCGGAGGTTGTCTGGAGGAGGTCTCTGCTGGAGACTGTGGAAGAAGTTGTAGCAGAGGAAGTTTCTTATGAGCATGACCCCGAAATTAATGAAGAGAAATCGAATTACATATCTAGCCATTTTATTGCTTTAGCTTTTAAAGCTCTTAAATTTGAATCCTGATTTGATTCCTGTTACTATAATGCGAGAGCATGTGTATACCTGCTGCGTTAACTAGAGAAAACTGTTCTGCAGAAGCAGTATGCACAACAGAAAATTTAAGACTCGGGATCGAGAGAAGGACTACCAGGCTCCAAGCCTTTCCCGTGTTTTCTGCTCTCCATCTCACAACTCACTGCCCCTGCCTGGCTTCCCACCCTTTAAAATCTGTTGCAGCGCACTCCAGGCAGGTTTGTTTGCATGGGGAAGGGGGGTCATGGATTTTAGCATTGTTGCCTCGAGGTCTGTAGTCCAAGTTCTTGCACCATAAATGGATATCAACAAATCAACGTGGGTGAGAAAGCACTTCAGTGTGTTTCAAGTTGGGAATAAGGGGCACACTCCCACCTCTTCCCCCAGCCTCGCAGGTGTCCGCAGCAGGGCTGTGGTTCTGCGCAGGCACCCACCTTTCTGAACAGTGAGGGGTTTTGGGTGCCCTCTCCTGACACACCATGGGGCAACTAGTCGCTGGGAAGTAGAGTAAGAAGCGCTGCTTTTAAAAGACCTTCACAAGGTCCCACACCAAAGGCTCAAAACGGCAAGGAAAGCCCTCAGCACGTGAAAATCATGCATGTATGGGGATGCATGGGTGCACATGGAGGGATGACCAGGCTTGGCCAAACCCTGTGCCTATGGCGAGCTTGGCTTATTTTGGAACAAGGGTCGGGTCCAAGTGGAGGCCCCGCACCTCCCGCCCCGCTCCCCCTCTCTTCCTGTGTCTTCCTTTTCCCCCCCCAGGGGGATTTTAGGTTTTTCTTCCCCTGGCAACAGCTCCTTGGTGATTTTAGTTCGCCAACAGCAGCAAATGCAGGCAGCAAATGCTTTGCACACCTTGGAACAATTTCTTTCGCAGGCCATGCTGTGGAACGGATCTGAGCAGCTGAGGTGCTGTGGGTGCGGAGGAGCTGGGTTTCTGCATGCTGTGGGGGCGCGAATCTGCCTAAATCCCATAGACCTCAGCAGGAGATGGTTAAATGTGTGTTTTGGATTTGGGGGAAAGCAGTGAAAGGCATAGGAGAGAATGGAGTCCTAATGAGTGGGCATTTGGTGGTGAATTCTGAACTGTGTTTTTGTAATTGAAAAAAAAAAAAAGAAATCACTTAAAACATTGAGATTTTTTTTTTTTCTTTTTTCTTTTAATTCTACCTGTTTTGGACACATCCAGGTATAGGAAGGATAACTTGTGCCCCAGGAATGCCGGGTGTCTGGAAGACTGATTAGATCCCCAGAGTCAATCCCTCCAGGCTCCCCTGGATTACCACCCCTTACTCAAAGGACAATTTAGCTGTGGACCAACCGTGAGACCTGAGTATTCCTGTGCAGTGAAGTTTGCATTTGGAACTGGACAAACATGAAGGATGGAAACTAAAAAATAAGTTGAAGTAAATAATGTTTTGTTGCCTGTGTTATTACACAGGGCTTCAGCATGTGGTCACTGTTGATGACAGAAGACGAAGAGGCTTCCAGCATGATGGAAAAAGATCCTACAAATAATAGGACAACTTACAGGACAAAAGGCCTTGAATTTAAACGTGAAGATTCCAATCTAGAAAACTTGAATATAAGCTATGTAGAACGAGGTAAGGATGTCTTCATTTTAAACAGCCACCTGTGTCTTACATACAATATTTTAGGGCTAAAAAGTGCTGTCAAGATGGTTATCTCTAAGTCCCCGTAGAAGCAAACACTGCATTTATGCAATGCCACAGCCTTGGCTTGCGAATGCATTGAAACAGTGTTGTTACTGCACAATTATAGAGCTGCCTTTTCTGCGTCCCCATTGTAACTGATCTCCTAACCTGCCTGCCCGTCTGCCTGCCGGGCGTTCCCCCCTGGAAGATGACAGTAGCTTCGTGCTGGCGCTTACCTGGAGAAGCTCATTCTAATTTTCTGCTTATCTGCCAGAGGAGTGTGATCAAACACACTATTTGAAAGGTGTATTGGGGTTTCTAAGCCTCATGAAACAAGGCAGAGGTTAACCCAGGCAACCGTCAGGCTGTAGTTGAAAATTGGCCTGCCTTCAGAGGATAAAAGAGCGGTGGGAGGGTCTCTTCAGGCAAACACAGCTCGCTAGTGAATTGCTAAAAAAACCTTGATCTTCAAGACACAGAAAGAAGGAGCTTTCTGAACTTGGAGAAGGTTGGTAAACTGGAGGTTGACAGAGAAATGTTGGTGCCCCCCACATAGAGGGGATGGGGACTGCGTTGCATGGACGCATTCCAGTTGGAGGAGAGCTTTGCTATGAGGGGATGCTCTCGGGTCAGGTGAAGACGGCGGGATTCTTGCAAACCAGATAGGTAAGTCAGGTCCTCAGAGCTGGATTTCAAATGCAACCTGGACCAGTTCATTATTCCAGGGTGGAACCAGGAATTTCCATGGCTTTGATCAAAATCATACAAAAGTAATGGTTGTGTAGATGGCTTGCTTTGAAGTTTTGAATTTGAATTTTCAGAGAATCCAAAAATGCAAACCTGAATAGGCTGAAATTTGTTTCAATAAAAACATTTTGTGACAAAATAAATAAATAAGCAAACTATTGAATTCTCATGGAAAGGAAGGTGCTTTTAAAATATTGTTTAAAAGTTGATGGAAAATGTACTTCATGTTTCAATTCATCTTCTGATGAAAAGACAGTAAGGCTCTTAAAATGAAAAATGATAACGTTTTCACTGGAAAGGGGATTGGCCTTCACACACTATGCTTTCTCTGATTTTTTTTTTATTATTTTAACTTCAGCAGAAAGAATACAATACAGACTCTCTTGTGTACATGATAACACAATGGTGTGAGGAACAAGGTTAATGCTTTTCTCCCTATTTTTGAACTTGCAAAAATCTTATATATAAAAAAATATAAATAAGCTCCCATTTATTCCCTGAACTTTCTTTTGGGAAAATCTTTCAACGTTCCAAACATTTTTTCTCCTGCAAAAAATTCTTATGAGGAAAAGTTCTAACTTGATATCCATCTCTAGTTCAAATGAAACATAAAATCACTTTGTACAAACACCGGTGATCAGAGACTGCTGACCTTAGCCCCGCTCTGTTCCTTCTAGGGAAACTGATTACTGTAACTGTGGTTATTGAGAAAGCAGGAGAAATATTTTAATGGAACTTCAGATTTGGTTTGTGTCTATGTATGTGTATCTGTGTCCATGCAAACATATATATATATAGGTACTATATACATGTGTAAGTATGTACGTGTACATATACAAAGTACATGGGTTTGTGTGTTCCAGATTCCAGGATTTCCAGATTTCCAGGAACTCTTGTATCAAGACATTGGCATTTGATTGCATCCTGTGAGAAGAATAGTTTATACACAGCCAAAGAACAGAGTCACTATTTAAAGTGTAAAATTTTCTGTTTCACGCCACTTTCATCTTGATGGACATTAATGTAACTTTCTTTTGCCAAGCTGAAGATAAACTGTTTGTCTTGCAGCCTCATTCCAAAATAGAGAAATGACTGTAAGTGCCTCACCCCTAAAAGGAACAGTATGTGATGAAATGGAATATGCCTGAACTTATATTTAATTTTGCTGACAAATGTCTTTTGAGTGACTGGCTGTTCCTCGGCTTCTTTTCCAGTCCTCTATTTTTATGAGGTTTTTTTTAATACTGATCTTTCCACAAACTGGTGACACAATGTCATCTCAAGATTGGAATTGGTCATAACATGTTTGATGAAATATATTTCAACTGAAATATGCTGCTTCTTGGACGCCAAAACATTTTGCAGAGGGGCTGGTGTTGATGAATGGGGAGTTTTCTATATCCCAGGAAGGGGTCTCTGGTTATATCTGATCTGAAAGCCTGATTGAGAACTTGATCTCTCTGTCTCAGAAATAGATGTTTCAACACAATTCCACACCCTTCCATTTGAAAAGTTTTTGTTTTCTTTTCAAGACCATACGAAAAAATTGGAAAACCTGCGCAGTTTTGGCATGGAGTTATTCCGCAGTCACCCAGCCAGCTCTGATTGAGACCTTTTCTCCCACAAATGACTGTGCCAGATTTCCAGAAAAGGGTGTAGGGCTACAGCCGTAGTTTTGTTCCTCAGAAGCTACCTGTCACTTTCATTGTAGCTTGAGCTTCAACACACTTTTTCTTTTCCACTGAGGCGGCTACGAGCTGTCGGAGCAGACCACAAGCATGTGCGCAGCCAGAGCTGTGACTCGGCTCGTTGGCCCCAGGATGCTGTTGCAGCCCTCCTGGCTGGTTTCGGCAGTGTGACCGCCGTGGCTGGGTTTTTTAAAAACAAACAAACAAACAAAGAAACGAAAAACAACCAGAAAAAGTTTATAAATGTTTGACTTCAAATTCCGGCACAAGGGTGACTTAATTGAAACCCACACCCGGTTGAACAGGGTTAGGCTGTGCCAAAGAAAGCATCTGTGCCTGTTTCATTTGAAGCCTATGGAGGGAAGATAGGTAGTTAAGCTGTGGTTTCCAGAAATGTCTCTGATGTGGAGTTAAACTTTTTTTGTTTTGAACTCTCGTTTTGTTAAATGAGTGTAATGTTAGTTGTACAGCCTGAATTTTAATGACCTGTTTCTTGATTTAAAGAGATGGAGTCACATATTCAACTTTTGAGGCTGTGGTTGGAGATTAGGTAGATAAGCTAAAAGCTTGACCAACTCCTCTAATTAGACTTTGGTTCTTGCAGTATATGCTGAACTTTATCGGTCATGTTTCCACCCACTGAACTCTCAGGCCATTTCCCAACATACCTTGAACTTGGAGTAAAACCTGAAATATCTTATCTGAAATGTTTTTTCTTTGGATTCCTTGAAAGTCCCAGACTTGATCTGGAGAAAAATACTTTTTAATTTTTTTTTTTTTTCAAAATTAAGGCATTCTTTGAAATTGTGAATAGTTTTGAAAAGCGGCTCTCCCGTTTGTCAAAGTATGAACAGAAAATACTATGTTCTTCTTTGAAAATTACAATGAAAAGCGATAGGCACTTCAATCAAACTTTTCTTCCACAGAGGACCTTGTGTTGCTATTCTCAGAAATACGTAAGGGGTGAATTCTCCAAGAACTCATAAGCATCGAACCATATCAGGAGTAAAATGTCTAAATACTCATTGAGGAGGTGGCCCTTGAGAATGACACATTGGTGTCTGTCTGACAGCCTATGGGAGGTGGACTCATGATCCCTCAGACCACTTCTGAAAATGGGACTTGGGGTGACTGAAACACCGTAGGAAAATGGACTCCAGACCTTTAGGAGGTTCCTTTTGTAGACCTTTGGAATATGCATCCTTGGGGATGGTCTGTGCAAATGGTTTGAGAGTGGGGGCTGTGAAATTGAGTCTGGCAGGTTGCATGGTTTTTACCTAGTTTAAACACTAGCTGTATGCTCTGCAGCTCATGGGCAGAAACCAGAGAAGAGCTTATTGGGGATGTCACCAAGATGACTGCAGTCCATTAAGGGGAAAATATCGAACTCTACCTTTTCAAAGTAGGAATTTAGCGTTGTGCCTGGCTGTGATGGTGGGTGGTCTTTGTACTATTAATATCCTGTAGTTGTTAGAAAGGTATTCCCATCCCTCATAATTTTGTAGTGTTTACTTACCCTTGGTGCGACACCGGTATTGACTCTACAGCTGTAATTATAACTAATAATTCAGTAATTCTGATGATATATTGCAACAAATTGACCAATGATTATATAGGAAATTGTATTGTCGCAGTCACTGGGGACTTCCTAGCGTCAGACAACTTTAATTAGAGATGACTAATGCCTTATCCAGCCTCTAGGGTGCAGAGGATGTTGAGTGCTAAATCCTAACATTTCTATTAATTTACATGAACTTAGGGGATGGCAGTTTGCTAAGTGTTCAAATAAAGGAATCTCCTTCTGCAAAAAAGGCTGCTTTGTGGCACATGCAGGAACACCATTTCAGCTGCCATTAGCTTCAGCTGAAATCAGTGGCATCCTGGATTGCCAAAATCAATCAGTTTTGTAAAGGAGGAGAGGAAGTGCCTGCAGAAGTGCCTGGCTCCTCTACAGGCACTAAGTTGAAATTTCTTCTTGTAGTCAGAAAACATATTAAAATCCAAAATATGTTTGTAGCAATTACAGTCAGTTACCCAAAGAAGAACGGTGTACATGAACTGGAGAGGAAAACCACCCCAGCTTCCCCAAGAATGATGTTTCTATTTTGATGAAATGCATGGCATGTGCTACTGTTTTTTTCCAGTATACTAGTGAAATGCAACATGAGAAGCCCTTGGGATCAATGGGTTATTTGTAAGCGATCTGTAAAGTACAAATTAGGAAAAGAGAGTCCATATATTCTTTGCACAACCTAGACACGTGGGAATTTCAAAATACGTCTTCTTTTGCTTTAGAAAATTTTCAGTTGTCCACAAGTGGAAAACACAGTTTGTGACAAACACCATAGCAAAGATCAACAGATACCTGGCTGTTGTGTGGAGGGCTGCCATTCAAGGTATGGCTGTGCTTTCTTCCACAGCACCCCTAATATGGGCACCACCATCATCCCTTTCTTCCTTTTAAATTGCTTTCCCATATGCAGCTCTACTGCGAAACCAGCCCCTCTGTAGTGGCTTCAGGGTGGGGGAAGAAATGCATTCAATTACACACACATACATAACCGTGAAAAGTTAAAATGGGTTCCGCTGGGTACCTTCTCACATACCTTTCTTATCTTGCTTGTTTTCTAAGCTTTGGGAGAGGAGCCTTGTTTAAACATAAGTTAGCATAACATCCTAATTTTAAATATGGACCTGTAGGCAGCAGTATAACATAAGTGTTAATACAATAACTTTGACTGCAGACCTTAGCTGAACCTTAGAGCCGTAGTTATTCCGCAGTACAAATATAGTCATTCAGGGGTGATCCTTTGCTTGGATAAAATGCTTCCATTCAAAAGTAATGATAGTGTTTAAATTAATTAAGTTATAACTGAAGTTTTTCCATGATACTATCTTAGAATAATAACCTAGCAGTGGTACCCACAGCCTAATCAAAATCAGGCTTTGTGGTTTTAGGTGATATACAAACACTCCTGTAGACCTGAGGTTAAAAAAGTGGAGCATTTCTAAGCGAATTAAGAACTTCAAACTCATCTTCTAAAGTAATTTTGCTACTTAGGACCAGCTTTTTCAAAGTGTTTATGCGTTGCTCCTTTCAACAGTAGCAAAGGGTAAATGATAAAAAGAGAGCTGCAAATTATAGGTACGGATTTCAGTAAGCCTGAGGTACCCGGGTGCGCATCTGCAGCTATTCACACCTATGTACTTTTAAAAACCTGAGCTTAGATACCTCCCTCACTTTTAAAAATGGGAATTAACACCACAAAGCCTAAGCATGAGCAGAGAAACGTGAGTCAGAACACCTTGAGAAAACAATTTTCAAAGGTATATTGTTACTTCAGGTTGTAAACAAGCTGCATGGGAAAATTTGTTCGATAGGTTAGTTACAGAAGTAACTTGAAATATTCTAACAGGCATCTGTCCGCTTAGCTGGCACGTTGTTTAGAAAACGAGTGTGCTAAGCACCCCATACTTGGTAGTTAGGCTCCTAAGTCGCTGTTGAAATTTGTCTTTAGAGTTGCCCTGAAGCACCTGTACTGTACCTGGGAAAGGAATGCACAAAGGAACAGAGCTGTTAAAAGCAAATACTTATAACAAAACAGGGCTTTTTATGTTAAAAGAAATGGTATGTCTTGTGTAGTGTGCCTTCAAAATGTTAGAAGCTTTTCTGTCTGAAGCAGTCCTGTGAAGTGAACAGAAGGCGGAAGGAAAGCTCCTTAAAGGCTCAGGCTCACTTTGAGCTTTCACTCGTAGAAATGTTTTTTGACTGGTGTCTTGTATAAATTAATTTAGTGTCACTTGTGCTGAAAGGACATGTTGGCTCTTGATCTTATTGCTCACAGGCACTTTTCTTTGTATACCAGAGAGACAAGAAAACATCCATCAAATCACAGCATTTAAAAGAAAGAGGCAGAGAGGTCTCTCTCCTTCCTGCCTCTACTTTTCAGCCACAGGAGTTTCTGAACGTGCTGTCTTGCTGCTCCCCTCAGCTTCCCAGCACTGTCCGACAGTTCAGACCATCCCTAGCACCACTTTGCAATAGAGATGTACCGGGTTGAGGTGAGATTTAATTAAGCTGGTGGAATCAGGAAGAGGGCTTGAGCATGGTTACGGTGCAGGATATACTTGAGGGATTTTTTTTTTACTGCGTCTGAACCGAGCCTGAGTTAATCTTGAAGCTAATTTGAGATCAAAAGCACACAGACTGTTTGAAATCTTATCTGAATCAGATTGCCAGATCATTTAAGGCAAACGTTAAATAAAATCGCTTCAATTACTCCAATCAGTCAATCTTGGTAACTGAGATTGGGCTATTCAGATCGGGGGCTGATCTACTGCGATTAGATTAGGGTAGTAAATGGGGTAAATTAACTTGCATGTATTTCTTAATGCTATGGCTAGTCATCTGGAAAGCTAGCTCCTCCATATCTGGGCTACACCATGGCATAGCTATAACCTGGGCTCACAAGTCCAGGGCTATTGTCCAGAGGGCTCAGAGTCAGGGTTTGAGTTTTGACCCACCATCCGTTTGGGCACACAAAAATTCTTACCTTTCCAGGGGCATTGCCTTTGCAAATAGAGTTATACCATTAGATAAAAAAATACCGTAACACTCTGTGATAGCTGAGAGGCCATAGGAGATGGTCACTGTGATATGAGATAGTTATTAAAAATGTTTTAACTGAAACTACAGTACAGTCAGGTGCTGCCTGAAATCCTGACAAAATCAGCTCATTTGAAAATGCACCTGTGTATGAGGAGGTTGTTTCATCTGCAGTGGTTGGTGGTAGGTGGTAGATAGCTCTGATATTGGGTAATATGTACCGAATTTTGCAGAGCTTTTTCCTAGCAGAGCATTATTTTTATTTTTATTTTTTTCCATTTTCATGATTGGTTTTGGCTTACAGTTCCCATGGTTTAGAGTTCAGGTTGGGCAGCTGGAACTCAGGGCTGGAAATCTGGGGCCAAGTTTCTGGTCTCTGCTTTCTGGTGCCTGCCTCAAGTAAGGTCCCTGGGTACATCCCTGCCTCTCTTCCCAGGCTGTAAAATGATTGTCACAGCTCTCGTCTGTCTTAAAAATGAGTTGAAGCCTTTGACTGACTACAGAAGTGAAAAGGACTTTTCCCCCTGTTTTTAAGCTGTTTAGGACCTGTACCTCTTACACCAATCTTTCCTTTTGATAATTCCCTCTCTTTCTTGGAGTAAGAAGGAAGTATAAAGAAATTTGTTTAAGAAAAAAATTGTTTGTTTCAGAAGAAAGATTTGGTTGCTCTGATTTTTTTTTTCAGCTCTCAAAATTACAAACCCGTGGTTCAAATGAGAGCCAGGCATGGGTATCTTCTTTTTCCTTGCTATGCGTGCGGCTGTTTCTGCCCTTGCAGAGAGGACTACATGCATTTTAAAAGAGAACGCGAGCCCAGCTCTGAGAGTTTCTTTGTGCAGCCCTCTGGAGGTACCTCAGCCCTTTCCTCAGAGCCCACCTTTGGCGGGAGCCCTGAGCATGCTGGTGGGTTTGTAACATGCCCGAATGGCAGCTTAGAGTAAGGCCACTGATTCATTCTCACTCCCAACCTCAGGCAGGGTCTGAACGCAGATAAAGGGCTGAGGCCCCAGCCCACCAAGTCACCCCACTTGTAAAAGAGGCCGGAGGAATCAATAATATATGTAATTCACAGCATAGCAGTAACAGTGGGATTTTATAGTGGCTTTCAATTATAGCCTTGAAATTGATTTCTTTACCTTCTGTGTATTAGATATGCATAACACTTAGAATCATAGAATCATAGAATTGTCTAGGTTGGAAGAGACCCTTGGGATCATCGAGTCCAACCATCTACCCTACTCTACAAAGTTCTCCCCTACACCATATCCCCCAAAACCACAACTAAACGGCTCTTAAACACATCCAGGGATGGTGACTCAACCACCTCCCTGGGCAGCCTATTCTTGCCGCGGTACAGGACTGGAGCAAGCCAAGCGATGTGCGTTAGATCCCAGTACAGCAAACAAGTCTCAGTGTAAGGTTGCCACCCATTTATTTTGGGTGCCTATGGTATATAGTAAGCTCCCATGGCTCAAATATACTTGCCTTTCTTTCCGCATATATTTCACAAGTTCACAAGCCATAGTTGTTGATAATACCAGCAAATTCTTGTTAAAAAAAAAAAAAGGCAGATTCTTTTGTAAATATAAGCAACATCTGGTTGTGATTGGGGAGGAGATTGGTATTGGAAATCTTTCTGAGAGGTTTATAATGCCTCTCCTAAAACTGTATACAAAATCCCCTCTCTCTTCTGCCCCAAGGCCTAAAAAAAATCTTTCTTTTTCCCTTTGATATCCTGACACTTTCTCTAAGGAAAGCTCTAGTAGAGAACAGTGCTTAAGATCCAAGGGAAAAGTGCTTATCTGTTGCCTCAAGCTACAGCCTTTACCTGCTTAACACCTGTAGTTTGATTGATAACACTTTACAAGATACGATAAAGACGCTTAATGCCATTAGCAATATTCACACACAACTAATCTTTGCTCAGAGTTGTAGGTTCAGTCACTACCAGTAGCAGTTCCTATTTTCTGCTGCAAGCTGATTTATCGGGGTGTGCAAACTTCACTGCAGACATGCAGTCCCAGTACGAATATAACCAAGCACATTCTTGTTTCATGATTAGATCTGTATGAAAATCAGGAGGCAGTGCCTCTAGTCGCTGTATATTACGAAGTAGCCGTGGACAGACCTGTTGCTGTGACAATATGAGATAGCAGTCAAGAGATTGGGTGCACAAGCTCAGCATGAAAAAAGTGTCCTCGTATTTCTTTCTGCGAGGCTCTTCTTAGATGTGACGTACAACCTGGTGAGATCCTCCATGGTTTTGCATACGGACCTTCGGATGCATTTTGGGTATGACACGCACTCTTCCAATAGCCCAACCCTGTGCTTCGCTCTGCAGTTTTCTTGGGTCATACCCCCACGCTTTCAGCGCTGAAGGAATGCCATACTGGCACATGGAGCGTGGTTTTTCCCCAATCTAGCTTCTTGTGTGGTTACTGTTTGTTTTCACAAAATGAGTGCATGCTGCTCTGTAGTGGTGTAAATGAGCTTTTCCAGGTGCCAGGTAAAACATCAGAGGATCAAACTAATAAAAAAAAAAAAGAAAAGAAAACAAGAAAGAAAAAAAAAGAAAGAAAACCAGAAACCAGGATCATCTTAATGTCCCTGGGGCTGTACAGCCGTACCAGCGGGAAAAGGAAATTTCAGCTCAGTGGGTCTGGGAGAGAGGAATAGGCCAAACCTATAAGGACATCCAGAAGTTGGGGGCTATCACTTGGACTGCTGGCGTTTAAGGACAGTCCTGCCAGATGAGGCTTAATAGCATTTTACACCTGCCATCCTACGGAGCAAGGCAGGGGAGGATCAGGTCCAGCTCCTCGGCATTTGCCAGGCTTGCCTCTACTTTGATCCCCTTCCAAGGTAGCGCTGCTGTCTGTTCCTCTATGGTGTCAAATCCCACCCTCAGAAAAGTCGTTACAACCACAGTGGTTGTCTGTAGAAGCTCCCCCGGCTCTGATCAGCTCCCAGGGTAAACTTATTAATGAAACAAGTGTTCCAGGTGAAATGGCGGGTGCCAGCTGGCTGGAGCTCTGCCCAGGGAAGCAGACAGAGGTCTCCCTCCCGTCACTCTATTGCATCCCAGCTTCTCCAGTGTGACACAAAGAGGGACAGTGTTTGTAAAGCTCTTCCTGATCGCTCATTCCGCAGGGAAGTGTGTTTTAAATTTTCGTGTGTGTGTGTGATATTTTTAAATATTAACATCAATGATCTTCATAAATGGCAGAAAGTGATGCCTTAAATACCTGTTCAAAAAGCAACTTTATTATGATCTCCTCAGCAGGACAGTTGTGCTTTTTATTTCTTCACTTCCATTGCAGAGAGTTGCTAATTAAAGATGTCATGTAGACCCACACAGGAAGGAAAGAATTTCACAAAATATCCTGTTTCCCACCCGTCGGATGGGAATAGAGTGGGGGGAGAGAGAATGAATCAAAGGATGAGCACAAGAATACAAAGTTAAAACTGCAATAGTGACAATAAGGGTTTGTTCTTTTCCACAGGAGCCTGTCCCAAGAAGGGATTCCTGGTGGGACATTTCCTGTTCACATTGCCGTCTTTCTCATGAGAATCCCCTCTCAGACCCCGTGCCTCCTGGTGGACTCTGACAGATGGTGGCGTCCAACTGGACCCTGACCGAGCAAAGTGAGGAAGAGTCAAGGACATGAGACAGTACTGGTGGTGCTGGAGGGTGATCTACAGCCAACACTTATGTTACAAGAACTGCAGCAAGAATAAAAAATGTGTGATGGCTTGTGGCTATTCCAGATAAAAATGATGCAGTCGGTCTCAAGAATGCAAAGGCACTTCAAGAGCTTTTTTTCCATTTTGGTTAATGCATATTAAATTATACCTATGGGGTCCTGATCCTATGAAGAGGTTTCTTCAGAAGTGTTAAGCATATCTGATGTTTATCAAGACTGCTTAGGAATAATCAAGAGGTATTTGGTACTCTTGAGTAGTTGACCTTGGAATAGCTGTTCTGCTAGTGGTGTCGTTGATCTAAACTCCTACTCCCATCCATCTTGAGTGAAGAACCCTCTATGAGAGGGCTTGAGAAAGCAATACTTGCTAAGTAGATATTGTAAGGATGCTACTGTTCAGTTGTGTAGCGGCACACTGCACCTGTGTACTGGTACTCTGCATATCATATAGAGAAACCAGAAGCACTGGGAAGCTGAGATGCACTGAAACCTGCCACTAATGAAAAATCACAATCTGTGGGTTTGGAAACCATTGTCTTTAATTTGGTTACTCTTGTAGATGCCAAAATAAACCTATTCAGACAACACTTGTCCTTGTGGAAAATATCCAAGAATACTTTTTTAAACTGTTATCTAAAAGCAGTGGCTTTGATAAAAGGCAGGCAAAGAATCTCTTCCTTTAGCTATCATCTCACTAGTAAAATCAACTTATTACCTAGATGTCTAATTCTAATTTTCAGAAGTTGGGTACACACCTAGATGGGGAAGACAGGTGATTATGGAAAGGCCTGCCAAGACATTTTCCATGTGGAGGCAGTTTGGGGCATAAAATAATTACAGAAAACATGTGAGACAGAAATCAGAGAAAAATATTGTTAATGTTTGCAAATACAAAAAGATACCTCCAAAAGCTAAGAAAGATTGACTTCCCTACTCAATAGGACTCAATAACCAGTTAGGCCTAGAGAAATAATCTATAAGCCACTGAGAAAATTTTTTTCTGTTTTCCCCCCAAGCAAAATGACCACTTTTTGGAAGTACCTTTTATTCCTGGCAAGTTGGCAGAAACTTTACAGGGAACTGATAAGAGAATGGCAATGCTGTCTGGTACTCTTGGCCAGCAGCGGTGATGCCTGCCTGGCTGAGTGCAGCCACTGAAGCCTGTTAGTGCCACATAAATAAATATAATACCAGACCCCTGTCCTGGCAGGGAGCACGAGGCTGTGTTGCTCCAGAAAAAGCCCTAGAGACAATCTTGGAACATTTCTTGTGAAATTAAATGTATGTTTGAATTCCTGCTTCTGTTAAAATGATACTCTATTCCCCTACAGTTCACAAAAGTTTTATGTATTGCTAATCTTAGTTGATCCTATTATTGGATAATAAATGCAGATGGTGGAAACTTGCCAGAAGCTAGATTTTCAAAAACATCATCACATGCTGGGGTTTCCAGTTTTGTCCCTAATAACACTGGCCAGAAAGCAGGAGCAAAGACGTGGCCATGCACTTTTACAATAGCAGGTGTGGGGGGTTTTTAGATCTCTAGTGGTCTGTGTGGAAGAAACTGGTAAAAGTTAGAGAATACAAGTTTTCCTTGATATACAAAAATGAAAATACTCAAAGGCAACATAGAGGATAAATTCTTACAATTTTTTGTGTATCTGAGGTGATTCAATATACTCATTGCACAATGGCAGCAACACAGATAAGACTGTAAGCTAGTTAAAATACATTTAGATGCTCTCTATTACATCTTAAAGAACAATCACAGGAAAACTAACAGTTTAGCTGGAAATAGATAGAGCTAACTCAGAACAAATGTTTCTTCTTCCAGAATTACTCTCCTGCCAGTGTTGTTCAGGAATAGTTGCAGAACAGCTGTTTTGTGATAACACCCCTTGGAGATAAACCCATCAGTGGACAGATTAATATTTTCTTTCAATTTTCATATCATTGGCTAAAAGAGAGGGAATATCATACAGTTCCTTATCATATCTGTGAGATCTTGCCCATCAAGATCTCAAAATGCAAGAGAAGATGCCTGCGGGTTGTGAGAGGTGAGAGCAAGCATTACTAAAGAGAAGTCCTAGACACTCTGTGCTTCACAGTCACAGTGACAAAATTCATGTGTGCTCCTTTCAGGTCCAAATCCTGGTCAGGAAATGTGGTTTAATTTCTGGGTTTCTTTCTTTTCCTAATGACCAATTGTTACTTTTAACCTGAAATCACTGTTTATATCATTCAGTAGTTTATCACCAAGAACACCTGTGTGGGAACTGAAGGCGATAAGGAAATTTTCAATACATCACTGTTTTCTATTAGCAAGGTGTGAGCACGTATAGAAGTCATTATCTGTCTCCTATTTAAGTAAGATAAGGGAATTATAAAATGGGGTGTGTTCTACCTATGGTCAATATGTAAAATCCCACCTGAAGAGATAAACACTTGGAAACTGTAAATTAAATGTAAAAACAATGTCTCAAAAAGGTGCACTCAGGGATTTTATCATGCATTTGTGTTCCAGAGCAAATCTTGGTTTATTTTCTTTTTTCTATAACAGTTGTTAATGGTCATGCCACAATGAGGTATTCACTTATATCGCACTTCTTGGGAATTGTGTTTGGGCAGCTTCTGTTTTTCTATACTGAATTAGTGCTTGCAAGGATGTATGGTTGAATACCTCAAACCAGGACAATACCAATGTAGGGAGAATCCTAAATCTAATAGAGTGGGTTTGGCCAAACAAATCCTGAGGGACTGTGCTGAGTTAACATGAGGGGTTATATTTGTAACTTCACTGCAACTAGAGTGGAAAGGGGACCTGCCCTTTGGAAATACTCTTGTTTGAAAACATCCTGCACTGAGGATAATACAACTGAGGGGAAGGATGGACATTGTGGGCAGCACTGGCCTGGGAATCAGGATACCTGTCATGAATTTTCACAGCTTTTCCTTTCCCTCATAGATAAAAATGTGCCTAAACGGTGCTGAATTCAGTAGCCTCAGCTCTTTTGTGAAGATATGCATTGCCTTCTTATTTTTGAGTTCCCTGATAAAATACCAATGCCGCTATTATGATCTGTGTGTCTCACTGTTTTAGACTGGAAGCTTCTAAGCTAGTCTTGCTCTGTGCATATTATTTCGATAATGCAGGATTGATCTGCTCTGCTTAAACTGATGTGTCTGGGTGTCTGTAGTATACACTTCACGCAAACAGCTGAAAAACGGTACATGCACAGAAATACTGTTGTCTAACCCGAGGCATTTTCCTACCTCCGTATGCAAATATGTAGTCTGGCTTTTGGATCTGTTGAATACCTGGAGCACCTTACCACTCTTTGAAGAGTTGGTTCTGCTTATCTTACTTTCTCGAAACTTCTCAAAAATCTGCTTTTCTCCTGCACACGAGACAAGACTTCTCAATGGCATAATGCAGACCTGGTAGCATGCTAGCCCATCACTAACTGAGCTTGGAAGACCTCGCCTGTCTTGCTTTGCATCGGTCAAGATTTATCACTGTAACTATGCTCCTTGACAGAGGCTATATAGAAGTCATGTTTCCTGGGACACAAGACAACCAGGAGATTTTTTTTCTGGCTTGGAGATCTTGACTCTGCTTCCCTGATCAGCCCCGTGTTGAAGAAACCCTGTCGTTGTGCTGCTTTTCAGGGTTCCTCCGTTTCCAGTGTGAGCCACTATCTTCTGGTACCAAAACAGACAAGTGCCCCTGGGTGAGCTTAGCGCTCTCTGCCCACGTCAGGCAGCCTCAGTTGCTAGCAGCTGGTTTGCTATATGAAGGATCTTAAGCGTTGCTTCCACTGAATTGAAAAGAGTGGACTTGGCAAGCTCCTTGGCTTAATGAGGTCTGCAAACTGTCTTTGAATCCAAGACTCCCATGATGGCAATTGTTAGCACTTTTCAACACAGCAGCCTTTATATGGGGTAAAATATTCAAAAGTGCTTAAGTGAAGGTCAATAAGACCTAGCTATTAAAATAAATAAATAAATAAACCCTGGACCCATAATTAACAGATGTTTGTGGTCCTGCAATAAGTGAAAATATTTTAACAGCGCTTTGGTAGAAACCAAATGCTGAAGTAGCCTTTTGCTTAAAAAGCAGCATAACTGTGTAGCCTGATGGGAAGGGCTCCCTCCCTCAGAATAAGCAACCTCTGGGTTCAGGGAACATCTAATTACACAGGCAAACCGAAATATGACCAAAAGGAGGGTGCTTGGAAGCGCTTCCACCCCCAGCCCTGTACCGTGGGGGAGCATCTCGCCTGCGGCAGGGTAACCTCCTCCTTTGGAAGCAGCTGCTTCAAGCACTGGCACCTCACCTCATTTCCCCATCCATTGCTTCCACATTTGGGACAGCACGAAACAGGCAGTGTGGAGGAAAGCTGCCCAGCTGGAGGGCTGCGTGGAAAGTCACGGTCTGCTTGTCCCCCTTAACCTAAGGGATGGTGAGTGGCATCGCCAGGGAGGAGAGACAGCAGCTTCAAACACCTCAGGAAGCCAAAGGATTTCTCTCTTGCATCCAGGCTACTGAACGAAAAGGGGGAGAACAGCACTTCTTGCTTTGTGAAATCTAGCCTTTTCATTTCCTCTGCTTTTACTACGTGTCCAAAAATGAAGTGTTTCATTTTGGGGGTCAGAAGGAGCTTTTCAATGCAAAATGACGTTTTCTCTTTTTTCATTTCATGTTAAAAAAAATGGGGGGTGGGGGGTGTTTGCATCAGTTTAATCCAAGCTTCCAAAATATTTCCAATTCAGCAGTCACACTGAAAATAAATGCAATTATTCATGCAGCCCTACTCACTTTGCACAGAGGAGCAGTGAGATGATACACAAATACAAATATTTAATTTTAAGGCGTTCATTTACAGAGTGAAGTAGCAAGACTAAGTGTAGGAATATACGTTTCAAGTTCAGGGCCTGGATTTGTGAGCGCATATGATGGACACAGACAATAGCAATTGAGTACAAATCCCACTTAGATTTGATTTCCTCCTCCTGTTAAAGCCTGCAGCTTATGCAGTGTATCTGATTGTTACTTGCCTTAATAGTAACAACCTTGTGTGGGTTGGAGTGAAAGCTTTCCAAAATAAACCTCAGCTCTGCTGACCTGACTAGCTTTGACCCAAGCATTAGACTGCTTTCTGCTGCAGGTTGTGGAGGTATGGTGTAAAATGAGAGAAGCATCTGTCCCTAGGCTGAGCAAATGAAACCCAATTTAACCCAACAACAACTGTGGAGGCTAACTGGCCATCTCATTTATCCTTCTAAACATAAATGAAAATCACATGTAAAATATTATTAATAAAACAACTGGCACCTTTGGTTATTTTAAGCCTGGACTCTGCCAAACGCAAATACAATAAATAATTTTAGAGAGAAAACTGGGTAGGCTAGTCCAAAATCTGGTTTTCTATTTTTTTTTTATAGAGATGCCAAGGCTGTTTGATCAGCATGGGAGAGCAATTTGTTGACTCACGAACCGAGCTCTCTCTGATTACTGCTTACATAGCACTTTGGAAAGGTTGGCCAAATACCTTCAAGTCAAGTACCTTGTTATGAACATGAGTGCCAGTAACAAAGAAAAAATAGCCTACATGTCACTGAATAATAAATCACGGAGGCAAATAAATGGCTTTTCTAAGAAATGCTCTATTTACATTTCGTCACGTGACATGGCTTTGCTTATACTCGTGGACGTGATAACACTTAAAAGAATATTTCCTTCTCAGGGCAGCATCTTGGCATCAATCATCTTTGTGCAACTGCATATTCTGGGATCTGTTTGCAATCAGGCAAACGAAGCGGCAAGGGAGATTTAGTGGTAAGACCAATTTTTAGTTTAAGTGATGAAGCTGTATAGGTAAACATAGCCGGCCTTATTCAGCGGTCACAAACTACCTCCCTCACATGAGCCTTTGGCATAATTACTCATGCAGAACAGGTATTCATCCTCTCTAAGCACCACATGAATGAGGCCATGGTAAAGTTATGCAAAGGGAATATGTATCCAATCTGATAAGAAGTCCCTAATAATTGCTGGTATTTTCCATAATATTAGTTTAGGGCTAGAGCCACAAAAAAGGTTTAGGCATGTAAGCTCTGCCTAGCTGCCTCTGTAGGCATTTGGGGCCAATATTTAGATCCTCAAAACCCCTGTTCAGCTACTGCCTAACCCTGGAGGCGTCTGAAGTCTGCAAGTGCCTACATTCCTGCCAGTAAAATTCCTGAGGTGCCCAAAGGTCTGCTCCTGGGCATGCCTGGGACTGCCTCTGGTTTGTCTTTCTTCTTTTTTTTTCCCCTTCCCTTCCTGAGCTCACTAAGTAGACACCCAGCTCATGTTTAACCCCTGACAGCATCCACCTATGAGGACTCTGACAGATGTCCTCTCAGAAGCCCCAGTTGCCCCCTGACCACACAAAAAAAGCAGCACAGCTGGCGGAAATAGTGGTTTCACCTCAGTCTAACCCCTCCATGGTGGCAGGACACTTGACTTCAGGTCCTTCCTCTGCCAGAGAGGGGACATCCCCCCTCATTGCTGTGCTCCAAGCAGAAGGCAAGGATGGTTATCTAGTCTAGGACATCCAGAGGGCTCCCCAGCCAAAGTTGATGGTCTGTTGCAGGAGCACTGCCAGCTCGCCTGCCTCCCATCAGGCGATCTGGTCATTCGGGAGGAGGCTCGGGCCATGCTTCCAGGGGCAGCCGAACCCACAGGATCCTTCCCCGCTGCCAAAAAAGGGGAGGCCCCGCTCCCTCACCCCACGCCCTTCGGTCACAAGCCCTGCCCTCTCTTGTTCCGGCATCGCTGGCCTCCACTGAAGCAATTCAATTTCCTAAAATGCCAGAAAGAGATTTTTTTTTTTTTAATTTATTTCTCCCCCCGCCTTTTGGCAGGTATAGCTTTCTGCAGGTTTAGTGAGTTATGTCATCCCGTGAACGGATCCAGCCATCCCCAGAGCTGGCTGGGAGACAGCAGCGGGAGCAGCCCTGCTGCCAGTGATCAGCTGCTGCCAGCTCCTGCAAAGGCTCCATTTAGACATCAGAGAACACTAACGAAGAAATCTAACTGTTGGGTTTTTTTCTTTCTTTTTCACAGAAGCAGTTCAGCGGCTGATCTGCAAAACCAGCCTGTGGCCATCTTGTACAGGAGATGATGTTCATGAGAAGAGGGGCTGATTTAGGTACCCCACACCAAAGGAAGAGAGAGGGTGATCACTTTCAGGAACGCCCATTTATTTTTCTAATACCTTTTTAACTGCCTTCAGGTGACTTGTATGAAAGCAGGTGTGGCAACTGTGCTCCAGAGTAAAATGAATCATGTGAATGTGATGGAGGCATTTCCCCTTTCTTGCTTTCAACTCTGTCAGATGAAAACTTGGAGATCACCAACACAACAAATGCCAAATATAGCAGGTAAGGGACCCAGCAGAAGGAAAGTGAGTCAGAGCATATCTAGGGCTGGGAGGGAGAAGGAAGAGCCTGTGGCCCTCCATGTGCTTCCCGCATTTAACGCTCCACTGCTTTGTAGTAAGTGGCCACCTCTACGTTCTCTAATTAAAAAGGCCAGAGAATCTCACAGAAGTTTTATTTTTGTCCTTCCTGTGGGACTTCTAGGTAGGAGAACTCAGTCTGGACCTTGTCTAGCGTGGTCAGGTATAGCTGGGGACCAGCATCTAGCACACCCAGGTGGAGCTCAAATGCCTCGCTGTCTCAGATGCAGAGCTGAGATTCACCTTTCTCAAAGCACCAGGACTCTTTGGGGGCACGTTGTCATGCACAGGTAGGTGACTGCACAATTTCAAATCCGCTACCAATCTATCTTTTATCTCAGTGACAAAACATCACGAGAAATATTGTCTGTGGCCATCCAGACCTGAATGAATTGTGTGCATATGTACGCCTGCCTGTAAAATTTCCCGTTCTTGGATGTATTGCTCAACCATGGTTGTACTGGTAGCAGTAGGAGGTGAATCCACATCTTTCCAACAGATAGCCCAGTATCAAGTATGTAGCAGAGGTGATGTTTGAGCAAGCAACTGGGGCAATAAGCTGTTATAGCCGATGAGGTTTAAGTTAGACAGCAGTGCCAAATACACAGAATGCAAGTGTAAGGAAGGCAGGACTTGCACCTGCTGGTTGTTCCGTTGTTTAATGCCAGCTCAACTGTGTGACATCTCTGATTTGGCCTCAAAAAGAAATATTTTATTCTTACAACTTTTCAGTCTGTGGTCCCTTCACATAAATATCGAGTGTCTTAATCGATGTGCTACTGAAAGCAGGATGATGCACCTAACTCCTTTTCTGTCTCATGTACGGTTACCTTAAGATTTTCTGTCTGGGGTGGATGCTGGACCGCCCCTTCTGCATGTCTGTGAATTCCTACAGCACCTGCAAAGGTGGAACCCTAACCACGTGGGAAGGGGGGGCGCGGGAGGGTGTCCTGCTGCTACGGTATTGCAAAATGCTTCACTAGTCAAGTGTCTACTCCTTCCAGCTTCTACAGTATGGTGAGTTTGAAATGTCTGGAATGCTTTGGTTTTTTCCCTGTTTCACCCAATTTCAAGCATGGTATAAACCGTGGGGTTTTATCAATCAAAGAATTAACTTTTGGATAAATAAATAGTGTTGTCAGCTTCTGCCTCTTACAACAGTTGGCATTTGAGTCATGTATTATAGCAGGTCTCTGGTGTTCCTGTTCTTTCCTCCCCTCCCCACTCTGCTACTTGGTCTGTGAGAAAATGTGTCCTCCTGGTAGTGCCATATTAGAAAGGAGGGGTGAGTGTTTCCTGTCTAGCGGAGCTATCATCAAGTTTCAGTCCAAATAAAGCTGAAGGGGTCTGCAGATTGGGAGGCTTTTCTGGTGAGACTTGCTCTGTACATTTGTTTTTATAGTACTATAGTTGCCAATCAAAGAAGCAAGCAAGTCACTGCTTAATCCAATGCAGACTAAACAGCAAGGGGACTGGTTATGGGAATTTGCTTACAAAGAGATTTCCTGTTCTGTTTGGAGGTCAGTACCAGTAAAAATAAGATAGTGGAGGGATTTACTTGGTCCCTCAACATGTAAGTGTGGAAGTGATAATCCCAGTTTAGCATGTGAAGAACATGGGCAGGAATCTACAACATGCCCATGGAGAAAGACCTTTTCTCTGCTCTGTTGAGGGGGGGTAACCTTTCAAACTGACAGACGATCCATGCCTTAGTATTGTCTCAGTTGTCTTAGTTTTCAGGCCATAACGAGGGTGTAGATCCTTGAAAGACAAATTATGGCAGGTTATCCTTTTGCAATCATATTGGCAAGTTTCTCTCATAATGATGAGCTAAACTGTTAGTATGCCTTACGATCTCATTTGGTTTTAGTTGTCCTGAATTTTCATGTAAATGAGGGAGTAGTCACTCAAACAAAAATCCCATCTCTAAGCATAATTTTAGAGATTAGCTAGAACATCTAATTGCTTCATCTGACGCAATCGCACTCTTCCAAATAGGCAGAATAGGGTAGGTTTGTCATTTGTGTTGCCTTGGGGAACTCTAGGATATATTTTAAGTAATCACACCACTGTATTATGATAGATGGTTAGAATGAAGCTGAGGTCAAGAGTCACAAACACAGGACGCTCCTGGGCAGCAGTGGTCAGTGCGTGAAGGAGCACAGCCTGAGCACGTTTTCCACGAGACAGTGAGGGTTTGCTCCTTCCTTTATGCTGTGAGGAAGTGGACCTGGAGTTGCTTTTCCAAAGGGGATTGCAAATGAACAGCCCCTTCCTTCCTGCTTCATCATAAAAGTCCTGCAAAAATAGCTGCCAAGGATGGTCAGATTGTATTAATCATGTTTGCTTGGAAATGTCTTCTTGTTGACCAGTGATGATTTGAATGTGAGCAAGCTGGTGCACTGGGAGGGGCTATTGCTAAGGAACAGTTTGGTTAACAGGTGATACAGTTGTTTGTCTTACTCAAGCGTCTTCCCATTCCCTCTGAGGAAGGGAGAGAAGATGATTTCTCCCGCTGTCCACTCCTGGGTTTGAGTACATGCGGCCCAGGTGCCAAACAGCAAGGACAAGAGCTGCAGATAAAGGGTTGGACAAAGGCAAGAGCTGCAGTTCTTGGTGAACAGAGATGTTGGTACCCAGAGTGACTCCTGGTTATGAGTTAACAGAGAGGAAGGAATTAGCAAAACTGGTCAGTAAAGTCATAAGGCCCACAATTACAGCTGCAGCCCCACCATCTCCATTGTACTCTCTCCTTCCATTTAGGAGCAAATGTGCCAGTGGAGGAGTTGTCAATTATTAGAGTTCAGTCCAGAGTTTAGCGTGGCCTACATCACAGATGAACCGTTCCTATTAGATGTGCCACATGCATGAGCAAGACCCCCGTCATTCCCATCTGTTTCTGGCTGCTCTCTGCTTGTCCTCTGTGTTATGAAGCCCCATTAATTTCTTGTGCTGAGTAGTGGGTTTTGGCCCTGGTCCCCCATAAATCCGTCTCCTAGCAGATGCTCTACCTTTGTTCTTAGCATGTACCCTACAAATGTCTTACTTTTCTGGATAACTTTTGGTTGTGAAGCTATTGGATTCATCCTGACGCTTGCCAGTGGTTTGTTTCTTTAAATGTTGAAGTATGATTTCAGAAGTAACAGAGACTTGTTTTTATCTTGGATGCATTTCCAGCCTTCACATCCATATACCAATTTGGAAATAATCACCTTGAAAATCTGTAGTTTAGTTCTTCAGATACAGACTTTTGAAGAACCAACCTAGTTTACTGTGGTAAACACAGTTGTAACCTTCTGTGACATTAAAATTCCTTCCATATTTTGAGATACCGTCCATATTTCAAGATTCACCCACTCAGACTTCTTACATAGGCTGGAGTTGGAATCTGCCAAGGCTCTTGTTAGATTCTGCTTTTGGAGTGAAGATTATAGCAGATCATTTCTTTTCCAAAAATATGTTTGATATTTTTTTTGCAACCCTGGCCAAAATCTTTGTCTGTACTTGCATGTACACCAAGTTGTCAAACCCATAAGCTATATATTATTACACTCACTATTTCTGCGAGTCTCCTGGTATTACAATAGTCAAATCACATGATACTTTTGTTGTGTTCATCTGCACTTTGTCTTTATAGTGACATTGATGGCAAAGCCAAACAAGAGCAATGAGAGAAGGCATCCTAGTTTGACAATGGTGTCTGTGCTACATTTCTTTAATTGGTAAATTGAATCTTGATATAAAACTTTGCTCATATCAATTATCTTTGCTTGTATACATTAACTTGGTCAGTAAGTGCCGATTTCTCCAGTTATTTGTTTTACTAAATCTTCCATTTCTTTATTTGGATATGAGATACAGTGCTTCATAGTTCTGGGTGTTAATCTTGTTGTCTAAATCAATCCCTTTTTATGACATTGATCTGTTTGGCATCTCTTGAAAGCATTCTGCAGATTTCATAGTCTCATTCATCCTCACTTTAGGTTTCCTCATCTGAGAACAATTATAGTTTTAACCAAATACACAATGCCTTCATGTGGAAAGAGCCGTGACATATCAATATTGACTACTGGTGGTGAATCTAACTGTAGTAACTCAAATTTATTAGTCTTCTCTATTTGAAATTACTGTTTTTATGCTTTGTGCACTAGCTTTTTGCTGTTAGTTTCCTTGGTGCTTCTTGGACTGGTTGGTTTTGGTTTTTTTTTAAGTTTGAGCTCCAATTTTGCCACATGTCAATTAGAGTAATTTCCCAGTTCCTCTATAAACTTAGATATCCTGAAAAGCTGATTCAGATTTCCCTCTACAGCACAGGTCGGCTAATCTGGCTGGTAGCGATTCTGCTTGGGGAATTCCACGCTCTCTGATGGATGCTGTTGTTTGGGAACATTTCTCTTCCAATTATGAAGCAGGGTACCAGCCCCAGTTCCACGAGCCTTCCCAAATTCTGATGGGGGAATAAAGGTTGTGTATGTCTTTTTCTTTTCTCAGTTACTTCCTGTAGGTGGATACAGAATGTGGTTTTGAACTCATCAATTTTTTGGTTCAATGGTACCAATTTCATTTTTCGGAACTGCATTTGACACCTATCTTGGAGCAATTGATTACTGATTTGCTGTTGATCTGCAAGCAGTTTCGCTGCTTTGGAAATTATAAGCAATACTGTTGCTTTGGAGGATAACCAATTATAGACCCCAAGAGATATTATTTCCAAAAAGAAATTATTATTATGGAGTTTAAATTGTTTTCTGTCATCTCTGGCTCACGATACTCAGCTATCCAAAACTAAAGATCTAGAGTGTGCATTAATTTCCTGTCATCGCTTATGCTGCTTTTATAACTTAGCAAAGCTTCTTATGTTCCAAAAATACATTTTCATAGTTTGTTACACTACTTGTAAAGAACTTACTGATCGTTGCTTTCGGCGCATTTGCTGAGACTTGTTAAATGTGCCGGGACAAAATCCATTCCTCAAAATGGCTAACTGATTTTTATTTCATTAGGAGTTTTGGATTTGGATTGTTTATTTTTAAAAGCAATAATACTTCCCCGTTGCTCCTCTGTCACTTTGAACAGACCTCGGGGTTAACCCTCTGCCCTCACTGCTGCCACCTTGGTCGCTACCCCAAGTCCTTGGGGGTGCTTGCCGGGGGGGTTGAGGACTGCCTGAGGGTGCTAAACCTCCTCCACTCAGACTAGCTTGAGGCCTAAGAGGAGGCAAAAATGCCCATTTCAGCCCAGAGACGTGGCTGGGACCTCCGCCGCACCCCGGGGGCTGCGAAAGGGAGGCACCACCAGGCGGGGAAGGCAAACCCAAAGAGCACGGGAGGCACAAGGCAGGGCGAGGGGAGGTTTCTGAGGGGACACCTGAGGGCCACCCTGGCTCTTGGCGGAGGCCAGTCCTAGCCAGCAATTTGAAACAAAAGCTGGCAGAGGCGCGGAGCCCTTCCCCAGGTCCGGCGCCATCTCCCCAGGCGCTGCCCATCTCGCTGCCCGGCACCAGCGCTCTTTGCTGAACCCGACCCTCCGTCTTTACTCTTCTCTTATAGGAAAGCCATCGGTGTACACATTAAACGGGTTGCTTTTGTTTATTTCTGCCTCACTACGCAGTTGAACTTTGTCTAAAGTAAAACAGAGTTCTGAGCAAACTAACAATAAAACTGCAACCTCTGTACTCGGTTTCTCCCCAGGCGGCACAGTCTCTGGGTCTTTACAGAATTTATTATGCTTTCTTCCATAAAAAACATTTTTACTTTCAACATTTTGTGTGCTTGAAGTAGCAAAATATTTCATGTGTTGTTTGGGAGCAACAGTAGCTATGCAGTCTTTTTTTTTTTTTTTTTTTTTTTTNTTTTTTTATTCTTTTGACAATCTCCATAAGCTTTCTAATATATTTACTTTGAAATTATTTTGGATTCACTATATGTTTCCTACAAATCAAAGCTGATACAAATCATGTGTTGTATTAAGCACTTGATCTCCCCCCAAAAAATTCAGCTACTTTTTACTCAATGGCCTGTCCAAACAATGAATTAGTTTCTTCATTAACTGGATAACAAAGGCCAGCCACAACATATGTTTTTTTTCTTTTGAAGTGCTCTCTTAAAAAAACCAGCTTACATTCAGATGTTTACCAGTTTCAAAAAAAAAAAAACAGCTTCCTCTGAGTGAGATGTATCTCGGGAGTTTTAAAAGATTTTATTATTATTATCACTATTGTAAATTTAGTAACACGCAGAACCAGGAACTCCAGTAAAACTCTGAAACTAAGGAAACATGAAAAGCAGCATGTTCTTCTGCATGTAGTTCTTCATCATTCCCTGAAATGTACCATTTTAAACAGTGCTTTAAACAATGGTCTTGGCTACTAATGAATGTTAGTGAATGCACATACTAAAGATTTGGTTCTTTTGATCAGAATTTTAGTTACATAGAGAAACAAGCAGAAATTTATACAGAAATTGATGGAACCAACACTGTTGTTTTTAACTGTGGTTATAGAAAATCAGACTTATAGACATGAATTCTCTGTCAATTTTCAAAGGTCTATTCATCTACCAGAGTGGGAAGACTTAATAATAGTATAATATACGTTTTAAATATTAACTTTTGCCTAAGGATTAAAAAACGTGCCACAAAAGGCACACTGTTGGTATCATAATGCCATAAGTAAGCAGCCTGTCAACAAGGGAATATTTTGTGGTGTTCTGTGTACCTTAAGATGATGAAGATGCAAATGAGAAATAGTAGTTAATCAAATACGGATGTTATTCCAGAATAAAATAGGATGTTAAAGGGCAACAGATTTTGGAACAGCTGTCCTGTGACACACAGTTATGAAACGAAATGGTGTTGAACTAAGCCAGAGAAAAAAAGTTTCAAAAAATTTCCCACTGTATTGTCAGAACATGTTCTGCCACATCTCTCCTGCGGGATTTCTGTACGTGGGTAACCCCCGATCCTGCCAAAATGTCCTGAGACCTGGCTTATCTTCCACAGGAGAAGGGATAGTGAAAAGACTATCTCTCAAGTTTAAAAAGGGAGCAGTTAAAGGTATATAAAATAGCAGGAGGTAGAAAGAAATTAAATCTAGTGCTCCTGTTTGGTCATTCATAACAGAAGAATTAGAAGACAATTCACAGGCTTGAAAGGCAAGAAGTTTGAACTGCTAGAACACTTTCTGTTGTTATTTTATTTAAAATACAAAAGTTATAATTTGAAAATACAGCCATAATAAATTGTCTTACCGTTGAACTGTGAGACAGATCAGTTGTAATACTCTTAGAGCTGGTCACACCACCTAAAAGCAAAAATAAACGCGTTGGGTAAGTTATGAATCAGGCATCATCTGTTGAGCTGCTTGGATGGTGGAAAAGGGCTTCATCAACAATTTCTTTGAAGAAAGCCCCTGATCATTACAGATAAACTTGCGGGGGGGTAGGGGGTGGGTGGGACGGACACGACTGTTCCGCCACTAGGTAGCTGGGAAGAAGGCGACGTGTGAGGCTCACCTCAACAGCCCGTCAGCAGCTGGGGCAGCCCGGGATGGGAAACGGGCTAAAGCATGGCCTATCTCACCAGTTGCTATGTGTATGTATGCCCCCACCAGCCCCTAACTTGGCAGGATATGCCTACACTGCACCAAGGGGCAACCCAAGGGCAGGCAGGTTTGTGGTCCCAGAAACCCTTACCAGCTCGTGGGGTGGTCAGAAGGCTTGTCCTGGAAGCTACAGATCATTGAGGTAGAAAGAGGGAACAGCTATGCCTGCAGCAGTTTGTTCTGACTCCACAAGTCTTCAGGTCTTCTTTCTACCCACTTGCCAATCAGAAGCGGAGAGGTGTGTCTGCATCCCCCTAACGGGCTGTCTTGTGGTGAAAGTGCCCAGAAGGTGTGTTTTGCAGTATTTATGGTGCCTCCATGGAGCTTTCGTCTTCCATGGGAGAAGCTCAGGAAGTCCAGTATTTGGAGTCCTAGGAAATCTGAAGGTCAAACCACTCCAGACAGACAAGGATGAAGGTAGGGAGGAGGTGCTACCCAGTCCACATTCAGGAGAAAAGGATGTTGTACCTCTTTTCAGCACCCTTCAGTTTAGGGCTGATAAAACTGCTGAAACATACCTCGGTCTTCTCCAGTGCTCCTCAAAAAAAACCAACCAGACAGACCAAACTTTTATAAGTGACTGGAGTAAAAGATATGTCTAAATTAAAAGAAAAGACATAATAGTGTCGAAAGATGTACTTTTAATCACTTTATTTGCAGACCATTTTCTGACCATAGTGAAGTCACATCTGGTTTAGGGGATATATATATATTTTTTTTTTCAGTACAGCAGTTCTTTTTCATTATTTATTTTTAAGTTGAAAAGCTATATTACAACTGGAATAAAGGACTCCTAACATACTTTGGCAGCCCTAAGTATAATTCACCTCTGACTACTTTTAAGAAGCTTCTGTCTTTCTGTTTCCTTATAGGTGTTATTTATTGTAAGGAATTATCCTTAATTTTAGGGAATAACTATGGATTTAACCACAACATACAGAAATATTATTATGAAATTCTTCCTCTGTTTACAGCGGCATAACTTGTACTAACCTCAGTTAATGTGGAAAAAAATAATCAAGACTTATTTTGGAACTTGTATCTGGATTTGAGATCTAAGTTTAGTTGGGTGAAAGTCCTAATTTTTGAAGGAATTTATTTTGAAGCTACAGCTTTTGATTGGAGCTATGAGTTTAAATACCTTTCAAAACTGTTAACCAATGTGACATGCTTTAAGTTGCACAGTCAGAATCAACCCTGAGGACAGCCTGTTGGTCTCTCATCCCACCTGAGCTCTCAGACTTTCCTCTCAAAGTTTAAACACTAATTGGCGACTTAGCAGGTATTTTGACACTAAAGAGGCATAACCGAAAGCAAAGAACGGCTTTTTAACTGAGGCAACACTGGCTTAATAAGTGTTCAACACAGAAAAAATGTTTGAATGTTACAAGATAGATATATGCATATAAAAACAGGAATAATAGAAAGTGTACTTTCTCTCTCCCTTCCTCAAGAGGTGAAAGACTGCTCCATATATGAATGCAAAAGCCAAGAGACTTCTAATTACAGCACTTGTGGAAAGCAAACTACCATCTGTTTTAATGCCATCCCTGATAACAAATACCATTTTAATGTTAGAACCGCTAGAGCTTCCCTTTTCATTATTTTATTCTTTACCTCATAAAACAGTCCCAACCCCTTCTCTGATCCCTTTAGAAAGGATCATCACCTGCATTTACAGGTGGAGAAACTGCAGCAGAAGCTGTGTGTGGTAGTCACAGAGCCAGGCAGGGGCAAGGCCAGGAATGTGTCCTGGCTGGGTGGCCCCTTCCCTTCCCCTCATCCTGGAGCATGTGGCCTCCTTCACACACAACTGGTTGTGTCTTCCTTGGAGGGGGCCCATAACAGTAATAAAATTGTGATGAAAGCCAAGTTTGCATACCATAAATGGTATTTTGACATTTATCACAACCAGCAGTTCTTGTGGATGTGGTAAAGCTCCTTTAAGCATTTGGGCTGCATCTCTGTTGCTAAACAAAATTGGGCCAGGGAGTGCCTTTGAGCACTGACCGTCAAGCATCTGAGCTGCTTAATTTTGAGTATGTTCCCTGGTCGTTTTGGCCTTTGCCAAGTGGTGCTCTCTAAGGCAATGCTGAGGCCTGGCACAGGGAAAGCATAGAGCAGAGACTATGTCCGACAGGGAATATAGGTGAGACTGAACCAGGTTTAGATGCCTCTCACCAGGACGGGTCTCTGAGGTCCAGTAGGATTTGCACCTCCCAACTTCTCTGTCCTCATGAAACACATGCATCAGACTCATATGATGAAAATACCATTCTGGTGGAGCCGTACATTATTTCAGGCATGCTGAACTGAAAACAAACCACACCAAAATTATAACTATGCCTTAGGGCCACTATTGCACAATGTAAAAGGTAAAGGTGGGGTGGTGGGAAGGACCAAGGCCAAGTGCAGTGGATGTAGCAAGACCAGGCCACTTGGCCTCCAGGTCAGGAATCCTCCCTGTGCCTGTTTTATTTAGCAGTATTAACACTGCCTTAGAATCCAGCATAAATATGCTCTTCCCACTTTAAAGTTTTACTGTAGTAACTGCTACTCTTTTTTTTTTTTAATCTGATTTCTTTAGACTTTTAAAATCCTTCTGCCTCATGCCAGCAGATCTTTGCAGAAATCTGGGGGGAAAATGAACCAGAGTTAATGTAAAACAACAATTAACCTCCCTTTCCTTCCAACTATGCAGTGTAATTTGTGTCAGAGTTTCATTATTAAGTTCTTGCAATATTTCATTCAATGTTAAATATTTTATTAATATTTTGCAAATATTTAAGTAATAACAAAGAGTCAAATTTAATGTCTCCTGATCTGGAATGATAAAATGCTCAAAGTATTTTTGAGTTTCTCTATCTTTCTTTTTTCCTGGCGTTGCCAGAATGTCTCTAAGATCTCCATTCAGAAATATATTAAAGCCTCAAGAAAGCCTATAGGAATTTCACTCTAATGACATGTAATTTAGAAATATCAATCTTCTTTCATGATTCGGGCAAAGCATTGATTTATAGGTTGCAATGAATGCACGTCTCATAATAGAAAACCAGGGGTGTTGTGGAGCTGAGGTTTCCTCCTATTATCCAGAACGCATCTTGAGAAAAGCTGTTCCTGTGCTTATAGAATAGGTGCTATTTCCAACATAGGAGATGCTCATCTTCACCTTCTACCGAAAGGCAGAATTGCATCCAGCACGTAAATCTGCCAGCATCTTAGTCTGGTAGTATATTCATAAATACTGCCCTCAAAAGCACATGCACAGGCTTGGTACTTATTGGAACCAATGAGTTACTCATGTGCATCTGAAGGTAACTGAGATTCTTTTCTGCGGGTTTGTTCTTAGAAGCCAAAAAGGTTGTATGACCTAATGGGATTTTGTAAAATAGGCTGGTGTTATAGAATTTCCTTATCCTTTTGCCCAAAATAACCCTGTAGCTTCCTGAAACATGTTTTCACCATTTGGGGTTTAAACCTTGCCTTCCACTCCACTGCTGTACCAGAAATGTACGTTTGACTGTTCAATCTTTTGGTGCCCCCAACATATGGTTAATGAAGCCTCAGAGTGAGTTGCGGATAGATGTTGAGGACTTCCTAAACTTGGGCCCAAAGAAATGTTAAAAAGCTGCCTGATCCAGCTGATTTGGGGTATAGTTTGAGGTTTGGCATCCCCATAAAGAACTTCTAATGAAAACAAAGAACTCCTAATGGAAATATTTGGGAAGACTGAAATATACTTTAATCAATTGTAGCAATTTATAAGGGAATAAAAGTAAGTGAAAGACTGGGTCTTGTCACCAAAGATTCCAATTCCACAGAATTCGGTCTTGAAATCCACTTGAAATCATGGGAATCTGGTTACCTCTGAGACAAACCTGCCTGACCTGAATCAGTGTGTAAATTTTAGTTACATTTGTTCATTTAAATTTATTTGTTATTTCTATTAACTATTGTTTCAAAAAACCAGACACATCACTTCAAAAAAGCACAAGACTTTTTTTTTAAACTCTAAATCAGTTCAATGCTAATGTCTTTCATTTAAAGGGACATGCTAAGGTCAAGGTTGCTAAATCACATTAAGGATTAAAAGCAGTCTGTGATTTTACAAGGAACAATATTAGCAATCACAGTTTAACATCTGTGGAATATATGAATCAGAAAGATTTTATTTTTCTGTCAGACAAAATGTGCAGGAAAAATAATTTCTCTCCAAAATATCTTGGAGACAGAGCAATTTTTAAATAAGTAAAATGGCAAACTATTTCTCATTATGTTTTTTCCTTTCAAATATGAACATTAAAGAAGAGCAGGTAGAAACAGTTTGTGCATGTTTCAAAAAGATCTTACCATGTTGTCTGTCACAGTAGGTGTGTTCTTTATCAATTTACTTCTTGATCTGATCAATATTAAATGTCATAAAGATGATACACTGAAAAAAGAAGAGAAAAGAAAGAGCATTAAGGCTTTTTGCAATTGGTAATGCAAAAGGTTCTTTGTTTTGTAGCTTCATTTCAAGGCAAACATAAATATTTTTTTAGCAGTGCAATTACTCACTGTAATGTCTTAAACTTTCTGCTTCTACCGCAAGTTACTACGTTTCCTACAAAAATTGTGCAGTGAAATCTAGAGTTGGTGTTTTGCAGGAAGGCACTGGGGCTGATCATCATGTTGCCTTCTGGCCACAATTTTTCAAAGCCTTGAAAAGTTTCAGCTTGACAAATGCAACCTGGGACATTTGCACTCATTTCTCTAACCTGGCCTTTTTGTAAATGGCAAATTTATTTATGTGTAGGGAAGGTGCTAGGTTAGATTAGGGGCCATTTTGTGATTGCAGTGTTTTAGTCTGCTATGATGTACTTTTACATTAAGCCCAGATGTTATGTAGTAGATGTAATATAAATAAAATAAATGTGTTTCAGCTTGTCCAGTATTGGATTCCCTAAGCTCTGTGCAGATGCCTCGGCAAAATCCTTTTTGTGAAATGTGGTCACAATGAACAGGATTTTCAGAAGGTAAAATTATATTTAGCTTTATTCTGGTGACTCTGAAGTCCACCAAAGGCTCCCATCAGCTTCAGTGGAAGCAGAATTAGAGGGTTTCTGATGAAATGATCATGAAGCAGTAGCTGTTTTCTGTAACAGGTTTAACCTTTCTGCCTTCGGTCAGAACTGGCTGTCATACTCTGAGTCACCTGTCAGCAGTTGAAGGACTGCTTATTTTGTGGGATGTTCTGTGGTACTTCAAAATAAAGTGCCGTACCAACTCCTTTGCTTTGCTTCTGTTGGGTTTTTTAACCAGAAGCTCTGAAACAATGACTGCTGCCCATGTGAACAAAGCTTTTCCTGACAGCACTGCCCAATTTTAGAGTTTGTTATAGTCCATCCCTTCATGCATTCATCCTGGTACCTGTATGGCCCTGTTGTGTATTTGGACACCTTGGAAGTGTTTGAAAATAGGAATAAACACAGTATTTCTTTGGGTTGTCCTCAAACAGATTCCCAGTCAACGGAGGGCATCAGTGGGCACCAAAGCCAGCTGCTCAGTTGATAACATTTATAGTCAGGGTTTCCTTTGAATGAGTGTGCATCGAAAAATAAGCCTGTGTTGGAATTCAAGTATCTTGAGGTCATAGCGTGAGCATCACTCCTGAATAGCAGGAGTGCTGTTCCCCTATTTAACACAATCGGACTTCAGTGTTGATTCTTCTTTCCCAAAAAGCAAAGCAAAAGTACATGTACTACCTTCTATCCCCAACAATAAGGATCCCAAAATCCAGCATCCATCGTGAATAAAGGTTCAGTGCATTTTTTTCATCTGTGCTGTCAGTGTCCATAAACTGGAAAGTATCAAAGCTATTCCTGAGTGTTTATGTTAGGTTCCCTCCACGCAAGCGGGGCGGCTCCTTCTGCTCCCTGGGTCGAGGTTAGTGTTTTGAAAGCTGAAGGCTATTATGAGTTCTGGTTATACGTGGCTGGCTTGTAAGCATGATGTCTGCTTATACGATACATGTCTATGGAGTCGGCCAGCTGCATCTTGCCCAAAATGTTTTCCAAGCACAGATTACGGAGGCCAAAACATTTTTGGGTTAAAAAAAAAAAAGGATAACCTACTTCATAGAGCCTATTACACACCATACTATAAAGTTGCTCTCAATTCAGGTTCTAATAACTTGAAATCTTGATAAACATTGTGTAGAAACCACCTGAGGGGCCAAAATGTATCAAGATAGATACATGTTGTAAAGGCACAACTTGGAAAAACTCTCTGCCCTTTTTTAATAATTCTAAAATATTTGAATGTCTCTGAAGGGCACTATTTTAAATCCCTTCTTCTGGCCACTCAAGCTTTCCTTCAAGCTCATATGTGTCAGAAGAATAATTTTGGAGAGTCTGGAAATGTAATCATATGATCTGGAAGAATGGCCACATAAAGCATGCTGCTAGCTTAAGGAAGATATGAGCGATAATTTTCAATCTGCTGGTTTGAGAAATGTTGAAATAATGAATGGAACCTATTCTTTTTTTTAATTAATATTATTCATAATTATGATAAGAGTCTATGCTTCTTTAGTTGCAGTTACAAAGGATGCATTCAAGATCACCATGTTCAGGGCTGTACAGATGAAATACGCATCCTATGTGGTAGTCTTTAGTCTAACATTAAAGGCACCTCTTAATGAAACACCAATGTTGTATCCTAGAACACCTCTTGGTGTTCATAAAAGCAGTTCAGGGGCTATAAAACAAAATTTCAAGGATGGCAGGTCTAAGTGTTCTCTCTTTCTACCAGCAAGAATTTCTACCCATCCATGGTCTAGGAGGTGCTGACTGTCTAGATGTTAATGGCAATTATCTTAGTCAACACTTTAGTGCTATTTTCCTGCTTCCCGTTTAAGATATTAACCCTCTGAAATGATGCTTAGGGCCCAGTTTCATTTCAGCTGCCAAATAACAAAGACCCAGGCTGTTTGACTTAATACAAACTGTCTTGGGTAAAATTAAAATAAAAACCTGACTTTTTTTCTACCCTCATGTAGTCTTTATTTAATTTTACATAGAGCCCTATTTTTTTTGGAAGCTAATACAAAATTAAACTGTTGCAGGGCAGACAACTTGCTGCCCTGTTCTTGTGCTGCAGAACTCCCCGCAATGGCACTTGCAAGCTCCGGTTTCCCATTGTAAGAGGGGTGGGCAGGCAACTGCATCATGAGGTGTGAACTTTGATCCGGCCAACTCCACCTGAATAGGGCAGAGGCTCTTTCCTCCTGCCCCTTCCCTTCTCCCCAGCAAATCTGTGCTTGTCACTGCTGACACGAACTGTTGCATGCTGTGCCATAACGTGCCACTTGTACGAAAGCATCGGAACTGCCAGCGCAGCAGAACTCCCTCCCGTTGCTGCTAATAATGATTTTCATCTATTTAGCAGTGTCGCAGATAGCTATTCAAAGTGCAAATCGGAGGAGAAGAGGGCATTTTGGTATGATTTAAGTTTGTCTGCGTTCATATAATTCCTTATAAATTCAGGGAGAAAAAACAGTAATTCGTTTTGCCAGTTCAGTGGTCTTTGCAAATTCATTCAGGGGCTGAGGCTGGGAAGCCAGACATGGTACCATGCCCACCTTGGAGAGGTGGGCTCCACCTTCTGGGCCCTCAGCTTGAGCATCCACCACCAAAGCACTGTGAGACGTACTCAGCGTTAGACACATCCAATTCTCAGCAAAGCACTTCAGCATGTGCTGAAGCACTTGGGTGAACAGGGAAGGATTATTAAGATTTTAGGTGTGGTTATGGACTTTGTTGAGTCAGGTTGTTGTTTTCTATGTACTGTTTTATTATTTTTTTTTATAAGAGGAGCACATAGGTGCCTCCTACTTTGCCCGTTCAGTTCAAGCCTGAGAGCCTTTCAGAGCTGCTGAGCACTCCTTCCTGTGGGAACATTCGATAGCAACAGCAAATGCA
The DNA here is from genome assembly GCA_008711295.1 of Anarhynchus alexandrinus. Lineage (NCBI taxonomy): Eukaryota > Metazoa > Chordata > Aves > Charadriiformes > Charadriidae > Anarhynchus > Anarhynchus alexandrinus. Next base: position 10,601,874 of record VUYV01000003.1, read on the forward strand.
GAATGCTTTCAAAAATCAGATCTTTCCCAAAAAACAGCAAAAAAAAAAAAAGAGCTGGCACTTTTGAAAACTTCTGTCTTTAATGTATAAAACAGAAACTGGAAAAAAAAATCTAGCAAACTCCACTCCTGAAGTACCAATGCAGTGTCTCTGATTTCAGCCAGGCACAAATAAGCATGAGAGGATACAAGCTTCCTTGAAGCTGACTTGGGATAGCAAGTGATTTATCACCATATTCAGGCAAAGTGGATTTGAATGAGCTTCCATGAGCCCAGCCATCCTTTGTACTTGACTCGGGGCCTGCTGAGCTCAGGGGAAGTCCTACTGACCCTCACCAGGTCAGGTTCTCCTCCTGTTATTGTTAGTGGGAGTTTTGCCTGGATTTAACTCAGAGCAGGTTCAGGCACAGACTTATCACCTATAGGAAAACTCCCCCCCACATACATACATCATACTATAAATACAATATAAATATTAGTGAGTGGTTTAATTTCAGTATATATTTCCCAGCTCTCAAACAATGGTCTCATAAGAAATAAGAATAAAAAACCTTAATAAGAGACACATGGCTTTGTAAATATATAAATAACATGCTTTTAGTCTTCAGTCGTGTTTTAAGACTTGCCCTTTCTAGCACCCCAGCTTTCCAAGAATGTTTCTCAATTAATTGAAAAGAAGGGTGGGGTACAGCCCCGAACGCCTTTTGTCCACCATATCCTAGTGCTTTCTTCCATTTCAGCGGCAATCATGGGTCCCAGATGCTGAGCTGGACTGGATATGTTTCCCCAACAACAACATCTGGCTGCCTGGCAGAACCTCCCAGCCTGTTGCACTGACAGCTGTTAAGTCCCTTGGAGTCACTTCATGCTCCAGTAGCAGCACAGCTTTGCTATTCTTGGTCTGTCCGAGCAACCGCGCTCCCATGGATGCTGTTTGCCTTTGATCCTCATAGCTCAGCTCTTGATCATTTTCTAGTTCTCCGTAGAAGTACAGATCTCTTGTTGAGCAGCAGCTGTAATGCAAAAAAAGGTGCCAGCAGCCACCACGTACATGCTGTAGCGTCCTCTTTGGTGGGGACTCACACCTCGGCCCTACTGGCAGGCTCTTCAAACACTAGTTCCACCTTCCCTTCCTAAAATCCAGATTGCCTGGGTGAAGGCACAGCTCCTTACCCCCAGCCCTGGGCAGCCACAGAGGGAGGGTCTCTTCGTTGGGATGCTGGGAAGCGGAGGTCGGTCTGAAACGTGGCTTGTCTGAGGAATGCAGCCAGGAGCACTGACAGCACCAACAGAAGGGAGGGAAATAAGCCAGCAGCTTTTTTAAAATATACGCACACATATAAGTACGTATATTTGTGCGTGCATGCACGGCTATCAGCTAACTGTGCCCTTCTCTGAAGGTTTTGGGTCGCCTGTGCCGTTGCCGTGAGCACAAAAGAGAGTAGAATCGGCTGAAATTTTTCCACTTCAGACCTTGGTTGGATTTTTCTCTTTGAAAGCCTCAGAGGTGCATTTGCAGCTTCCCTTTCCTCACCACCTCCCGTTTGCAACGAGCTGTAACAGGAGGGGAATATTCCAAGGAACAGGAGCAGTGCTGGGTGTGGAAGAAAGGGTTAAGGGAGCGGAGGTCTGAGAGGGAAGGTGCGAGGGAGTTGGAAGCAGAGCAGTGTGGAGAAGAGCCAACCGAGTTCTCCAGCAGAAGAAAAATCTCATAATTTTTGCCGGTAGCGACTGACGTGTCTGGTACCGTGTTTGGAAGTAGAGGCACATGGCAGGCGGCAGATAGGACCTGCTCTACCCTCGCAGCGCTGCCGTGACCAAGCAGTTAAAATAAGAAAAACAAACTTTCTTCTTCAACCGTTCAGCCACCTCTGAGCCCTGCTACAAACCCTGTGCACAGCAGCCCTGTTGAAATCTTGCTCTGACAGTTTCTAGTCTGGCTCCAGTCCTCCAAAATACAAAGTCTGCTTAATTTTATTTGAAAAGTCTCTCAATTTTGAGAAATTTCTTATGCAAACAGTGATTCTCAACAAAGTTTTGAAACTTCCCATGGAACGCATCCTTCTAAAAGTATTCTGGTCATGTCCCTTGCCTTTGATGGAAAAGGCTATAGCTGTACAAGAAAATACCAGTGTGATTAGGAACACATTTGAGCCAACCCACATGCTAGTATTAATCGGAACAAATCCACTGAACTGGCTTAGCCTCCTCTAGAAAAATACAACCTAGAACTTGGTTCCTCACCATTGCTCTTAGCAATCAAAGATCTATAGCAGTGCCCCAAGGATATTAGAGAAATTAAACACTGTTTCAAAGTTTTGCCTGCTAGAGCATGAGATGCTCACGTTTTCTGCAGGGGTCGAGAAACCTACAGGTCAAGTTCTTCTGGAAATTTGGAAGAAGGCCTTTACTTTTATAGCTATGCAGTACATAAACATCCACAGATGTACTTATACAGGGACGTCAAATGGGCAATGGCTGTTGAGGAAGTTTGAATTTGCAAATATTACAGTGAGCTGGATGTAACTTTTACAAGTGATGTCGCCCCGCTCTTTAATCTACTTAGTGTTGTTAGCTTTGAATTTGTGCCCAATTTCAGCAGGTCAGTGCCTGATCCAATTAACCCTGTCTTTATGTTGGCAATTGCTACGTTAATGGCGTTATGACTGTGAATTTTCTCCAACCTTCTGCATGTTGAGAAATTCTAGATACAGCACGGGCTGACTCCAGCTTAGATCGTAACCATCGCTCCTGCGGAAAAGGCAGAAATGTTTCTGAATTGCAGCCATTTTATGAGCACTCACAAACAAAGCAGAGCTTCATAATCTGGAGGTCATATTTTGTTATCTCCAACGCTGAAGTAAATAGTTTTATAACAATTATATGACAGGTTTTCTGGTTGAGCGAGAATAGAGCCATAACTGTGTTTTAGATAGATATGATATTGCTTCATCCTGTACAAACAAGCTGTATGGTGAGCAATGTTATATTGAAAATAAGTAGTTATAGCTGAGAGCAGGAAAAAAGGTTGAACATGGAAAAGTTCATCATATTGCAAATATCTTATTATATTTAAAGTGCTGTTGTATTTAATAATAAGAACAGATTGTATCACAGCAGGAGGGAATACATAAATGTTCTAAATTATGCTAAAACGTGGAAGTAAATTGTTTTTTCCAAGCACAAGCAATTCTAGAGTTAGCCAGAAAATTAGAAAAATCTTTTTTTGTCGTTGCGTTTGATTTATTTCTTTCAATTTGCTAGACTATCATAAGTATTAACCGTATTATTGTATTTGTTCATTTGATTAAAAAATTGTTAGGAAAGAAATCCCTCCTTTAAAAAAACTATTTATGTAAGGCATAAAAATATATGCAGGGGTATGTTTATAAGCATATATTTTCTTTACATGAAAGAGAAAGCCAGCTGAATATTAATTAAAATATCCTGATTATTAAAACACTCTAATTATTACCACAAACACTGGCCCTGGTTCAGGAAAGTGTTTAAATCCATGCGGGTTTACTTTTTTCAGTCTCAGGGACTTTCCTGGATTGTAGTGTGTGCGAGCGCATAAACATTCTTCCCAACTTGAGATCCTCTCCATGAATTAGCTTTGGAAAAATCTTGTCTCCACATGCAAAGAAACCCAAGGTTTGTAACTTGAGGTTCAGTTACAATACACAACTTCTGTATTGTGATTCTGCTCCTCCTCACTCGGGGGATATGAAACGGAGATATTTTCAGATTATGCAAAGTTGCACGTTTAACTCACTATTGTTTTAACCCCCCTGGAAGCTCGAGGCTGAAGTCTGTTTCCTCGCCGCTGCAGAAGCTTTTCTTTCCTATTGTGTGAGCGTCCTGGGTTGTTATTGTAGGGTTGTGATGTGGGGCTGTTTGGCTAGCTGCGTTTCTGTTTTAGTTTTAGCTCAGTGAAGCATTTGATGTGAAACAAAGCGAGCTAGATGTGAACTGAATTAGAAGAAGCTTGAATTTGTCGCCTGCGCACCACTGTATCCGTCATTTCTGGATGAATTTGGGGGCAGAGAGACGCTTTCCCTACACAACACCTTTGCTGGCTGGTGGGGTTGCTTCAGCCCCCGCTCAGCCCAAAGAAACCACCCGAAGCGCATCTCTCATGGGAGTTTGAAGATAAAAAGTGAAACTCGCAGTGCTTTCTGGACCACTTTGCGATCACGTTGAGCACAAGCCAAACCCTTGCGAGCGGGTACACTCGGCTCATTAATCGCTGCGTAATTGCAGAAGGGAATAAAAAAGACACGCGCGTCCCCCCCGACGGAGTCTCCGCGCCGGCAACAGCCGGAGAAACACCCGTCGGGAAAGCTCTACCCGGTTTCCAAAGCTGAGGGCTGGTTTAGGACAGCCGTTTCAGAAGCCCGAAGGAGGCGGGCCGGTGCGCGGAGCCCTCCCGCCGCCGGCGCGGTGGGGCGGTCGGGGCTGACCCCTGGCGGCACCGCCGCCGTCCGCCTGCCGCGGGTGCTGCCACCAGCTTTCCCTCTCCGTCGTCTCAAGCGATTCTAGACCTCAGGCTGCCGCTTCGCGACAGGCGGCTNAAAAAACCCTTAAACAAATTAAAATAAATAAAATTAAAAAATTAAAAACTTAAAAAAAAAACTTTAAGAAGTTTGAAAGAGTTTTCTAACTTAAAAATCCATGCAAAGAAAAAACCTTGCAATTTAAAAGAAATGAGCGTCTCTAAACTGCGTGGCAGAGCAGGTAGCGATGTAATACACGTCTGCTCTTAAGAATTCCTCTTACACAAAGTCAATCATCGCCGCCTTTCAGGTTGTCTTTGAAAACATAGCAAAGGCGAATATTCGTTGCTTTTCAGCACACCTAACCTTTTTGACTCTCCAAAACAAAAGCTTTTCAGGTTTTCAGCAGGTATTGGTTTGGGTTTTTTTTTTTTAATGAACACAAAGGAAACTGTCAGTGGAAGTTTTTCAAGAGAAAGAAACTGATTTTTGAGAGGTCCAAATTACTGCAAGTTCCTTGAATCAGACAGACACTTGGTGCCCAGAAAAGGAAGAGGCAGAGAAACAGTTAGAGCAAGGAAGATGAAATAAAAAGGAAGAGAGAAAATACATAAAGAGGTGAAATACACCTTGATACTAAGATTTGTTCTATAGATGTATTCTGAACAATCCTAGAAAAAAAAAAAAAGATCTGATCTTGTCTTCTTTTTCTTGCTTGACTAAATAGGGAATTAATGGAATTACCCTGTGTGTTACATAGTGCTGATATTATACAAGTGCTTGCAGATCCAGTCCTGCTTTGGTACCCAGGACCTGAACACATCTTATGTGTATATCGCTTGGTGTTAGTCTCACATACACTAGCTTTGGTGGATTTGCCATATAACTTCCACGATGTGTATGTAAATGAAAGGAGAATTTGGTCTTTTGTTTACTTTTGTTTTTAATAGAGAAAATCTGTAGAAGTTAGCTGAAGCCAGTGGGATAACGGTGGATTTACATTGGTGAGCACAGCAGCAGCATGTTACGTGTCCCGTGAAAAGCATCTCGCCATTCTTTTTTTTATTTCCATTCAGGATTGCCAGGATACATGCAGTAAGTGTAAGGAAGCCTCCTCATCTGAATTAGCAGTGCCAAATTTGTTATGTTGCAGTCTTCCTCTACTTTTGAAGGGACTTGCTGAAAAGGAAATCCCACAATCTTGTCACAAATATAAAGATAAGTAGCATTCCTACTGGATTCATGATCAAAGAGCTCAGTGCAGTTGTATTCCCACATTTTTATTTCTCCTTTCAATGTATTCCAAGCTCTTTTCTTTTTTTTTTAGTCTGAAAGTGTTGTATACTTTTCATGAGACCTTTCTGACCAATTCCCACTAAATCAGAAGGGTGAAGTGAACATATCTGGCTATGTTACAACCTCCTCCTAGCACGCCATTTGCAAATCTCTACATTTTTCATATGAAACTTCTAATTGTAGAACTGCAGCACCAAAGTTACCTGATTTCTGTGCTGAGTTTTCATGCTACTAAGGTTGCCTGCCTGACAGAGAAGTGATTACAGCAAAGCAGTGATGGGCTCACGCTGCAGGCTCTGATCCAGAACCACGTTTTCTCAGCCCATGTAAGCCCAAGTCAGCTTTCCACCCCCTTGCTGATGCCACGGGAAAGCTTAAAATGTTTGGCACATTTTCCTGTATGGAGTGCTGCCCACTTTTTGCGTGCTCTCCCATTGCCTGGCCAAGGTGCTCTAGGATGCTTTGTACACATCCTGCAAGTACCACTGCCGGTTACAGCAGTGTAGTTGGCTACAGAATGAGGCTACCAGCCTTTAAGAGGAGGAGAAGTAGGATTGTGTAGATGTAACCACAGGGAGCTAAAACTATCCAAGAAAAGAAATCAAAACACCATGCAGAGGTTTGCAGGTTTGGATGCAGTTCTGCCCTTTCAGTTGTTCATCATGCCTTCTCACCAGTTCTCTCGACACCAAGTGTCTCTGCAGTAATGAACTCAATAAGCAGTGTTATCTAGATGCAATCCAGAATTTGCCCCAAAACTATTTAAATTACCAAAATAGAAAAGCTTGTTTATTGGCAGTTGTACCTTTATGGTTTTTTATTGTTTGCTTATGAGATGGAGGCAGACTCTCAGTTCCTACAAGTTATGGAGTTTCATTGTCTTTTTGGGGCATAATTTGTACTGAATGAGGATGAAACTGAGACCCTTTGGGTTCACCTCTGCCAGGTCTCCCAGCTGGCGGGTTCCAGCTGGGTCCCTGTAAAGTGGGTAGGCTCTTATCTCAGACATCAGTTATGAGACACCACACTCACATTGCACAGCTATAAAGGGTATCTTTGGGCACTAAAAATACTGGGTTTATGTCATCTGCCCGCCCTTTGAGTTTGAAGAATTATAATTGTTGATTTGTATTGCTATGAATTGTATTGCTGTGTTTTGATTTTGCTTTGTAAGATAAGCTAAAATCCATGCGTCGTGCCCTTTAGGCTGTAGGCTGTAAACACCATGCCATTTCATACCTGGTGCAGACAGGGCTCTTTACCTTAAGCAAGTCTAAAGCTGCATTAGCAGTATAGTTGAGTAGCAGAGGATATGGCCGCACATAAGTAAGATGACCTGCAGGTCCTTGTTAGGTTTTACCAACAATCAGGTCTGGTGAAGCTGTGCTCTGAGGGAAGTGGAGTCAAGGACAGAACCAAAGGTGACACAGTTCTCTCTGCTCCTTGTTTTAACCAAGTCTTCAAATAGCACAACTGTTTCTTCTTGTTCACTCTTGTATGCAGAAAAAGTATTTTGGAGCTTTAAAAAAAATCCATTTCAGACATTATTAGGTGAGGATCTATGAGGTAGGGTACGAAGAAGGTCAGCCTTGGCTGACTGAGGTGATTCCCTCCTGGCCTTAAAAAGTGTGAGAAGTTGTGTGCTCCTAGTGATCCTGATGGTGTTGATGATTAAAGTTAATAGAATTTTTAATAAAAGATACAACCACTGGAACTGAATCCATCACTATTTTAAAAAATGAAATAGATACTTACCTTATAAAGCTAGAAAGCGTTTGGTTGGTAGCCATGGCAATTTACAGGTGTTAAATTAGCCACAATGGGGCTGCCCAGTTCCCTGATGCAACAGAAATATTTTGAGACTTACAATGAAAAAAATGAATAAAGCCCTGCAATATAAAGACTATAAAGTTCAAACAAGAATGGAGAGTGCAAAGTTAGATCTGTATTTCTATGAAATTTCATAAAATGAGATTTTACACTGCGTAATACAACCTGCTGCTTCAACTGAAATGAGGGACTTGGTTTGATATTTTCATTAAATGCAAAGTATTTGTGGATACTGGTGGCAATTAGGTGTTGCAAGTGCAGTCATCAGTTTGAAACTGAGCATATAAAAAGGTATTTTAATAAAAAATACGGTCACCTTGGTACCTGAATCTTACTGTTATTGTACTGTATGGCAGACACTCTATCCATTAGACTGTCGTCACAGGTTAACAATAAGGGAAATTTCAAGGCATAGAATTAGCTACAGGAAAGCTCTCCTATTATTGAATGAATGCAATAAAGACACAGAAAAATTTACAAGGAAAAATTTAATAAAATATTGACTATAAAGGCTATAAAGGCTGTGTCTGCTCCCTAGCTTATATCCAAATCTATGCGTGTTCAAAAGTCCATGCAAATTGGACTTAATTTACTCTGCTTTTTCCTTCTTCAGGAATATAAAGTGAGCACAATAATTTTCCATTATTTTATCTATAAATGGTTTCCTAAATGGGAGCTTATTAAAAAGGAGGCAGGGTTAGGCTCTGCAGGATGTCAGAGTGATTATGTCTTGGCAGAACCAGAAGAGGCTGAGTCCAAGGGCCTGACTGTTTGTTAGCGTCTAGCCAACACCCTGTGGTCCTAATCAGCTTAAGAAACGTATGGACAGTGACAAGTGGACTCTTTCCCAGCTTTATTTTCGTCATTGCTGACAATGGCCAACTGACATTTTTTGGTGCGTTATTTATCTCTGGCTGTGTAGAGGGCTATTGGAATTGCCATGCCCAACTCTGCCAGGGTTCCCCAAGTTTCTCTGTTATGTTTCCACATTAAAAAAAAAGTTACTTTCTATTGTGAAATAAGGGAGGAAAAAAGACAGAGTTTCTAAGGGAGGCTGTGCCTTCTCTCCTTTTTCTCAGGAAGAGCTCAGAAGAGGTAGGGGACAAAAATGGCTGCTCTCCACACAGCTTTTAAGAATGTAAAGTTCCAGACATAAAACACACACATAAAACCTAAAACAGTTTCATGTTATGTCTCTTAGACCCACAATAAATTCAGCCAGCTTTAGTTTGCCAGTTGGTATGGCATTGCTTTTCCTATCGCATTGTGTGACTGCTCGGCAGTGTGACTCGGACTGGAGCTGGTTTTGGAGAAGCGAGTTTGCCAGCTCCTACCTGTGTGTGGAACTGCTCTCCTGCATGCAGCTGTGGGGTAGTCTCCTCCTCTGGCACTCTTAGGAAGGGATACACCAACGTACGATAACCTGTCGATTACACTACTGCAGACACTCAAACCCCAGCTCTGTGTGAACAGCAGTATGCATACACCTCTTGAGTGTCTGCGAGAATACATGTAAAGAGCAACAGATCCATCCAAATTGTCCCCGAGAGGTCTGGACTACGTTCCTATTAAAGATTCACCCTGGGTTAGAAGTTTTCTTGTGATCACATAGGTTTCCTGGAGGACCTACATACCAGGCACCTGCACCTAGTCCACACCATCACAGGAAGAAAACTGCCAACGTGAGAGGGATAACGTGTTAGGGGCAGTGGTAGCACTTTGTCATCCACGGGCCCAGGTTTCAATGTCATCTCCCCGAAAAATCCCTTGGAAGCCAAAGGCAATTTTTAGCCCAAGGGAGGCACTCAGTATGAAGTGTTTTGCGCAGTTTTGTTTCTGCAATTGTTTGTAGATGAATGGGGGAATAATGACAGGGGAAGGTATATTACCTAAGTGTAGACTGGTCTGAACACTCACTTCTGAGCCTTATTTGCTGTTTCCCTGCATCCCTGTTATCCTACAACCCATGGTGGTCCACAGTGAGCTTGCCTGTATCCTCGGCCACTAGACAAAGTGAATTCTATTTACTTTAAAACCTGTGGTGTTGGTGTGCCAGCATTGTCAGTGACTCGGGGAGTGATTAAACACAGAAGTATTTTTCCCTACATTTATGAAACGTAAAGATATTTGTTTTGATTCCATCACTGTCACCTCATTAGGCACCAGGAAAGTTAGGTTATACATCGAATCAGTTTTGCACTTGGTTTTGTTTACTTTTCATAAATTAACATGGTAATTCACTGTAATAAAATTCTTCGTTTACACAAAGATATCAAAAGGCATCGTCCATTATTCTACTTAATGTTACAGCTTTAGAATGTGAAGCGAAAAGCTCTGTTTATATTGCAGCTGGATGGAGCACTTACCACAGAGCGTCACATCCCAGATATGCTCTGCTTTAAGAAGCAGCAGAGAAATGCCAAACAACGAAAAAAAACCCAAACCCACACACATAAAAAAACCACCCCAAAACACCTCCTCCATTAAAACGTCTCCCATCTTACTGAATTACTTATCCTAAACTCTATCTCTTTCCATTTACATTCCTTTTTCTTGGTCTAGCAAGTAGCAATGAGATACACTCCTATAGGCAAGAGAAGTCTGAGCCCTACTAGCTGCAGTATGCAAAAGGACTGTCCGCAGTCATTAGTGCAAGAAACATCTGCAGTGAAGGCAGCACAGAATTTGGACAGACCGTGCACTTTTATCATCGGCAAACAACTGATCCTTTACCATCAGAAGGCATGAAATGCCCTCCTGTCCCACTGCGCCTTAGCAGGTTTTCGATTCTGGGTGCCCTTTCCCACTGATCCAGATTGCTTGAGTTCCCTGAAGAGAACACAGTTTGTGATTGCTGGTGCTGCTTGGCGTTTGCCAACATGTTATTTCATTCTGCTATATGACTGGTGCTGGAGTTGTAGGCTATAGATGAAATTATCCAGCTTACTCACTTCCCACATGTGGAAGTGAGGTATTGAGGACAAAACAAAGCTTAGCTTAAGCTTCTGTTTCTTCTTTTCTTTCTCTTTCCTCTTTTAGGACTGTTTATGTTTGCATGAGCTGCAGGGCAACTGGAAGTGCATTAGGTGATCTAGCAAGGCACAACACCCCCCCAAATACCTGTGTGCTTTACTTGTGTCTCCTTTGAACTTTTTGAGGAAAAAAAGTCAGAGATATGATGGGTTAAAAATTCACTATTTTGCTTTACACCAGATAACATTCTGAGTAATTGCACCACTCTCAGATAATTTCATTGAATGGAGAACACATGGAGGATGAGATCTGGCCATGCTTTGGCATAGCGTACAACAAAAGCATCCGCAAGAAGAGATCTTCTTCTCTGCAGTGAGCCCATGATGATTTTTAAATAAGTATTCCTTACTGGGTATTAAAAAGGGCTTTCCACATCGATACTTTAAAAACCAGGAGGGACGTTTTGAAAGCCTATTTTTTTGGGCTGTTCAGAAAATTTTTGCAGAAGTTTTATGAGCATGTATGGAACATATACGGTGAGGAATACATCAAAAAATCTTGCAGGTTTAATTTTGGGGATTAAAGAATAAGCATCATGGCATTTAGAAATAGGCTAACAATTAAACCTGTCATCTAAAAGATACGAAAATCTTGTATCTTTTGTGTGCTGATGGATGACATGACGACGAACTGTAAATTTTATTAACTTTAATGTTATCACTCATTCAAGATAAGGGGCAATAAATTAACTGTGTTCTGGAAATCAACAAGGTATAGAAAGATTTATCATACCATTTCCGAGATGCGGTTTGTGGAGCACTGGTTGTACATCAATTACTTGCTGGCGGTCTTCACCCAACACGTTGGATTACAGTGGCTATAATGCAGGATGGATCTAACTCCTACAGAAAGCAGAAGTGGATATAGTGGATGTAGTGGACTGACCTAACTCCCGCAGTAGAAGCTACCACCACGACCCCTGCGACCCTGCCTGCAGCGCAGGGCAAGCGGTTGAACTTCAAAGGAGAGGGCAGTCACTACAAACAGATCTGAGATTTTCAGCCAAGTTAGGAAAAACACTGAGCAACAAGTATTGGGATATTAGGGAGCAACCATACCCAGAGAAAGCTCTCAGCACAGGAAAGGGGGTTAGTGTTTTGGCAACCTCTCCCTGTGGAAGGAGCCTCCCCATCCCAAGGGTCATGTCCCCAGGCTGGCCAGAGGCATGTTAGCAGGTGGCTGGAGCTGTCCTCCTCCACCCAGGTGGTCCCCCTCTGCTCTCCCACTTCCAGAGAGACTCCTCTTGCCATGAGGGCTTCTCGTTGGACTTGATCCCAAATCCACAGTTTATAGAAAGATTCCTGCTAAGGTCAATTGCTTTGGTTTGAGTCACTGCGTGGAGGAACTCTTGCATTTTGGGAGTTCACAGTGGGGTCTGGAGCCTCCATCAGGTGTCAAGAGAGGTGAGGGGGACGGTGACAGGCATGGCAATGCCCGTGAAGGGCCAGAGTTGGTTGAACTCATTCTCTACCTTCCCCCTCCTGCATTTTAGGGATTTTTATGGAAAACACATTTGTAATGTATTCGATTGCATCTATGCAGGGGAGAATTAGATTGGCATAAAGGTAAACAATTGGCAAATTATTCATAACTCAAAATCTGCCCAATGTCTTTTTGTTCCAAAACTTTAGAAATTAGAGACTGCTCACCAGATGTTATAAAAGAAATTACTAATTTAACTGCTAAACTGCTAAAAGGCTCACTCTGGTAATATTTTCCTGCAGAAAATGTCTGTGTCTTGTTAAATGTTTATTGAATACTGTAATTATATTACATTTGCTGTTAAACGATATTGACATTTTTGAATAAAAAAGGAGGTTTTTTGTTGGGTTTTTTTTTTTTTTTTTAATC
>VUYV01000003.1:10614385-10748616 GCA_008711295.1 Anarhynchus alexandrinus
AATTCTCCGCACTCTCAAAGAAAAAAGCTTTCTGCCAATGTTTTTCTCTGTGTATTATTTTTTCAAAGTAGCTCCGGCTTTTGTAGCACCAGCTATGATTAAGTACCAGGACTTTCTCACTATCAGCAAATGTTTAAAGGCAAGTAACCAGCAAAGCTTCAGCAAGCTGATGGCTGGTGAAATAAGGATATATTTAGCAATGGAACAGCTGTTTCTTGAGCAATAACCCAGCTGTTTGGCTTGGAGAATACCTGTTAGAGTTATTAATCATATTAAAAAGTAGAAAAAGAAAACCCTTACTCTGGAAGGCATGAAACAGAAATTTTAAGGGCTTTTTTTTTTATAAAAAGGTGGCTTTGTCACTATAAGGACTGTAAGAAAAAGAAAAGGGGGAAAGTGGTTGGAAATCTTTTAGAAGTCTATAGGTATTTAAATAGATGCACTTAATATTGCTGCCAGCTACCAATCAAGTCTCTTTTCCTCATTTACTGGATGATGGTCTTGTAAAGTACTTGCAAAATTCTTTGTATCATAGTGTTTTCCGTATCCATTCCCTCCCCTAAATCTTTCTGTTGAATTACTGGGAAAGGTTCAGATGTGATGTTGGCTAACAGCACCGCTCAGCATACATTTATTTTTTCCCATTTCCCATTGGGTAATGGAAGACAGAAATTTGGCTCCCTTTGGCCTTGGGACCTATCCATAACTCAAAGAATGTGATTTCTACTGCAGGCTAGAGTAAGGAATACGTATAAAATCCTACCATCTAGCTGGAATGTTAAAGAGAGACTTTCTTTTACAGGGTTTCCCCGTCACGCAGTAGATTTAATCAAGAGAACCAGTCAATTACAGCATGCTTGTGCCGACCAGACGTGATACACAACTCAAGTATTTAAATTGCAACTTGTGCTATAAAGGTGTTGCTGGCTGGGAACATCTTCAAAAGCACAAGTTTCCTTGTATGCAGATAGGACCAAATCCTGACTGCTGTACATGCATAAACAGTAATTCTAGTGGCTCCATTGCTATTCCATGTGGTCCTACACTGCACAGTTGGAGCCACCACAAGAAAGACCTGTGTACGTAGAAAGCACGGCCTCTTTGGACAATGTATTAATTCACTAAAAAGTGGACAGACACATTTCTTTTGGCTAGGTTTCGGGGATTTTCTGACTTAGAGTCTTCTTTTGCTTTATGTCTCTTTAAAGAATAAGTAAACTCCAATCTTTTCAACATCTCAGACCTGAGCTACTTTTTTCAGCTAGAACTGAACATGGCAGGTTTTTTTAAGCAGAATGCAATATTTTGACCTGTCAAAATGAAATGTTTCATTTAGGGAAATGTGAATCAGAGAATAAAGGCAATCTAGTCAAGATGTACTTTTTTATATATATCATCAATTTTTATAAAACCGTCCATATGAACAGAAATGTATCCGTCAACAATGAAAACAGCTCAGACTTCCATCAAAGAATTGATTCGTGCACTGAAGGCTACATGGACTATCATAGCTAAAGTCTGCTCCCATTTATCGAGGTTTACATTTTTTGTATTGGAGTAATCTGCCTGATGTACTGCAGAATAACTCGAGGGTCTGGCACCGTTCCCTCCCAGCCTCACGTGATATAGGATGAACGTGCACACTTTTGCCCTGGGGCTGGACATACATCCCTTGCCTCACTGGATATAAACTTACCTTTCTCCTTGCAATCCTGTGACTTTTTCACACTTGAGAAGGTTTTTGGGAAGGAGGCAATCAGGAGAGCACATTGTGAGCCCTTTTTTGGCCACCACCAGCATTAACCTGCCAGTGACTCCATGGCATCTAGCAGATACATCGCTTCAGCAGCTAAGTATATGATAAAAATGTACCTGGGCTCAGTAAATACTATGCCAAGGTATCGTGTCCGTATACACACAAACAGCTCAGTAAGACAAATCAGCACTAATACTAAGATTATTTTATAGATCAATGGAATCATTCTTAGCTTGCAAAAGGCATTTGTGTTTTCGGATTCTCCTTTTCCCCCAGATCAACACCATGATCTAGCTTGCAGTTCTTTCACTGCAAGGGTTTGTTGCAACCCAAAGAGAAGACAAAACTTGCATTGCAGGCAATGCAAAGGCCCACATTAATTTTAGACGTGTCGGTGGGTGGAGTTTAAATCTGATCCTTATGCTCAGGATGCTGAAGAGTCGTGGTTTATCCAGTAGTGATTTATAAGCACTGGCATTATACTACTTCATGTAAATGAAGTAGTATAATGAGCCAGGGAAATGTAATGAGCCAGGGAATGTAATGTAAAATGTAAATGAGCCAGGGAAAAGGGTGCCATAGAAAAGACAGCAGTCAGTGAGGACCAAAGCTTGTCTCCATCGTGCACTGTGTTGTTCCACATCCCTTTTCAGGGTTGTACGGTTTCATCTGAGGCTGCAGGCCCCTGTTGCAGAGAAGTGAGGTGGGACGAAGACATGCTTTTGCAGCGAGTACCAGAGGCCCTGGCAGGCTCAGTGTGAGTCTCCCGCTGGCTTCTGGAAAGGGTGTCAGCCACAGGAATAGCAAAACTGGTCTCAGGGTATCACCGATAGCAACAGGTCTGACATGTTGGCTGTTTGTCCATTTTTTTCTCTCTTAGAGGAAGATTAAATGCTGGATATAATCCAACACTGCACACTGTGTTTCTGCAGCTCTAAACAGGATATAGGAACATAAGTGGTTTGGAGACATGCCGTCCCTTTCTCTGCAGGTAGGTGTCCATCAGTGCTGACATTGCACAATGTTTTTCCTGGGTTGACAGTGGAATTGGAAATGTGGTTTGTAAACTGAAATTTATCATGTCGATGGCTTACCAGAGAGGTTTTGACAGCCACCTAGGATTGAATGGTCTTAATGATAAAGGTAACTTCTGAGGTACTGCAAAGCTTCATGGCTTATTCAGCAGAGAATTGAACTACCAAGTTCCTAGAGACTCTCATCTGATGCCTCCAGCAGGGCAAGAGAGAGGTGGGCAGTGGCAGGTTTGAAGCACAAGGATGCTGACTGGATGCTCAGCAGTGGTATGCCGATTGATGAGCTGCGAAGCAGACCACATCACATCGCTGCCTTAGGTTTCTTTCCTGTGTATTTCATAAAACTAAGAGGAACAATCTTGTCCGTGAAATACTGAATTGGACTGAAACTGGCCTGGAAGTTATTGGGATAAAGGGAAGAAGGAGGTTCTGACCAGACAGATAGCTCATCCCAGAAGCTTCATTTCTTTAGGGTGCCTCTCTAAAAATACTGCTTTAATGTCAATGACATATAATAAAGAGGTATGTAGATGCAACTTACACAATTCCATAATTTCTTGATGGAGTTTTAGATGTGTAGGGAAAGATCCCATGTAAATTATTTTCATATTAATTGTATTATAATAATATTATATTGTAATATTATATTTTAAGTATGAAATATTATAATAATTATAGTATTATAATTACATTTATATTTGCATATAATTATATCCATATATATGGATACACACATACATGCACAGTATAGATGTGTGTGTATATATTTTACAGAAAGATAAACAGAAAAATCTTGCTAACATTATCTACCTAAAAATGTTTAAAAAAAAAGAAAAAAAACGCTTAATTCCTTAAGTGTAATCGTTGACAAAATTCATTGTTTGTTGTTTCTAAGCCTTCTTTGCTACTCTGGAGCAAATGTAGGTGTCCATTTTTTGTGGAGATGATATAGCGTCTAAAAAAAGTTCTCAAGAACTTTATAACCAGCCCAGTTGTTACTGAGGAGCTATCCAATGAGCCAAAGGAGAATTAGGACATTTGCCAGTATGTGAAACACATCTGACAAATATCCTAGCAGAGTTCCCAAAGGAACCCTTCCCAAGGGCTGTTCAGTCTTCCTCATCCATCGTATGGAAAACCACGAGCATATATTGTCATACTGATGCGGCTGTTTGGTCTTCATGGGATGGGTGCCAGAACCAGAGGGGAATGTCTGTTCTCATCTCTGGATACTCTGCAATTGTCTGCCTACATGCCAGTCTATCAAGAGACAAATAGTAAAGAATATTTAAAGTTATTGCCATAACATAATCCATATTTTCATCATCTGTAAAATGACATCTTTTCTGAAGTTAGGCATTCCAGAAAATTAGCCCTATATTAATCCTTGAGAAAAATTATTAATTTATCAGTAGTTTTAGCCCCTTTTTGTCCACATATTTCCAGGCTGATCACAGTTGGAATGTCATTTTGCAAAACTTTATATTTGTGCATTGATTTCTAATGCACAGCATTTGCTGTTACCTTCTTTTTCACTCATTGTTGCTGGCTGGTTGAGAGCACTGCTTCTATTGCCTGGCTGGATCAGGACACAAGAATTCCTTGTGAAACACTCACAAACACATCTCTGTTAATTACATTAGAATGGGAACAGAATAGTCTCCAAATGGTGTACATTTATTTTTAAAAGACTGTACCTTAGTAGCATTTATTAAATCTCTGCCCCCTCGTCTAAATTCTAACAACATTTCATTAGTGTTAGGCTTCAGGACCCAAAGCTTTGTTTTATATACAGTTACTAAGTATAGCTGAATCCAAGGAAAAATATACTAGAAAATAGAAGGCGCCAACTGTTAGGAGCTTTTTTTGCTTGGGAAGATTTTATTCAGATATGTTTCTCTTGTCATGAAGAATACAAACATGCTTGCTTGAGCAATGCCATCTGCAGGCTTTCTAAAGACAGTGATTTCGTTCCTTCAGGTCTCCGTTCTTCAAAGACTTAAATCCATCCTGAATCTTACACTTTGAGTTTGGTCCCGTTGACTTAAACAGGACTACCTACCAGTAAAAGAGGTAAGCAGTAAGAAAAGACCCTGTTTGCCATCCTTTGCCAACAGACACATAGACAGATAGGATGTGCCACACAAACGTGTATTGACCAGCAAGATGTTTGTCTGCCTCCTAACTTCCTACTGCTGGCATAAAAATCCTGCCAAAAGCAGCCTGTCATGCCTGACTCTCAGAAAGGAGAAAAAAAAGTCCCGTCCCTTTCAGTCTCTGGGGACAGTAATCCCCAAACTTCTTCAGAATCAGAAATCGAAAATGAGGACTCATCTTGAACGGTGCAGACAACGGGCAGGTTTCGTGCCTCTCTCTCCCAATAAGCCTGTACGCAAGGGGGTCAGCGATTGTGACCGTGCAGTTCAGCTCTTTCCCCAGTTTAGCTTGATGTAATTAAGGATGTTTTTTTTTCTTTTTACCTGATAAGTGATTGCACGCTCTAAATCTTGTCTATTTTTTCAACTATTTTAGTTAGTCTAATAACAGACAATACCTCTCTCTACACACCTGGTCTTGGTTATACCATTAGACCGTCATAGCTACAACACTACTGATAAAACATGATGCATCTAAAAAATAACGCATCCATTTTTTTCTTTTAATTTTCTCATAAAGTTGAGTGAAATGTCAACATTTTTAGATTCCTTGAGTACCATGAGCAAAAGCAGGATGTAGAAATGCTGGTGGTCTGATCCCTAATTGGTTTAAAGGGCAATAAAGATAGATTGTTTCTTTTATGACGCTGTAGTCACTTTCTTTTCCTAACTCATAGTACTAATCTCTCATAACACTGATAGTTGTGCATGGGTTTGACTCATTGAAAAGGTCCTTATAAGGCTTTGTATCTCCAAAACAGCTTTCTCTTAGTACCTACTTTTTCTTGGAAGAATCTTTTTCATCATGTCATGCAAAGTCAAAAATTAGTCAATTCCTCTTCTTAGCACTCTCAGCCATTACATCGGTGAGCTGGGAGGACCAAGGCATGCATGATATATTATTAACTGCATTAACATTGTATTGTTAGAAGGAGAAAATGATACACAATCCCTGAAGTCAATGGGAAGACCACTGGAAGTCCAGAGAAGGTCAAGCTGTTTACCCATTTTCAATTGTTTTGTAGGCACTGGGACAGAGGCAAGTTTGCATCTGAAATGAAGTGCAGTACACAGAACAAATATAGACCAGACATGACATCAGAAAAAGTGGATGGAAATAACTCTTCCTCTACTGAAGATATTTCTGGGAGAAGGTCCTGCTAAAAATCCACACATAAGATCTTTAGAATAGGTGTTGCTGTCTCCAGCACCACAGCATTTGCTGGGAAAAGCAATTCAGTGCTTTTGGTCCGTGATGGAAGTAATAGGAAGTTAGTGGAGATTTAGGATGTTTCTTTGAGGAACAGGTCTCCATAAGAGCCAGAAAAAAAGAGATTTTTTGAAGGCACTGAAACCAGGTCAGTACAGAAACTGATCTCTGAAACTGTCTCTGGTTTGGATGCAGCAGGTGTAAATCAAGCCTACAAGAATAAATGAGATGTCTCTGGGTCAGGTTAGGTTTATGTTGTAGCTGACGCACTGACAGATAACCTAAGGATAGAATTTTAAAAAAATCTGTCTTTCTTGCTTTAGGAACTTCAAGTATGAATGCTAAATCTGACCTAACATTAGCCCTGCCTCCAAAGGTCCTTTCCCAACTAAATCATTCTGTGATTCTAAGTATGATCTTGTTATGCTGTAGTGTCTTTTGCAATACTGGTGAGTTATAAAAATTTCCAAGTTACAAACATTCTACATTTTGAGGGATGGTTTGTGTTCAGGAGCCTATAGGATGGTGGCTTGGGCAATAGCTTCATCAGATCCTATTTTGGTATTTTATTGTGCACGCTCCCTATCACAGAGTGGTTTTTTAAGTCTTGCAACCAAAATAATTAATTTTTGCAGCTTCTCATCTCCTCTTTTCTTGTGTTCATTTCACTACATATTGTAAACACATGCACAAAATGAGCACAGTTTACAATTCCTCATTACTAATATTACCTACACATAGACAGCTATCCAGCAGTTGTGCTCTTTCTTTATAGAAACACAACTGTAGTCTTTAGAAAGCTAATGCTGAGCCTCATTTCTTTCTTTCAAGACTTGGAAGGACATATAAATCATCACAATGGGAGCTAGTAAAGACCATATTAATCCAGTATCAACCTGATGTAAATACTTCTTTGACCCATCAGCGAGCCATCAGCCCGCAAACCATTATGCTCTCTGATTATCCTCTAGTATTGCAAAGCTATTTTGGCTATAGAAGCGCCTTTCACCTGATAGTGTGGTATCTTTAGGCTCTTACGTAGGAGGGTGGTCTCACGGTTACAGCATGGGGCAAGAAGACAGAAGAGCTTGCTTCATTCCCAGCCCCCACCCAGATTTTCTGCAGGACTTCAAACAAGTCATCAGAGGTGGTGGAACTGGATGAACAGTGGAGAGAGTTGGCCAGAGTTCAGGATGCACAAACTCTGTGAGGGTAAGAAATGAAGGAGGCAAAGTTTTCTCTGCCTTGGGCACCTACTCTCCTTGTCTTAAAATAATGGGATGTACTTTACTGTTTCTCAAGATGATATTTAACTATCTCATAGTTCTATCACTATAGTACAGAAATGTTTTCTAGATTGCACCACATTGGTGGCTTTCTATGAACTTCTGTAGATAACTGCATGTGCCTTTTCCTTGTCGTTTTTCTTCTTCTTTTCAAGTTATCCAGGAAGCTCTCAAGAATCTTTAGACCTATCACTCCAAAATGCACTGCATTTTTTGGCATCAGAAAGATGAAATGCCTGAATCCAGCAAATTAACATTTCACCCTTGACAAAATAAGCTGCACCGTTATCAGAGATTTACATACTTATTCATTGCTATTGCTCGCATAAATATATACATGGGTTTTTTCCTCAGTGCTTTTACAAACCTCCAAATGAGGCTGATTCTTTGTGCTGAGAGATTCAATTGTTGGTATATGTTTTCCATGGGAATGATGAAAGCCAGCTAGAATTACTGCTGAGTGAACTAGAGCAATCCAGGATTATGATGAATGGGAGTAGTGAATGATCAGTGACTGACATAAGCAAAACATTATTGAGTTTGAAGTGCCTATAATTAGAGGGACATGATACTTCAACTGAACATTGCCATGTCAAATATGGGACAAATACGATATTCATCTTTAAGTACTGAAAGGTTTTGAGCAAGAAATCAGTTAATGACAAAATGGTGTGTGGTTCTTACACAGCAAGCTAATTTGCCCATTGCATAGCTTCAGCAGAACAGGGCTCATTTACATCAGGGCTGAATTTGGCAAGTGAGAACAAAAACATTGTGAAACGTTCCTTTGGAGCTTGAGTTGACCCTGGTCACATGCAGTCCTCCCATCCCATTACAAAGTTTTGGTCTCATCACTAATCAAGAAGTGACCCTTTTCTCCTACAGCTTCTCATACCTGCTAGGCTCCACTCTGATATACCTCAGGAAACATTACTCTATGCTCAGGCTGCTGCCTGGAAAGAACTTATTTGGCCCTTGAATTTGAATCAATAGCTCTTTTTTTATTATTATTTCTTTGCCCAGTAGAAGATACAGCTCACAGACTATGGGGTGGTTATGTCAGGATATATCAGGCAGCAGCTGGAACGCTTACCACTAAGGGTAGTATTTACAGAGCTGATGATCATACTTAAAAGGATGTGACCCATATACAGGAAATCATGGAGATAAAGAAACCCTGTTTTTCTAGTAAAACTCATTTCTAGTGAAATCTAAGAGTTTCTGAGACATAACTCAAACCTGATTGTGGGCAAGAGTAGGTAATAATAGAGCATCGCTTCTGGAGGAGAAACCAAGCAGGTCAAAGTAATTGGCTTTAATTAGAGGAGATGGAAAGTAGACAGAATACTGGGTTTTGAAGGCAGGACATTGGGAGTGCGGGTCTTTACCTCCTGTACAAAGCAGTATGTATAATCAGAGTACGGGTGGCACAGAGTGGATCTTAGGTTCACCTCAGTTCTCATTTCCTGAGGTTCTCTTGACACCACTGAAGTGTATTAAAGACAATCTTCTCTGGCAGTATTTCAAGAGAGAAGGGATATTATGAAATGCAGCAAGAGCAGAGAAAAATAAATGATCATCAGTAATGTCCTTTTAACATTGTGTGTGTAGAGGGGGAGCGTGAGCATACGCACACATGTAAGTAATCTGGATTTAAACTGATTTTTAGATTAAATGCTGTCAGATGCACAAAACAAACAGAAAAAAGAAATGTTTCTGTTCTGCACTGCCCACATTTGGGTAAGCTTGGCTGGTAACAACTATAAGTAAAAAAAAAAAAAGCAATTTTCATATTGGTGCTGCTCCTTTAGGAGAAATGACTGGTAACTGGTTGTGGTGTTTCATACGGGCCTTGTTGCATCTCTTTTCCTTTGCCTCTCTACAGGAAAACAGAGCAGGGCCAGCACACTGTATATATTAGCAGGTTAACATACTGGGCCATACTTGCACTTTATTGTAAATGTTTTTGGTACTTCTTCTACGTCTGTGTTTACCTTGGGTATTTTCTTAGTTCACACATGTGAAATAACAGCTGGGACTTGCCAAAATATAGCAGTCAAGTGCTGTACATGTAGTAGCTTTAAAACTAACACAGGTGTCCTAGATCCCTTATGCAGAATAAACAGAAGCACACGATCAAGAGTGTGTCTAACTCCTCTCTTCTGGAAATGATGTGTCTTGAAATGCTTGATCTGACAACTGCTCTGGTCTCTCAAGAAAGTTGCATCACATGGGTGAAATGCTGTTGATTTCTACAAACAAGTACACCATCTTTTATTATTTTTTAATAGAAATGTAGTATCATAACCTGAATCTACTGATTTCCACCCTGTTTCTTTTTTTCAAAGGAAAGGCAAGTACATTTAATGAGCTCAGTTCACTCCTGGGTCACACCAGGAGCGGAAGGACAAGACCTCCATCACTGGAAAGACCACCCAGAGAGGAGAAAGCTGCGCTTGCCCAGGAGGGAGGTAAGGCAAGAAGGTCCCTCCGGTTTTCCTCCAGAGCCCAAGCCACGAGTACCAGCAGCCTCACCAGCAGAAGCCCAGGGGCCCTGGCCGTGCAGAAGGGGCCTGTTTCTTTTCAGTGTGAGTACACCTCATTTCCTTTGGGCTGGCAAGGCTGTCTGCGAACAAGAAATTACAAAGGCAAGCAGCTGCTTGGCTTTTTTTATGGTGGATTTTTCTTTTGTCGAGAGTTTTGGTTACCGTGATTTTACATTGTGCGCCTGTTTCTCTACCTGAAAGAGACATAAAATAGGATGCGATGGCAGCGACTATACACAGAGGGGGAACTTGCCATGGGTTTGCACAGCTGTAGCCAACTGGGATTGAGTAAACACTCAAGAATCCCACTGATAGCGCACCAGAGGAATGGGAATTCAGGACAAAATTCAGGGAATTTTGTTCTCAGAGCAGTTTTGGCTCCTCAGAGATGACATACATGAAAGCGGCATGCCTGTGGGGACACCTGTGCCTGCGTAGCTGAGTGGAAGTAGATAAACAAGCCCAGGCACATACAAGAAAGAAAAGCACCTGGTTGCCTCCACTGAAGTGGTATTGCTGTGCAAGGATAGCGTTCAGAGCAGCATCCAAAGTATTATAAGTGAAGACACTCACTTGGCAAGTTCACTCAATAGGAAGTTGTGTTTTGCATAGTAATTTCATTGACCTACACTTTCTCACGAATGTGTATGATTCATATTGTCTGTAAGGACAGAAATTGAGCTGTCAGAAAAGAACCGTCAATTCGTTGGAATCAATGTACTCAGTTTAAGAATTTGTGAGACCCGACAGAGGTTTCCAATACTAAAACCAGAGCTAATTTTGACAAACGCATTTGCATTATTAGCTCCAGCATACAAGATCCTATAAAAATATCTGGGGTTTTGCCGTCAGAAAAATAAAAGCTGGGAATTTATTTCTAATTACAACATGAAAATGTTTTCCATAAAGAGTATAAAAAAATTACCTTAGAAAGGGATAATTATGTAAATATCCAATGCCAAAAGACTTGTTTTCACTGCAGGGCTAATCTAAACTAAACTTCAGATGTTGCCGATAGCTGCACTTGGTCTCTCTGCCTGAAAGGTTGTCTGCTTTTTCCAGCTGTATCAGTTGATCTGATGAAAGATACTGCTTCTCCTTAGAGCCTACCTTGCTGTTTTGGTAGCTATTGCAGCTCAGTAAATCTTATGGAGTGTTTCGTCCTGACCTTTCT
The DNA here is from genome assembly GCA_008711295.1 of Anarhynchus alexandrinus. Classification (NCBI taxonomy): domain Eukaryota; kingdom Metazoa; phylum Chordata; class Aves; order Charadriiformes; family Charadriidae; genus Anarhynchus; species Anarhynchus alexandrinus. The sequence continues at coordinate 10,625,548 of VUYV01000003.1, forward strand.
GTAGAGGTAAAAGTGTCTTGGATTCAAACCTAGATTCCTGAATACTTTTCTTGTAGATAATGTAATATATTTCGTTTTCCACATTGTGCCTGGCCAGGACAGGATTAGCATGGCATTAATCGATTGCAGGAGGATCAAGTAAGTGGATTAGAGCTGCTTCACAACCGAGAAAGTTGATGATCCTGAAGGTAAACTCCCCTACTTGGGGACATGAGATGAAGAAAGCAAGGTTTAATGAACTGCTTTAAGAGAAGGGTAAAGCCAGTCTATGTCCTGGTTTCCCAGTATAATCCAGTTATCCCTTGGGATAACTATATTTTAATACAATGCCTGCTTTCTTTTTAATATGATCCTTGAAATTTCTTTTAGGCCACCTAAAACGTCATGGCTTTTTCCTTCATCAATCAAAACATATTTTTTTTAACTGCAGGATGTTTGTTCAGTAGAGCTCACTGTTTTTCTTTCATTGATTTTCTTTTTAACACGCAGTTGTTGAAAACTTAATTTTGAGTTTAGTCAGCTTTGTTCAAGATGCATTGCTGTTCCAAGTAGAATTTGTGGTATGTTTTCTGCAGTCCAATGTAAGGGACATACGGCATGATGGATGATGTTTGGAATGAAAGGCTGAATGAATACAAGCATTACCAAAGCTGCTCTCTTGATCTGAAAAGAGAAATCCATTTCTTTGTTACTTCTTGATAAGAAATTTACAGCGACACGCTGTTGGGAAAAATTCCCTTTGAAAAATAAATGCTACTTTAGATTTAGCAGTAAGAAGCAACTTGTGGTTTTTGTCTTTTGTATAAAACCCTTGTGAACATAAAAACATTTTAAAAGCGGAGGAGGGTGTGTGTTCCTATTTTGACTTTATACTCACTTATTAGTCTTTCTATGCAAAATTGCCACTTCTTTCCCTGGAAAATTTTGCTCCTATCTGTACGTAGTGCTGCCCACTAAATGTTATTAGCAAGCACTGGTTATTGCTACTTTTTTATTCCTGCCTAGGAGGGCCCACACTGTCCTCTAATGCCTGACAGATTAATTTGCTGCTTAGCAAACTGCATATAGTGGCCCAAATGCACAGTGCAAAGTTTTCAGCAAGGAAAGAATGTATTATTACTACTGGGTAATCGCCTGAAATTCAGCAATTTGGGTTTTTTCTCTTCTTCTCAGATGGGAAAAAAGTGACCAGCGTGTCCTACAACAGGGTCCAGGGAAATGTGGTCCATAGACAAAAGGGCTCTATGTTGTGGCAAAACTGGGTTTTAGGTGATATGGCATACAAGGCTTTGGTGGGAATATTGTGTCACTAACTCATCCTCTCTGTCCAGTTGGACTGCTGTGCTCTTTTTCAGAGCAGGGACCACAGCTGATTGCCTGGGTGTTCCCTTTGGCGGTGGTGGAGGAGCACATACTCTCAACAATGACTCCATGTTGTACACTTGAGAGCTGTCATCTATATTTGTACTGTACGAAAATAAGCCACAACTGCCTAAGCACCATGCTAGTTTGGGTGGGCTTTAAGAAACATGGAACTGTGGGGCACAGTCTGCTTCTCATACCCGCTGTGGAAAGCAGAGTTAAAGTAAATTTTAAAAAAGATTTGCATTGCCTCCATACTGTTAGCAACTGGAATGCTTTGGAGAGGATATAGGTGATGTTCTTTAACCAGTGATTTTTGATCTGTATTCCTACATCATTAAGAAAGTGAGCATGGTGTCAGTAGGGCTGGTGTCATGGTATCAGGTCTGTGCATCCAAAGACATGGCAGACTGGCCAGGACTGAAACCCGCTGATCCAGAAGGGATGCAGCCCTGTAACTGCAGGACGGTGACACACGGGAACCTCTACACAGAGTTTATTTTCTCTGTGTTCCTTCTCAATTGTGTGAGTATATTTGGCCATGATAAGCATTGTAACCTTTGAGAATGGAAAATACTAATGAAGTGGTATCTTTCAACACCACATTGATTTGCATGCTTAATTTAAATACTGCAGTTGCCTGCTCGGTGGCTTAATTAGTGTGGCGTGAAATTAGCATGAAAGACTGTAAGTCCCCACTGTAAAACAATCAAATAAACGATCTTTTCCACAAGCACATTTTTGTTACAACTTTGAGAAGCTAAATTCTCAGCTAGTGTGAACCTGCATGGCCCCCCGGTTCCAGATGTGGTTTTACACCAGCTGAGAATCTGGCCCCAATATGTTTCCTGCCCTAATAGTGCCGCTTGGTAAAGAAGTGATAACAGCCTTACACGTAGACAAAATGTTAGGTCATAAGGTCTCAGAGGTCCTGGAGGAGAAAACACAGCCTTCCAAGCAGTTTGAAGGCTGGAGAAGTCAAAGCACACTGATCCAACAGCATAATCTTGAAAATGCAGTGACAAATAGGGGAGTTAACTAATAGCTTTATTCTGAATTGCTGAGCACAGGCAGATTTGGCCTCCGTACCTGCAGAATAAGTTGTTAGCTAATGTGATTATCTTGCTGATAACTCAGAAATTCGCCAGGGAACAAGTTGTGCCTGAGCTGCCGCTCCAACCCTGACAGGTTCCCCCCAACACCTCTCCCTTCACATCCACACTCTCCTCCCCTTCTATCTTTCCTGGTGCTGGTTGCCTATGAGGGGTGGGAATACGTGAACTCTCCATCTCACTTGAAGAAGTGTCACAAAGAGCCAGGAGCTTCCCAAGGGACCAGCATCAGTGGCTTGCCAGAGTAGATCCTGTCACTGTCACTGATTTCAGGAGGGTTCACTGTTCCTCTCCAAAAACACATTTCTAGCCCTCATGGTTGCAGAGGAAAACCTTAAAACCTGAATTCCCAACAGCTCAAGAAACAGGATAAATGAAAAGAACCCCATTTTTTAAGTCAAAGCTGCCTTGGTTTAACTTTCTTGCTTTCCCTCCAGCTGCAGCTGAGCCCCAGGGCTGCTGCTCTCTGAACAAGAGGCAGCTGCCGGGGCCAGCGAGCGGAGCTGGGGCGAGCTGGGTCTCTCCTTCTTCTCCTCTTCCCTCTGTCTGCCCCACACCTGTGGGCAGATGATGAGGTGGGAAGCCCTCCAGCACCACCCCACAGCTGCAGCGTGAGGAATCAGAGGACAGGAGGGGGCTCAGTCTGGAGCTGTGCGCACCGGTGTGACGGGGACCACACAAATGAGGCTGCGTGCTCCTGGCTGGACATCACCAGACATGAGAACGTGCTGCTTCCCAGAGGCACTTTTGTCCGTGGATAAGTAAGCCCAATGCCCGCTTTCGGAAGAGGCTTTCAGATGTACCCCCGAAGAGGAAAAAGGAAGTTTTGAAAGGTGGGATCTGAGGAAAGGAAGTGACTCATGGGCTCACAGAGAGATGGGCAGGGAGCGACAGCCAGCCGAGGCAGCAGAAGCGATCCCCAACTGTGCCGAGTCGTGGGAATGGGGATGAGGAAGGAGCCTGAGGGAGCCGAGCTTCGGGAACCGCTACAGTCCTACACTCGCCTCCTGGGCGTAGGATTTTTAATGCATCCCACCCCCCACCCCTCCCCAGCCAGCTCCTAGGCTTGCCGGCGTGTCTGGCTGTGCCATGCATGTGGGGTTGGAAGTGACTCCAGCTGTCTCCCCATCCAGCAGAGCCCTGGTGGGCCCTGTGGGGTGCGGACCACCGTGGCGAGGGCGCAGCACCCCTGGCACAGCAGCCCTGCCTTCCCCAGCTGCGTGGGCACAGCATCGCCTGCCCCAGCGGTCCAGCCACAGCGGCAGCCCTTCCCAGGACAGCCCAAAGGGGAGGAAGGGCGGCTGCGATTTGGGTGAAGAACAGGAGATTTTTGCCTTCGTTTTACACTTTGCAAATAGCTGTCTTTAAAGCAGTCAGAGCAAACACGGGCAGGGTTTTATAGGGGTTCATGAGAGACGTGACATGAGAGTCGTGTTTGGGACTTTCACACTGGCCCCTTGCAGAGCTTCTTTGTCTGGGTGGACTTTTCTCCACCGATGGGATGCTCTTCTTTACCTGACTGAGGCATGAGCTCTTTTCTTGCAGCCTCTTCTGCACCTTGTAACCTGTATAGCCTCTGGCTGAACGAGTTTTCTCTCTTAATGAGGAAGCTCTAACGGTCAGGACTTTGTGAAAACTAAAGGAGGAATTTCCTGGCTTTCAAACATTTCAAACATTAATTTCCCCCCTTAATTATGATGTTCTAATAATGTAATTTTTTTAAATTAACTGATCTCCACTTGATCCCTCATGTGCAGAGTACTCAAATAATAAACTGGCTGCAACTCTGTACAGCGTCACCTAAAATGGAAGTGAGGGCAGGGATAACACGATGTCACCTTTTGTTCCCTTTGTTTATTTATTATTTATTTAGCTTTAATGACTTGTCCTATGGACCAAGTAAGATAGACGAGATGAGAGTGCTCATTTTGAACGTTGAATTAGACCCTTTTTTGCTGAGATCAGTAGTGTTACAGGACTCACTCACCAACGCAGCAGAGATGTGCACTGCAGGAATATTACCAGTCCAAGTTTTACTGGCTTTTGCTTTGTGGCATTGACTAGTCTATTTGTAACGTGTGTGTAAACAGAATTGCATATTGGTTAAGCACTTCAGGCATTGTTTAAAGCATCTTCTTCCCCAGAGGACTACAGAGCTAGAACGGGGAAAGAACTATTTCCTCCATCGCTGAGGTCACAGGAGTGGAATTAAAACAAATGGTAAGAGTTTGCTGTAAAAGCTGAAAATAACGCTCTACAATTACATCTGCAAAAGCTGTAGGTAATTATGTTCTGTGTGCACCTCCAGAATCAAAGTGTCACAAAGACACACAGCTTCTTGCAGACAGCCTTAGCCAGTTATTAGTTGAAGCTTGATTTGAAAAATGTTGCAATTAAAATCTGTGACTATTCATCAAGGGAAAGATGTATGCAAGATGTCTTTTCTTCTATGTCCAGAAAAAAGAGTGGTGTGTTGTAGAGCCTTTCCTGAGAGTTAATAAGGGTTAAGAGTCAGTTCTTGGCTACAGCAAATGGAGCTTATCTAATCTTCATTAATTTTACTTGGTTGTTTAAAGAAACAGTGTTTTCACGTGTCAGGTCTTGTTATCAGATCTTACCTTTTGTCCGTCTTCCTCTTAGGCTTTTCTGTACTTTAAGCTTTTCATTTTTTCCCCATATCTAGAAAACTGGAACTTGCATTCTGAAGATATTGACCTAGGCAGAGGCAAACAAATTATATGCAGTGTGCTGTATCATCATGCCAACTTTTCTGGGCTTTTCCTAGACTCTACTTTTGTTTTAGCCAGACCCTATTGAACTTCTGGGATAACCATTACATCAGGTAATTATGGTAAGGAATCATGACTCATACGTGATATTTTTAGCCTTTTCTGGTAAAAGTGCCTAATCATTGGGTCTGGTAAGTCCATTTGGACCAGCTGCACCATTCCTTGCTAATTTTATATTCTAGTCTAGGTAACGCTTAGTCATATCAATCAGTGACAAAGTGATTGAGAGCCAAATTGGTAGCAAGTCATACAGTATGTTAGTCCAGATTTTGAAGTACTTCTCCATGATAGTCACTGCAATCACTAACATTTAAAGTGTAGATCACCCCAGTGCTCCATGACACCGTGCTCTTCACTCTTTCATCCAAAGAATCAGCTTTTCCCCAGTGATAACGTTAGCCATCAGCACTTAAAAGGGAGTAGACTCCGACAATGGTGTGAAGCAGCCCCTGAAGCCATCTTTGTAAATAACATCACTCATGTTTTCATGCACCTAATGGTGCAACAGCAGAGCTCGATAGTATGTTCCTAAATTATTACGTACTGTATGGTATTTGTCTGCTGACATCATTTCATCCTCACCTCTAACGTGTATCTTTTTTTGGCATATTAGAACTATTGTGAGTTGTATTTATAATTGTCAGGACCAAATTTAAAAGGCTCTTCTAAGATAGTTCTATGTGTATCAAGTGTCACTGTCCAGAACTTTTGCATCAATGTGGATCTTGGTGAATCAGCAATTACTGTATTTCTTTGAAACCCAAAGACAGCTTAATTCTTACTCCGATTTTTTCATTGCCAACCCCAACATGCCTTTACTTATTTTTATGAGAGGTTATGGGCTCCCTCTGGTGGTTTTTGAAAACCCGAAAACTAGTAGAGGAACATAAATCAAAAAACCAGTAGTTTTGTGCATAAGAAGTTGTTGATCGTTTGCAGAAGGCTGCATGCCTAATTCTTCCTCAGTCTGTCACCACACTTGTTTTTAAGTTGAGCTAGTTTTTTTATTGAGGCGTTTTACTGTGGTGATGTGTCTTGAGAGAGGAGAAATGCATATTGTTCTACCACGGAGCAATGAGGTAGATAATTCTGCTAAGGGGCTGTGCTCTTATTAAGTTTCACCAGCAAAACCTGCATGTGTCTACTAGTTCTTCACCTCCTTATTCTACTAGTTCTTCATCTCCTGCATCACATTTGAAATTACTCCATAGCTATTTACGGTAGAAAAATATTGTTAAATTATTTTTTTCTTGGTAGCCACTGTGAAAACGAATGATAACATAAACAGAGAGTCAGACTCCACTCTTAAATACCCATTTTCTCAATGTAGCATTTATACCTGGAAGCTGAAGGGGAAACAAATAAAGAAAACATTGACGTCAACAACAAGTTTCTCTTTCTCCCCAGGCTCAAACACATGGATATGTCTTTTCCTGGTGAAAAGAGAATTTGTGTAGGAATGTTCCGCATTAATTCACAGCTAATTACAAACATATAGAATATGTAAGGTGAAAATTGCTTCTAATCATGTTCTGCTTCTGCGGAAGTCGGCGCTGGCTTGCAGGAGGTCTGGCGGCGGGCTAGAATTTCAGTGCAGGAGTGCGCCTGGGGGCCGAAGCCCGAACTCTGCAGCCGGGATGCTCCGATGCTGGTTGCGCATCCGCTGCATGACTGCTGCGGGAGCGTTTGGGCAGCCAGGTGATGTTCTGAGCCCAGGAATGTCTCTACGACAGTCCCCTCAGCCTTTACTATGATCACTCCCCAGGTTTTTTTTTTTCCCAGAGCGGTTGCATGCTGATCTGGAGAGAAGAACAGGGAACTTCCTTCGATCTGCAGAAGTCCAGAGGCATCAGGGTCAAACTTCCTATAGATTTTCCTGCTTTCCAAAGTAGAAAAGCTTTGTTTCCATTGTGTTTGACATAAACAATGACTGTAAGGAGGGCAAGAAGGGGAGGAGACTTAGAATTGAGAATGAGTTTTACCTGTGCAAAGGTGTGTGATTGTGTTCAAAATACCTCTCAATTACTGTAATTTTTTTTTTGTCTGACTAATTTGATCCTTCTGTCCCATTTGGTTAAAAGTCAGGAAACAAATCAGTTGCATTAAAATAACATGACTTCCACCTTTTTTATTTTGATTGTATTAAGCAGATATTATTGGATAATTTGGTCACTGGCCATAGGAAATTGCCATTTAATTTAATATTAGAGTCAAATTTGGAGTTAGAAGAAGGCTCCAAATCAGCCCATGTCATGTAATAAGGGATGAGCAAAATCCTGGCCCCGTGACAAAAATGGCAATGCTCCCACTTTTTTCCACGGAACCAGGATTTTTTCCCAAATGACTTAACTAGAAGTCTTGTTGTTCAAATCTACATGTATAATTGTATTTCTAAAATCTGTAGGTAGTTCCCATCAGATGGCCCCCTGCTTCTGAGGGTGTTACAGGTGGTACATGCATATTACAATTAGGAAACACGTGCCTTTTTTTTTTTTAATAATAATAACTTTTACTCTACCTAAGGAATGTGTTCAATATTCAAAGTCTCTGTCCTGAGTGCCAGCATAGGGCTCAGTGCTGCAAGGTGCTGAACACTCTGGCTCCCACCCAGCAAGGCATGTAGGCATGTCCTTGATCTTAAACATGGGTCTAATCGCCAGGACTTCACCAAATAGAAGCTAAAGAGCTCAGTACCCAGCAGATGCAATCCCCAAACCTCCTCTCCGTTGGTCTTCTGCAGAGCTTCCATAGTTTTGTTATAGTAATATGGTAAGAATTAAGCCAATGGCATTTAAGGTATTGTTTTAAAAATATCACACAAAGATAATACATGCTATATTGTACAGTAGATCGGTTTTCAAACTGGGAAAATGAAGGTTTCTGCAAGCTTCAGCTCCTTTGTTTTTTCGTACAATAGGGAACACTCTTGTAGCATCTTACGTGGTTTTGATTATAGCATTTGTGATTCTTTAAATATTTATTCCTCAGCAGTTAAGAAACTTGGTGAAGGGGAACTTTATAAACATTTATCATGGATCAAGTGTTCACGTGGAAAGGAAATGAGGCTCTCTTCCTATAGGGAAGAAGTACCTTTTCATAAAAGCTGTGGCTTCAATTCAGCAGAGTGTCTTGATTCAGGACAATGACTGAGCATACACCCAGCCTTACACACGTGTCTAAGTTCTCTAAAAGTCATCTAGGCTCCCCAAAACACACAGATGCTGCCCTGAATTGGCGCCTATTCCACTTAGCTGCCCATGGATCACTTCAGCAAATATTAGATGTGCCATGCGGCATTCACAGTGTGCAGCTCACCAGAAGACAGACGAGTAAACTCTCTCTTCACCACCTGAAGCATTTGTTTACTTTGCAGTGATTGGCAGTGGTGTCATGTGAAATACCACCGGGCAAATTCCATTTGATTAAATAATTATCACATATGACCAAAAAATGTACCATTACATGTGAAAACAAATTAAAACTCCCCAAATTCCCTCCACTTCCTTCCTTGCTCTGTTAGTTGCTCTTTCATAGGCAAGTGACACAATTATTGACTTTAAACTTAAAAGCTTCCAGGGTAGGTATGGTACTTGGAATTTAAAATATTCTGTGCTGATTAAAATTTTTACACAGCTTATTTAAAACAGCTTCCTCAAGAAGAGGTGGAAAGTGCATCACTTGATGGACGCCAAGTCATTTTCAGCACATTCAATCCCACAGAACTTTTCCTAGGGAGGGGCTGGAACTGCAAGGAGATTGTTTCTGCCTCCTAATGCAAATAAATAGGGTCTCTTTTTTGGTGGCCCAGTTCTTCCAGGCTCTATCTGGGCAGAATTCCCAGTGACTTTAGTGCAATTAGGACTGTTAAAAGGATGGCTTCCAGTTCTCCGAATGGTGAAAGACAATGAAAACGGTGTGGACCTTGTAAATAAATACGGTCAATCAGGTACAGACACAGCTGTGATTTAAATGGGTGCCTGGGGGCCAGGGGAGCACAGCTAGGCACCACTGGCTGCTTGCTGTGGCGTGGGATCATGCCCACACTAGCAGCGTGGTAGAAACATTATTAACACTGCCTGGTGCTGTTAAGATGGATGCACTGAGAAATCTCAGCCCCCCAGAGGCTGGTGGAAGACCCACCCCTTCTCCCCCACTTCCACTCGTGGCTGTGTTTGTTTTGTGTGCTCCTCTGCCAGCCACCCTCTGTAAAAACAGCCGAGGTAGTACATGGGTCTGGCTGGTGGGATGAGGGTCTCCTGTGATGCTGCAGTGCCACCCTCAGCTGGCAGTCGCAAAATCAGTTGGATAGAATAAAATAGGAGGAAGTTTGTAAAGAAAGGTTGGCTGGATTCTTCGGCTGGATTGGTCTTTCTCTTTAAGTTCCTTTCCTTTTTCATTTTGTTCAGGATGGAGGTCTGGCACGGCTCCTTCTGTTGTCAAAGGCAGCCCTTCCTCTGACTCGCAGAAAGAGGTGTAGTGTCATCTTTTGTGCTTTTTAGTTTTTCATCTTCTGAAGAGCTTTGTCCATCTCAGTCCTCAGGTATCTTCCAAATACCGCTTTGCAAAGGCTGTGCTAGAAGACAAGAGTTTCATTCCCAATGCTGTGCGCGTCTGCTTGACCGGGCAATTTTTCTGGACTCAGGGCAGATTTACTCTGAAAGTGGCATCACTTCACCTTGGTCAATATCTGTTGATGGTATTACTCCAGACAAGCCTGACCTACTGAAATGTCATGTTTCTCATACTAGTTTCCCAAACTAGCGAGGCTGTTGCTATTTCAGGTGGCTTAAAACTATGTGCACAGTTTGTACTTTGAATGTTTAATAAGCTTAAAACATGAAATATATAATGCAGCTTGAACTTTCTAGTGTTATTTCATCACCAAAAAAGCAAAGTCTCGAGGCTCAGCAATTGCCTTTGTCAGAATGTAAATTCCAGCATGTAATACCCGGGCTGTATGTTTCAGGAAATCAGTATTAACCTATTAGCATGCAGTTTTCCTTGGAGAAGAGCCATCTTCACACTGAGCCTGTATTCCTGCTTCAAACCTTCCTGTCACTGTTCCGTATCCACGACCCAGCCTAAGGCTGCCTTTGACGGTTCTCCAGCCATTTCCTGCATACTGCACTAGCACTAATTGAAAATTTGGGTGGCCTTGCTTATTTATTTTCCTGGAATGTAGTGGGTTATATTTTCATGGCACTTTCTCAGCAGTGCAACGTTTCAATTTCAAAACCGCTGCAATATGAGGAAAATACCCCCCAAAATTAAAAAAATAACAATAAAAACCAGCATACCTTTGATTAATTTTTACAGTAGTTCTTTTGTAAAAATATATAATGGAAAAAGAATTCAGTGTTGCTTTTGTCTCTCAAGATCAGAGGCAAGAGCAGCAATTTAAATACATGTACAAGATGATCACATGCAGACACAATGAGGCATGAAAGTTTAAATGTACAGATGCCGTGGAAATGAAAAGATAATATAACGTGTATTCTTTGCAAGTCTTGCAGAGTTCAATAGCTACATAATGTGTGCGGAGGGAAGAGAGCAGCAGCCCCCCTGCAATCTCTAGGAAAATTCCAGCTATGTCTGGATGTGCCATTGGCACTAGCGCCACACTTTGCCTCCCTGGACTTCTGCAGGAAAGTAATTCCACAGCAGCCAGGGTTCGTCTGTCGCTGTTACCCCTGTGCTTGGAGGTGCATGTGCCTGGGTATGAGTATAACTTGGGCATTAGAATTCAAGTTTTGATCAAATAGTTTCCCCAATCCCTCCCCAAAATTCCAAACCTACATAATTTTTTTTCCTCTTCTTGCCTAATTATTTTGTTTTATTGCATTTTTTTTGTGTGTTCAAAAATTAAAGGTTAGTGCAACCAAGTCAATGTCAACAAATAATATCCTGTTTGTTTTTTTCCTAACACATTAAGTGCGACTGTTGAAGTCTTTGGGGAATCATGTTTTGTTCCCCAGAATGCAGGCATAAGGAGATGTTTAACAATAAATACGCCACTAAGATGCTGATTTGTATCTCAGAAATTATTTGGAGGAAAAGTGAACTGAAGATGGAGTCTGTTTTTACCTACAGCCATACACCTGAAGGACTACCCAGCTATTTGCATTTATAGATGTTTCAGAATGGAGAAAAAACTGGAGTCCAAAAGGAAAAGAAATTTTTAAAAAGAAAATGTCTGCTTCTATTTCTGAGTTTTCAGGATGCCATTTTGGGGTTTTACCTATAACTCTGAAATTTGGAGACATTTTAGTCAAGCACCAAACATTTCCATGTAAATGAGTAAAATAAGAAAATAAGAAGGTATGGGGGTTTTTTGGTTGGTTTGTTGTGGGGTTTTGTTGTTAGGAGTTTTTGTTTGTTTGGCGGTTGTTGTTGTTTTTTTTTATCAGAGACTGTCTCAAACCAAAATGTCAGCCCAAGCATTTCCCCATTTCCATTTCCTTCTTTGGAAAGTCTAGATCTCCCCACTGGGGAAGCTGAGATTTGGAGTGGACCTCTCCAGCCTGTTCCAAATCCTATCTCCAAACTCCCTCACTATGCATTTCCCAGAGAGAAGGTTGGTTTTGGCAGTTAAAAAGTGCCGTAAGCTAAGGGGAGCGTAGCAATCGATCAAAGCGTATCTTGCATGTGCCTCGTTACACTTAACAGTGAATTCTGGTTCAACTGGATGTTACAAATTCCCTGACGTGTGACACGTGATTAAATGAACACTTCCCTTTGTATTTATAGGTGGTTAATTTTGCCTTGTAAATGTGAGCAGTAATCAATTAGGAAAAATGGGTTAAAACGGAAGAAGACGGTGCTCCCCCAGCCCCATGTCTCCCCACTGAGGGTTTCTGCCCCTTGTTGGGGATGCAGCCACACCATCAGCTCGGCGTTTGGCACAACTGAGGCATGGCACGGGATGGGAGGGACAGTGCAGTGGCCACAACGGGCACTTTTAAAAGTGGGTTTGCTGCCCATAGAGGAAATTCTTGTTGTATAATCACCGGAGCATAATCTGCTTTAGAAGATCCTTCCTCCAGGCTTGTTCCTTTACTGCCAGTGAGACAGCACCAAGGGGCGTTGGGTTTTGGTGGTTACGCTCTGAAGGAGAGAGTGGATACTTTAGCTGCAGGCTGGATCTCTGAACAATAACTAGCGACTATCACATTTGCAAATGACCGTCAATGTACTAACTGCTCTCATTTTGATTTTGTATTTTTTCTGCGAATAGTCCTTTAAAGAAAATACCAGGATTTCTGTTAGATCATGACTGATGTTGCCTTTAACTGCAGCTGATAGCTTTGGGAAATGGAAAAGGGAAATAGAAATTACTATAGCCAGTTTTCGCATGCCGTCCTTTTTCTGCTGCTAGAAATACTGGCACAAGCCAAAAAAATTGTCTAATCCTGCCCCTTGCCCATAACTGAATCATGACACAGGTCCTAAGTGGGAAAACACAAGGTTGTCAGCATAGAAGGCTAGCCCGTAGATAGCAAGAGCCAAATACAAGCCTGATACTGATAGCAATAGTCGCAGAGGGCTATAAGGCACCTTATGAACTTGCCCAGTACATCCTGCCCCGTCAGGAAGGACTGACTATAGCACCAGGAATAGCATCGTTCCTGTAAGTGCTTTATCTAGCCAGTTCTTAAAGACTTCCAGTGAAGGAGGTTCAGTCCATTTCCTAAACAACCAATACCAGTATTTTGTTGTCCCCAGAGTTCCATTTCTTCCCAATGCCTCACCTGAAAGCTCTTCGCTGCAGCATCTCCTATTTATTGTCCTGTCCCTCCCAGATATGGAAAACTGACTTTTAACCACTGCTGTGGGACTTTTATCAGGCCTTCAGAAGTGGGTGAATACTGCCCGCAAGTTGGATTTGGATGTGCAAAGCACAAGAAATAATAATAATAAACAACAAGTAGAGAGAAGACAGAACATTCATTATAACTGTATTCAGATATTGACCATGTGTATTTTAAAATGTGTGTCCTCAAGTAGGTTCTGAAAGTGTGCCTGATGGGCACTTGGCCCTTTTGGAAAAACAACCCTGAAATCTGTGATGTGCTTGAGTAATTTTAGTGCTATGACCAGTCCCACTACCGCAGTAGGGCACGCCACATGAATAAAGTGAGTCAGGGTCTTAGCTGTGGACTGAACAGGACTGAGGGATGTATAAAGCTGAGTCCAACAGGCTACTTATTGTGCATGCTTAATTTTAAGTATTTGAGTTCAGTTCTTTTGGTAAAGTGAATAATAGATCTGAATGTGTTTTAAAGTTAATGGGAACGCATAAGTGCTTTCTTGGATCACAGCCAGGGTGCTCAGTGCTTTGCAGGGCTAAATACAGATTTAACAGTCTAAATTTAGGCCCCTATGTTTTAAAACACTGACCAACATTCTTTTCAGAAACTTCTGTGGAAATTGCTGTAGATCTGAAGTCAAGGCCAAACACCTCTCTCATGGAAATGTACTTCTGTGTCTAAGAATAAATGTGAATAAGAAACATTAAAGACTAGAACTGTAGTTCATTAAAATCAAATATTGTCCAGTATTTAATTGGTTTCAGATTAAGCTGTCTGATCTGGTACCTGTGATTGTATGTTTAGGGGTAGATCAAAATCCACATTTTAATGCTTGTCTGATATATTAAAGTAATTTTTGTCTGTAAAAGGAACTTCATAATTATATCTTACTGATGTGAAATGCAGCATCTTGCTAATTGCATACAATTGTGACACTAATTTGAACATAAACTATCTAAAAAGTTAATTTTGAAAGAACAATTATACTTGGCCCAGATTGCATAGTTTAGCTAACCGCTCTTTGCCGTTCTTGTTACCTTTTCCCCACCCCTGTTTTGCAACTTTCCCTCCCTTTTTCTCCATAGGAGAATTAGAGATCAGGAGGATGGGAGGAAGAAGAGAGGAAAGAAGAAGTGAGAGACAGACAAGGAAACTTAGGAAGAAAAAAAATACAGTCAATAGGGGTTTAGAAATAGATGGAATCTTTATTTGTAATATGAAACACAAAAACCCCTGTATCATTTCCTTTAAAATAAATGTTTTTTTGCAAGTATGTGTGTACGTGATACACTTCTTGTGTTATCAGAACTGATTATTTACTGTTATGTATCAATTGCCAAAAAATAGTCCCCATCGTACTACATATTGAACAGCTGTAATGGCAAAATGGATCTGGCCCAGAAATACATGTAAAATAGAGCCATCTTCCTGCAAGAAATTGCGCATACACGGGAAATTACAAGTGGATAAGCACCCTGGTGAGCAAACACCAGTAGTGGCAAAACCCAACCGACCTTGGGCTGCTTCTCACGTCTTCTCCCTAGAGGCACGTGTCAGCAGAGCCACTGAACGGACCAAGTGAGGGAAACAACTTGGTTCCATCAAAATGAGCCTGACTGATAACTAAATAATCATTCTTTGCTACTCGGGCTGATTTTCACTAGGATGCATCGGGAAGTGCTGACTGCTACTGGAGCAGAGGTACACTCGCTGCCAGTGGAGGGGAGCAGGGGTGTGCAGGCAAGGGATGAATTGTCCCATAGGCACAGTTCAGTTCAGAACAGGAGATCTGATCCCTGCCCTCACTCAACACGATTTCTGAAGTCTGTAAAAAAATATGTAGTGAACAGCTTTCCCCTACTTATTCCCGAAAACACGGAAATGAAAGCAGTTGTGCCAGAGTCTGGTCTTGTGAAAAAGAGGGACAGAATTTGACTCGGAATTTGAGGGACAAAAACTGTGAAATGGTCTTTGAAGTGGGTTGGGTTGGTTTTTGTTTTCCTTTGAGAAGAAATGTGGCATAATTTTAAGTTGGTTTAGGTTTCAACTTTTTCCTCCCCATCCATTGTTTTAAAATACACGCCGCAGATGAAGGTTGGTTCCAAGCAGTATTTAAACTGATGCAACTTAGTAGTGACACCCTTGACAGAGCTGTAGTATACAGCATTCAGTATTTTTAGCTGCAGAAAGTAATTTAATAATTTGTTTCATTGGTGCTGTTTAGAGAAACAATGCCTCTGGGTCAGTAGTGCACAGATTCCTTGGATAGGCCTTGAAAGGGAAGAATTAGGGTGGTGTTAGCCAAGAAAGTAAAAGAGTGAGAGAATTTTGTGTACTGTTGGAAATGGTTTAAAGTGCAAAAGACTGTATTTTCTGTTTGATGTGGAAAAAGTGACTGTACGTGTTCTGGAAGAAAACTCAAAATATTGTGTGCATTAATTTATATGTTGTTTCTCTTGAAGCATACCAGAAATCATCTGGGGGAAAACACTGATCAGTAAGTTGTTTCTTTCTCTCTCGCCTTTCAGCTAAGATAAATATATTTCACTCCATAATGAAGTTTTCTGGCTTAAACTCCCAGATAATGGCCAAAATGCTGCCAGCGACAAAGAACTTACTTGTTTGAAGAAGAAATAGAAGCATAAGATTTAAGTAGATCACTTCCTGGATGTTGGTTTCACAACACAGATCCAGGTGATTTTCAATTTAGGAGGAAGCAGAAAACAGGTGGTCTTGGGTGCATAAAACACGGGAAATCTGCTTGGAAATTGAAATATCTGTATGAATTTTTCATAAAATCTATAGGAGCTGCCAGAAGCCAACATCTGCAGGAATGTTCCATCGATGGGTCAGGAAAATAAAGGGAAGTGGAACCAAGGAGGTGAAGAAAGGTTGTGCAAGGATTATAGATTTGTTAGAGCAGGCCAGGACAGGTTGGGCTTCTTGGCTCTGCTCCTGGTACTACTGCCACGGCTTTGGCAAGTTACTGATCTCCGGTTCAGAAGGCACCTCTCATGGCCATGGAAACAGTCCTCTTAATTTCAATCAATCAGGCTTACATTAAGTACATACAGAAAAAAGGGAGGAGCTGGTGAGTTATAAATCAGGTAGCTTCAGTTTGTGGAAAAGTCAAGCAAACTATCTGTAAGCATTAGAAGACAGACAGACAAGTAAAAACGAACATGGATTTGTCAAGAACAAATCCTGTTAAACCAATCTGATTTCCTTTTACAATAAGGTAACAGGTGTTATACAAAGGGAAGAAGTATTAAAAAGTCATGTATCTTCATGATACACCCATCTTAAGGGTGGTAAGGCACTGGAACAGGTTGCCCCGAGAGGTTGTTGAGGCCCCATCCCTGGAGGTGTTCAAGGCCGGGCTGGACGGGGCCTTGGGTAGCCTGGTCTAGTGGGAGGTGTCCCTGCCTATGGCAGGGGGGTTGGAACTCGATGATCTTCAAGGTCCTTTCCAACCTAAACCATTCTATGATTCTATGATTCATTTTAGTAAAGCTTTTGGCCACGTTTCTCAAGAATATGCAAAGACAATATGGTCCAGATTGAAAATCCCATGGGGTGAGAAAAAGCAGGGCTAAAGAAGAGTTAGCAAAATGGGGCCACTGTCAAAATGGAGAGATGTACTGAAAGAGGTTCCTTGAGGGTCTATCCTGTATTTGATACTACTTATAAAACATCTGAAGAACAGAATAGAGACTAAGCTTGTTACACTTGGAAGTGATAGGAAGAAGAGAGCAGCTAAAAGTGTGTTGAGAACAGAATTAGAATTCAGAGGGATTCTGTCAAACTGGGGAATTTTTTTTTGAGAAAAACACAAAAGGTAGTATTCAGTAGGTGCAAGTATGGTCTATTAGACATAGTATCATCAGTTCTCCAGATACAGGAAGGGGAAAAGTAAACAGGATTACAGTTGCATAGAAAAAAATGTAGAGTGAATCACAGGCTAAACACGAGTCGCTGCTGTTATGCTGTAGTAAAAAAGCAAATGCCATATGAGGGGGTAGGAACAGGAAGACAGGCTGCAAAATAGGCAAAGCAGTTATTTTGCTCTGCTAACCCATGGTAGGACTTCAATTTTATTTTTTCCTTTTTTTAAAATGTTTTTCACCTGGAGCATGCTTGGCTTGGGGCACTGCACTTCCAGAATGACATTGCGTGACTGCAGAACAGTGAAGCTGAGATCAAGCTTGATTACTAGTCCAGAAAACATTAAATATCAGGATACTAATGGGACTGGTTGGTTTAATGAAGAAAAGAACATACAGGGGATAGACCCTTTAAATATGTAAAACGCTGGTACAGGGAGGCAGCAAACAGTCCCTTCTCCGGGCCCAGCAAAGACAGACCTTTCACTAACAGACTGAAATTGCAGTAGGGGATATATTCAGGGTGTATATTAGAAAAAAAGACCTTTAGTGATACGGGTAGGGAAACACTGGGAAAGATTGCCTGAGGAGATGGCAAAAGCACCATACTGGGAAGTCTTTAAGAACAAGATTGAAAAAACAGTTATGTTATAACAAAGGAGTAGTTGATTTTGTTTTGGGGCAAAGCAAAGGACTACAAGGGGTGATTTCTTAATGTCATTTTCAACCTTATGCTTCTTAGCTCTTTTCTGTTCCTTAGATTTCCTTGGTTATAATATTCACCTCACGAATTCAAACAGAAGTAGAGAAAGGTCTGGTTTGGACATCCACATGTCAAAAAAGTAAGGCAATAGTTGCAAGCTTAAAGGCATTCAGAAAAGAGAACAGTTCTGGAAAGGCAGTTATACAGTGCAGAATCAAAGTTTAATCCATACAGTTTATCAAGAGAAGGTGAAGGAATAAATCTGCTGTATTTTACAAACGTCTTCAAAAGGAAGATATTTCTGTTAACAAGAAGCAGGCTTGCAATGGACAGATGCTGCAGCTAGATGAATTTACCTTTTCAAACATCATTTATATTTCTATCAGTTATTTTTGACGTTAGGGTAGCATGGTACATGTTAGGGTAACCACGGAGAAATCTTCAAAAGTGCACTGATGGATTTGCCATTTCTCCAGTTCATTAAAATAAAATGAAGACACCTTTCTAAGAAACAACTACAGAAAGAGCTTGGTGTGGGAATCGCTGGAGGAAATTCTACAGCTTTCAATATTCAGGTTAGACAAGATGATCATAATAATCTCTCTTGGCTTTCAAATCTGTTTACCCAACTTTGTAGAGAGATGTAATGTTTACAGATCACTGTCAAATCTGCATAAATGGATTAGCAAAAGGCATGAATGAGCAATTACTCTTGTGACCTCTATGAGGTATAATACTTACTATTTACCAGCTTATTATATTACAACTTGTCATTTCTTTCCTCAGTTTTAACAGCATAGATTAATCTCTTTAACGGCATCTGGAGTTGCATGGAGTAATATATTTATATTAGCAGTATTATATATGACAGCAAATATATACTATATATTATGGTATATACATTATAAGCTATATATATGAGATATATATATAATAATAGCGCGAGTTTTCCTCCTTTTGTTCTAAAGAGATGTGTGGGGCAGTGTTTCTTTTCTCCAGTGAGTCAAATCTACAGTCAGTCACCGTCACCTTTGTTCTGGAGTCACCGAAGGGGTAGGTGATAGTTACCACATGGTCACCACACATCAGCTGGGAAACCCACCCACGATAGATCCAACAAAGTGCAGCACACGGGAAGTTCTTAATCGACAATATTATCCAGGGCCCCTGCAGATCGTGAGTCCTGGAAGCTGCTCTTGGCAATTGGAAGATTTGCCTACATGGATGCCTGTGAGGAACCTACATACACCATTTATAAAGCCTCTGTCGTTGCAGAGTTTGGCCTGGTTGTGCTGTTCTGACAGGTTCCCCAGGACCAAAGTCTGGATAAAACCACTGCTGAGCAGCTGTTTAGAAACAGCAGGTTAAAAACCTCTAAAAGTGGGGGGCTATGTGACATTTTCAGAAGCAAAATTCCTTGCGCTTTTTCTCACTTCAGCTGACATTGGGGGGGGGGGCTCTTCTCAAGTTCAGGCTCCCTAACAATTCACCTCTTTAGGGTATTTGCATTTACAACAGAGGTGAAGATGCAGCCAACTCCGCAACAGAACTTCAGTCTGGCACTGCAGTTTGCCACTGAACTAAATCTAAATTCATGGTTGTTAATTACAAAATCTTCTGGGGAGACAGCTGCCTTTACGGACCCCCACTAAAGTCAAGGGGGTTTTTGGGGACAGGTACCCACTCCCACAGGGCACCGGGCAGGGCTGGGACCTGGGCATGCAGTGTGCTGGGTGGGGCTTTCCGTATCAACCAAACCTCTCAAGGTGGGGGTTTTATTTGGCACATCTAATGACAGGCGTTTAATGAGAAAGTGCTAACAAACTGTCATGGGGAAAAACATAATTTTGAAACGGGTGACAAATAGATACACTTTTTTTTTTTTAATGTGATGCCAACTTCACTCTTCTTAGATGACAGAAGAGCTCTCTTTCTGCATTGGGTATTAGCAGAAAACTGTGGAGTCACTAGTAACAACTGTGGAGATAATTAGAGAAAAGATAGGTACCGGACGCTCTCATTTACAAGTATTGCTTACGAGTATCTAAAGGATGGAGGATGGAGCCAGACTCTTTTCAGTGGATCCCAGTGACAGGACGAGGGGCAACGGACACAAGTTGGAACACAGGAAGTTCCGTTCAAATACAAGAGAAAACTTCTTTACGGTTAGGGTGACAGCACACTGGAACAGGCTGCCCAGGGAGGTTGTGGAGTCCCCTTCTCTGGAGATATTCAGGACCCGCCTGGACGTAGTTCTGAGTAATGTGCTGTAGGCAATCCTGCTTTAGCAGGGGAGTTGGACTAGATGATCTCTAGGAGTCTCTTCCAACTCTGAAAATTCCGGGATTCCATGATTTTCTCCCCTGAGAGATGCTGTGCAACAATTTACAGAACTCAGGAGTCAGAAAAGTGCTCTTTATTCATGTGACGAGATATTACAGCCTACTAATTTAACTTGGGCGGCTTTAACTTCTGGGAAAAAAGTGAGGAAAATTTATTGGCCATAACGCTTTTTATGGTGCTTAAGTTCTTTAAGGTTTTATGAAAGGTAATTTGTTTTCCCGCTTATGTCCTGGTTTAGGTCTGGTTTGGCAAAACTTGAGCAACAGATTCTTCCTTCTGTGTTTTCTCTCTGCTTTTCCTCCCCTTTCCATTAAGATTTTGTCCAGACTTGGCTTTCGCCACTGAAAATTTTGAACAATCCCAGCAAAAAGGGAGATGTCCTGGCCCTTTCCAAAAGAAAAAAGAGCCGGTGTTCAGAGCCCTCATCCCCAGGCAGAGAGCATGTTTGGTAAGAAACATTTCTACTCCTTCATTGGAAAAGGGTGACCCACGTCCATTGCTGAGCCTCACGCCGCCGCACCAGTTTTTTGCAGTTGTAAACCACCGGTTTTGTTATCATTATTTATTATTGCTGTCGTTGTCGTCCTGCTTGCCGTCACCACCGCTGTTATGACAATTTTCTTCTTCCCTCGCCCCTCTTTCTGCCAACGCACCAGCTCCCACCACCCTCCACGCCTCCACCTCAGGGTTAAGATGGCGGACGGGCGCGGGAGGCGGCGCGCGCAGGGCGGTGCCTGTAAGGGGGCGGGACGCGAGGCTCGGGGCCCCGGCGGCCGCTTCCCGCCCCCTGGCCTCGCTCGATCGCTCTGCGCTCCATCGATTTTCTCGGGCAGCGACTGGAGGTGCCTGTGCCCGCCGGACGCGGAGGCGCTGCTGGGAGCGGAGGAGCCCCAGGTGCCGGATACGAACGCGGCGGCGGCGGCGGCCGGTGAGTGACAGTCTCTGGCCTCCCGCCCCGCTCTTCCTCCGCCGGGCTCTCAGCGGGGCAGCTCCGGCTCCTTCGGCCTCCCCCTTTCTTCCTCTCCCGCTCCCCGGGGCGGAGGTGTCGAGGCTCTCGCTCGCCGGGCGGGGTCGAGTGTCGCGTCCCAGGCCCCGCCTCAGCCCCGGGGAAGGGGAGGGGGGGAAGCGGGGATGGAATTGTCGTTAACGGCCGTTGAGGCGCGGTGGCGGCTCGTCCTCAGCCTCCCTGGAGGCACCTGCTGGCCACGCCGTGGGAGCGGGGGCGGGCGGCCACCCGTCCCGGCCTGCCGCCGACGGGACGGGTGGCCGCCCGCCCCCCGCTCGTCTTTTCCCCGAGGCCGGTGGCTGCTCGCCGGGTCCCGCCGGGCCGCCTGGCGAGGGAAGGAGGTGGTGACTTCCCGGCTCGCTTTCCCTCAGCCCCGTGACAGGAACCGGGGCACCGCCGGCGGGGCAAGGGGGTTCCCCGTCGCCCGTCCCCCGAGGGGTGGGTTTGGGGGGCACACGGTGTCCTGCCGGCGGGTGGGTGTTTGCTGGGCGGCGGTGGCTGCGGAGAGATTGCGCTCGGCCCCGGGAGCGCTTGTGAGGGAGTCCTTCTCAGGGCTGGTGGGGCTGGCCCTGCGAGGCAGCGGGCAGGGCTGCACATCGGTGGCTTTGGCCTTTGTGTCTCGTTGCTGACAGCGGCCTGTCCAGAGCCCCTGGGCCCGCTTGGTTATACGATGAAAGGAGGCCGGTCTGGGACTGTCTTCAATCGTTCAGCTCAACAAAGTGTTTGCGGGTGGGGGCGTAGAGGAAACAAGCAGGGGAGAGGCGAGGTCTGAGCTCTGAAGAGCTGGTTATCTGCGGGTCTGATTTTTATAACTTGCTATTCAGTGGTACTGTAAAATTTCAGCAATAACTCCCCAAAAATGGGTGTGTACTTAGGCAAGTAACAGTAAGAAAGCACCATAACTAGGAACATGGAACAAATCAAAATAACGTATACTGGTTGAGAGGTGGTTGCTTTCATTGATATCTAACTGGAAGCGTAACACTTATTCTGTGACTTAAATTTTTTTTTTTTTTACTCTACCCAGTTCTATATTTCTCCTTCACTTAGACTGCATTGCAGTGCAGGAGGGTCATGAGCTGGGTGATCAAACATCTTTCTTCCTTGCCTTTTCAATATCTTAATTAGGAACCTGAAAAGGATCTCTTACCAAGAGGAGCAGGTGTCCGAAAATGGGGATGAAATTTTTTCCAAAATGGAGTTTCTCATTCTGTCCAGTTTTACTCATTTTCAAAATAGTGTACCTTCTACGCTGTCAGTTTTTCCTTCTCTGTGTTCCCCCCCCCCCCCCCATTTTTTCAATTTCCTGCAGTTTGCTTGCTCATTGTGGATTAACAACTTCTAGCCATACACTTGAAAGCTTTGAATTGAAAGCCAGTGAAGTATTAAGCCATTTTAGCTCTGAGAGAACATCAGATTAAATCTAACCTGCAAATATTCAGTCTTAAAACTTTAGTTTAAAATAATAATCTCACTTCAACTTTTCAGGATTTCTGGTAATTCTTAAAATAAGTAAACAGTCTCTTTTCTCCTTTAGTGATTTGTATGCATTTCATTACTGTAGACTTTGTTTTGCTTTTGGTAAAGTTGGCAAAACAGTTAAAGGACTTCTATTTGTTCATTTTATTCAATGTAAACTACAAATACACAAACTTGTGGCTTAGGAAAACAGGTCGGTTTTCTTGCTTTACCTTTTGCTCACCTGAAGAAGAAAAGTTCTGTAATTCTCGGTTCTCTATTTCTATAATATCTATCATAGCTTGCACTGACCCAGCAAGAAGGAGTAAAAAGGCATGTCTTGCTGCTGATTGCTTTCCCATGGACAGCTTAGTTTACTGTTTTTGAGTTTTATGCCCACCCTCAGACAGCAATGTTTTTACTTAGATGGGATTTCTGTTGTCTTAAACGTCATTTAAAACAGGATGCAATGATTTTCATTATACTGGTATGACTTACCTCACTGAAAATACCATTAATTTACATTGTAATGGTAAGGGGGTTTTGTGTATGGAAAACTTAACTTTTTTTTAGTATGTGTCAGAGGTGAAACTAGTTAATTAAAAGCACGTTACCGATCAAACTTGTGCTGTGTTTTTTTAAACAAAATGTAAAGTTGTCTTGCATTTTCATGGCCTTCATTCAATAGATTACAATATTTTTACAGACTTTATAGTGTGGGGGATTTTTAATGCTGCAATTGCTTTGTCAGATATTAGTGCTGAGTCTAGGTTCATGAACATTTTTAGAATTAATTTGAAAACCCCTTAAAGTTCTAAGTCGTGAACTTAAAAGAAATTAAAAAAAAAAGCCTTCAAAGTAAAACATTTAACACCTTGCCCTTTGAGCAGTGGATATTGTGTGGAGAAATGGTTTCATTTTCAGTTCAAAAGGTACTGTTCGCTAAGTATTTTGAATCTGTAGTATTCAGATTTTTTTGAGTCATAGGATTTCTTGTGAATATGAGCAGAGATTTTTTGCTAGGTGTTGAGAGCATTTGAGGCAAAAATGGATAATAAGGATGTTAAAATATGTAATCCTCCAATTGTTTTCCCAAGGTCCTATCAAAAAGAAACTGTATCCACTGATACGGTTGGTTTGTTATTATGCTACTCCTCACAGTGAAGGTGGACTAAAGCATAATAAGTGGGTTGACTAGAACGGCAGAGGCGAGTGACCTCTTTTAGTGATGAAAACTTTGAGATATGTTATGTTAAACCATACTTAATCAATTTCTTTCAATGTACTGATATGCTTAGCTGTAAATCCAGTAAGTCTTAAGCACTGTACTTGAAACTAAACATCAGATTTGAGTTATTTTAATTCTGTTTATTTGTGCTTTTCTGCTTTCCTACTTCACTTTTTTAAAAAAAAAGGAGAAAAGAAAAAAATAATATCTCAATAGGATGGTAACAGAAGACTGAGTATAGAAGGTGTTCTTAAAAACATGGATTCTGACAGCTGTTTAAAGTATCCGTGAAATAATCTACAGTTACAGTTTTGTACTCCAGGGCAAAACAGCCTGTGAAGTGCAGATGTACATTACCTGAATGTATTTTGAATAGCTGTACATCACTATGTAGTTACGCAAGCAGGCACAGAAAATCTTCCACAGGAGAAATCAGTAGTACTTCATTTTACAGTGAAAATGACTCGAAAATAATACTCGGATGACTGTACAAGTTACAGTGAATTTATTTTCTATGTGAGTTTTTCAGTAAGAGTGGTATCTGCTGCTGTACTTAAAAGTACGCTGAAGGTTCAAAATCTGAAAACAGCTAACAATATCTTTCAGCAGAAGTCAGACATTAGCTCTTCAGCTTAAGTTTGACCTTCTGTCTTGGACCACCTACATTCTGTAAATCTGTGCTGTGCAACATTGTCTTTCAAATTACTTTTCCCAGAGGAGAAATACTGTGCTTGGTAATGGGGGAAATCTTGTTTGTAAAGGTGCTTGTAGGATGAGGGATGATTAGAGAGCACATGCATAGTGCAGTCACATCAGATTCTGTTTCATCTTTTGTGCTAAACATGAAAGCAAAGGTCTGTGTTTACAGCTTGCAAAGTATCAATTTAAAAATAAAGCTGATTAAAATTTTTGTACCTTAACCTGAAAATTATTTTCTGGAATTCCCGTTGGTATTTCAGTTCAAAAGCAGTTGGATTGTCCTCCCAATGCTAAAAGTTAGAGGAGGAGGGAAGGGCAGAAGTGAGAACTCATTTTTGTGAACTCCTGGGGTGAGGAGGCGGGGGGAGGAACCTGAAGCCTTTTTTCCTAGAAACTGAGTAATGAGAGAAATGCCTGAAAATAAGGATTAGTTATGTTACATGCTTTGCTTAGGGACAGGTAAGCTAAGTATTTAATATTTTAAACAACACTAAGTCAAACATCTCCCCTTCCTCCTATGGAGAAATTGTTTGTAATTGTACCTCTTATATTATTGTCGAAGTATTTAGTGCTTTTTCTTCAAAAGGAAATTGGACTGTGTAGCCTTTTTTTGGCAACAGTTATTAATTAATTTGCAGACAGTATGTTCAGCATCTTCAGTAGAAAATACTGTGACTGCACTCAATGATGGGTGTGAAACCCTTTGTTTCCTTTCTAATTTTACTTGGTTTGTTTTTAAGGAAAACAAAATTTCTGAGACACCAAGCCCTTAATGGGTCTGGTTTTCTCTTGACCTTAAGGCAACTACAGATTCCCCGATTTTCAGTTAAATTCTCAAAGGCAGAGCCTTAGGCTATATTGTGCAGAAGCCAGTGGGGACTCAGGCAGTGTAAAAGTGTCTGTGGATCAGATTACATATAAATCAGCGATTTTTAGGTATATTTAGACTTGTATTTTTTCTTTCACTTTGTGGATAACTTGAAAGCAATGTACCCTGTATTTGGAAGTTCATCAAAAAGCCTGTAGTAGTTAAAGATTTAGGGCTATGCTGAGCAAAAGTTCCTTTTCAGGTGCCCAGTTTTGTACTGAGGACAAACTAAACTGATCTTTTGAGATAATCCTAAAATATGCCAATTAAAAAAGTAATGACTTCAAATTTTTTATTTAAGAATGCTGTGAGTCTTTTGACACCTTAAATCTCACTGTGATTTTAACATGTGAACTTGCTTTTTGCTGGAAAAGTGAACATTAGATTTTTGGCAAAAAGTTAAGGAGCTATATATATACCTGATAGGTTTTTCTCATGTTTTCTTTTCATCAGCATAGAAGGCAGGGGAACTTCTGCTTTTCACAAGACATCTTTACTACTCTGAAGGTATGATGGTTCTGTACAGCAGATGGGATTTTAGGTGGATGAATGGAAATGAAGATTGAGAGTATGTAAGGCAGAGGCAGGCTGAAATATGTCAGAAAAATCCCTGTGCACGCAGGCTCTCAGTGAAATACTTTAGCTTGTGTTTGGCCATGTGAATAGAGAAAGATGCTATAGCGTATGGCTTGAGTACGTCCCTGAGCAGGGGCCAGAAAGAGGTGTTCAGGAGAGAACATGAAAAATACAGGAATCTCGGTAACACAAGTGCATGTCTCCTCTTTTAAATATTTTCGAAACAAAAAGAAATGCCAAAAAAGTCACAGGGCAAATGTTAAATTTGGTGTTGCTGTCCTGCCTACAAGCAACCAAGTTAAAACTTCAACCATGTGAACTGTGTAATTACAGTGGTTATATAGTGTTTTTTTAAAGAATATTGTGTATAGTTACAGGGCTTAGAAAAAATCTGGGGTGTCTTGTTTCTTTTCTCTAGAAAAAAAAAAATCCTATCCCATTGGGATTTATTTAGTTTATTTTTCTGAACTTCTGGATCTTTCAGAATGCATTTGCATAAACATATTTGAAAGTTTTTGATGCTTGAAGTATTGTTTTTGAATTTCTGCCTGTGAAGAACATAAGATAGAGGGATGATGAGGGTATTAAGATTCTTTACCGTTTTCCTAACAACTACAATAATGTGCAGAAAATTATGAATAACTTTAGAACAAAAGAGGGATGAATGGTTTAACTGGAGGACAGTAACAAGAATGACTTCTAGATGAAGTAAACTGCTGCATGTTGGAGGTAGAAGCAGATGTAGGAAGGCATGTGCTTTGTGAGAATTTAGAAATTAATGGGAGATTTATGGCCATCTGTGGTATGGTTTTGTGTAAAGCTGAGTTGACTTTTTTCTATATATATGTTTATATATAGATGTTTAAGGCTTTTCTTCACAACGTTGCTAGCTTATAGTGATGTGTCACATAATAAATACAGAAGCTTTTAACCAAGTAGATGACTTAATTTCTGTGGAGTTGTAGTGCAATTTATAATGAAAATAGCGGAAAATTTGGGGAAAAACATCTGTGTTCAGACTTTCTTAAATTACATTTTCTTCTACAGTATCGCCCTTTTCTAGCCAATTCAGTATGACCGGAACACACTTTCAGAAAACTTAAAGTAGTTTGACTTCAGTCTTGGTAATGAATAGGTACTGTAACATTGAATATACTAGCAAAAGTGTTCATTCAAGAACTGCTATAAACCAGCACATAGACCTAATTAATAAATTGGGGTAATAATTTATTTTCAATGTGAAATTATGGAACTTTAAAGCTAACTTTTTTTTAAAATGTATTTGATAAGGTGAGATATTTTAAGGATTTTTTTCTTAAGTTTTTCCCCAAGTCAAAATGTCCTAATCCAAGTTTATAATGCTAATGTTGACATTTGGATTATTGTAGTATTGATGGTTTTGTTTAATAGTGGCACTTGGAGATTGTCATTGTCACTTAGGTAAATAGATTTTGAGCTGAGGTGAAAATGTGACAGTGGTTCTGGACTGTTCAGACTGTGTATGTGGATTCAATTAAATTCATGTGCTGGTGAGTTTGATGGAAGAGGTATGTGTGCTTGTGGTGGCAGAGTAGAGGGAAGGGAATTTTTTTTTTTTTTAAAGTAGACTGAAATAAATTTTAAAATTCTTCAAGTGTTTTATTCAGCTTTTTCTGTTTGAACAGGCGATATAATTGGCAGATGAAATGATTTTCTGAACTAAAAGAAACAAAGGATTCCCCCCCCCCATCTTAAAAGCGTCTGTTCATCTGTATTATAGATTAATGTTCTTTTTAATCTGTTTTTAGAGGTTTGCTATTTTTACTTCTTGCTGATGGGTCACAAACTCAGTGTTAATTCGTAGGCTCATTAATTTCCTTCAGGTTGTTTATGGTGTGAGATACTAACGAACAAAACTTCATTTTTACAACGGAATGTTTGTGGAAAAATTTGACGTTTTGGTGTTGTAATGGCATTTGTGCTGTTAATTGTTCTTTGTGGGGAATCTCTTGCCTCCCCAAATAAATAATGTGTCAAGACTCCTGATGTAAAAATACATCAGTACATAGGTATGCTGTACATCATAACTGATAAGATGCTGTCATTAATATGTACAAGAAAATGGATTTATACTAGTCTAGATTATTTTCTTTGACGTGTGATAGATAGAAGGTTAATTGATGTTAAATGGATGCTTTGTTAGCCCTTCATCAGCTACTAAACTAGTACAGGAGGAGTGCAAATCATTACTACAAAAGGCCAAGACCAATATGTTTTCTTAGTGAGGTTTATAGGTCTTTTTTTTTTTTATCCCTCCCTTCTTTCCCTCCTTCCCAACCACACAAAACATAACCAGCTGTAATGATAGGAGGAGAGAGCAAGCAGCTTTTCTAAACACACACACTCCTGCCCCCCTTTTTCCTCCTCATACCTCAGCAGAGTGACAGCTTCTAGATGTTGCGTGCGAGGGAGTTCAGCTGGTGCTGTGTGGTCTGGGTGTGTGGTCTCCAGCTCAACCGAGAGGCTGCTAACAGGGTGGATGAGAGAGAGCAACACTGTTTACTTTAATTTATTTCGGATGCCGGAACTGTGCCCGGAGTTTCTCCTGAGCTGGGTTCCGCAGTTAGCGGTGTCAATCCCTCGCAGCTGCAGCCCAGGCTGCGACGGGTGCTCAACTCCTCTGCCGAGGGCTCACGCAGCATCTGCCTCGGGTCCGGCCTTTTAATCCCTTGTGACTCAGAAATGTTAATGGTATCGCTGAGTGCTGTGATTATTTTGCTTTCTCTCTGTCAAGATAGATAGCCACGAAGATGTACCTTGCTGGGTTAAGGAAAGCAGGACCTCTGAGATACTGAGGAAAATTGCGAGTGTGGCGATTGTGAAAGCAAAACTGACTGCCCTAAAACTAAAATCTCTTGTACACCCTTCGTGACTGATTGGAATATTTTAAAGAGAAGGGTATCATATTATATCATATAATAATCCAAATCTTTTCTTTTTTCTCATTTGCCCTCTTAATCGCAAAGCTTGCACATCTTCCCAAAGTGAAACTGATTTTGGCGTGTAATGTTGTCCTGTAGGTTACCATGTTTGTCAGTGTTAATATTGGCTTGAATCAACATGCCGGATATGACAGGGCAAGACAAATGAGGCTTTGTTTTTCCTGTGTGACGGTGAAATTACCCCCTTTTTTATGTTTGTTCATCTTTTCATTATAACTAGCTTAGCGGTGTTTAGAAGAGTTGTTCCCCCCCCTGCCCCCCCATGTGAGGTTCGTGAGCACTTCTTGTTTAAATTGACAAGTCTTCTTTTATTATTTAAATAAACATGCATAGATTCTTAATATCACTTGGAATTTCAGCATTGTTTAGCTTATTCACTTCCCAGTCTTTTCTGGCAGGCTTGCAGGAATGGACTTTGTATTATTAATGCAGTGTTGAAGGCTGTGGAAATTCTAGGGCACTGAAGATCTCCAGAGGGGTTAATAAATGTCAGTTATTTTCACAGTGCTGCTTTTTGAATGCTTTTAAATCTTGGTTTATGTAGATTGTCTGTCTGAATTTATATTGTTGGGAAGATAAAGCACAGAAAAGATTGCAATAGTGTTTTTCATCATTTTGTAATGATTTTGATGAGTACAAACGCGTAGGAAACTTTTTTTGCTTTGTCGTCCTTCTTGGGGTCATTCGCAGTGTCCCTTCACTGACTCTGTCGTAGCGTGTTGTAGTCGGGGGATTCTTTGGGTTTTCTACTGAAAACAAATTATTAGATTTATTTAGTAGAAGCACAAGTTTGTGTAGTGTAAGGTGAAAAGGCCATCACCTAGGTTCTGGAATCTGAGTATTTATTGTTTATTTAAAAAAGGGCGCTTCATAAATCTGTTCATTTGGAAAGCATTTAGTGCTGTGATGTTAGTGTGATAAGAGTACCTCACCTACTAGTTTCAGGTTGGTTTGTTTTTTAAAAAGTAAACAACAACATCTGAGGCATACTGTGATTTGAACATGGGTGATTCTTTGGTCATTCCTGCTGTTTCTGCCTCAAGATTTTAAAAATTGTATCCTGTCACGTATATATGAGTGAGAACAAATAAATATTTGATACCTGAAGACCTGCGTGCTTGTTTGTAGGTTAGACTTTCTCAGCGATGACAAATAGGCTTTTTTCTTTCCTCCCTTCTTGACAGCTTAGATTCCCTTTGCTAGATGACCATGGCACTTGCATTGACCTTGAGTCTGTCTTCCTCCAAGACAGTCTTTTAAGTTCAGTGTCTGGCAAAGTAACACTGAAAACTTCAACTTAACTGAATTTTCAGTCACTGGAGCCAGCTTGCTATCTTGTTTTAAAAATGAATTTCTGACTTCTAAAACATTTCAACTGCTAATTTTTCCACTGGTGAAATTTGTGAAGTGACACCTGATTGTTTCTTGTCTTCTCAAGTTCCATGCCTTCATGATGTTTGTAGTTTTCCTTTGGGATTTCAATTTACCAGCCAATTTAATATCCTTAAATTCTGAATGCCTGTTGTTCGCTTATTTCATGTTCTGGTACTTCTTCCAGGGTGGTAAGCAGTACTCCGCTTTACAGAACAGATATGGTAGCTGTTGGCATTTTACTTTGTGTTTCTTGTCTGCTCACTATTGAAAATTGAATGGGGAAACCTATTTAAGAACTCTTGTTTTAAGCCAACTGAAGGTTTACAAAAGTCAAAAAAGCAACTAGACTGGTATTTTCCCTTATGTTGGGCCATACTTCGTTTCTTCATTATTTGTTTTTAAAGTGGCTTTTCTTAGGATAGAGAGTGAGGATGCCCCCTCTTTAGCAAGCTTGTAATGTTCAGAATTGTCTGGATTTTCTTTTTTCTTTCTTTTTTTTTTTTTTTTGAACCAAACCTTTGTGGCATGATAGTTTATTTGAGAAGCTCATGTAAAGGACGAAGATGATGTTTATGAAAGGCATTTTTCAAGATGGCTTTGTAGTAGGTGGTCTTTGCAGAGGCTTTCTAACTCCTTGCACTTTCATAACAAGAATTATGACAGAATAATAGAATAATATGGGCAAGATCATGGGAGCAGTCAAACAGATGTCATCCATGTTAAACTGTGGGGAGATATTCTGAGGAAATGAAGTTTAAAAAAGGGGGGGGGGGGGGAGTAAAGAGGGAAAGAGACCTCTGTTAGTGTAGAAGGTTGTCCATTGCAAAAAAATAGTCTTCTCAACACATCTTCAGTGAGCCTGGCTCCTCAGAGGAAATACCTTGTATAGAAAACTGTCTTTATGCAATCTCCCCTAGTCTGTGTAAGAAGCAGTCTTCCTGTAAGAGGACTGCTTTTAAAATGATGATGATGATGATTATTATTATTATTATTATTTTATACATAAGACGTATTTGTAAAGAATAAAATTTCTCTTTAGGTCAATATATAGAATTGCAACAAAAGCTCTTAATTAGGTGGTTGTATCTTTTAATGAAATGAAAAAGTAATTATTTTTTCAGCTTTGCCTTAAATATTTAAAAAAAATTAGAAACTTGGTTTTGGGCCACAGTAGTATACCAGCTAGGCTTCCCAGTAGGCAGTTCAGTTATTTTAACTATTGACATGTTTGTCATGAAGGAGAGGAAATACTATAAATTAATTGAAGCATTTGTTTGGTATTTGTGGTAAAGACAGATTCCATAGAGTTCCTTCGCTTACTCTTTGAAATAAAAGAAACCAATTGCTTTTTAAAAATAATAATAATAGAACATTTCAGTGCTGTAGTGCTTTTGTAATGTGTTGAGATTTACTGTGGTATTCTCATTCCAGTGAGGTATTTTAAAGCAATTCTGCAGTAAGTATGGAAATACTTTAGAAGAAATGTTAGACCTCAGGAGGCTCAGCATTTTTATTACATTTATTTAGCTCATCACGAAGGGGGATCTAGCGCCAATTTCTAAAATCCAGAAAAATATGTTGTAATATTACTTTTGAGTTTTGGTATTGATTCAAGCCAATTACCTGTGTGCCTAGGTATTTTGAAAGAAACAATGGCTGTAATTTAAGGGAACCATAACTTGGGGGGGGGGGGAGATGGGTGGAGAAAATCAAGCAAATAATACTGAAGTAGCTTCTATTTTACTTGTTTTCCTCAGTATTTCTTCCTCTTCATATTACCACTGAATTCCTGAAGATGTCTTTTTTACATCTGTGTTACTAATTAACATTCTATATAAATCTTTACAAAATTGCTGAAAAGTAAAAGAGGTGTTTTATGTTGTCTTACTGTATCTAGACACATGTTGCTTTCTGCAGAAGGTAGCTCAGTGTGAATGTGGGGACATAACCCCGCTGTTCCTTTACAGCTGTTGTGTATCTTCAAGGTCTACTGAGGATCTATGAGAAAAGCTGCAAGGACTACTTAGATAAGGTCATGAGGAAGTTTGTCCTCCTTACTCTAGGTAAACTTAGGCACCTGGTTCTTCTCTAACATCCTCTTTGTACAGGACTCCAGAGGAAACATTAAATTCTGAAAGGTCTGAACTTCTGTGCATATGCATCTTGTAATTGTATAGCAATAAACAAGACTCTCACTGTAATTTTGGATTCTGATCTCTCCAGGTAGTATTAAGTTTAACAATGGGAACTGGGAAGCTTATTTTTATTGTGCTGCCTGTTGTTTTGTCAGGCGATGCTGTGTTAATGTAGCTTTGAATACAGTGTAGATGAGAGGAAAGCTGGGCAAGCCTTGTGAGTCCAGGACTAGGGATCTTGACAGAAGACTGGGTCTATCATTTTCACGTGTGGCAAGGAAGTGGGTCAACAGTAGTGCAGGTGGGCGATCTGGAGAAGAAGGCTCGTGGTAAGGAATGGGAGGTAACGAAGAGGAGTTACCAAGGTGTGCGGATTTGAAAGGAGTATTGCGATATTAACCACCCTCGCCCTCCCTGCTTGAATTTACGGATAAGAAGTCAGAGGGAAAATCAGCAGGATCAGGGCAGGAAATAGTTTGGCTGCAAGACTAGTACCTGGCCGCAGTTTTGAAGTGAGGCAGAGACTGTTTGTCTGTGTGAGAGAGTGGGGGGAAAAACAGTGCTGGGAAAGAAACAGGAGTAGGGCAGGAGGGAGGGGACTCTGCCTGCCAGAGCACAACCTTCTCGTCCATAGCTGGAGCTGACTCTCAGCTGATTTCTTTGTAATCTGCTGATAGAGTTCTCCTCTCCTTCAGTGCTGTTCTACCCACAAGGTTATAGATGGCATCTGTTGACTACGCACTTCTCTAGACTCATGTTGGGTTCATGTAAAAGGTTCTGGTATTTTGCATACAGATTTATAAGAGGATCAATATGATACTATATAACTTAATTCCTTTTCATCAGTTTGTTGTTTGCAAAAAAATGGGAAATTAATTTTTTGTTAAAAACATAATGTAATTTTTAATGTTGTGAAGTCAGCCAGTCAGGAAATATAATGAGGTTTGCCAGTTAAAAACACAAAACGAAAACAAACCACCTTAGTTCCAGTCATATGTTGTGTGTGTTATTGTGGGCTCTTACCAGACTTCCTTCATGTACTGGACATGGCTCACATACTGCAACTTACTATGTTCTTGCTTGTTCAACAAGAATCTCCATCTCTTATTTGTTGCACACTCTTCAAAAGTAGTCTCAAAAGTTCTCTAAAGATGTTAATAGTTCTGTGGCATTCAGAGTATCAAAATGCCCCTTCCACATTAATGAATTTGTCTTCAAAATAGCTTTTGTGATGTGTCATAGCATTCCTGTTTTAAATATGTGAAAATAAGAAACAGATATTTAAGATAAAATCTATTTATAGATTTGCGGTGGTTATTTAGGACCTGAATATTTCAGAGCATTGTGCACCATTCCCTATGTTCAGGGTACGTGTCGCACTCACTTTGGGTGTGGCTGTGGGCTCTGATGTTGGACACCCAGAAACTGAGAAGAAAAAAAATCTTTCTGTAAAGTTTTATTATAAGTGACCTGCTATGCATCTGTATTATAGATAAGAGACAGGATCCAGTTCCGATGGCAGTATTTGATTACTTTCACCACCAGATCTCCCTCCTTATTCCTGGATTTCTGATTTCCATCTTCATTTTCAGTGTGCGTTCCAACTTCAGAACATGAAGAAAGAAACCAGTCAGTGGGAGCTGCTTTGATCCTCATGGCAGATCTATCTAGTAACACTGAAAAATTTGGGGAGGTTGTGTAGAAGTATGGGGTATGATGGTACAATGAATGTATTTTGTACATGCAGAAGTGGCTGAAACAAAGATAGCTTACTTAATTCTGGTATTTCCTAACTTCAGGTGCTTGGAAACTGCAACTTTACTGCAGTTTATTGTTAGGGATGATTTACAGACATTCTGGGTTTCATGGACTTGACTATTTGCAAATTAAAATAGAAAATATACCTTGATCTAAAGTAAAAATAGGTAAGAGAAGCCTTAGAAAGCTTGGCTTATATTCCACATATTTTTCTACCAACCTGAACTTCAAAAATTGTGTGCACTAAAGTGTTCTGTATGTGTACCTAAGGTTTTTGGATACTGACCTGTTTTATCATTCCTGGGAATAAAAACATTTCTTCCTATAGGCTATTTTAGGTTCTTACCTTTCTAACGCAGATGAATTTTCATTAGAAGCTGATCATAGGTAACTTTACGAAGTTCCAGAATACCAAATGAAATTTTTTTACAAGGAATTTTAAGGATGTTATTGTGTCTTAGTAGAAGAATTCAGGAGTCATGAAATGGAATGGGTGATGCAAAATTACCGTGGAATTCCTTAAAAGAAACTTTTTTGCCTGTCTTATGACTTCTGTAGGACCCTTGTACCTATGGGAAGGCTGTATGTTTAGTAAGTGTTTTAAATGTGAAGAAGTTGGTGGGAGCTAATGTGCTTCAGGTTATACTTACCTGCTTCTTATAGCTGCAGAGCTGCACAAAGGAAACTGCTAATAAGCCATAGGAATTTGTGATCAGTTGCGGCACATATTTAGTTTACTATGCATAATGTGCACCATATTGGTATTTGTATTACAGAGCTAATTAAACTGGTTTGAGTTGACTCCTGTTTTCAGGTGTGAAGGAATACTCTTCTGGAAATGCTTCTTCAATAATTTTATATGTTTTTGTTGCTCTGTTGGGATAGTATTTGTTTTGTTGATATTCTCTGCTAGTGTAGTATCTGTAAGTAATGTTTTCATTTTCTCAGTTTATGTAAATGTTGATGCTTTATACAAATAAATGCTGGGGGCTTCTTCCCATGGGACTGTCTGTGCCAGTAAGTCTAATTTTGATGGGAAAGTTTTCTGCATATGTAATCATAGTCTATTACTTAGCTTGGCAATTCTAAACTTTCTAAGGAATACATTAATAACTTGCTAATAGAGGATTGAATAGGCTCATTTGAATTCTGACATAAATGATTTGGAGTGTGTGTATATAGTTTCATTAATCATTTTGCGGGTTTAATATTTTTCTGAATATACTTTTTCTTTACTAGTTCTTTACAGAACTAGAGCTATACTTAAAAAAATGAAAGCGCAAAGAAGATTTAGATATTCTTTATTGGTTTATGACTATGGAAAATGGCTTTGACAGTGGTGTTCCATATTTACATTCGTGTTTCTCTGCCATTTTAGAAGAACAGCTTAAAATATTTTTGATATTTTTAACATAATATAATTATTGTTTTTAAATCATTGTTTCTTGCTGAACAGATAAAGGCAACGCAGTTTTCATTGACTGAGTAGACGTCATGTCTCGAGCACGGCAGCCTCCACTTGTAACTGGCATCTCTCCCAATGAAGGCATCTCATGGACAAAAGTGACAATTAGAGGAGAAAATCTGGGGACTGGGCCTACAGACCTCATAGGTAAGTTGAAAATTAAAAAAAAAATAAACAACCCCAAAACCCCAAACAAACTTCTTTTGAGACTGTAGAACGTCACATTTAGGATATGATTTGAGATATTTTTTTTTCCCAGTAAAATCTATGTTGTATGGTGTGAGGAATGCCCTTTTCACAAATATGTGCTTAAATTCATAAATTCAGGGATGTTGCTGGATGTGTAGCTAATCAGAATGACCATACTTTGCTAGATGAACCCTTAGCCTGACTCAACGTCCTGTGCTGAACACTAAGAATGAATGCCTATAGGAGTGTACTAGAAGAGGGTAGATGTGTCAAGATGCTCCTTTGTTACTTTCCCAGGCATTGAGAATTTCAGCATGGGGACTTTCCTATCAGAAGTGTTTTTACTGTGTTGAGAAAGTCACTGAGCATTGCTGTTCCTTTAACTAGTGTGAAAGTCAATTTGTGTATCTGCAACGGTTATGACAAAGCGAGTTCAATGATCTAGCCACATATTATGTGAAGAACTTTTCCTTCGTTATTTTGATTTTAACATGGTCACTTCATTTGAATCATCATAGCTCTTGTGTTGAAAGAGGGAACAGGCAGTTTTCTCTGATTCTTCTGACCATACAGATCTTGCTTATCAGTGCTGCGGTGCCTCTTTTCCAGGCTGAAAAGCCGTAGTGTACTTAAATTTTCTGCATGTATCTTTGACTCTTCTTGTTGCTCTTCAGTGAATCTCTTCTGGTTTTGCAACCCATCATCATCATCTTGGTTACATGTGTTCAGGATATGAATGCACTGTGGCATAATACTGTACTTTCTCACTTTTTTTTTTATTTCTTCAGTAGGATTCTGCTTCCTGTATAACTCCTACTAAGCATCAAGCTAATGTTTTTCATTGTTTTGCCTATTATAGTCCCATGATTTAATGCTTGAGGGTTAGCAGTCAGTTTGAGCCTGTCATCTGCAAATTTAAGGTTTTGCCTGTGTGCATCATGTCTTCGTTCATTTAATTTCAGCTGCTGTTTTGTAACATCTGCATTATAGCTTATCCACTCAATCCCATAAGGTCTCTTCCACACTTTTTCTAGTTGTTACAGTTTTTACATTCTGAATAAATTAATATCATCAACAACCTTTGTAACCTCTTTATTTTGGCTTTTATGAATATATTGAACATAAGCGATCTCAGCACATACTCTGTGGAAACTTTCCTCAGCGAAAACACACCATTTACTGTAATGCTGTTTCTATCTTAACAATCTATTTATCCATTTGAGGATCTATCCTATAGCTGCTTAATTTTCTTAAGCCTTTCGAGAAGGACTTCATAAAATCTTCTGGAAATCCAAGTTAACTATAGCTACTGGAATTTCCCTTATTTCTTTTGTAAGTTAAGCATATGTGTACTTCAGTATTCATGTTAGAGACAATTTATCTAATTTGTTCTGGAATTGTGACTCCTCTGAAGTCCATTGGAATTTTGTTTGGCTTTGCTAGAAACAATATTTCACTTCATGGCTGTAAACCAAGATTCCTGAATTCCATTCTTGGCCACCACAATGAACTTTATGGCCAATCATAAGCTGCTACAATTTTCCCCTTCACTTCAGCTTGTTGTCGCTCAAAAGAGGAAGTAGTATTTTCCTGTGCTGCTAGACAAGGTTGCGGTACATTAATGAATCTTTATTAAGAAATAATCAAATAACTGATGATGTTAGAGGTGAGTATATTTCTGTGTATTTGTGTGGTTGATGTACTTTGATAACCTCATTAGCTCATTGATGTGGTCCTCTTAGAAGTGATCCGTCCTAGGTTCTCGGGAGGAAGACATCTCCTGAATTATGCCTCAGTATTACAGCTGACTAACTGCTAACATTTTTTTCTCATATTTTTTTTGGAATAACTCTACTAACACATAGCTGCTAATAATCTCATGCTTTGAGGTAAAAAAAAAAAATAAATAATAATGTATTGCCTTATTTTTTTTCCTTAGCTCAATTCTCAGCTTTCTCCAGTAAGTGCCGAAGGCCCCAGACATGTAAAGATTTCTTTTCATGGTTAAATTAGGCATGTAAATATTCCCTGTGACTTGAATGGAAATGCTTGCAAAAGCGAGCCTTTGGAGGCATGAGATTTAAGCAAGTTTGAGTGAGGGTTATATAAAGTTTATAATCTACTATTTGAGATGCATTAGAGTAAAATGAAAAGCAAGAAACTTTTTTATATATATAAACAGAATATCACATAGTAAAAGAATATGCCTTTTTGTTTCATTTAAGACAGAGCCTTCTAGTAATCTCATTGTATATTTAAAACCGAATAAACTTTTTATTTGTAACTCTATAGCTCATGGTACAAAAAGTCAAATCCAGGATACCTGTAGAGTTTATGCTCTCAAGGCTTAGTTTTGTCTTTTAAGACATTTGCAGCTGTATTTTGTAGGCATTGTAAAATTGTCAATATATAAGCTTAAACAAAACTGGAATGCCTCAATAAGAGTATTACTTGTGCCTATTTATTGAAAGGCACATAAAAGCTACAACCCAAGTCTGATGTCTCAAAAATCTTTGTACCATGCAACAGATTAAAATAAAAGTTTATTTAAAGGGAAGTTTTCTCTTTTTGGAGGAAAAAACCTGTTGTGTCTGTACTATCAAAAGGTCTCCCCCAACACACCTTTATTTGTTTTAGAAGTTGTCTTGTGCCATTTCTATGTTTAGTGTGGTATATAAAAAGTTAATCGAGGCTTACTTTCTTTTGCATTTTTAAGATACAGACAAAGACTGTTTCCTTCCATGTCAGAAGTATCGGATCTTGTGATCTTGTTCTCTTGAGAGCTTTAGGACTAATTGATACAAGGATCTTTAAAACAGTTCAAAAATTTTTACCCTGCTAAATTGCTATAGCTCAGATATTGATTTTAAAGTATTACTTAATTTAAGCATGAATTCAGACCTTTGAAATTCTAGGGTGAAAACCTCTTTATGAATGGTTCAGACAAATTCTTTCAGTTAGTCTTAGTTCCTACCACAATCTCTTTCCTTCAGAGAAGTTGCTAGCACAAAACCAGAAGAGAAGTAATATAACCTGAGGTTAAAACCTATTAATCATAAATGTGTGGGTTTTTTCTTCCCCTCTGAAAAACAAAAACTGGTCTGGTTAAAATGTTGCAAATAAGTAACAACCAAAATATTTTTTTTTATTTTAAGGCTTTTCTTTTGTGTGTGTGTCCTGTTTTGCCCCCCCCCGCATCTTTTAAGAAACAAATCTACTGTCCTTGCTCAAGTAAAATTACTTTCAGTTGTAATAAGAGTCAGTGCCTTTCTGTTTTGTATTTTTTGGTTTTCATTTTCAAAATAGTTTTTGGCAGGGAGTAAGGCATTTTTATTCCTGACAACCATGAAAACTGCCAAATTTGTCTGCTGTGTAATGTCAGAGACTTAAATTGTGAGAAAAAGTAAATGTGAAGCTTTGGGACTGAGCCACATATGCTGACCCTTTTCTGTCTGTAAGTATTTTTTAAATTGGTCAGAGCTTTCTAGAAATTAAAAACAAAAGCCAAGCCAACTGCTATGCCTGACTAATTTATACTCCAGTACAGCCAACACACTAGTGTGGCCTTGTCCTTTTGGACATAAGGCAAAATGTTTCTAGATAAGGGTGTTATTTAAGAGGAACCTAATGAAGTTGCTCTTCAAATCAATACTATAGAAATTAGGATCTTGCCAATTCTTCAGGACACCGATACTCCGATTAGGAATATGGAAATTATTGTTCTAGATCTGAGAAAACAATCCATCTATTCAAGCATTCAGAGTCCTGATCTGACCAGAATCGATCAGATTGATTGGTCAGATTGAGCAGCTGGTCAGACTGATTTGACGTGAAGCCCTAGAAAGTCTTGGACCTTATATTAAGGTGTACCTTGACTCTTCAGTGTTAAAGAACACCTCCTAATGCTTAAGTCGGACATATTTTAATATGTCTCAGTCTTTTCCTACGAGAGAGCTTCATGGCTAAAATGGCAGAGAATGGGTTGAGAGCAGCCCTGAGGAGAAGGACTTGGGGGTGTTGATTGATGAGAAACTCAGCATGAGCCGGCAATGTGCGCTTGCAGCCCAGAAGGGCAGCTGCATCCTGGGCTGCATCAAAAGAAGTGTGGCCAGCAGGGCAAGGGGGGGGAATTCTGCCCCTCTACTCTGCTCTCATGAGACCCCACCTGGAGTACTGCATCCAGCTCTGGAGTCCCCCACATAAGAAGGACATAGACCTGTTGGAACAAGTCCAGTGGAGGGCCACAAGGATGATCAGAGGACTGGAGCACCTTTCCTGTGAAGACAGTCTGAGGGAGTTGGGGTTGTTCAGCCTGGAGAAGAGAAGGCTCCGAGGAGGCCTTATAGTGGCCTTCCAGTACCTAAAGGGGGCCTGCAGGAGAAATGGGAGGGACTTTTTAGCAGGGAATGTAGTGATAGGATGAGGGGTAACAGTTTTAAACTGAAAGAGGGTAGATTTAGATTAGATACTAGGAAGAAATTCTTTACTGTGAGGGTGGTGAGACACTGGAACAAGTTGCCCAGAGAAGCTGTGGATGCCCCATCCCTGGAAGCGTTCAAGGCCAGGTTGGATGGGGCTTTGAGCAACCTGGTCTGGTGGGAGGTGTCCCTGCCCATGGCAGGGAGGTTGGAACTAGATGGTATTTAAGGTCCCTTCCAACTCTAACCATTCTATGATTCTGTGATTTTTATTTCATAGTTTGTCATTTGTACATCTGTTATGAGAAAGTTTAGAAGAGGAAACAGATGAATATTACATGATTTCTTTCGTACAACAAGGGCAGTTTATTCAGCAGAATCACAGTCTTGCGTCATGGGTTTTGTACAGATGAGATTGCAACAGAATATTTGTCAATTATACTTTTTTGACCAAAAAACCCTTCTGTGTCCACAAAAGTACTGCTAAACAAATACAGTTGAAGAAACATTGTTCATTGTGAATATTTTGCAGAGTTTCTTTCTTTCTTTCTTTCTTTTTTTTTTGCTATGCAAAGTCATATCTAGTGGACTTATAAAAGATTTTTTGCATGCAGTTTTGATGGAAGCTTCATGTAAGTACGATACTGAACAGCAGTTCTCTAGTGTCTCGCAAACAGAAGATCTATTGTACAACATGAAGTAAAAGTTGCAGTAGCCTGGAACTGGTGGAAGAGATTAAAATAATCTTCAAGCAGCACTGTGTGTCTCATGAAGTGGCACTGGGACAAAAGACCTGAAGTCACCCAGGGAACATCTGAAAAACTTATTGGTGACTCTTTCACTGTAGTTGGCTGTAAGGGACTTGAGAAGGGCAATATATTTATGTAAAATATATGAAGCATCATAAATGTATTTGCATTACAGAATTTCAAAAGATACTTCTATTCACAGTACATTATTTCTTTTTTTCTTTTTCCCAGGTTTAACAATCTGTGGGCACAACTGTCTGCTAACTGCTGAATGGATGTCTGCCAGTAAAATTGTGTGTCGAGTCGGACAGGCTAAAAATGACAAGGGAGACATTATTGTTACTACAAAGTCTGGTGGCAAAGGAACTTCAACTGTTTCCTTCAAACTGCTTAAACCTGAAAAAATAGGTATTTTTCTTGTTCAAATTCACATCTGTTTTTTTTGCTAAACAAATATATGACTGAGTGCCTCTTTTAAATAAAATGTATGTTTAAAATGGATCTACCTCAGGACAATCTTCAGCTGTCTAGGAAAAGCAGAGTATATCAATAAAATGTGCAAATATATACATAGATAAACTCATGGTATGTGTGAATTAATCCTCCTATCTCAATATCCTGATAAAACCCTCAATGACTAATGAAAAGTAGTCCTTTATTTTTCCTGTAAGAGTAGCACTAAACTTCTAAAATTTCAAAAAAAATTCATGACAGATCCAGTAATTACTCCTAAGTGTACTAGATAAATACAAAATATAAACCAGCTCATGAGCTTTACACCTAAATCCTGAGCTGACAGTTAGTCCTTTAAAGAAACTTGAGTCGTCAGTGCCGTTTCTTATTTGTAATTCAAACCATCCTGCGAGATGGAAAGTCTTAAGTATTTCTCATGAGATGCCTAACCATTGAAATGATGTTGCCAAGCAGTCTAGGACCTCTGATTAATCTAGAATCCAGTCTAAATACTCTCTGGATTGAAAATGTTTCTTTCAGAACACCTCACTGCTGAAGTTGGATAGTTATATTTTCTAACATAGGGGTTCTCACAAGAACTGTTTTCAGCTTTTGTTCTCTGTGGCTCAGTGACGGTTAAATAACACATAATTTCTCCCATGCTGTACTAAGATCTTAATAACAGAAAGGTGAATCAAGTGTAAATGTTACACAGTGAAGCTTTTGGTGATGGGAGAGGAGAATTTATATTTTAAAAACTGGGTAAGTGTGGGGATGGGGTAATTTCTGGTGTTAAGTATCTGATGGGTATGTTAAAGAAGGGCATGGCCAAAAGTATGGCTGGCTCCGTTTTTGGCTGAGGACCAAGACCTATTGTGCCTCACCTTTATGCATTGTTCTGTGCTAAGGCTTTGGAAACAAAGTCAGTCCTGTGTCCTTTGAGTCATCCATCTTGGCACATGGCCGAAGTTCACTTCTTTTTGGTTAGTGTGTAGCACAGAAAAGGTATCTTCTCTAAAATATACCAATAAGAAGACCTCCAGGTAATTGCTCATTTTGAAAGTAGTATATGACAGGATTTGGGCAGATACCAAAATACTTGGAGGAATGAAAAATACTAATACTTTGTGATCAGGAAAATGCTCTTAATGTACGTCAGACTTTGCACTCTGTAAGAAGGTAATGTTTGATGCCCAGCCATGAATACCTTTTCAGCAGCTATAATAAAATAATTTGGCATAATTGCATCCAGGTTGTTTTTCCATGTATCTTCCAATATATTACCTAGGCATGCATTTTATATTTATCAGGATTTTTCAAATTAATTCAGTATGTTAGAAGTTGATGGTGCTGGACCGCCCTTGTTGTTTTAAGGATCTGGGCTTTGTTTTCTCTAGGTATCTTGGATCAGTCTGCTGTCTGGGTGGATGAAATGAACTATTATGACATGCGCACTGATAGGAACAAAGGGATTCCCCCCTTGTCCCTACGTCCAGCTAATCCACTTGGTATTGAGATAGACAAGTGAGTACCAAATGCCTTTAATCCACTTTTTTAGTGGTTTTCTCTATATGTGCCTTTGTGAATTCCAGAAAAGTTTAATGGTTTACAGGGCAGGCAAAGATTTAAAAATACACACATATATTAGCTGTCGGTATGCTATTTGGTACTCAAAAGAGTTGTTGGTGCACATTCTATCCTGCTTCATAATCCTTATTTTTGGATCATCAATTAGAACTGTAGATAATCTAAAAGCCTGATATATTGAACCCCAGTGATGTTTAGATTTTGAGGATTGGTAAATAACCTAAGGCTTTGGATTTATACGTTGTAGTTATAGAATACTTACTGTTGCGTTTGAGTTTCATGGAGCTTTTAAGGACGTTTAGATTGCTATCTGTTGCTAAAATTGCACTGTAAAATGTGATTTATTATACCACATCAACTAGTTTATTTTATTGAAATATTAATACTGTTTTCCAGCCCACAGATTTCTTTACTTTCCTTTGTAAGTATGGTGGAATTTATGACATTTTTCTCTGAAAGAGAAACTTCATAGTGAGTGATAAACTGAATTAGAGGGCTTTAAGTGGGATGCTTGTAGAGCTCCAAACCTGCCCAACTCCTAGAAATAGCATCAGGCATAATATTTCTCTTGATCAAGATACCAGATCTACCAAAACCAAAGGTTATTTAAAATTAAACTATTACCAGAGGTTTCATCTGCTGCATACTCTGTTTGTGAGGGGAAATGCATTGGAGGAAATCTGCAGTGTCCATTGTTACCTTGTTCTGATGGGGAAACTGCACTTTCCCAAAATCTGTACGGGATTTCTAGCGGATCCGTTGCCAGCTTCCAGCCTCTGGCTGTGCATTTCTTTCCTAGTTTGAATATGTATATTTCTTTCTTTTCAAAGCACTAACCCAATTTTTTGTGATAAGCTGAAGATTTTGTCTCTAAGTATTTTTCTCCAGCCTCTGACGTAACTTCTGACAGGTAGTTCTTTCATCTTTTCTAGTTTTCTAGCCCTTTTAAAATGTGGGCTCTAGGACTGTGGACAATATTCCAGTGTCTTATTAGAAGAATTCCGGTCTCTCCTTCACTCTCTCTCCCCTGTTTGTGAATTAAAAAAATCATGATAATACTTTTTACCACAGTGCTGCACTGGCAAGTAGCAGTGATTGGCTTGTTAACTGATTCTCTTGAGCTGCTACTTTGGCTGCTCATTATTCTGTAGGAATGGCCAGGATTCCTTTATCCTAGCTACATCTTTTTGCATTTGATCATGTTCCTCTAATTGTTGCTTCCTTGACAAGTCTGTCTTCTCAGTCCAGATGACAGTCTTTCTTCTTAATGTTTTTATCAACTATTTATAAAAAACTATTGGTGATAAAGCTATTATTGGTGATGATGCAAATACTGATGAATATAGTGTGGGCTTTAGTAAAACTTTACCTACAGATGTTCTCAGGTTTGCTTCTCCATGGATTGGTTGGGGGTTTTTTTGTAGTTAGTTTTTTAATCCATGTGATGTATTCCATTGGTATTGCATAAAACTAAATTTTAATCAGTCTGATAGTAGCAAG
The DNA here is from genome assembly GCA_008711295.1 of Anarhynchus alexandrinus. Classification (NCBI taxonomy): domain Eukaryota; kingdom Metazoa; phylum Chordata; class Aves; order Charadriiformes; family Charadriidae; genus Anarhynchus; species Anarhynchus alexandrinus. Next base: position 10,669,993 of record VUYV01000003.1, read on the forward strand.
TCTCCTCTAAAATGACGATATATTAATTTTGTCTGGTTACTTTTTTCAATAAAGCACTTAATCTCAAAGCCCACGTAATATGTTCTCAAACATTTTAAGAAACAGGTGTGACTGGCTGACACGAAAACTAATTTTCTCTGCTTTAATTCTGCATTTGTTGAACCCCGCAACAACTTTTCCAATACTTTATCTGGGATTTAAGTCAAGATAACTAGTTCTATTGCATAGTTCTCTATTCACAGGTTTCTCACAATACTTCTTCCAGTAAATACAATAGTTATGACTCTGTTAACTTTTAATTTGTTCTTATTCTTTATTCTTATTCTTTCTTCTTAACAAAACTTCTAATGTATTATTTGACTTCATAACCAAAATTGATAGCTCTTGCAGTTAGACAGAGTTAATGTGACAGGTTAAGAATTATCTTCCAGAAACCTAAACAGCATTATTTTATGATTTCTTTAATTTAGAATCATCTGTTTGGATGTTCGTTAAATAAGAAACCAGTGATATTATATTTTAAATGTTTCATCTGAAAGCATTAGAAAATGTCACGTTAATTAAGCCTCGGATTTTGTGTGGAAAAAGAAGTAAGTCAGAAATATGTAAATACAGATAGGAAATAACCTTTTGGGGGGGGCAATTGGGAAATCTTTGGGTAAACATAATATCAAGTCTAGTTCATTGATCTCCAAGTTCATTGGAGGTGAAGCATGAAGATTATGGCAAGCACTAGTTCATGAAAATGACCAGTTTGAGAGAAGGAACATGAGTCTATATAACACGTGAGAAAAGAGGATAGGAATCAGCTAGATGGGAGCACACTGAAGAGATGGCAGCAAGTGAGTGGACTAGAGACTGAAAGAGAGAAGGAAGTCCTCCCTCTAGAAAGTGATTGTCAGTCATCAGCAAATGATACAGAAAAGACAACCTGCAGCATGGAAAAGGCTTAGAACACCTATCTGTTGTGATATATTTTAATATATGTTTTTCAATATGGGTTATACTTAGTTCTAAAAGTACTTTTTGTGGCTTTTTTTAAACATTGTTTATGGTACTTTGTCCAATTAAAATGTGTTTAAAAATTAATCATAGCTTTTAAATCATTCAGGTGGGTACTTTCAAGGTGTTGCAAAGGGGACACTGATATACTAGAAAAAAGATCCTGTGAGTAATGAACAGACATGCTTTAGTACAGCTTTTCATTAAACTATTAGACAAACACAGGGACAAAAAAAATATTTATTCTGACTCAGTAGATTTAAGATTGGAGTTTAATTGTCAGTGACTGGGATTTAAGTGAACAAAAAGTTTGAACTGTGAATTGAAGGAAATAGATAATAGTGGGTCTAACACATTCTATTAATAACTAGAATACTGCCTGTAGAAATATTGTAGGAGTAATTAATATACTTAAAATACACACTGGAATTCTCTTTTCATATTCAAATTTTGCAAGGATGCAAAGTAGGAACTATGGATATATACTCATCCTCCTTGTTGTTCTTTACATAGTCAAGATATTTCAAATGTTATATATATGCACAATGTGCAAGCCATCATCTTTCAGCCTGCAAGATTATCAAGTAATAAGTATACATAATTTCTGGCTGATAAAGTTCATATTTTCCAAGCATTAATTGTTGTTCTTGTGCCATACAACTAACTAACTAAGAATCTCAGTTGCTAAATAACAATATCATTTATATTGTAATGAAATTTGAACTTGGTGGTTATTATGTTTCAGTGGTGATCCTTAAAGTCACAAATGTATTCATAGAAGAGTGCGCACATTTGTTCTCCTGCCTTGCTCACCGTTGTTTGTTGATCTTTTAAAACACAGAACCGATCCAATTAGATGAGGTTTCTTTACATTGCTATCACTTAGTGCATATTGTGTGTATGCTATGAAGTATTTCATTTACACCAGAAAATAGGTATTTGAAATATTTAATCTTTGAGTTCTATTTTTTTTTAATTTTCAGAATGGAGTAAAAACTGATACAAAGCTTTAGTTTTCTATCACCATCTTTGTGCTGGCTTTAAGTGCAAAGCAGGTCTGTGCCACCTTCCTCCCCAAGAAATGTTCCTGGCTGTAGTGTTATGCAGATGTAGCCAGAAACCCTCACAGAAGGGTTAAATAGCTTGCAGGAAAAAGTATACAGAGTAGTCACCTCAGTCTGAGAAATGTGGAAACCTGGTATGAAAATGCTGACGTTAACAGCGGTGTTGCAGTAATTGGATTGGTTTTAGCAATTTAGAGCTGTTAAGAGTGGGTTGGAAGGTTACATCCTACCAACGTACGATTGTTCAGAATTTTAAACAGTTCTGGGAGAGAATATGTGATGCCTGTTTCATAAAGGCACTGGTTGAAATCTATTGGTGGAAAATTTAGATCTGTGTAAGATTTGTGAATGAATTGCGTGTTCAGATGTACCACATACTTTTCCCCTCCTGCATGTCAAGTCCTCATTTAATCAAAGGTTCCCTGCCTCCTCTACCTACTCTGTCAGACTAAGAAAATCCATTCTCTGCAAAGCAGTAACAGCAGTCAGACCTAGTGGTGGTTAGAAAATTTTGAGTAGTGTTTGTTGTTTTGCATGTCACAGAGGTCATTATGGTGGATCCATCTCGTACATGAAAGCAAATGCTGACATGCTAAGTACATTCCACATACTTCTGTATCCACCCACTCAATACAGATGCTTCCCTCTTCCCACGCCAGCTTCCAAAACTGTTGATGTGGGAAGAGGGAACAGATGATCTTACGCTGCCACCTAATGGTAAATGTCAGCTTGCTACCATGAGATAGGAAGAGACTTTCTGGAGGCTTTGATATTTATTTATTTTTAAGTGGCCTGTATGGAAATGCAGTCAATGTCATCCTTGAATGTGATGGGCTTGTGGAACTTCTATCACAGAGATGCATGTGGAAAAACTGTGAAACCTGCGGGAGAGAAATGCAGTATGTAGTAGTGTGTAGTCATACGTTGAAAAAAATACAGTAACACTTACTGCTTGTAAGGCTGATGCATCAGTTGCAGCTACCAGCCTATAATCTTTTAGTAGATTTGTCTTATCATTCTGCCATTTCTCAAATATGGTTGTAATTTTGTTGTTGTATTTCTGATAAACCCAACACTACTGGGGAGTAATTGCCAGAGTGCATCCTTTTCTTTTTGCTGTTGGAGAGACCTTTGTTAACACCTTCTGATTTGTCGTGTTTAGTCTACTCCGGTGTCCCTTATGCTGGGCTTCTTGCATGCATTATTAACACAGTACAGCTGGTACAAAGCCTGCTTCTAGGAGTCTGACTGGTACCAGACAGAGGGGGGAGTGTACAGCAGCTCTAGCTGGAGCTTGTTTATGCTGGTTGCTATTCAGAATCTGTGTTTATTTAAAGTTGCTCCTTTTGACCTATAAACTCCTGTGGAATTGAGGTTCAAGTTACCTTTTGGTGGTTGTATCCTGTTTTGGGACCTGCCTTTAATCTGCAGATATTGTCATGTATGCTGAAAAGCATACTATGAGATTCTGAAATTCTGGAAGCAATATAGTTTTTACAGAAAAATTACAACTTGCTAAGGTGCGTTCGTAGTCAGGCTCTGTTCACTAGTATCCATTGCATTCTCCTGCCGTTACTCAATTGTGACTGCTTGGAGGCTGTGATTTACCCGTGGAGATTACAACTAATCTTAAGCCTCTGGAGAATATAAACGCTCTGTATATGTACAAGTTCTGTAGTAGAACTGGTAAAAGCTGCTATATGCTGTGAAGTTAAATTAGATTTGTTGACTATCAGGCTCTACAGAACCTAAAGTTTGGGGTAGTGGAGGGAGGGACTTATGTTGATGGGCATATGTGGTGCAAGTGAATTGATTGTACCGCATGTGTTTCGAATCCAAAGTAGATGTGCATGCCATTTATGTGGAAGCAAGGACCACTACATCTAATACTGCAGGACTGTATTAAATATACTCAGAATATGTTTGAGGGAAGTAAAAGTGTATGGTGGCTTGAAACCAAATTTGTTTTATTATAGTTCTCATGAATATAAACAGTATGTGAAATCCTAATTACTTTTATATTTACAATTGTTGCTGATGGATGAATAAGACTACTTTAAAATGTTAACTAGAAGTCTAGTACCAGATTTAGTTCTGTTTTAAATAAAATAACCTGCCTAGCAGAAAGTGCTATTATATAGATCCAGTACGTGTACCTTTGCTGAAGTTGTAAAGGTAGCAAAATAGGTAGAGTTGTCAAGAATGGTAAACTTCTCTCTTATTTTTCTGAGGTTTTCTGGATTCGATTTGTGGTTCCCAGTTTCTTCTGCAGTGATTGCTTTTTAATCAGTGATTAAGTATTCAGAGTTGATTCCTGAAGTGATTCTTGTATAATGAGCAAATCAACAGAAAAATTATCAAAAATTTTGTTGCGTGTCAGCATGATCTCAGCTTTTGCTACTAGTTCATATTCACCCCGTAATGCTGAAATGAGTAAAACAGAAATACTTTCTCCAGTCACATATGCGCTTGTTTATAAGTAAACGGTAAGCAAGTTTTCATGAGAACAACTTCCAAGGACTTATTTATTTAATTTACTAATGGAAGTTAATGAAACAAACTTGTGTGTATGTGGAGTCAGTCTCTTTTTAAATGCATCTGGCCAGACATTTTAGAAATACTGTTGCTTTCAGTTTGAACTTTTTAGTGAGCAGCTTGTTGTGAAGACAGCTGTAGCAAGTCATTCCAAGCTCCCCATATCTGTTAGTGGAAAAACTACTGGTAAAATTTATGATAAAAATAAGGTTACTACACCATAGAGTATAACATATTGTTAACATACCGCACACATTCACATTCATGTTTCCACTCTGTTGTGACTATGTCTAAAATATGTCCGCACAGATAAAAGCACCCATAAATGCATTGCTAATTTATGGTTCTGCACAAGTACATCTGCTGGAAAAAAGCTCCTAATAACTTTTCAATGCAATCAAACATCAAACTGAAAAAAAACCCTTCATTTCTGTCCCACTGTCTGTGGGCAAAACTCATTTGCAGGAATTTATTACATCCCTAGCTAAATCTCTCTCTATATATATATATATAAAATAGGGGAGTTTTCCCTAGGAATTGTATAGCTCGTGCATAAGCTTAAACTGTCATGCATATGTTTTACAGTCTTGCAAGAATAAGTAGTGTTTGGTAATGGTATATTTGTTGAGTGTGTGTGCTTTTTCTGTTAGATCTGTTTCTTTTGGCTTCTGAGAAAATATGTTGAAGTTCTGAAAAATATGAACAAAATTCTGCTTCTGTATCATGTGCATGCACTTATATAGTGCTTGCACTGAAGGTCTGAGTCTCTTCTGAGGCAACTGAAAAACTTTTATTGTTTTTTGGTTTTTAGCATTAAAAATGTATTGGCCACAAAGATGCCACCATGCGTGGATTTAATATAAAAGCTTTTTTGACAGCCGTGCCATGTGCCACATCTGAAGTACTATCCTGCAAATTCAAGTAGCTACTGGGCCCTTTTTGACTACTTTGAATGAAAAATAAGATATCTTAAAATGTCTTTAAAGGAAGGATAAACTGACACTTTCTTCTCCTTCCTACATCCATCAGCATTTTGTGCTCACTAACTGGCATTGATGAAATTCAATGTCGTTGACAATCCTGAATCTTGCTACCTATGTTTATAAATTTTTATGTTAACATTATCCCTTTCTCATAGAACACAGAGAAATGTGGGGACCTTCATTTTTAGTTGCTACATTTGTTTCTCACACTATTTTCCCTGTCTCTCTGCTTTTCATATCTGTCATCATTTTTCCTTGCATCTCATTTGGTTTTTTTCTTTTTCAAAAAAGTAGTTTCATGCCCCTGCTCTGTAATCAGGTGCTACTGATGAAAGTTCCATGTCATTATGTATGTAGGTCCTTTGTACCTGCTTGTGCCAATGGCTATTTGGATATGAATAGAAACTCACAGAAAACAACTCTTGTTTCTGTATAATTGTACTTTGTAATGCGCATGCCTTTAGATTTGCTTCACTTAATCTGCTGTTTTCTTTTTGTAATAAAAACAGTTGTAGCCATCTTGAAATATGTTTAGATTACAGAGAAACCAAAACTAACAAATCATTGCTTTCATGTCCATTCAAATGGCTTTTCATATGTATTAAATGTAATTCCAACAGCTGACTCTGGATTGCTACCCCCACCCAAGTTTGATCTCAAATGTAAAGTGAGGCAGGTTTGCCTTTGCCTACAGGGCACTTCATGTAGCAGAGTTCACCTAGCTTGTGAGCACCAGAGAGGGATTTTATTGAATTCCGAGTTTGACGTTGTGATCCAAAAATGACATGGTAAATTTTTAGAATAAAATAGAATATTTCAGTTGGAAGGGACCTACAATGATGATCTAGTCCAACTGCCTGACCAATTCAGGACTGCCCAAAAGTAAACTTGTTTGCCTTCATCAGTTTCTGAAGATGGGATGCAGCTGGTGGTAAAGAACAGAGTGGTGAGTGCACCTGGTGATGTACGGAGAGTGCATGGTGGAATGAATATGGCCAAGCGTTATGTGTGTGTCTGGACTGAGCGATGAAGATTGTCACGTGCTTTAAATATTTTTATTACACTGACTGTGTAAATAATAAATGCAATGCATTTTCTGTATGAATGTCTTAAAGTTACTTGTAGTTTCAAAAATACTCTTGTAGAGAATCTGCTTTCACAAGGAATTGGCTCGCATGCTATCTTTATGTACTGTAAGACTGGAGAAAAAACCAAACAAACAAAACATGTTTCTCACTTGAGACATGCCCGCTTTTTCTTTGTTTTGTATATTATGCACAGACATTCTGTTTTGCAAGAGGATGATTTTGATTCAGAATTTCTTTCAGTGTTTTTATATAATGGAAGTATGGTCTGTGTATTTTCCTTCATGTTTCTGTGGGATTTCTGCTGCACATGGATTGATAGACAATAATGGGGCAAGATCACTGACAAGCTGTCAACCTGGTGATGTCCTGTCATTTTAAAGTTAAATAGATACTAGTTCGTGGCTTATAGAGAATATTGTCTCTTATTTACTTGCCTTGGTGTACTGATTTTCCTGTTTAAAAGGTAGAGTTGACTTTGAGTACATTTAGCATTAGCAGTCCTGCATTTGAACATTAGTAGTATCCTGGTGAGTCAGTCTAGTCTCTTTTTCTGAAGGCAGCAGTTCTCTTTCTTTAGAATTGTTTTGTACAGGCAACATTTCTGTCATATGTGTAGTGGTGAAATCAAAATGGTAAAATCAGTTTTACTTAGATTAGATTTCAATCTTTTCTTTCCCAATCACTCTACATGTGTCTGTAATACCAGAATCAATTTCATGGTGAGATACAAGTTTATATTTACATCTTGTTGGAACATGATTTGGTGTTTGCTTTCTTTTGTTTTGGGGTTTTTTTATGTGACACATTTAATTGTAAGCTGTTCAGAGGAATATGTCTCACTGAAGAAATTAATATTTATTTTTCAGAGGCAGATTTCCTCAGAAAGATTTAGAAGCACTGTTTCCTGGGATGAGTGCTGATTTCACTAGTGAAAACTTTTCTGCTGCCTGGTATCTGATTGAGAATCATTCAACAACAAGGTTTGTTGCTATTATATAAATAATTGTTTTAAATGCAAGTGACTTGATGTTATTTCATTATACAATAGATGCATCATTGGTGATCGACATTACAGTAATAGACCTGTAGTCTCTATTATTTGTGATGTTTCTGCTTGGCTCGAAACTTGAATCAACCGTTTTGCTCAATGTGGTTATGAGGAAAACTTCATTTTTAACCAGACCTAATTTATGGCCTCTCCCCTCCCTGCCCCCCTCCATGTCAGACGGAAATTGTTTTTCTTCAGGTTCTTGGTTTTAGAAATTCCAGAAACAACCATTACTCTACTCGGGAAATTTCCTCTCAAAGTGATGGTAGATTGAAGAGCCAAAACAACAGCAAGAGAACATTATTACCTAATACACATGTAGTAACAGCATCTTTTGAAATCATGTAACTAAAAGAGGAGTGATTCAAAATGAATTCTATCTATCACAGTCTGATAACTTTAGAGATCATCAGTTTTTTTAAAAAAACTGAGGGGTTATTAAAGTGAGAAAGAACAGACAGCTCTTGATGTAGCTGTTTTTAAGAAATTTCCTTTATGTTTGGCCTTTGGACTGTTGCCATTTTGTTGCTCATTCATGTGCATACCAGTAACACTGCCACGAGGGATGTAGAACAGATCAAGAATGATTGTAATGCCCTGGGGACAAAAGTGAAGAACAGGGGAGCCCAGGTATTCTCTTTGATTTACAGGTGAAGGGGAAAGCTTCAGGTAGTAGTGGGTGCATCCTGTAGATTCACAGATGGCTGTATCACTGTTTACAAGGCAGTGGTTTTTACTTCTGTAGCCATGGATCCATTACTAAAGAACAAGGACTGCTAGTAAGAAATGGGATTCATTTGAAAAAGTGTGGTGGGAGCATCAGGGGATGGTGAAAACAACTTGCAGTTAAATGAAGGCACAGAGTGCTGAATGTATGGTTCAGTGACAGCATTGAGAGTGCTGTTGGGAATTACAAAACCAGTTGAAAAGGTCTAAGCTCAAGTCCCTTTACACGCTCACATGCAGCTTGGGAAACAAGTAAGGGGAGCCAGAGCTCCACATGTAGGATTAGACAAACATATCACTGGAATAAAGTGGGATAGCTCACGTGCCTGATGTTCTGTGATGGATGGGAAGAGGCCTTCTGAGAAAGATACCCAGAAAAAAGAGAGAGATTTGACCTTTGTGTGAAGGAACAGCTTGAATAAATATATGGTCCCTCTTATGGAGCAGGTAGCAGGATGGTTGAGAGCTTGTTCAAGAGGCTGGAAAGGGCGACATCGCAGTGGGATGAGGAAGTGAACAAAACCTTCCTAAGGCAACCTGGGGAAGTCTCCAGAAAGCAGACCCTGGTTCCTGTACAAGACTTTAACCTCCTTGATAATGACAGGAAGGGCAGCAATCCAGGAGGCTTGTGAAGAGAGCTCTGGGAATGACTTCTAACATAGCTGCTAGGTGGGTAAGCAGGAGTGCTGCTTTCCTAAATACGATTCTTGCAGGGAAGGCAGGGGGTGTGATAACCAGTGGCAGCCTTGGCTGTAGCAATCATGAAATAGTTGAGTACAAGGCTCTAAGGGGCGTGGGGAAGGCAAGCAGCAGAGTACACACCTGGGACTTGGCAACAGTAGTACAGAAGACAGTCTGGTGTTTGTAGCATACCATAAATACCAGTTGGCTGTCTAGTACAAATCGTCTTCTGGGGTGTATCAGCAAGACTGTGTTATGTAAGGTATGGGGATAATTATTTTGCTCAGCATTATTAAAGCTGCAGTTGAAGTGCTCTGCCCAGCTTTGGCCACTGCTTTAAGAAAGATACGAGAGCTGAGCCACAAAAATAGGAGCGTTTAAGTATCTGTGGGTATGCAGCTTGAATGAATTAGGTTCTTTTAGAAAAGAAACAAAATTAATACAGAATGCATGTTCTGAAATACATAGTGGGCAGTTCAAGGATAGCCATCAATTGCTGTTGGTTTAACAAGAATAGAACAAGCTGTCTCAGTTTGCAACAAGGGAGATTTAGGTTAGATGCGGATTAGAAACAATATTAGATTGCTTAAACCCTGGGACAACATAACTTGGAAAGCTACAGATTCATCATCACTGGAGAGTGCTGAGATTTGATTTGACAGCTATCTGTCATAGATGGCTTAGGTACATTTAAGAATGCTGTGGATCCAGAAAATTAATTAAATGACTTCTTAGAACTGATTAGATGACTCTTGTTATCAGAATTACCATGGAATATGAACAACAGCTTAATGTAATAGTTATATCTCTAATATGACAAGGTGTCAGTAAAACCACTGATTTTTCTGGTCATCAGTACTATGAATTAATAACTTATATCATCTTTTATGGCCCCTTTTTAACTTGTACTATGCCAATATCAGTATCTGACAGTCCATTCTCATGTTAATTTCCATTGATTTGTGTCTTTGCATGTCAACAGTTTCAAGTCATGGTCCCCTCAGTCCAGTGGAATAAAAAGTATTAATTTTTTTTAAAACAAAAGCTGATTTTTTGCATATTAATTCAGTTTATATTGGTTTATAAAGTCTGAATCTTAGTGTTGAAGGTGCAAAAGCTGTGTAGAACTCAACAGGAAGAATGGTTCAAAGGGTAGGGTGAATCCAATCATGTTTTGAATCTAATTATAAATAGCTTTTTAAATAAAGAAGAAGCAAAACTGTTGTTTTTTTTCTTCCCACTTCAAAATATGTAATCTTAGAAATATTCTGGAATTCTACAATTATCTGCCCTGTATAATTTGTGCTGTTTTTCCGGAAACACACAGCAATGGTTTAGTTCTTGTCCTCTTTGTAACCTCAGGTATTGGGAGTGCTAAATGTGTGGTGCACTGATGTTTTGGTTAGCTTATGTCTGTTTTTTCCTTGAAGGAAATTCTTTTTAAGCAATCAAAATAACATCTTTTTTTTATGATTTTTTTACCCCTGGCAATATCCTGATAAATATAAATAAACTATTTAGACATACTATTAGATCATCAGATAACATGAAACAGTGCTTAAAAAGAGAACTGTACAGATTTTTGTTAGTTTGGAAATGCTGCTGGTAAGTACTTCTTGTGTGCCCAAGTAGACAAATCCAGCTACTGAGTAATGTGATTTCTGTCCAGCAGATGGAAACAGGAAATAAAGCAAAATGTTGTGACATCATCAGTATATAAAAAAAAAAATGCCTGTAAGTGCACCAGTATGTTTTGTCTCCCAGCAGGTGGTGATAGCCTTCTCACTGCCTGGTCTAAAGTTTGGTTTGTTCTTTTAGTATGTTTTTCTCTACCACTGTTTAAAATGGGTAAGGAGTATTGGTGGAATTGCCTTATGTCTTAATTTCCTTATTTCGTTGTTTCCCTCTCCTCACTGAGGTATAGTGGAGTTTTTTGTTTGATTCTTTTGTATTAGACGGGTTTGGCCTGCAGGTAGGAGAAAAGACTTTAAGGATGAAAATCATGTGTTATATTTGTATTTCTGAGCTTTGTTTGTGAGAGTGCTTTTATAATGCAGTAGTGTAACTACTGAGATCATATTCATGATCATCAACAAAAAAATGGTATGCAAGTAATGAAGAATTAATCATTACATAAGACTTCTAAGATAATTGCAGCTGCTTGCAAAAAATAAAAATGTGAAATCAAATGTAAACTGGCAATGATCTAGAAATATTAGGAAACTAAGATAAAAAGAAACCTACCATACAAACAACAATGATGAGTTGGCAATTTTAATATTCCCCTATGAAATGTCTTTCAAAACCAGTTCAGTAGACTACATATAAAAACCCAATATTTTCATGACGCAGGAATCTGTTCAGCTTTTCTTTATTTTTGCATTAATATTGTGTTCAATTTCGAACTGTGCGTCCAAACCAACATAAAAATATTGATGGAATTCAGAAACTGAACATGAAAAAGAGTTGTGAACTAAGCTGTAAAGCTAAACAAATGTCATTATTAAAGAGAATTCTAACATCCCAGTGGTTAATCTAGTGCACTAAGTGTAGTGAATTGTACTACCACCTATTTGACGTAGTACAGACAGTTAACTAAGAGCAATATTGCGTGTTTAGAAGAAATTTCTTGAGTAATTTGTATTATAAAGAAGTCTGTTCCATCACAAGTGATAGGAGCAATTAGTCAGTCCTTAATAGTTGCAAAAGTAGCTGGCTTTATTTTCCAAGTGGTTTGTTCTGTTTATTCATTAGCTGACCTCATTCATTGTTTGAATGTCACAGGGGGTTTTTTATTTGTTTTCAGTTTTGATCAGCTCAAAACGGCTGTTGTGAATTTGAAGAAACAAGCCAACAAGAAAAACGAGGGGAGTCTAGCTTATGTGAAAGGAGGTCTCAGCACATTTTTTGAAGCACAAGATGCTCTGTCAGGTAAACTTTGCACTTACTAAATATAGTATAAAAGAAAAGACTATCTGCATGTATAGTTGAATTTAATATTTAAAAATATTATTTTTCCTTGCACTCTCTTCTAAAAGCGTATAATGAGCCCAAAAATCTGTATCATGTTGATCACAAGCTGGGACTGGTTAGCTATTTGCAAAAGGTGGCACCAAATGTGTCTTAGAGGAGTTGGAGGCATTTGATGAAACTGCTTTGACCACAAATCCAAAAGAGAGAGGAAATGTTAATCTGGAGAGAATATTAAGATGATTTATAAACTGTAGCAACATAAAAACTTGATTTTATGCTGCCTTATCCCATAGTCAGACTGTAATATTTATATGAATATTCAGTGCACTCTGACTTGGAAAATCAGATGGCCTTTATATTCTGCTTGCCATAGGGAAAATGAAACAGACTAGTGAGATTAGCGTAGTTGTCTGTGCCATTTTTATATATGTCTTTATTTTATGGATATGTATACACTCTTGAAGCATAAAACGTCTCTCAGGTAAAAGCCCATTGTGGGCTGGCATAGTCCTTTCTGGTTAGGGACCGTGCTGGATAAGAAAGTGACAGTGCTGGGCCATCCAGCTGGGCCTGTCACAGCCCCAATAGGTTTGACATTTACCACTATGCTGTTCTTCGTAGCTACTGTATATTGCAGGATTGTCACTCCTGATCATTGATCCTGTGTTATGGGCACCATCAAGTAAGAAAATATTATATCTACTCATAGCCTCAGCCAAACTAGCACTTCTGTTGGCTTTAGGAACACTGCTTTGGAGAACTACCAGTTGTCTCTTGACGCACTTGCAGGCCACTCACTATCTGTCTGATAGCCACTTCCGTGTGTCGGGGAAAAGAGAAGGTAGTGCTGTCTCACCTGGTGGTCCACTTGTATTCCTGCCCCAGGCAGATTAACCTGTGACCTGCCCTTCAGATGGCAGCGTTTTCAAAAGTGTTTGTTAGCTTTTGGCTACCTGCCTAATTTGGTAAATTTTAAGAGGAGGACTTTTTCCACAAGTGCAAACATACATGCTTTGGTAGAGAAGACCTCTTCTTGAGACAGCTGAAGATTCTTCCTGTGAAGAATCTTAACTCCTAAACACCTTTGTTACCCCACCCAGAACTGACCTATTACTGATCAGTTTTGGAAAACCTTGGCCTAAATCTAGATGGGTGCAGTAACAGAAGAGAAGTATTAAAGGATTTAATGGAAATACTAAAGGATGTGGTGGCAGTCATAGGAAAAGACCCTAAAAAGAATCAGTATTTGGCATTCTTTAACTTTTTTTTTAAGCTGAGGTTTTAGTAAATGCCAGGAAAATTGATAATAGACTGTTGCTTTGTAAATCTCAGATATCTTGAAAATGTTGAAATCCTGATTTTTCTTAAGTAGTTCAAAATCCTAAATAATCCTGAAAAAATATTGAACTGTGACTTGTGTTTCACAACCAAATCTGCTTTGCATATAGAGTATCAAATACTCTAAAAGATTCAGAGTTTTGTTTCCAAACAGTTACTTCTGTGGATAAAAAGTAGTACTGGAAGACATATATGTGTTGTCTTCTAAGATTATTTTTTGGACCAGCAAAGACTTAGTAGGATTTACAGAAAGCTAATGCAAACCATAAATCTTGTGAGGTTTTAGAAAGACTGAACACAACTGAGTGATTTTCTCTTGTCCCATCTATTAAAGTGTAGGCTTCTTGCCTTTGGAGACTGATTTCCTGATAAATAAAGAGGTCAGAGAGCAAGTAGGAATGTAAAAAATATTAATAAAATAATGATAGGGAGAGCAAACTCATTTATTTCAGTAGCTACTGTGTTCTCAATTTAAAAAAAATACAATAGCTGTAGTACTGTTTTGCATCTCTTATCTGTATCAGTGTTATTTTTACCTAAAATTAGAGCTACTGTATCAGTGTATCCTTCAGATAAATTATGAACTCAAAACTTGGGATGATTCGTGGTTCTTGATGCCACTTTTCATCTGTAACCAAAATGGCTTGGGTTTGTCTTCCTCCCAGTGAAGAATGACCTTGATGCTGTTGGAGAAGAAAATTAAAGACTTGAAACCTTAATCTCTTACAAATTCAAAGCTGTAACCCTGGAGTTCAAGGGACTTATTAATACAATATTTAGTTTTTAAATTCTGAAGCCAAATTCTTAATGAGGATGCAATGTAGGTCACAGCTGCCTTCTGTAGCATTTTAATATGTGTTTCTCTGTTGAAATTTCCTATTAAATGCATGTGCCGAAGAGTTTTTGATTCTTTTCAGTCAAAAAAACCCACCCGTATTTTATACGAATTTCAGCTTTGTAATGCAGAACTGCTTATTTACCTTTTCTTCCTCCTTATGCAGAATATTTTTGAGCTGGAAAAATTGCATAGCTTTTGAAAGACTGAAACCTGTGATAGGTACCATCAACAGCTAAGTTGGATGTGGAGAGGCTTCCAGCGGCAGCAAGAAAAAAGGATGTCTTTGATGCCATCGTCCATCCCTTCTGCCACATGTTAAGGCTTTTCTCCAGAACATTTGATCACTATAGTTTTCTCAAAAGAAAGGTTACAAGAATTAAACATAAGCGTTATTAGCATTTTCTAGAGAAACAGCTTAGATGCAAAATTTGGGGAAAAAAAAAACCCAACAAAAACACCAAAGAACCCAACCCCACATAACTAACGGCAAAACCACCAAACAACAAACCAAACCAAACAAAAAACTTCAAACAAACAAAACCCCCAGTACTTCTTAGGCATGCAATTATGAAATTCAAGCTCTTTAACAGAAGAACATTAAATTAAAAATACATTTGTGCAAGGTGATATAATGGCACTTCTGTGTCCTCACACACGTAAGGGTGAATTTGTGTCTTATTTTCTCCTTTAAAAACGTGCAAGTAGAATTTGTATGCATTTAAACAACTCTACATGAAGAATAGTTTATATTTCAAAGCTGAAGGATTGTTTCAGCGCAAACTTTTAGGGACATAGCCTTGGTTCCACAAACTTTCATTATTTGATGCTGAGCATACAACTGTTACAGAGGAAAAGCAACTCAAGGGAAAATCACTATTGAATACATCTAGTCTGTTGTCCAATATGATTTAAAAATTAATGCTTCATTTTGGTTTGGATTTTTTTTTTTCACTTCCTTTGGGAAGATTTCTAAATGTGTTTTCTGAAGATACATTTTTGTTGATGGGCAAAAATTTAGGCTCTCAGTTTTCCCCTTCGGATATCCTAGAACACAACTTCCAGCCCCAGTGGTTGTGCTTTATAAACTGCAGGTCCATTCCGTTGTTGTAGAGAGGAGCTATCTGTGTACAGTTATTTCTTCTAAGTCTCCCTAAATTGGTACAGGATGTTACTTTTTGTAGGAGGCTCACTTTAAGGGGAATAACACTTGCTTTACCAGGTACTCCATATTTGTCTATTCGTGCATCTTTTTATACCTGCTTTTTTAACTCATACACATTTAACAATGTTTGTTTCAAATAAGTGAACTTGACCTGGGAAACCCTGAATTACTGATTACGGTGCAGCTTTTTTCATTAGCTGGGATCAGTAAGATCAGTCTGATCTTAAGCATGCCATCAGACTGTATTACACATTTAAATGAGTATTAATATTTTCACAAGTAAGCAATGGAAACCGTTAAAAACTCTCCCAAGATATTTATTGTAATTTGTGATTTAGAAACTGTTTACTAAGAAAATAAGAGGTCAAATAGGCCAGAACCCTTGCTTGTTTGGTTTAATTTCTTCGAAAATAGAATTGCCTTATCAGATCCTCATGTCTCTCTGCCCGTTAGCTTGGCTGACAGTTTGACAGTGACTTTGCTGCAGAGATGTTCAACAGGAAGTTTGTTTCGTCAGCTGAAGGGAGCTGTAAGCTGAGCTGAGGGGAACTGGGCTCACCTCAACTTGACCCATTTGTCAACATCGGGGAGTTCAGCTGATTTATTTCCCATAATTCTAATGGCAACCTAGAAAGTAGCATTCCTAAAAGGGCTGCTGTTTATATACTTGTAGACAAGTCATATTTTATTGTCATAAGCAAGTCATTTCCCGCACAGAAGTCTTTGGAAAGTTAGCAAATTAATTTACTTTGAATATACTTTTTCAGAAGTGCTTGTTACAAAGAGCCTTAGGCTGCAGAGTTTCTTACTATTTAAGTGAAAGGAAAAAAATAGGGAAGTGACCACTTCAGTCAATCAGTTGTGCAAAAACATGCAAGTATGACATTGGCAAGTAAAGAAGATGCTGTGTTGTCTTTGAAACACACATATGTGGAATAAATTTGAGATTTAGATTTGAGTCTAGTTTGTCATGGCAATGGTTCTTGTGCAGTTACAACTACAAACACATTTTACATGATTTTCAGAAAAAAAAATCTGTACAAAAGAAGCACTGCTGGCTATTGCAGCACTATTCCTTTTTCCCTTTTCCACTCCTGTTCAGATATATGGCCTATGGGAATGCCACTATGATGGGGAGCTTGGACTGTAGCTGGCCTTTTGTCTAATACCTTATTTAATATATAAGCAAGGATAATGTTTACCTGGCTGAAATGATCCTATATCTGGTCAATGCCTGGGGTTTTGGTTTTGGTTTTTTTCTTCCTATAGAATATTTTTTCATTTCATCCCCTAATGCCCGTTCTAGAATGAGCATGACAGTGATCCAGGATCTGATTCAGTATGAACAAGCGTATTCTGTTGCCATATGTCTGTTAAATCAATTTTCTCTGAAACTAAAACAAAAGAAACCACTGGATATATATTCAATTCTGAGTCAGACTGGGAATTTGAGAAACTAAAAACTGATGCTTGTCTCTTACATAAGTCCTTTGCTTTGTCCCTTTGCTTCTGGCTTTTAAGGAGTTATGTCATGTTTGAATTTAAAGAGAGTACATGCTGTCTTCAATTTTTTGTTAGTGATTCCATTTGCAAATTACATTGACTGACTAATTTTGATGTGGTTTTACATTGCAAGCTCTTATCTCAGTTCACTTTGTCTTTTGGTGCATTTGTCCAATGAAATGCTATTCCATGACTGTTTTTGCTAGGTAGTACAGAATCAAATGATTATACCAGGTTTTGCTGCTGCCGCATTCCAGTTTTGTAACATATCTAATTGACATTTTTGTCTTACTTTGGTCTCATATACGTTTTCCCAAATAGTATGAAGTTTTATTAAACATTTGGACTCGAGTAAATCTCAAGTCCAAAACTTGGATTGAGTAAATCAAATTCAAACGTATTATTACTACCTAAATGTTACACAGCTGACTTGAAATGGCTAGAATAGCTCTGTGTTGAGTGCTCAGTGTGGTGTGTGTCTATTAATGTTACCTTCCTCATCCCGTGTCAAGTGATAGAATATAGTCTTTGCAGGGTAAGAACAGCCTGCTATTATAGGTAGCAGTTTTCAATATGGTAATTCACAGAGGTTAAGAAAGAACAGGGCCATGGAAACAAGCTGGCAAGGGTAAATTAAGATGCTGCATGTATCAGGCATGTATCTAACAGCATATCAGTCACTTCAGAGTAACAGTTTACATGCATGTACGTGCCCCACAGTAGATGCAAGTTAGATTATTTCAGTTCAAGAATTAGGATCATGCCTCCAAGTAGTCATGAAACAATAGGTGATGTGCTCTAAGCTCACTGTCTAGCTTTCTGAGTGGATGCCCACGTCCAAAGGCTTGAGGTATCATATGCTACGCTTGTACACAAAAGCTGAATAAGGAGCAGTTGCACTGTCATTGCTACATACTTTGTCCTTACGTTTATGGGCCTTCTCATGTATGCACGATGAAAAAAATAAGCATGCTGATTTGTCTGCTTGTTGAAAACTTACGTTCTGATCTTGTAGTGCTGGATAACAAGGGGGATGTTGCAACGAGCAACGTATGCTGAGAGAGAGAGGACCTGACAAAGGAGTGCCAGTAACGTATGTAAGTGGTGGTAGGAAGTTTAGTCTCAGGTGGATGCTTCCTCTTCATGCAATGTCTACAACCAATTTCTGTAGCAGACCAATCACTATATTAATGCAAGTCTAAAAAGGCAAAAGTTATGTGATCATGATTGAGAAAAGGCTAAAATTTCCCTTTCATGCAGGTTCTTGCATAGCATTGTCTAGTGGGTGTTTTTTTCAGTGTCTTAAGCAAGAGATGGTCTGATTTGAAAAAGTGTGAAACAGCAGGAGTTGTCTCAGTCCATACTGAAATTTCTGTGCCCAAGCCTGTACCTGGTTTTATGCTGACTGCTCATACAGCTTCTTTTAAATCAGTATTTGTTTTAGATATCCAAGTTAGTTACTAGCAGAATCTCTCCAAATTGATGCAGTCGTGGCAGATTTTAGCTACTGTGTAGCTGTCATGTTTTATGAATTTGTGGGTTTTAGGTAAGTTAATTTTTTTTTGTTTCCATTTGAAAAATAGTAAAGCATTAAAAAGAAAGGTTAGTTTTTCAATTGCAGTTTTCAACTAGCAAATACTACAGTTGATTGCAAGTGTACAAAAATATTACCTATGATTAAATTTGAGCCAGACTTGACCTATAAGCCATGAAACCAGCTTAACTTCATGTTACATCATTGCGTTTTGACTTCCATACCACTTTTAAAATACATGCCACATTTAAAAGCTGCTTTTGTTTCTACCATTAGCTTTCATAGATCCAGAAGGTTAGCCCTGTGTTGGTAAAAAGAGAATAGCATTTCCCAATACTACATTTACTTCAATATTTTGTAATTTTTACTTGGATTAGCAATATTTACCAAAATAGAGCCAAGTTTGTTATGCAATTTGAAAAAATACCTAGAAATCTTGGGGGAAAAAAACAACCCAAACCAAAAAAACCTTAAAAGTATTGACTAAAGGCCAAAGTAACAAACTTTAGGTTTTTTAGGTTTTTGTTATTGAACCATTTTCCTGTTGAATCCATTCAGAAGAGTTTTTACCCTACACCCTACAGGGGTGCTGTCCTCATCAATAACCTGTTTATGTTTTGTTCTAATTACAGAAAATCATTAATCATTCGATAAAGGGAGTCAAAGGCATTTTTATTCATGCATTGGTGTGAATGCTGGCAGCATGTTAACATGTGTTCTTCATCTCTCCATTACTGCGCTTTTGGTGCCAAATTGTTTATAGTTACCACATCAGATCTTCAGAAATACTTTGCTGAGTCAGTCTTTCCTTTTTTGTATTTTCTTTCCCCTCTTATTTTGTGCATCTGACTAAAAAGGTTTGATTCATTTCAAGTACTTTTTTTTTTCCCATTAACCAGATTTCTGTGGAAATGGGTAAGATATTCAGATATACCAAATGCATTTCTCACCATCTTTTAATCAGAAAATAGTAGAAAACTTGCATCTATGTTGCTTTGAGCTGAGTTAGGCTGAGAAAGTTTTGAGAGTACCATTCTTAGTGCCTTTCTCAAAATATGTTTTAAAAATGTGTAATGACTAAATGAAGAATGAAATTTGTTGGTCAAAAACTGCATGATCCTGGCAAGTGTGGTTTAATTTGTTAGGTTTATGGTTGCCAAGTAGAAAACCGTATCCTTCCTCAGATTAAATAAAATTGTTTTCAACACAAGCAGCAATGAATTAATTGCAGTTTATTTTACTACAAGGCCTGTACTATGGCTTATTTGCAGATTGAACTTTCATGTGTTTTGACCAAAAATAACCAATTCTGAAGTATTTAGTCACAGGTTAAAGATTGTGAGCTCTAAACTTAGCTTCTTCACTATTCTTAGTACCTCCCTGCAGCTCTGATGTTTGCAAGCCTTTTAAATATTCTGACTTAGCTGGGAAGCTTGAACACTTACTGGCAAAGATGATGCAAAATACAGTTAATTTTCTGGCCTTAGCTGAAGCATCTAGACTTAGCCTCTCCTTGTCTTAATTTATTTTATGCTCATTACAGTAAAGCTCCTCAGTAATGGTAAACAGGCTGTCCTAGGTTTCCAACTGCTGTTCTAACTTGTGTAGTTAGTATTGGGTAAGTCCAGAGTAACTGGCAATTCAAGAAAAAATCCTGTCCATCTTTTACTTCAGGCCTTCAAAGACCTAAAATTTTCTCCTTGCTCTTCTTACTGCAGCCAGTGATGAGCTGAGGGTATGAAGTTGCATTTGAAGTTAATCTTAACTGCTGTGAGAGGTATAGACTGGCTTTCCATCTGCCCTTGGCTCCTTCCTCTTCCCGTGTATTGCAGTGGTGCAGCTGGGGTAAGGTTTAGACAAGCTCACGGATCAATAAGGACAAGTCTCTTGCTTACTGAGTTTTCCACCAAAGCCTCTCGTACAGCTGCCCTGCAGCTGCGTGATTGCTAGATCCAGCAAAAGGAAGCACATGGGTGCAAGAGAATGGGGATTATCCCAGACAACACCAGCCCACTATTACATAGGTTTAGTAGTCTAAGGTAAAAGAGTAACTTGAGTATCTGTAGATGCCTTCCAATCTGATTAGCTCTGCAGATATTTCTCTTGACTGCATATAGTTTTGCTTGTCTAAACTTCTAACTCAGAGACTTTTTGTCTGGTCCCCATGGAAGGAACGTGTACTTTGCTTTTATAAAAACAGTTGATGTGAACAAAGTAAGCTTAGACTTTCTGATAAAGCATTTTTCATAACATCTTTCTCTAGGAAAACTTAAAACCTTTTTTTTTTTTTGTAACCCGACTTTGGTATACATATGAATGCACTTACTGCTGAATCTGAATATAATGTGTAAAAATAGCTTCAGTACACAAAGCAGCACATTCAACACGTACAGGGAAATAACAGCAAATCCGCTTTTGTATATACAGTCACTTAGGTAGGTCTATACTTTTTCAGACAGTGGTCCAAAAATCCCTTCTGTTTTACACTACCAGTTACATATATTAGAATGCCTTTATCTGTACTCCACAGTGCTTTCCACCTTTCTGGAACTTAATACCTTGTTTTATTTTTAGTTTTAGTTTTATTTTTTTCTGCATTGGCATGTTTTTCTCTGTTTGAGAAACTGATTCTTCTGAGTTTACAACACTACTATTTTCAAACTAAGAATCTCAAATACTTTATGCCAAGCTGCCAACTTTAAAGGCTACCAGTGTGAAAAATGTTCTCTTCCGTCTTCTCAAAGGAAGAGGAGGGAATCGTATTGCTACTGTATGTTTTTATATAAAGGACGTGAGAAGGAGAACTGCTTTGGAGAAGATGTCTTTTTAAAAGTTCAGGAACTGTTTAATGATCATGATACAATTTCTAAATAAGATGCATTCAGAATAAAAAACTATAGCCCATGACATTTTTGAAAGTGGTAATATAGTAAATGATGCTCTTTCAAAATTTCTTGTTCTGTGTATTAAAGGAAGTCTTCACCGTGTTCTGCATATATTTGCAGCAAAACCTGGTTTTGGTAGAAGTTTAGTTCAGCTTTGGAACTTCTGATGTGTGTCCCCTTCAGGAGTAACATTATAGTTAATTGGTCAGCAATTAATGCTATGTAATTGTTCCAAAATACTAAATTTTAAAAATCTTTGAGGCAATATATAACTTACTTTTTTAATCCACATCCATTTAAAAATACCTTTTGAAAATATGCATCCTAGAATGATTTAAAACTATTTAAATGAAAATCATTACACTTTCATGCGGTTCCAATAGTACTTGCACCATTTGGTTTTAAAATATCTGCTTATGTTGTGGTTGCTGTTCTGATGAACTTGCCTTTCAGTATCTGACATTAATTGCAGTACTGTAACTGGCTACACATTACCAGAAGTGATGTATATAAATGGAATAGTATCATTAGAACCTTTAATGTTTTTGTTACAAAATTGTAGTCATATTCTTGTAGGTAAGTGGTGTCCGTGTCATATATAAAATATGTGCTACAGTTAAGAATACACCATCTTTTAAGATAGATCTCTGTTCCGTAAAACATGCAAGAATCTGTTAGTTTCACTTAAATGAAATTAAGTGTTGATTGTCTTAAGAAATACGGTGTCCTAAATTAGATTTTTTTCTGTAATGGTTTTGATACCAAAAATAGAGGTGCTCTTGCACTTTCAAGAGAGCAAAGCTTGCTGAAATTCTTTGCATAGGATCCGTTTTAAGGGTCAAATTTAAATGTTTGAGATGAATGGAATTTTCTTATTCCCCCCTCCCCCCAATAAAAATACCCCTTTATTTTCATGTGGTTTTAAGCAAAAGCACCACAATGCTTCTGTGTAATGGTTAACGCAGTGTGTTGCTACAAGATACGCTTAAACGTATTTTGAGCGTGCATTTTTATAGATGAAATCAAGTGGTGGGGAGCGTTCAAGCACTTGATTTTGGGGTTATCCAGTTTCCCCATGACTTTCTCTTTCTCTGTCCTTCAACTGGTGGTAATTCCTTTTTCGTGAGATTAGTGTGAAAGTTTTGCCCTACAAAGCAAACATACTTTGTACTTGAATGATACTTACTTTCCAAAATACTAAATTGAATTCACGCTCGTACTACAGGATAGCTAATTTGGATTATTCTCCCCACTTTTTTTTTTCCCTTGGGCATTACTGTCTTGTTCAAGAAGACACAGGGAGTCTGTGTCAAAGTAATGGTTAAAATTCTGCAATTTCTGGCTCTAAGCCCTGTCCTCCACTAGACTCTGCTGCCATGAAGCATGTTTGTATTTTTTATGTCTAACAAGAAAAATAACACTTTATTTTTAATTTTAAAAATGTTTAAAAGTGTCACTTTGATGTAATGTATTCCCACCTATTAAAATGTTCTACATTTTAACTAGACACTTTATTCCAGCAATCCATCAAAAACTGGAAGCGGATGGAACGGAAAAAGTAGAAGGATCCATGACGCAAAAACTGGAGAATGTACTGAACAGTAAGTTTTGTCCTTCCAGCAGCAACTATTTATGGACTTTGGACTTTCTAACACGCTTTAATATATTGCTAGGAATATGGCAGAAAGTAGAAAACAGTACAGTCTCTCTTGCCTGTTCCTGTTTGATGGTAGTGATTTTAGGGTGCACCTTTTGAAATAAGTGGCACCTTTTTGCTATGACTTTCAGTGGTGCTCATGATAACAAAGGAGTTCTAAAGCACTTTAAATGAATTCTGGTGGCATCTCAATTTTAAGTGTACAAAGAAAACAGGAGCTATGTGGATAGACAAAACTGTAGAAGGGTGAGCAAAGGAATTTTGAGGAAAAGAGGAAAAAACTAAATACAAACTGTTTGTAATAACAAGGTCTATTAACAGAATCTTTTTCACTTAATGTGCTGCCGTTTAGGCTACTTGGAATAAGCATTCTTTTTAGAAACTTTGAAAAGCTGTCAGTGCTTTCTTTTCTGTTTCTCTGCACTAGCTGTAGGATTGCATTGAGAGAGATGGCTTGAATTTACTGCAGTTCGGTATGTGTTTCATCAGATCAAAAAAGTTACTTTTTTAATTCTGGGACTTCTGCCAAGATAATTTTACTTTGTTTCATTGTGATTTTTTTCACAGAGGAAGGGATGTTTCCCTTAGTGCTGTGTCAATAAGCAGGAATGACACGCAGATAGCTGACTCAGTGTTGGAAAGTCTGAGTGTGTTTTATGAAATCAAGAAAGTGACATGGAAGTTCACTGTTTTTCTTCTCTTGTATGAAGAAAGCAGTGACTGTATGTGTGGCTGTGTGGGGAGCACAAAGAAAGCAGGGGGTTTTGTGAACAGCTCTAGCTCTTTTTAGTAGAGATTCATTAATGCTCACAATAAAGGTGTAGTCTGAATGTTGTTATTCCCCCATCTTGTTGCCTGCAATGCAAAAAAACTCAAAAAAAAACCAAAAATCACCAAAAAAACCCCACAATAAACCTCACATACACGCTATACAAAGACCATAGTGTGTGCGTCCATGTGTGTAGAATATTTGATACATACAGGGTAGGAGAAAAAAGCATTTGCTGAAATTTGTCAGTGCGATCCTCGATGCTCTGCACTTATGCCATGTTTTGTACCAATCATGGATTCATTGGAGAGCACTTTCCCTTTGACAAAATTGTGTGACAGATTTTTAAATAAAAAAGCAAAAAATTATGTCTGTGACATTTTCCTACACGCACTAATATGAGACAAATCTACCTATAAGATAGAATTGCTGTTTCATTTGATAAATGGTGGCTGAAATCTGTATGCAGATAATCCAGACTGTCTTTTTCAAGCTGGATCTGTAGAGGAACTTGTGCCAGGCACTTCAGAGTGGTATTAAGTTTGGCTCTGCTGTGAAAAGAATTGGCTGCTTTTCCTCCCGATACTTTGCAAGTCATGATGGGTGGGAGTCAGGGAAGCAGGAACACAAGGATTTAAAAAGAGTAAATAATATTATGCAAAGTAGTTTAGGATCAAAGCTTTGTTTCTTGTCTGACCATTGAAAAGCTTCCATAATCCATGAATAACAGGACCTGCTTTCAAAAATGACTTCAAATCTTTAGTCAAATTTTCCATTTTATGGACTTTAGGTGCATATTTTGAGAGACAGTTGGTGTTATGAGCTTGATCACAAACGCTTAAGAATAAGGATGTTTTCTACAGCGTCTGAATGTATGTCAAGAGTGTGCCAAATTACTGAATTGAAATGGCATGGGATAGGAGAAGCACAATCTGGTGTTATAGGTGAAATTATAAGTGTTTGGAATTTTTGCTAAATTGCTAAATTTAATTGCTAAGCAAGCTATTAAATATATATTTTTATAAAAACATATGGCATGCTATAATGAATTTCAGGAAGAATTGTATCTTAAGAGAGCTTAATCAAAGTCCGTGGTGTGGTATTTTTGTCAGGCTCTATGACAGACAACTGTTGGATAACAAGAGCTTCATTTTGAAGTACACAGTAGATGAATCATCTATTTTGAAAACATAGTTAGTCAATAAAGGACCTAAGTCTTTATCCATGGACTTTATTATTTAGATTTAGATTATTCATCAGTAACCAAGAGCTAAAGATTGTTAATGTAGAAAGGATTTGGAAGGGTGAGGAGGGAAGAAATTTTACAATATTTTTTTAAGTGTAAAAAGGCAGACCTGTTTTGCATGAAATATTGAATTTCATTAAGACACTAATGAGTAATTTGATACATTTCATTTTCTATGTAAAACAGAAAGTGCCTATAGAAAAAAGTAAAAGAATTTACTTGAATTGAGGATTTCTACAGCAAATTAATTCATAAAGAGATGAAGGCGTGTAGTTTTAAATTAAATATGGAAATCACAGTCCTATTCCTGCAGTTGTCAATTACCTTTTAAAAACATTTGTATTAAATTGAAAAAAAATGCTTTGTGACTATAACTTTAATTCCCAGATATAGTACATTGCTTCTTGGCTGTTAAAAGAATGGACAAGAAACATATGAATTCAAACAAAACAAATGTTACTTACCAGCAGGATTTACAAAACAAGCATTTATTATAACCTCAAGAAAAAAAATCGTACTGTCTGTATTTAAATGTGCAGCTAGCTGTTTTCATTGTGTATTTCTCCTTAATGGATTAAAGTATTCTATGCTAAATAGTATGCAGTAGAAATGGCTATCCTGACAAAACTTTTTTTACATCAAGGCTTCAAAATTTCAACAAAGTTTAAACATTATTTAGATATAACAATTATTTTACAAAGACTACTTTTAACATGAGCAGGCCACCCACAGTGTTGACTAGAGAAAATGGCATGCAAGCCACCCAGCGAGACTGATGTAATTTTTTTTTCATCTTTGCTTAAAGTATAGTCACTAGACCAGATAATGTAGAAACTTCTACACGCAACGATTAAAAAGGCTAAAACAGTCCCACTCTTTTTTTTTTTTTGGTTAATTAAAAATAAGTCATGAGTTGAAAAATGCAAATATTCGCACGCAATGTAAATATTCCCTACTATAAATGAAATTCTATTATTCTGTGTTAGGAAATTATCCTTATTACAAAATAGAATGCTTTTTAGTCTGGATAGAAAAGGTTTTAAGGCTATATTTAATGCATTTATTGAAGAATATTCACATATGGTAATAAAACTTAATTGCATGAAATTGTTGACCAAGGCTTGATCCTGTATGCAATGAAGCCAGTAAAACTTTTAATGCAGTGTGAAGACAATTTGTATTCATTTTGTTACAGTGACCAGCTAGTTAGAGTTTTTTCAGTCACGCCATTGTCTTTGACTTAGTCACTGGTACTTTTAAGCGACTCATTAAATATCGTATAGTGTTAATAATTTTAAAAACTTAATTTGAAAACACAAAAAGTTGTTTGCAAAGCCCAGTGATAACTCTTAAAGCTATGACATTAATTAACATAATGAAATTATACTTTTCTAAAAAGAAAACTTTCTATGACTTTTTGCATATCCTGAGATGCATAATTTAGTTGTAAAATGTAGATCTGGAGCCAAAGCAAACTATAAAATATCTGCAGCACAGTTAAACATTTGAAATAGGAAAGAGTGATTGTTTTTAATTGCACAGGGGTCTTACCACATTAAAATGCTAAGTGCTTCACTTTGAAATAGTATTTCATCAGTTGTAAAATGGTAACACAGTTAAATAAGAAAGTATAAAAATTGAGCAATAATTACTCATTTGCTCTAAAAAACTTGAATGACTCATTAAAATGGGGAAAATCTGTATGTCATTTGAACTGATTACTTAATCTACTTTTTCTTATTTTCATCCTTTTTAAAATAGGAGCCAGTAACACAGCAGATACCTTATTCCAAGAAGTGCTGGGGCGTAAAGACAAAGCTGATTCAACGAGAAATGCACTTAATGTTCTTCAGCGTTTTAAATTTCTTTTCAACCTTCCTTTGAATATTGAAAGAAATATCCAGAAGGTATAATCCTTTAAAAATGCTCTTCAGTTTTCTGATATTAGTCTGTTACCTTTTTCTTGCCAAATATAAATGTTTGTTCTTTGTTTGTGTATGGTTTTTGTTTTGTTTTGGGTTTTTTTAGGGCGATTATGACGTGGTTATTAATGACTACGAAAAAGCCAAGTCACTCTTTGGAAAGACAGAGGTTCAAGTATTCAAAAAATGTAAGATACGGTTTCTGTTACTTACTTTTTTTTTTTAACTTAAAGGCTAAAAAGCGCATAGTAGTCTAAAGAGCTTTAGGTGGGTTTTGTATGGATTTTAATCCATAAAAATGATGGATTTGTAGGAACCAATTACTCTAGGCAATAATTCTGGCAAGTTTTCTGAGTGTGGTATATACTACAAAATGTGAAATCACAGCCAATTTTATTTATTTATTAAGTCTTGGTAGTATTGGATATTAAAAAAAGGTACAGTAATTAAGATGTGACTTTGGGTGTCTCTCACTGGCATATTGTGGGAAAGACTTCAAAGTCCAGTGTTCTGTTTTTGTAGAACTGTTGTATACAAAATTTTCAGATGTGGTTTGTTATAAAATGAGTTATATTGATTTCCACATTAACTCCAGAAGTGTCTGATGTCCTAGCAAAATAACATAATTTTCAGTTCATACCACTGCTGAAGGCACACATCGGATTTATTTCCTCTCCCTACTCCTAGATTATGCTGAAGTTGAAACCAGAATTGAAGCTTTAAGAGAACTTCTGTTGGATAAGCTGCTTGAAACTCCGTCAACATTGCATGATCAGAAACGTTATATAAGGTAATCATTTGACTAGTTTCTTCATCAGGCATATGGTGTTAGATGAGTACATAAATCTGTTTCCTCAGTAGAGTAGTGACTATTTTCACTACATTTTAATTACTAATTTTAAAACTGTAAGTAGAGTATTTTGAGATTTTATGATTATATAAATAATGGCAATGGATTGTTTCTTGATTATTTATTGAATGATTGAAAAACAGGTGTTGAATAAGAGCAGTTTAACAAAGGATAGTTGAGATTGAATTTAATGTTTTTAAATCTTTAAGGCACGTTTAGATTCTGTTGCTTCCTGTAAACCATCATATTGCAATCTGTCTGAAATGATCCCTCACAGGTTGCAGATCTCAAAATACATTCCTTATTAACTTGTCTTACACTTCAGCTTGACTTGGTGTTGAAATAGAATCATCCTGAGTCAGATTATAGGGAAGTTTTAATCCAAACTGTCATTTAAATTTGGTTTTGGCTCTTTTATTACTCAGTCTAAATAATGTAGTTCCTTTATATTTCATGAACACGAACAAGTTCCCCAGTTTTCACTGAAATTCCTAGATTTTCTGTCATCCACAAAACTGATGTTGAAGTCTGTTGTAGGCATACTGACAGGAGTTGGGTGGACCTTCTTCTACTGGTAGACCTTAACCTGCTTTACAGTCCTTGGAGCCAAACTTTAGAGTGCTCTGGAACATTTGTTGGCCTTATGCAGAAAGCTTTTGGGGTTTGGATGTTACCAGGGCTCCTAGCGTGGCTTGACATTCTCAGTGCTTTTTTTCAGTTATCTTAAAAGATGTAGACCAAATGTGCTGTGTGAGAAGCATTCTTAAAATTCTGACACCTGTGTGATGTCTTCAATGATTTTTATGCTCGCCTGACCTAGTTGCACAGGACAAAGTGGGGTATTGGTATCTTAGGTCCCTTTACGTTATGTTAGTTTATGAGGACAATGACCAGTGTACATTTACGTAGAATGCTTCTCCTTCTTCTGGGTGTTACATAAATATTGCCTATTTATTGGAATTGCATTTTAAGGTGAGTAGTTTAGCGTTTTGTGTCTCTGAAGAAGGCACTACTCTTTCCTTTCTATGTCAGTCTTCAAAACCTTAAAGAGCAGCTTCTTTATCTAAGCCAAGTGTTATGACCTCTTCTAAGGATTCTTTGAAAGAATCAGAGTTGTATATGTGTTTGATGCTGGGTTGTTTCTGTTTTTAGTTTTTTCTCTAGACCCTTACCTTGAAGTAGTGAATCTTTAAAAATATTCCAGCCCACGTTGAAGCAGACTGTGTTACTGTAACTGCGAAATGTATTCTGCATGTAGAACAGTATAATAGAGGACAGCAAGGAGTAGACGAACGTGGAATAATTTAGTTCTAATGGATTAACAGAATCCCAGCATACAAAGCGATTAAATTAGTTTCACTACCAGATATGCTATTGTGGTTGTATTAGTGTAAATTTTCTGGAGGCAAGGTGTGAAAAAAGTTTTCTTCAGAGCACTTCAGCTGAGAGAAAATTAACAAAATCCTAATTGCAAAATTATTTGCATAAAACCTGCTATTTCTATGAGATTTTTTCTTCCTTGATATGCGTGTTTTATATATCTCCAATGTCGAAGGCTGAGCAAGACCTAAAATACTGTGGTTTTCTCCCTCAGATATTCAATGTTTATCTTTATAATTAGGCTTCAATTCATATTTTCCTCTCACTTTATTATGGTATTTACACTGAAAATTATTTTATACTGTTCAGAAACAGTTTACCATATCACTTAACAGCCAAGTAGATATATTTTTTTTTCCAAGACCAGTGGTAATTTTTGTTTTTATTTTGAGTCTCAGCAAAGGCTTAAGTCCCTCTGAACTCTGAGGAGGGACTTGAGCTCATAATTTATAAATGTCACCCTGTCAGAATGGTTGCTTATGTAATGTTCTCGTCCATCCAACCAATCCTACTTTGACAGTTTATTTTTTATTAGAGTACTGCAGACAGTTCTCAAAGAAGACAGACTTTTGCAACACAGTCCTAATTAACATTAGTTATTATTGTAGTAATACAGCTTTTGTGAAGGAGTTATACATTCCCTGCACTGCTTAAGATAATAAATCAGTGTACTTCACCTTGAGCATCTTGAATTTTTGAATCTGTCTTAAGTATTATTAATGCAGAATGTAATGAAGCACATTAAATAGCAAAGCAGCTACTGCTTTTTGAAAATACTATTTCAAAAGTACTGTTGTCAGGTAGTCTTGAATGTCATACATTAGACTATATTATATATTTTGTTCGCAATCACAACAGCAGGCTTCTAATACTCTTCTCTCCCCAAAGACAGAGGGTTTTTTGCTTCCGCGTATTAGAAGCCCAATTCTTGTCGTTGTCTTTCCCCCTGTTTTTTTTCAGACTGTGTGTGTACGTTGTAATGCAAAAAAAAAACCCCAACAACAAAACCAAAAATAATATAAAAACAAAACAAAAAACTCAAGGAGCTTGGGTTACATTTGTTTGTGCATGCATGTGCTAAAATTAATGAGCCACCAAAAAATTAATTCCTTCTGTACTTAGTTGTTAGGGTTACATGATGATACAATCAGGACATATAAAGTGGGAAGAAAAATACCATATTTTATGTGCTTGAGATGTCATCACTGATTCCAAGCGAAACGTGAAGTACTGAACTGCAACCTTGGCAGATAAAGAGCTTGATTTCCCAAGTACTGTACTAGAGGCACAACTGAAAATACATATTAATGTAATATTTAATATGTTTTTGTTTGTTTCTACAAGTTTTTTTGATGGAATTTTGCTTCACTAAATGATGAAGGGAGAATGCAAAGCTTGTGTTTGCATTGGGTATGACTGTATCTTAACTGTTCTTGAATTTTTAAAATTATGTAAAAAAAAAAAAAATATTAGTCCATCTTTGGTCTGTTTTAATGAGTCCTTCAGTGTGTCAAGTCAGAGCTGTGATTTTTGGACTGGGTTTTCCAGATATCTTTCTGATCTTCATGCGCCTGGGGACCCTGCTTGGCAGTGCATTGGTGCTCAACATCAGTGGATTCTGCAGCTCATGCACAACTGTAAGGAGAGCTATGTTAAAGAACAAAAAGGCAAGTATATATTTTTGTTTTATATATATGTATTTGACACTTAGGAATTTGGCATTGCCTTTTATTTGACAAGTTTTAGTGTACAAATGATGTTTGGATTTTTTCCCATCAATTTTGATAGCTTTTTACAAAGTTGAATACTGAGTTGTATTTTTTCTTTATTCTATTATAAAAACAAAAGGGCAATTGGAGTTTTCTTTTTGTTTAATTTATATCTTTTAAGCTCTTCACATGGGAAAAGCATTAGATTTCAGTCATTTATCTGAAGTTTACTGTCCTCTTGAAATACTTCTTTGAGGTCACATGAAGTTTGGATTGTTGTCTGAATCTGCCAGTTTAGACTTCTTCGTCACAAGATATGCCATTAGTATATGGATATGCAGGGCATTGGGGCATAGTGGAATAATGTGTTTCTTGATATGCAATGAATGATAATACGGTGTTTTCTTGTTCTTTGTTCGTGTCCAGTTCCAAAATTCGGATTACACTGTTCAGGCACAGACCCCTGTGAGCTGGATAAATAAGATATTTAGACAATGTTCTATTAAGACCAATGTGAATACTTAGTTGTATTCTGTCTTTGTCTTTGCAAGTGTTGCTCCTCAAAGAAATGCGTGGTCATAGGTATTGTTTGCAGGTGTGGCAGCAACTTAACTACCAGTTAACATGATCTATCACATTAGCGTATTTTCAAAAGGGAATAAGTGGGAGGCCATTGGCCTGGCATTTCTAGTAGTAAAATCTGAAAACTGGATTTTTAAATTAGAAAATGACAAGTAGTGCCTTGTTAAGACTTCTTGAGAAACGAGTTTGCTGCTATTTTTGAAATAAGTAGGCATATTGGAATCTGGCCTCTCTTGGCTTATAGGTAGTGCCTGTGTATCCCAAAGCAAGTAACGTGTTCTCTTCTGAGAAACCACAGAAATTTTACTGAGTTGGAACTGCTACAGAAATGTGCTGTAAAATTGCTGCAGGAGGCTTAAACTCTCTTTAGCAGAGGTTACGACATCAGGTATAGAGTTCACAGGGTGCATCGCATATGACCATGACATCTGTAAGTTTTAGCTTAAAGCATGCGCAGACCATCTTTGTTCCACAACATGGTGAGGAGTGCTGTGGGACCAGCTGGAACACCAGGTTGGTTTCTTGACCTTTTGGTCAAAATTCAGAACATTTCCAAAACTTCCCCATCTTCCCTCCTTGTCAAAATACTGAGGCGCCATCACCACCCCCTAACATACAGCTATCAGAAGCAACAGTCACTCATAAAAATGGCCATGGTTAACAATTCTAAGCTTGCCTTTTCTCCACTCATTTGCAAAATGTTACATAGCCATCTCTCGGCTTCTTAGAAAGAAAAATAGGGGCATGAAGATACTAAGTGCTCGAGACTTTTTTTGATGTAGTGGTCTATATAATTTTGATATGCACGCTCCAGTAAATGAATGGAAAATGTGACTAAATTCCTACGCTTGTCTTTAATCTCAACCTGTTTGGTGTTTTTCTTGCGATAAATCTGCTTACCTCAGCCTTAATATCAAAGGGGCTATTATGTTAGCAGCTTTGTTTGGCTTACAGAAGAGGGAATTTAAATAACTTGAATGCCCAGTAAATGCATGTATGAATAGTTAATATTTAGTGCATATATGAAACAAATGCTAATACATTATCACTTTTACTAAGGAGCTCATTACATTTCAATAGTTTTTTTCCCAGGCTTTTATGTGATCCTTACTAATGTAGGTTTGGTACAGATTGTAAAATACTCAAGAATTGATCCTAGTTGATGGAATTTCTCACTTAGTATCTAGAAGGACAAAGGAAGGTTGCTGAACATGTTTTTTCCTTTCCAGAGATCTTTAATTTTGGAATATACCAGACAGGAGAAGGAAAAACTTGCAAGAATTGGTATTAACTGCCAAGTGGAACAATGCTGATTGTGATCAGAGACGTGGAATGTATTTTTAATCTACTTTAAAAGATGTATGCTTTTCAAACAGCAAAAGTGTGGGCTTTTACTCAGAGATATCAAATTGGTTGTGCAAGACTTTGAGGAATCTAATTTAAATAAGTCAGAAACGTGGTTTTATATATTCATAAGCTCACAGGCTGTTTTTAGGAGAAAATAGGAGTAATTTTCCAAACATGGAAGTCCTCCACTTAAAACATGCTTCCAAAAAATATTATTTTGTATATCACACATTTGGAGGAAGAGGTGGGTCATAAGGTTGATACTCTAATGAAAAGGGCATTAAATCTTTTTCTAGGTTTCCCGTTTCAATGGGGACAATAGATACTGTTTCTAGCAGATGGTATTCTTCATATTGCAGATGCTGAAATAAGCAGGCAGCAATTACAGTTCCACCTTGAACATACCAACAATCTCTGGCTATTCTTAGTTTTGTTCTTCTGCTAACTGTGAATCTGTGGGTTCAAACTGACTGAGTCAAAAACTTTTCAGCATAGTAAACTTAAACCTCAGTAGCAGATTGTATCTATTTTTGCATTTGTGAACAATTTTTCAAGTTTCGACTGAGTTTATGCCAAAGCATTTTGCTATTTTATTTGTTTTCAATGCAGAGCTGTACCCTGAGTCGTTATACATGAATTTTACTACCTGAGATGGATTCGGAATTAGACAAAAGCCTCTACTTTTCTTACCTGGAAAAGTCTTTGTTGAAAACTCTATTAGACATTCTGAACAGGAATTTTGTAGCTGGTTGTCAAACAGTAAATATTATCAAAGAACTTATGTGCTGGACATGATGTATTCAGGAAGGTGAGGTTAACATTCCAATTATTTGCTAAACAAGCTAAACCCCAAACTGAAGTAAGTTCTAAGGAGAACTTACTCTAAATTCAGTCACTGATACGATAAGCCAACAGCATACTCTCATTAGGACAAAATTGTTCTAGTTGTCTCCATACTACTAGGAGGTTGACCCTTTAGTCATTACAACTGAAATAGTTTCATTTTCTTATATAGAAATAGCATCATCTCCTATCTTCTTTAAGAGATTTAGTGATGTATTGTCTCATCCAGGCTACTAGTAATGGCAGTCAGGACAAATTCCCAATATTGATAAGTAGTAAATCTACTTTTGTACGTCCTCTGTAGGTTTATCTTTGTCTGATGATTGCTCTCTTGTTCGTAACTGTACTTTCAAGGCTCTCCTAAGCGTAGTTGAAGAGTGGAGTGAGCTAATATAAATGCTGAGATGGTTGAAGGTGCTTTAGCCTGTCTATCTCTTGCTCTGTATAGCCATAGCAGACCATTTGGGAGGTACAAAAAATGCAGGTAGATTATGTTTGTGTTATGAGAAACTATTCAAATCCAAGCCCACATGTTTTAAGGAGTGAGCGAATATGCATATATGACAGCAGGCCAAAATTTCTTCCACTCTGAAGTACTCTGAAGTATGAGCAACCAGGACAAAGAGACCAAACAGCATAGCCAAAGTCGTAGTGGAAGCATGAGGCAGTACAGGGGATGCCCAAATCATAAATCTTCTGTGATCATGTCTGTACATTAAGCCATTCTCCTGCTTCTCAGAGAGTCAGATACTTCCATTAAAGGTGCAGATGTAGATAGGGGACCCACATGCAACTGGCTGGAGGTCTAGTTCTGCTGACATAGTAACGCTTGTAAATATATGGATTTATTAACTCTTTACGTTTTCTATTTAATTTTTGTCTGCCTTACTAACAGAATAGGCAGCTGTGCTCCTTTATTGGTTTTTAAACCTTTTTTTTTTCTTTATGGTTATGAAGTTATTTCCTGAAGCACTGATAGATTCCTTTTGTAAATCTGATTGCTGCCCACTGGAAGGACCTGAAGTAGGTAAAGCCAATAACCGCTGCTGTTACTTAGTACGTAGATATGTTGTAGAGAGGGAGATGCATGAGACTGAACAGACAGGAAAAAAGAGCATTTTTGAAGGCTATGAATATAAAGCTTAACGTGGAAGAGCACTATGCTCACTCACAGCAGTATTACTTAAATCTCTAGCAAGAGATAGTTGAATGATATACTGAATTGTACTGGTATTTTATGCTTTGTATTGGCTAAAGTCTGAGTTGCTTCTTCTGAACTTTGAACTTATGATTTGTAGAACTCTAGGGACTTTCAAACCTGGTACCTGGATAGTAAATGGTTTCCTTCAATTAAGATTTTACATATTTGTAATTTTTAACTTTACTTGGCAATTCCCCTATTATTAGGGCATAATTGTAGTTTTTCACTATGGCTTATACTTCCAAGACTTATTGGAGTACAGGAAACATGGGGGATATAATGACGTAAAATGAGATGAAAATAAATGTAAATAAATGAGGTTTAGTTTAAAATTTGCCTGGGGCACTGGGCAGATAGCCAAAATGAGTTAAGCAATGGGACTCTTAACATGAGTATCAGGGAAAGAAGCTATGGAGGTTACGACTGTTTTCTGTGCGGCCAATGGTTATTGGCTTAGACTTTAATAGTGGCTTAGTAGGTTTCATGATTCTTTAAGCTAAAATGGATAGGGAGTGTAATCCACTTATTGTTGAACTGACTGAAAAAGTCTTTAATTTTTTAACAGGTTTTTCTGAGATATTATGTAACACTACTGCAAATAAGCTATCTGTTAGTACCATTTAGAAACTAAAACTGTAAATGGAAACACTAACACAGTTGTAGCGTGACTGTTCTGCTGCCCTTTTGGTTTCAAAATATATAATATACAACCTATTAAAGTTCCCACCGTGGAGACAGTTCTCAAAACTGGCCTATACTAGTTTGGTCATTGTGATTTTTGTTGTAGTTCTTATTGCTGGAAAAAAATGTAATTTTTGCCGCACTCAGAATATGATGTACAGCTCTACAGATATTGTAAAAAAAAAACACAAACAAACCAAACCAAAACCACCAAACAACAACAACAAAAAAACCCAACAAAACTTTGCAGGGTTTTTCTGTGGCACAGTAAGAGCAGCTGTATATAGTGTGCAGGAGAGAGATGGATGCTTAAACCACATTGCTCTTTCTTCTGTGCCACACTGAGATTCTATTCACCTTGCAATGAATGATCCATCTTTGTTAGATCAGACAGGCCGGCAAGGCTTGTGTCAAAAGGGCCTTTTCAATTTGTTATCCTAGCAGCTGGTTCTCTTCCATTGCCTTTGCTTACTGTACATCTGGAAGAAGACTTCTTGCAGCTGGGAGCCATTTCATGTCTAAACCACATCCCCTGTCCATAGCAGAAATACCCTTTTGACAGCAGATGTCAAGCAAACCCTTAATGGGTTATTAATTACAAAAAAAAAAAGAATAAAAATTAATCAGTACAAAATTTGACACTGGATTTGTTTTCCTCTTTTACCACCTGTATCTGTAACTTTACAGTTATCAGATTCAACCAAAAATTCTGAATATGTTCAGAAGTGCAGGGGGCATTCTTATTTTATATAATACTTTAAATAATATTTGAAGTATTATAAAGGCAGTAAATATTGTGATTAAAAAGCAGACAGTAAATACTGTGATCAAAAAGCAGCACAGGTAGTTTAAAATCAAAATTGAGAAGATCAGTACTTCTGTGGTCACAGTTTTAGCTTGGTGTCTACTCTAGTCTTCTAAGTCCTTTTTCGGGCAATTAAGTAAGAGTGGGTTGTTTTCAAAGTTGCTGAAGATCCTAATATCCACTGGTGCATTTTACCAGTGCTAGTAAAATGATGTCATTTTTATTTATGTGCTGAACTTGAAGTGTTTGGCTCTTGCTCCAGTATTTTTTGGCCTGCAGGACTGACAATAAGGCTTAGCCTTAGGCTGTGACATACTTAGAGCACCACTAGAAATAATCAGCCCAATTACCCTTTTTGTGGTACACTGAAAAATAGTTTTAGTATAAATATAATTAGTATAACTAAGACTAGCCTTAAGATTTTAAAAAGCATTCCTTTTTAAATGTATTTCAAAAACGTTTTTTCCATAAAGTGCAGCAATTTTAACCTTCCACACTCATCTCTCTGCTAGAAATACAACCCATTTTCTTCTTGATCATTTAAAAATGTCAGATTCCTAATAAATGTAAGGGTAGAATGAAAAGGTACTCAAGAAAAAGAATGAAATGCAGTCATTCATCTGTTTAGTAGGTTAATTTTTTTGGTAATTTCTCCTGCCTGCCTAATTTCTTGCCGAGACAAATTGAAATTCTCAGTGCGTTGTCCTTGAAAGGAATCTTATCCTGGTTGTGTCGGTGCGGGCTCCAGGCACTGTGTGTGTTTGGTCAACAAGCAACAGTGGGTGGTCAGGCTGTAGCACAGGACAAGGGCCCGCTGTGCACAGGAAAAAATGTTCAAAGGTGTTTAAGGGTGGTAAGGAAGTCTGCCGCCCTTCAGAGAGTCGGGAGGCTATAGATCAGCCTTCCCTCGCTATTGTAGCCTGTGAGAAAATTCACTGTAAGATACATAATGGATGAAAGAGTACAGTAGCTGTATTCACCTGGTTGCACGTCTATAGGGTCTTTTTTTAATTTAAGGTTGCTCATATACATGCTGTATATGTACGTGCAGTCTGTGTAATGACTGATGTTTGTTGTACCATGGAAAATTGCACTGAAAAACTAGTCGGACTGAGGTTGATCACTTGTTAACAAAGTTCTTCGTCACTACAAAAAGTACAGGCACTGTATTATCCCTCAGTCAACCAGTAGCTTTTGTAAAAAGCTTTCGTTGAATGTCATGCAAGTGATGCACCGAGCTGACAGAATTGCAGAGTGACTGAGGCTGGGTTACGGGGGGGGAGGTGAGAGATGTGGGACTCCCACAAGAAACTTCTGCCTGTCAGACTGCAAGGAGGAGGGGGGAACAGCAGAGTTGTGGAGCGATGGATAGTGCAGAAAAATTTTTACTCTCAGTTTGTTAATAGTTTGGAAATATGAAAGTAAAGCTGCTTTTAAAGATTTAAATCATTGACTGGTTTGCCAATATGTTTGCCCAAAATCTGTTTTGGGCAAATTTCCTTAGGTGTCTCTTTAATGGAGGCTGTAACATGCTGCGTGCCAAGAGCGTGCAGGGAACATTATGAAAAATGGGGTCGAGGTATGTACATGAGCCATAGGTGCCATAGGCACACAAGTACCCTGTAGCAACTCCAGGACTGATAAACTTAGAGTAAACGTGCAGTTAAGGGTCAGCACAGGTGACTAGGTGACTTTATTTACAGAAAGTGAAAGCGCAAATTGAATAAATGGCCTCAAAAAGCATTGTGGTTTTTTTTTATTATTATTATTATTATTATTATGGTGAGATCTTACTACACTAGAACAGAAGAGGTCTGAACAAAACTGTGGAATTATTTATATTTCACACAGTATCTGAATGTTTTTATTTCATTCTATGTACCTTTAAAATATCTGCACAAAGAGTTGAAACCCAGTAAAATCCTTCTAAAAAAATTTAAAGCAATGTTAAGATCCTTAAAATCCTTATTTGATCTTCTAATGATTTTACAGTTGTAAATGTAATAAGTCTTTAATTACAGTTCTGGTTTGTCATGACTGGTGGAAGAAGATAATGTAGTACATTTATTTTTCCTGTGTTTCCTTGGTTAAATATACACTTGGCGCTGGAGTTGCTGACAGATATGCTCCATGTAGATGCTGTATTTTGGAAAAAAATACTTCTGTAACTTCAAAGATGCAGTATATTTTAAAAAATGAAGATCTGCCAGGAGTGAATTGTTCATGCTGTTTATACAACATCTTAAAACCTGTTAGCACAGTAAAAAATTAATTTCTTGAAACTTTAGATGGTTGCTGTCCTATATTCAGGACCTAGGAATGTAGAAATAGTACACGAATTGAATAATGAATAGGCAGTAAATTATTATTTGGGTAGTTTATTTAGGTTTATAAATATTATTGTCTACAGACCATACTAATATTAATTCACTGTATTACATTATGCTGCTAAATTTAAGCTGCTGGCTCCAGAGAGAGAATGAGTTGGGATGGGAGAAAGATTGTTTGTAAGTTAACTCTCCCTTTTTTACAAGATTTATGCGTTAGTGTGCAGTCTTCAAGCGCTATCTTCTGGTAGGGTGAAAGCAAAATCAGCTTTGCTAATGTAGTCCAGATGTTTATTAGTCCTGAGGGTATATGGGCTGTTGTAGTTCCCTGCTGCTGTGTTATACTTGCTTGTAATGCTAGACAACCAATTAAGAAATTAGTTCATGTTAAACTTTCTTTTCCTGGTACAGCTGCAAACTGATGATGTGGTTTTTCTGGTGGAACAAGAGAGTATTCTTTACATGTTTTCTGTTACTGGTGAATATATAAACCATTTGGGCAGCATGGGGTTGGTATATCAGCAGCAATACAGAGTTTTCAGGTTTTCAGCTACCTCACGCAAATGGTTTTAATTGAACTAATTCATATTAAGATGTTTTGGTAAGCGTGTCTGTTTTTCTTAATTCTGAGGTTTAATTGGCACTGTCATTTTTAGAGAACATCTGTTTACAAGAAATTCCTCCTATTAACAAGGTGTTTGAAAGGTGAGAACCTAAATACTATGCAAAGACATCAAAGAGGGAAGTTTTGGTGTATGGTGGCTTTTTCTAATTGTAGTTTTTGTCAAAATAGCGTTGCTGCACTTTTGACACTTTTGAGGGTTTCCTTTAGTATATGTTTTAACTAGCAATGCCTGTGACAACTCTGATTTGTCCTTCTTGTGATACTTTTTTTTTTTTTTCCCCAAATAAAATGCAGATATGTTGAATCTGAGTCAAATTCTTACAAAAGCTCAAGAACTATGTGAGGCACTTAAAATTTCTCAGGGTCTGCTACACAATTTTCTATTTATTCTGGGTAGCATCTCTGTAAGATATTGAATGCGTCCTTTTTTTTTAATCTGGAGAGGAATCAATTTGTTTTGGTTTAACTTCATTCTGTCAGGTTGCTGGAATGTTTTTACGTAAGTTAATTATTGCAAATCTACAACATTTAAGACATGTTTTAGATGTCATAGTGTTTAAATCATAAATGCCAATGGTTTGTGACCTTACACCTATCTCTGCTGTATGGGTGGTTGCATAGTACCTGTCCATAATTAACTATTTGCACTTGGAGCATACATACCTATTTAAAAAACTTCTGAAAGCTTTAGTTTTTTACTTTCTCATTATTTTGTATTTTTAGTTCATTCAGAAGGAAAAGTCTTTCCCCAAATTCTTGTTCAAACTCTTTGTATATCTTGTCTGTGGTAACAGTGGATAATGCACTGAAATTACTGCAGCCGATGCCATATTGCTTAAAACTTATAAATTTTAAAGGTGTCATAAAGACGAGTTGTTTTTAATAAGTGGTGTAGGAGTTAAATAGTGAACAGAATCATAATACAGGCTAAAGATAGCACGGCCGGGTTCACCAAGTCAGTTAATGGAGTGTGTCCATCATGATTGTGAATGATTTAGCAAATTGGATCTATTTACTTAAGTGTCTTATAGTATGAAGAGTAATAAGAGGATGGAGGAATAACATTTAGCTTGGTAATGACAATGTGTATTGGGTTTGCGTGGCAAAGTTTTGGTAGACGGGGGGCTACAGGCGTGGCTTCTGTGAGAAGCTGCTAGAAGCTTCCCTTGTGTCCGATAAAGCCATTGCCAGCTGTCTCCAAGATGGATCCACTACTGGCCAAGGCCAAGGCCAAGCCCATCAGTGACAGTGATAGTGTCTCTGTGATTACACATTTAAGAAGGGGGCGGGGGGGGGAACCCTGCACGGCAGCAGCAAGAAGAGAGAACTGAGCATATGTGAGAGAAACAATTCTGCAGACACCGAGGTCAGTGACGAAGAAGGGGGAGAAGGTGCTTTAGGCATCGGAGCAGAGATTCACCTGCAGCCTGTGGTGAAGACCATGGTGAGACAGGCTATCCCCTTGTAGTCCATGGAGGTCCGTGGTGGAGCAGATGTCCACCTGCAGCCCATGGAGGACCCCATGCCAGAGCAGGTGGGTGCCCCTGAAGGAGGCCGTGACCCTGTACGAAGTCTGTGCTAGAGCAGGCTCCTGGCAGGACCTGTGGACTCAGGGAGGGAGGACCCCATGCTGGAGCAGGTTTGCTGGCAGGACTTGTGACCCCATGGGAGACCCACACTGGAGCAGTCTGTTCCTGAAGGACTGCACCCCATGGAAGGACTCCTGTTGGAGAAGTTAATTGAGAACTGTTCCCTGTGGGAGGGACCCCAGGCTGTAGCAGGAGGAGCGTGTGGGGAGTCCTCACCCCTAGGAGGAAGGAGTAGCAGAAACAATGTGTGATGAACTGACCATAACCCCCTTTCCCCATCCCCTTACTCGGCTTGGCGGGAAGAGGTAGAGAAAATCAGGAGTGAAGTTGAGCCTGGGAAGAAGGGGAGGGGTGGAGGTAAGGTGTTTTAAGATTTATTTTTTATTTCTCATTACCCTACTCTGATTTGATTGGTGATAAATTGAATTAATTTTCCCCAAGTCGAGTCTGTTTTGCCCATGACCCTAATTGCTGAGTGATCTCCCCATCCTTATCTTGACCCACAAACCTTTCATTATGTTTTCTCTCCTCTGTCCAGCTGAGGAGGGGGAGTGATACAGCAGCTTTGGTGGGCACCTGGCATCCAGCCAGGGTCAACCCACCCCACAGTGCCACAGTGAAAGGCCACAAGAAATCTCTTTAAAAACTATTAAAGAATTATGGGAGGAAGAACTTCTCTTAAAAGGTTCTAAAACCCAGTACTGTCACCTATTGGAAGTTTGCGATAAGTTTCACAATACTTAATATTGCTCTTTACGCCCCAGCTGTTGAAGTAAAGTGGGTAGGTATATCTTTACTGCCATACTGGTCTGACAGCAGCATAAATTCAGAATAAATAGTCTTCAAATCCATTTTACTTTGTGTTACTGTTGAACCTGAGTATGGCAGTGTTACAGCTGGTGCTCTTACTGTGTGGCCTTCCTGTTATTTTAAATGAATGTAGGTATTGATTGAAAAGTTTAAGCAATATGAACTCAAACGCTGAGATTCTCACTAAAAAAACCCTCATGAATTACCAGGAGAGGTTTCATCTCGGTATAAAAAAGAAATCTTTTACTGTGAGAACACCTAATCACTGAACTGACCTCCCCAGGGACATGGTTAAGTCCCCATCGCCAGAGGTTTTCAAGACGCAACTGGACAGGGTGCTAGATAATCTCCTCTAGGCTCCCTTTCCCACAATAGGTTGGACCAGATGGTCTTTCGAGGTCCCTTCCAACCTGAGCTGTTCTATAATTCTATGAATTGCAATTAAATTTTAGCTGTTACAGCTCAGTTGGCCAATGCTGAAATATTTTTTGATGGTTACTTTCAGAAATTTAAGGTGAAATGCATAAAGCAGCAATTTAGACTTTAAAAGAAATATTGGCAGTGTTACAGTTCATTAAAAAATCATCATGGTCTGCTGATTATTATATGGTGGTTTTCCAAAACATACATGAGACTCCAAGTGTCCACATCTAGCAGATTAGATTATTGCTTAGGACTTGCTAATAGTCCTACATATAGACAGGCACCCAAAGAAAAAAAAAATATTTGATACACTGGGAAATGACCTGTGTGTTTGTAGATATGTATAAGTACAGGGTGTTGTACAGACATGCACAAGCGTACAATGCCATTAATTCATCTGCTTCATGATGGATGGATTCTTTGTACCTGAACTGTAGAGGTCAAACAACTAAGTAGTTGAACACTCTGCCCTTAGCTACTTCAGCCGGAGGCGCAAGAAGCTTTTGCTGTTGAAAAGTATATTTAGACGTACACCAGAAAAAGTGTGCGCCATGTCATTAATGGCATAAATACATATTTATCTATGGCTTTCACGCAACTAATTGTAGGGCATTAATTAAAGTAAAAACAGAGAAACATAAAGACCAAAGAATGATATTTCCTACGTGGTACTTGTGGTTTTGGCTTTGCTACAAGAGTCAATAGTGGTGTTATTGAATAGCATTGATGTAGATGAACAAACAATCTAAATAAGCAAGACTAAGAATGTTTTTGCTGCGTAACTTTTGTCTTGTATCACTTCTGAATTAAATTTTAATTCCACATGCAGTTTACTGTGGATTGATGTGCAAAATCATTATAACTTTTTTTCCCCCCCTCCCTAGGCAACACATTGCTCCACAGCCCCATGTTAGACCTGGACAGTGATGTGCGTCCATCACCAATTGGCCATCTCAGTCAAACTGCTTCATTGAAAAGGGGCAGCAGCTTTCAGTCGGGTCGTGATGATGGTAGGCATCTGTTTTATTTGGAAAAACAAAGCTGCAGTTCCCAATGTCCAGTGTGTGGTGTACTCAAAAAAACCCAAACAGAAACCCAGATTCTGTGTGTTTGTTTTGGTTTGGTACCAAATAAAATTCTTTCTTCTCATGCGTTACCATTGCTTACTAAAGGATTCCTCTGTGGTTTTTTGCGAGCAAAGAGCAGTTCATAGCTGAAATCTGTTTCTTAAAATGTAGTCAAGGTAATAAGAGGGTTTCTTCTGCAAACCCAGAATATTATTTTTTTTTTGGTATACATAACCACCTACTGCCTACCACCTTTTGCTGTTGCTATACCTTTTGTGTGTGGTTGCTAAGATGGCTCTCCTTGCATTTGCTCCTTCTGTGACTTCACATATCTGGTTCTTGTTCTCTAATTCTGCAAACCCAGAAAGGGAAACAAAGTGCGTGACTAAGCTCGAGCAGTGTGTCCACAACAAACTGAGCCTTTGTGTGTCATAAGTGTCTTCAACACCCTTGTCCAAACAGCTTCATCTTGGGAGTCTTTCAATGGGGACATCACAGGAGACAGGAAACATGTTTTTCACAGGCTAGGTTGTTTCTTAACAAAGTGCTTTTTTGCAGAAAGCGTATTTTTATTAAGAACTTTCTGGCTTTGGTTTGTTTTGATGTTGCTTTTCTCCCGATTCCATGGAATTCCTTGAAAAACCATCTATAAATATCTGGAGTTTTTTG
This sequence comes from Anarhynchus alexandrinus, assembly GCA_008711295.1. Taxonomy (NCBI): domain Eukaryota; kingdom Metazoa; phylum Chordata; class Aves; order Charadriiformes; family Charadriidae; genus Anarhynchus; species Anarhynchus alexandrinus. The sequence continues at coordinate 10,713,855 of VUYV01000003.1, forward strand.
AGCAAAAAGAGGAGTGAAAGGAGTCTTCCAAGAACATAGAATGAAGAATAATGAGAACTGTACATTCTTGTGCTGCCACAGTGTATCTTCACATCCATGACAATTGAATTGCATCACAGTTTGAGGCTGAATGTTTGTATTTCAAAATGTAAATTACACAGACTCTTCAAAATATATGTGTATACCAAGTAATTACATTACTGTATTACTGTTACCCCAGTCCTTTCTCAGCCCAAAGCCTTGCATGAAGTTGATTAACAAGTGTTACAGAGCAAAACAGTGAATTGCTGGTTGTTGTTGGATACTATCCACTAACAATATACATGCCACACTTACTGTAGCAAGCAGCATCCAAAATCCAGTTTATTTTCCCTTGTTTGAATTATTTTGCATGTGTCTGTTTAAGTAGTTGCATCTACGGAAGGCAATTCCAATTCAATTATCTTTGCTTTTAGACTCTTAGTTATAGATCCATAACCTTTTACAAACTGGAAAAGAGAAGTCTTCAGCAAACTTTGCAGATTCTGTAGCCACCAGTTTAAACCAAGATTCAAAGGAAAACTGGAGGATTGATCAGAGCATCATAATAACCCGCTGCAAAGACCCTAAATTTAGAATGACTTGCCTCTGAGTTGAGTTGTTGGTACTTAGGTGCACATGCCCACTGCACGCTTAGGAACAGTTGAAAGGTCTGCCATCCTTGCTCTTCTTCTGAGTGGAGCACCAAAGCAAACCAACCACTTACGATACCTGTGCAGGACCTGCCAGTCCAAATACGCCATGATGTGCTTTATTTTCAGGTTGCTTGGGCATCCTTTTGGTTTGTAGCAAATTTGAGGAATGGCTTCGCTGGGTTTATTTGGTGTTTTGGTGTGGGTTTTTTCCCCAATGTGATTCACAGTGATTGTCCGTGAGATTGAACGAATTACTTTGAATTCAAAACTGCAGCATTCAAATAACATTCAGCTCTTGCTTGAGCATGTGTTCACTAGGATTTGTAAACAATTGCTCTAACTTTAGGGTGTTATAGCACAGATCATAGTAGAATAAGTAGAATAAAAGAAAATTTCTGCTTTAATATAGATTGGAGCTTTCTCTAGCAACAAATTCAAAATATCCCGAATTTATGGCCAGAATGTCCTTTTGACATGATGTGCAGTAGCTTACTCTAATAAATATCTGCTGTCTGCAGACTAGGGACTAAGGCAATCTCTGAAATAGGCCTGAAGTATGCTTCCTGGAGGGGAAAAGAATTTCATACGTGAAGTAAATCTTGCCATCCTGCTTCCAGTTAGACCTAGATGTCTGTGGTTATAACCTTGGGTTGGTGCTGGAGCTTTTGACAAAGATGAAATGATTTCTCAAAGGAGCTGAAATCTTTTGGTTAGAACTCTGGGTTTGTTGGCATTACAGAGCCTCTGTTGCCATAGCAGTGTTGGCACAGCTTCCTGGCGTAGTCACAGATTATGTTAATAAGAGGAGTTTTTCTGCTACTGGGTCTAGACCAGTTCTCTGACAGTCATAAACCAAGCTGACAAAAGTAGTGTTTTCACATCCTATCTGTGTCCACGTTATGAGCTTTGCTGGTTGAGTTTTGAAGTTTTCATGCCTCCTAAACAGATGCATCGCTATCAGCAGAGTTACACTTCAGTTATGTCAGAGTCTCTCTCCAAATTTTGGGCTTCCATTGTGATTTTTTTTTTTTTTTAATTTTCAAATACTAATCCAGAGTCCCTAAATGTTTTGGCCATGAGGAAGAAGAACATTTTGAGTAGTGCAGTTCTTCATTCAACCACTAAAGAAATGGACCAATAACTGTCCCACACCTCTACAAATGGATGCTGCTGAAGGCATGCTGTACTTCAAGGAGATTCAAGACTGGCTACGAACACAATGAAATAGTGAGGCTCTGGTGAAGCCTACTAGTTACCTAATGTGCTATTAGGCAGCTATTTTTACCTAACTGGTGAATTCTTGTTCTGTGTAGGCAATATTCTCTAGCAGAGTAAAGATAAAAAGTGCTGTTTCATCCAACATTTTTCTGCATTTCCAGAGTTATGTAGGATAACATCATGTTTTTAACTTTATCATTTATAAAAGACCACAGTTATACACAAAAATCCCTGTACCAACAAACGTGGACCTCTTTAAGTGTTTTTGGTTTGTTTTGCGGTTTTTTGATTTTTTTGGTTGTTTGGGTTTTTTTTTTAAAAATATCTGTGATTTCTTTTTCCAAGTGTTCTAAAGTGTACTCTAATTCTTGAGGTGAAACATAAGTCTCTTATCACTGTTATACCAATACCCTGTTTTGTTAAAACATCATAATCAAGAAAGTTTCAATGGAGAAGGCAGATGCTTATAGAAAAGTATTTCGCAGTTTCCTTTATTTTCTGTGTTAATTAGTACTTTTCTTCTGCCCCTTTTCAGCTTCCTTCTTACCTCCCCTCCCAACCCCTGTTTGCCCCATTTGATAAGAAACTGAGAAAAGTTATCTGCTGCCAAAATGGAAGCTATTTTCCTGAGGTGTTTTAATAGCCAGTGTACCAGGAGTGTAAGGAGGTTTGTGAAGTGAGAGATGCCACAGTGTTATATGTTATGATTGTGTTCTTCATCCAGGAATATCGTTATATAATTAGTGATACATTTATTGAGTTTTAGCGACAATGTTGGAATCTCCCCGTTTTTCAGAGAAAAGATTTTGAAAATGAATTAAAATGAAGATGGGAGGTTGGCAGCTTGCCCCAGGCCACAATGGAAAAGTTTTTGAGCTGGAAATAAAGCAAATCTTCCAGTTTCCATTGTTTGCCTTAATCACTAGCCCATCTAGCAGCCCTCAGCATCACCACCTTATCATTTGAAACTTCTAATGTCTTGATTGCTTTTGTGTTACCTTACCTTTTAGAGTGGTTTGAAGATAGAAGACTGGCTGAATGGATTGTTATAGGCGGATTGCATTAGATACACTTACAAAGAGGGCCCTGTTCTGTATAGATTTTCATAGTGCTGGCACCTTGTAAGCATGTGAGAAGAAAGCTTGTGTGCGTACCAGTTACATACACATGTATGGACGGGGCTTTAAATTTTTCCATTCCTACCTGAAAGGTTTTGTATATACTGTGTAGTCATTTGTGTAATACAAAGCAGCAGCAAGCTAGTAGTACGTTTGTTATTATTAAGTCAAAGTTTTTTAATTTTGCTATTTCTGTCCCCTCTCCTCCTTTTAGCTTGGCGATACAAAGCTCCTCAGCAAGTTGTATTTGTTGAAAAGTTGACCAAACTTGTTGTAAGTCAGCTGCCCAACTTCTGGAAGCTCTGGATTTCTTATGTGAATGGAAGTTTGTTCAGTGAGGTATGGATTCTTTTGTATAAATTGACTTAAAAGTAACAAAGCTCCATAATAATTATGTTTGAAATATTATAATTTACTGGAAGAAATGACTGGACTTATTTTAATCAGAGAAGTTTATAAAACAATATGTAGACTCTTACACATTTCAGAGATGCTACTTTGACTAGTAAAGTGTCATGCAATACTAACCTATAGAAGTGAGAATTTTCTTTTTATTTTTAAAAGTATAAAAGCATACAGTGGAATTTCTTAAAATTCTGCTAGTGGTGTGTCTGTGTGTGTTCCAGATGCTGGAAGCAGTGTCTGTGTAGTTTTACCTCTTACTCATAGCTGGCCAGCTGCTCTTCATTGGTGATCTGAAGAAATAGCAAATTGCGTGAGGTATAGAGATGTGTAAAAGATAAAGTCATACAGCAAAACATTGTTTCCTTTCTTTGGAACATGAGTACTCATTTTTTTCAAGCTTTAAGTAGTTGGAAGTGAGGATGGGTTCAAGACCAGAGTTGCAAAATGACCAAGGCCCAGGGTGGTATACACAGACCATACTATAGGGAGTATAGTTTGGAAGTGCAGTCACCTGTGCTTCTAGTCCTTTTTGCCCAGATGATCTGTTTTTTACAAATTATGTAAATATAATCTTGATAATCCAAGAAGCAGGAAAAAAAAAAAACCAAAATTATTCATGACGTGCTGTTTTTATGTGCACACTATTAACAGATTTTGAAAGGATAAATTTCATCATAATCGTTATCAGGTAAATACAATAGCTTTGAGGTTTGTGTTATTGATGAAATCTGGTCACAGAATTATAGAATCATAGAATCATAGAATGGTTTAGGTTGGAATGGACCTTGAAGATCATCGAGTTCCAACCCCCCTGCCATGGGCAGGGACACCTCCCACTAGACCAGGTTGCCCAAGGCCACGTCCAGCCTGGCCTTGAACACCTCCAGGAATGGGGCCTCAACAACTTCTCTGGGCAACCTGTTCCAGTGCCTTACCACCCTCAAAGTAAAAAATTTCTTCCTAATGTTTAATCTAAACCTGCCCTCTTCCAGTTTAAAGCCATTCCCCCTCGTCCTATCACTACATGCCCTAGTAAAAAGTCCTTCCCCAGCTCTCCTGTAGGCCCCCTTTAGGTACTGGAAGGCCGCAATAAGATCTCCCCAGAGCCTTCTCTTCTCCAGGCTGAACAGCCCCCACTCTCTTGGCCTCTCCCCATAGGAGAGGTGCTCCAGCCCTCAAATCATCTTCATGGCCCTCCTCTGGACCTGCTCCAGCAGGTCCATGTCCTTCTTATGTTGGGGACTCCAGAGCTGGACGCAGTACTCCAGGTGGGGTCTCACGAGAGTGGAGTAGAGGGGCAGAATCACCTTCTTTGACCTACTGCCACGCTTCTTTTGATGCAGCCCAGGATACATAATTACATTATGTTTTACAGAGAGTTCACATCTGGTCCTCAAGCCATGTTGTTTCTTCTCCAGAAGGAGAATTGTAGTGATGGCATATTCCCAAGGAGCAAGTCTGACAGACAAGCAATGGATTTGTCTGTGATTGTGATTGAAGTGTATTGAAAGGCTGCACTTTATTCCATCAACTGATGATAAGGCACTAGTACACACCTCATCTACATAGCTATTACTGAGAGGTCTTGCTGACTGCAGTTTGGACTCACTCATTCTGGGTCCTAAAAAACTCTGAAAACAAGGTCTGTAAAGAGATGTAGAGACAGTTGGGGTAATATAGAGCAGATGGAAAATAAGCAAGCTTTTGGACATGTGTATTATTCAGTTCAGCTTCTATACCGAACCTAAAAGTTTGTGCATCTGAAACTTCTCTGTTTAACTGTTACTATATCATTCCATTTGTTGACATTGTTTTTATCCTGCCATGCTTACAATGTCCTGCTGTCCTTACTGTAGTTTACTCACAGCTACAGTATTCCACTACAAAATTATCCCTAAAGCAGAACTACAGCCATAGATATCTATCAGTCTTTGCAACTTTAGTAGAAAATAAAACTAGGACCTTGGGAAAGGAAATTTGGAAGCTTACTTTGTCACTTTCCTTTTCTCTGACTAACTAAAGAATTAATTTCTGAAGCGGCCATTCTGTTTATTGCCAGTGTCTGTAAATGAATATAACATTTTCATATGATGATACTAGTACGTACTGTAGTTCAACTATATGTTGAACACAATATACAGAGCATTATAGCTCCAGTGAAATAGATTCTATTTGTGATCCTCATTTTACCTTTCTTTTGATTTTATCATGTATGACATTTACTCATAAAGTTCAGTGAAGGAAGTAGAATCAAGAATAAACCTTAGTACTGTTGACTTTCACAAAAATAATTAATTTCATAAGGGAAGTGACAACCTTTATATTTGACAACAGTACCATTGGAAATTACACCTTTCAAATTCACCTGTTAAGTTATTGTGACTTTTTTTTCTCTGAGTACAATGAAAAAGAAAGCAATTTCTAAAGAAACTGAGACTTGAACTGTAAACAAGGTTGAGAAATTCTGCTCATGAAAATGACTGCAAGTGGAAAACGCCGTGATCTTATGTCATGTCTGAACAAAACATTGTTTCCATGTATTTAAAAAAAAGAAAAAAAAAAGGAGGAGGAGGTAGTTTTCCTGTTAGTCTTTAAGGTACATTAGACCTTCTTCTGTTGGGCCAGATTCTGAGCTTGTGAGAAATTAATCCCCATACATTTGATTTCTTCTGCTCCTGTGGTCCTTAGGGAAGCTGTTCAAGTTCTTGGGGGGAGAGAGAGAGAGGAGGGATGGTGCCCTCAGTTCCTTTTGTGTGTTCTGCAGGCCACAATCAATTGAGGGGGTGGCATAAGCTAGAAGACTACTTCTAGAGCACCTAAGAACATCTATCACCACATCATATTCAAGACTCAAGATTTATTTGCTTTTCTGTCAGAAACCATATAGATTTTAATTGTCCATGAAGAAATTTCTTTTACCATGTTACTTGCTATTTATTGTCAGTCAGAAAACAGTGCAATTGTGAAAATGGTATAGAGGGTCATTTCAGTTAGCTTATTCAAGTCTTCAAGACATTTTAAAAATGTGGAAAGAAAATCCCCATATATAAATAACAAGCTGTATTTCTCTTGTTCAGTTTGTAGATTTTGGGGGGGGTGTTCTTTTTAGTTCTGAAAGGTGAGCTATGTGCCTTAATATATTGTCAGTTAAAGATTTACGTGGTGTTTTCAACAGTTTAAAAAGTTGAGTTCTTTGAATCACTCTAGGTGAAGTCGCATATGTGAGTAGTAACCGTTGGTCTTACCACAAGATAGTTTTGGTCTGTCTGTGCAGGAAAGGTTTAAGATTGGTCTTCAGCAAAACCACTGAGAAAAAAAAAAAAAAAGATATCAAAGATCTATGACTTTTTTTTTGTTGTTCTTTAATCCCGCTGTAAAACAGTGTGAATTTTAAGTTGATACCTGAGGTTTGAAGGAATACAGTATATTTTCCTTTTAAGGCATTAGAAGAGAGAAGTGGGTATTTTATGCAGCAATAACTCGAGTGTTGTTCTCCTTGTCTGAAACTGTGTAATTCAGAGCTTTAAAGTATGAGTTTCATAGTATGTATTTTCCAAAACTGTTAAGCAGCTTTTTTTTCTCTAATTCTTGCTCACTTCTAATTAGTTATTTTACCTTAAGAATCTGAAATGCTTTAGCTAATGAGAGAATTTGAAAAATACAGCATTTCAAATTAATGATTTGAAAGTAAACTAATTCTCTTTGAGAATGCTCTTATGTTATTGCACTTCTTGTCCAGTAGATGCTGCTGTACATACATAAAATAAGAGATTTTCTAACTATAAAATTCTACATCTGCACTGAACTCAGTATTTGAAATAACTTTTTTGGTATAATTTACTCTACTGTGTTCACAGTAGACTCCACAGAAGGCTAGAATTACAAACAGGAAGACTATTAGTCAAACCATGTTTTTCTTCAACTGTAACTGTCTCGTGCAAAGTGTACTCACGTTCCTTGATTTTCAAAAAAGTGAATTGTCCATGAAGATGCTGATTATTTCGCAGAGTCTCTTTTACAATTAGTTGAATTATTTAAAGGTCATTGTCAACAAAATGCTATTCCAAAAATCAAGCAAAAAACCTTCAACCCTCCCCCTCACATGTTACAATTCCAATTTGCCCTCATTCCAAGAAGCATCTCCCACTTCATGTCGATGTCCTTCTCTAGGCAGCTTCCATGCTGAGAAAATAGAGTTTTTTAATATAAACTTGATGCATCATTGGACTATGTGTGTTTTAGCTCTCATTAACATTGCAGTGAGAAAACTTTGACCTCATGAAGTTCGTATGGCTAGAGCTACTCTTATGCTTGTCTCTGAATTTGTCATACATACGCATTGTTCCTCAGAATTAAATATTAGTGCACTGACCTACAGTAAGTAGAGTGTATTGATTATATAGTCTTTGCTTATTGAGCTGCCATGTGTTAGTTTTTATAACTGCATCATAAAGTCATTGGTTTTCACTTCTTCACTTTGAAACCCCCTTTTTCAGAATTATTTTAACAGTGGTTATGAGATACTTACACTTTTCAATTTTCTCATTTTCACAAGACTGCTGAAAAATCTGGCCAAATGGAAAGATCAAAGAAAAACGCTAGGCAAAGACAAAACGATTTCAAGGTAAGTTATGGGGGGAAAACCTTGCTTTCTTTCAGGTGTCCTTCATAGCAGGATACTTTAGTGTCACCAACTTGAAAATCAGATCTTAATTCGTCTGTGTGCTCTTATACCTCCTTCTCCTCTACTCTCTACCATGTGGAGCCACCTGTAAATCATACATTCTAAGCTGTTGTGTATAGTAAGTACATGGCTGCTTAAGCACATTGATAGAGCTTTTTGCTTGATTTTTTTCTTTCCCTTCTTCTGATGCAGAAAATGATTCAGGAAGTGATGCACTCTCTGGTAAAACTTATCCGTGGAGCTTTGCTTCCATTCAGCCTTAGAGAAGGCGAATCAAGACAGTATGGTGGCTGGGAGATGAAATCTGAACTTTCTGGCCAGTGGCTAACACATGTTATCCAGACTGTAAGGTAAATGGATCTGTGGACCTACAAAATTATGCTATTCCTGGAATATGCACGCTTTAAGATGGATTGTTTTGTTTATTGCATTAAGTACCCGGAGTAGTGAAAATGTTAACATTTTCAAAAAATACTTATGGCACAGTTAGGACTCTATGTGCAAGTGTAATTAATAATGTCTCTTGGTATAGCCTTATTACATAATGATATTCATTTTTTCCATAGCATCTTATAAAAAAGGTTGAATAAAATGTTTGCCTGGCACAGCATAGACACTCCATGAATGAAACAAGATTTGATTCTTTAGGATAGAAAGCAGTTATCTGCTTCATTTGCTACACGTCTTCCCATCTCTGCTAAAATGGGTGAAAATAGCATGCTTCGCACGATAGTATCATTATTAAATCATAATTTACTCTTACAGTTATTTTATGGAAGGTGATACTCCTGCTTATAATGTCATTCTGCTTACAATTGTGTTTGTTTATAAACTTAGTAATGTGCACGTCGTTAATTACAGGATGTCTCATTAATACACAGAATTCTCTTCCATTTGTCTATGGAGGATATAAGAATTGTCATTATCTTTTGGAAACTTGAGTGATACCTGGATATCATACTGTACTTTTTATCTGCAGTTTTCAGAGTAGGTAACAGGCAAACCACAGAGGAAGAAAAGAAAGGGCTGTAATCATATATAGATATTCTTCTTGCAGATGGAGCTAGCAGGGATACATACCTGTTGTCAAGTCTGCTCAATATTTTCCTGAAGTCTGTTGTCAGTTACATTATCTGTACCTTAACCATTTAGGAAAAAAAATTCCATGTGAAGTTTCTTATTCAGGCTGAATTTCATGGAAAGCTTCCAATTTAAGAAGGAACTGACTTGGCATTTGATGAAAAGATGTAAAGGGGCAAGGCAACAGGCTTTGGCACTGGTGTTGCCCTTTTATGAGAAGCGATCCAATTTCACTCAAATTATAAAATTCTAGAATTTTAACACTTGCAAATCTGTAATATTGACTTGGAAGTTTAACCGACAGATTCTCTAAAGGTTGATTGTGCTTCAGAGTCCTGCCATGCGAGATATGATCCAGGCTGAGGTTATAGGATATCAGAAAGCTCTTTTTCAGAGAATCTCCTCTTGCTTTCTGGCCACTGCCCTAGTAATGAACATCTGAACTGAGAGCTAGGGAAATTCTTTCTCCCTCCCACTCTTGTCCCCACCTCATGTCCTTATTGATGCCTGTGCTGGCACTTTAGTAAAGTGAGCTAGACTTTAACGCAAAGCGGTCAAAAGTAGAGAAGAAAAGAGGCAATCTGGAGAAGAGGGATTGAACTTACCATGATGGGGTACCAACCAGTGATGGTCAGAAGTTTTTGCAAGTGCTGCAAGTACCTTTCTTTTTGAGCCCCCACACTTTGAGAATCTAATAAATTCTTGTGACTCACACCAACAACGAAGGTGGATTCTTCTCACAAAGAGTCTACACATTGCATAAAAACCTTATTTGTTGCAAAGTTAGGTAATAGCATAAGTCTTCTTTTTGTCGTTTCTAACAGTCATTATGAAGCACATGATGGAATTTTATTCTTTTCAGTTATCTCAGAAATTATTTACCATTTTCTGTTTGTATTTAAGAATGCTAAAACTTACAAAATTAGATAACAAGGAGTTGGGATTATATCTGTGTGATCTTAATTTTTCTGTTTCTTTATATGTATCACACAGCTTAAAGTGGAGTGGTTTCACAGTCTTTCTGTTGTACCCCATTCTGTCATTGCCCAATATGAATAGGTTCCAGAGGATAAATTAGAGCTATGTGATAAAGTGAAGCCATTGTCGGCAAGACTTTTGCCTTACTGCAGGGATAGAAAGGTATGTATTTGTTAGGGTGAGTTATCTGAGGAAAAAGATGATCTTAGAGATGTGACAGCTGTGTGCTCCCTTACAAATTGAATCAACTAGGTGCAGTACTTCTGTGCAGTCTGAAGTCACTTAAGCTTCTCACAGGTGGGTATTTACATCCTTTGTTTCCTAGATGGCTGAGATAATGGAGTTTTACGTAATCTACTAATTCAGTAGTTGTGCTGAGGAGAGAGCAGTCTGGTTAATGGTGGGGTTTTGATGGTTTATGCCCCAACACCAGGGGTAAGGAACTGGTGCCTACAGGTGGATGATTGGAAATGCTCCACTTATTGCTTAAACTTGTTTGCTTGTGCCTTCCTACTCCTGTTCTTTGGTATTTTCTAATACCTGTGCTTTACTCAGTATTAGCAGTAGGGCAAACGGCAATGACTGCATTTGAATTGTCCTTGCTTAAATATCCAAGAGTTGGATAAAATCAGTGAACCTCACTTTGTGCCCCTAACTAAAGTCTGAGCACAACTGCAGCCTTTTAGTTAAAAGCTAAATGCTGTTCCTTGCAAGCAGCTGCTGTGTTACTATTTCTAAAGGAAAAAATGGAAATGAATGTTTCAGTCCTCAGCTGTAGTAGCCGGTGATTTGTGCCTGGTCAGAGTTGGGAGCAAAACAGTGAATGAATTCACTCTTCCCTCTGCAGGTGATGCAGTAGCTGTATTTTGGCTCCTTAAATGCATATACTCTTGGCAATCTGATGCGCAGCCAGATCACCGTTTATGGCAGCTTGATGGCTGTTACCGTTGTAATGCGGGTAAACTATATCTCAGAAACCCTGTTGTGGACCTAAGGTTTGATCTAGGCAGCCATGTAAAACCAGCAAAAAAGCTACTTCTGCTTCAAAAGGATTATTCTTGGATTGTAAGACAAAGAGGATGGATGCAGAAAGGCAAGTGGGGAAGTGCAAGAGGACAGTGGGAAAGCTGGCATGTTGCTGTGATGACATTATTGCAATGTTACAGAAAAATAAATCTGTATTTGCAAGCTTCTGAATTAAGCAAATAATTAATTTTCTCTGAGCAGGATAATCAGTTTTCAAAGATACACTGCAGACGGAGCTACTGTATTCACATACACAGAAAACATCTAAAAAATCCAATGAAGTTATATCAGCTTAAAAAATCCTGCAGATTTACACTTCAGTCTAACTTTATTTGCTTTCCAGGCTTAGTTATGAGTCTCTTACGGCACTCGAGATACCCAATGATATGCTTCAGATCATCCAGGATCTTATTTTGGACCTTCGTGTACGTTGCATTATAGTGACCTTACAACACACAGCTGAAGGTAATAGAAGGCTCCAGATCTGTTTGCTTACTGTCATATTTTTTTTTGTCTCTGATGAGGCCAAACCATGTTCTGGAAGATAACCATGTTTGTTACAGATATTGTAGTGGCAGTGGACTCCTCTGAGTTCTGTAGTTACTAAAGCATTTCACTTCTCTGACAGAAATGTGTTATGAGTCTTCCCTTAGTCTAATGAATACAGTAGTTTAGATCTGTTTCATTTGGGTTGAGATAGTTTTACAATGCACGTAATTTATCTCATGATGTAGCTTTTCCATATTGGAAATATTGCTTATTTTCTTTCTTCAGTTTTCTATAAAGTGAAGAATTAAATAAGCTATGTCCCACCCTCAAGAAAAAAAAAATCCACAGCCCTTTCTGAAGTATTTTAGTTGTGTGTTTTCCAAGGCCTTTTACTAACATTGTAATCCCGAGGCTTCCTGCTGCATGCATAGCTTTTGCCATAAATGTCTGAATTGTCAAGGCCAGTAACACATTCTGTGAATCTAATGTGACTCTGCGCATCAGAGACCATTCATCTTACCATTTTGTGTTCGACTCTGAAACTTAAATATGAATGGAGTAAATCTTCCAGAAATAAATGTATCTCTTAAAATCAGGGCAGATTGATGTACTAATTAACTTAGTAGGATTATTTTTGCAAACGACTAATTACCCTCAATGTTAAAAAAAATAGGGCTTTTTTAATCTTACAATTTAATCAGTTTTTAATCTTTAACATATATTTCATCATTATTTTGTAGGCTGACTTGCAGCTAAGTGTTTTACTCAAGCCTCAATTGTGCTAAGCACAGGTGGCTATGTTAAGCAAATTTTCAGAATTTTGGTGACAACAAATCATAAGGTCTATATAGTTATTTGATACAATGTTGATATGAATTGTATTTTTGACTCCTAATTCTTTTATTAAATCCCATTTCAGCATTAACATTATCTTTCTGCCGTAGTATCAAGCTCATTGGCCACACAAGTACATAGGTTGTCTTGTCTCTTTAAAACTCTCTACAGAAAATATTATCACTGTTTCAGATTTCACTTAACATATGTGGAAGTCTCTTTTTGTTTTCTTCACTTAGCACAATTGAGATAATTTTTTTTTAATGGTAGGTGAAAAGGATTTTATTTTTTTTTAATTGCGACATGAGGATGGTACTATCAGACTGACTGCACTCTGTCTGGGAATTGTGAGTGATTCCTCAGATGTCCTCACTGTTTCAAAGGAAGGGAGTATCTAGCTCTGAACTTTTTTGCTGACAATTCTTAGCTTATCAAATCTCTGAGCTGTCTATGTAGCTTCTCTAGTGTGGGCCAGAGAGCTCTGATACATGATTAATGATGAAGCTCTCGGCCAAAAAGTCTGCCGTCTTACTACTTTTGCTTACTTGTTGCATCATAACAATAGCCCAGTTCTTTGTTCAGATCCAGAGTTTCTGCTTCTTACGTCCTGATTGCTGGCCACGTACGTTCTGTGGAGGAATAACTCTTGTGGTAGTCTGTACCTTAGATTTTTATAAAAGCAGATTTACCAGTCTGTGTGTGAATGATTCTCTGTTTGGTCTGAACATCTTTATTCATACTTTTCTTTCTTGAATCGAAAGAGATCAGATCCCTTAAGATACCAGTATATTATGTTGGCTGGATAATGTATAGCTCTTTCATCTAGGCAATAACAGCAGCCTTCCTTGGCTGCTGCTTCTATCCCCTATCAGTGAAATAGTTCTATCTATTGGCTGTAGCATTAAACAGGAGAAAAGATGCTTTCCTGTATGATGACTCGCATTCCGTATTGTTGCACTGCATACCTTATCTATGGGACCCTTTTTTATGTTCTCTACCAGCTAAAGCAAAACTGCATATGTTGAGTCTGTTTAGATAGGTTTTTCTGGACAGGACCATATTGACTGGGCCCTTGAAGAAGCTGTTATTTTTAGGGAACCAGAGAAAGAACAGTTAATGGATATTCTCATGGAGCTATATAAATGCATCTCAGATGCAGTTATATCTGTAATACATAAGTCAAAAAGGCTCCTCCTGAACTTGAATCTCACCTCTCTAATCTCTTGGAAATATGAGCTGTGTAGACTGCTAATAAAAAGTTCAGTCTCATCTCTTGGTCTGTGCTGTAAGCTGTTAAAAGCATTCAGATCAGTTAAAATTTTTAATAGAGCACTCTACCATTACCTATTTAAATAGGAAAAATCTGCCCATACACAGTGTTTTCTTGTTGTCTTACGATAAACACCGTATACTCGTGCTGGCCCTGAGAAGCAGTCTGTGCTTTTTCTCTCTCATATGTGATCACTGGTCATAAAGGTCATGAGAGCCAAATTATGTGAATGCCAGACTAGACAGGGGGTTTACATGAATGTATTTGACTGGAATTTGGTAAGCAGTGAAATATGAGAAATTTGTTTCTTTTGTATTAGCTCAGAACAGAATGCAAAAGTGAGCAGCCACAAAAACATGTAAAGGCTGACCAGTGCAATGTAAAGCCTCACAAGAATATTGGTCAAATTAAGATGTTTATTAAATAGGGAAATGAACAGAGTAATTAATCTGCACAAACCCTTAATACTTTTTATCCTCACTAAGCCTATACTTCCATGAGATGTAGAATTGCAGGGTATGACACCATAACCAAGCCTCTTCATTCTTTTCTTGGATTTTGGGGAGAGATGGTAATTCACTGAAATTTTTGCTCATTTAAAAGGGAGTTTCATGATGTACAGACAGTTCTGATGAGCAACTTGTATGTGAAAAACTGTGTCAAAACCCCTACAAACTGCACACAGTTCATCTTTGTTCTGTTTACAAGTCCATTAAGCCCACCCCAAAAAAGCAACGATGCAGAATGCATGCATCCATAGAGGAATTCTGTTTACAGTGCACGAGCTTTGGATTCACGTCCTGACTTTGCTCCTGTTAGCTTCAGTGACCCTATAGAAGTTGTCACCTTCTGGGTAGCAGAAGACAGTGCTTTTTGTATATGCCTTCAGCTATTTTTGAAGAAAGTCTAGCACCATGGATCCTTGACTCTGAGCCTCTTCTATAGTTATTAAATATGAATTATGTGCAGTTCTTTCTGTCTTTGCTAAAATGCTAGGCAGTTGTTCTTTCATTTTTTATTAAGAGCTGGGGTATAATAGACTAGAGACTTGGGTTCTTAAATGCAGTATTTTATGTTTTGATTAAAAATTTACAAAATAAAAACAAACCCAAAGCCTTCACAATATTCCTTTAATTCTAAGCTTTCCAGTAAAAGATGTGCTTCATGCAACTCTTGCCATGTATCACAGATGTGCTTCTCTATGTGGTGTCACCAGCATACCATGTATGAGTTCCATTCTTAGTCATTTGAGAATGCTGAAAGCTTTGAAGCTTTTAGTGCTATTTGCTTGTATGCCTAGTCATTGCAGTCCCAATGTCTGTGGTTTATCTTTTCAAGTTCAAGGAGTCTTTAATGATGAAAATGAATACCTTCTCCCTCCCCCCATCCCTTCCCCCTCTTGCTCTGTCTTACAGATATAAAGAGGTTAGCTGAAAAGGAAGACTGGGTTGTTGACAATGAAGGTTTGACATCGTTGGTGGGTATACTTTTATGTTTTGTAGGCGCACACTTTGCTGGAATTTTTTTTTTTGCAAGTGTAATGAAACTGGCTTCTATATTCTCCCAAAATTGAATTATTTTGGACTTTTTCTATATGTGTGCATACTGGTGTCTATAGTTTTATTAAAATATAGGAAGATGAAAAACACAAAATTTTTTGTTTGGATTGTTACTTATTTACAGCAGTCTTAACAGATCCCATCATTTAACACAGTTATTTTTTTCTTTTCTTCCTTTTCCAAAATTGTTATTTGTACTTCTTAAACTATTATGTCTGAAGCAACTTTAAGCAGTAATGGTATTTCTAGACAGCAATATTTTTGAAGGGGCAAAGCAAAAAAAAAAGCATAAATAAAAGCTTTGCAGCTTTGTGCTATGTATTGAGAGACAAAAATAAATAAGAACTGGGTATCAAGATATGTAGCATGACTTTCTGCCTTAAGTGGTGTTATTTAAATGTATCCGTATAATTACTGCTGATCGTTAGCATGATTTTGCTGAGATAAACAATAACAACTTCCATAGTCAAGTATCTTGTTTTAGGGATGGTTTACTGAAGTAAAAAATTCTTTTTGAGGTCACAAGTTCAGTTCACATCAAAATGCTTCATAACTTAGTAGGCACACTATCATGGAATTGGTCTGTAGCTAAATAAATAGGTCACTTACATGTTATAATGAGAAATTGAACTGAAAAGCAACTAATTTAGGAGATTGCCTACACGTAAACAACAAATGACTTGAAACCAAATTCAGATAAATTAGTGAGATGCTTTCTGGAAATAAACAGTAATGAGTAATGCCTAAAATACAGCAAGTGTGTTGTAGGTGTGACTTAAAAACAATCTGCGAAAGCAGAAAGGGCCTGTGGGAGGGAGAGTCGGTTTGTGTATATTATCTAAGAGAATGCTCCACAGACTTTTTTGGTTTTTCTTATTTGCTTCTATAAATATGGGTTTGAAGTTGAGTAGGAGGGCATTAAGCAATCACAATATACACATTGTAGGAAAGAGTGTTGTTGGGCAATTGTAGTATTATAACCAGATTTACAGCTTCTGGTCTTGGTTTCAGTTGCCGCTGACTTGGGCAAGTCCCTTAACTTTTCTGTTTTTCACTGTTCATCTGTAAAATGGAGAGAGGAGGAAGGATCTTCCACAAAAGCTTTGTTTCTTTATGCTTTTGCTGTATCCTAATCCATCTTTGTTTAAAAATTGCCTAACTCTTTTTTTTGTATTTAGAAATCATCCAGGAATTCCTTGCATACAGCACTTCCCCAGATACCTTTTGAGGCCGTAGTTGAGACGTGCCAGATTTTAATGGTGGCAGATGACCACATTTTGTCATAGGAGGGTTATTTATCTACTAGAGTTCCTTGTGGTAATATTACAGCAAAAATTGTAGCAAAATTAACCAATATAAACAAGGGCCAGGCAGTCTCTTTGGGGACATTTTCGGCTTAAGGTAGAAAATATATTTTAAGCTTGTAGGAAATACTGATTGATAACCCCTTTAGCATTTATATTCCAGGTAAGAGATACAGTAAGACACATAACCAACTTTCCTCAGTTTCATAATATCCAAGGATTAACATATCTGAACAGCTTTCTTCCCCTGAGGTGTGATGGTTTATTATGTGGAAACAAAAAAACAAGAGCAGCACTTTGCCGCTGTTCTCTTAAGCGGGTCCAAAAATAATAAATCCAGATTGTCTTACTGGCTTTTTTCATAATTCTCAGGTTGCTATGCAGGCATCACTTCCATGATCCATCTCTACCCCAGCATATACAGAAAAAAGTTACTCCTAAGCCTAAAGTTGGTGATGTGCCATAAACTATGTACTGGCTGAAAAGCAGGTTTACATGGTTTAGAAGCTTGTTTTGTCCACCTCTTTGACCCAAATCCAATAGGATGATGTCCCTCTTTTTTGCTTCATGTTGCCCTGTACAACAGCTTCCTGCTTAATACCAGCAGGCAGCCTCATTTAAAAAAAAAAAAAAAAAAAAAAAAAGTTCTGACTTAGCAGGGAAGAGAGAAAGACAAGGAAAAACTGACTAATGACTCTGATGCTATGAACTCGTTTGCACTTTCAGAGTGAAATGGATACATGCATCAAGACAGTCATACTTCAGGTTTGGAAACCTGAAGGTAAAAAAAGCCCCCCAAACCAGTGGATTTTTTTCCTTCATGTGAAAGCAAATTCAGTCCATTTTTCTTAGAAAGCTTTTGCTGAAATAAAATGCAGAAATATCAGATGTCCCAGGTGAAATTCTATCCCAACTTAGATCAAGGGGGAGAGGAGGGAGGGTGTCACAGACATCTATAATGTAATTGTCAATATATGCTACCACAAACAAGCTATAAAAATCTTTCATGACCCTTTTAGAGGAGGCTGTTTGGTGTAGAGATCTCTCATTCAGATAAAAAAAATGTACATTGATCTATGGTAATAATTCTGTAGATAACTTGAGTACAAAAGTACATCACTACAAAATGGTTTTATGGTAATATATAAATAGTAAAAATCATGATTTCTTCCCCCCCCCCTTGGGGATAATTTGGAAATAAAGAGCTTACTGTATGATGTGGAAGTTTTTATATATTTGTGTAGTGTACATTTAACATGCTTATCTTAACCTAACACATCATTTGCCTTTCAGCCATCCCAGTTTGAACAGTGCATTATCCATGCCTTGCAATCTCTTAAAACTGTGCTAGACTGCAAACCTGGAGAGGCCAGTGTAAGTTTTGATTCATGCTTTTATTTTCCTTCTTTTTATGTAAATTACTATTGGGTTTCAGAACAAGAACTTTCAGAGAATGACACAGGGGTATAACTTTCCTCTTTATTTTTTTCCATGTACACACTTTTCACTGCTGCTAGCTTTTAGAGTTCTGTTTGTGTTTCCTTTATCAGGGGTAATTGTGCGTGTATGGAGCAGATTGAACCTATATTTAAATCTTTAAAGCTGTTATTTTGAAAAAATGCTACTAATGTAATTTTCAGATAGCAGTAGATGCAACTTTTTTTACATGGAAAAAAAAAGTGGGGGGCATTGCTAGGAGTTGCTCTTTGCTCAATGTTGCATCCAAACTACTTGCAGAACTTAAACTTTAGGGAAGTAAAAAGGTGAATTTATTCTAAACCAGGAGTCCTGATTGTTCCCATCCACTTAGTACCTCGAGGCCCTGACTGATTGTGATACTGATGTTTTCTGTCAGGTTTCAGTGATCTAAGGAAGTTTAACACTTTTCCGAAGTCCCTTGGGCCCCTCTGTATGGGTATTGTTTCTCTCTCCTTCCTTATTTTAATTTTTATGGCTAGCTTTTCTAGTTTCTCAGTGCACATTATTCAAAAGAATCTGCAGTGCATGGCAAATCCTTCTTGTTAGAGTGTAAAGACCTTTGAATATCCTGGGAGCTTTTGCTGTAGTTCTGTTAGCGAACAACGATACATATCACATCTACTAGGTATGAGGACTTGTTTCCTCTTAGTGTGTTACCTCGTCATGCTTGTCAAACTGTTTATGGGGACTTGTATTCTCTCTCCCCATTTTTTTGGGGGGGGGAATTGAAATTGATCCATGAAAAAACACTGTGTCCCAGCAGCCATTCCTGTAATTGTGTCATCTCTTTAGGGATGGGTTACTCAGGCCTGCCTTAAGAATAAGGCCACATGAAGCTGTTCTGCTGAAATAATATGCTTGCATCTTCAGGTTTTCCAGCAGCAGAAAACACAGGAGGATGTGTGCCAGCTAAGCATTGGGATCATGCAGGTAACTCTAGCACTTTTAAGTATGAAATTGTGCACACGAGCGATCAACAAAAATGTCTGCTTTGTACCCTGTCCACCTCCCAAAAGGTAGCTGAAGTTGATGACTGTGTTATTCCTGTGATACACTCTGGAATACTGAGAAATGTTTGACTTAAAATGTATGTAGAGCTTACTAGCTGAATCTGATGATATCAAATCCTCAGAGGGTGACATATTCAAGTATTTTACTGATTGTGACTGTTCAAGATTTTACTGATGATTGAGAGACACTTGCTGAGCTGATGTCATCTAACATTGATATACTACAGTAAAAGGAGCAGTGCTGATTTTCATCAGCTGAAGATCTAGCTTTTAATTTTTGTATCAGAAACCAATATTCTTTATAATAAAATCTGATTTTTTTTAATACATTTGAAATTAAGTAATAACATTCTTTAGGCTTTTGAACCATTTTTATAGTCTTCTCAAATAAGACATCATGAGCCAAAGCAAAAAATGGTTTTTAGTGATGCTTCTGTGATGTTTACTTGGGACCAACTGTTCAGATTGAACAGTTGAAAACTATTAACAGTACCTTCATTGCAAATCAGCAGATTATCACTGCATGATTTTAGCCATGCATGGTGAGAATCCCTTAGCAGGATTAAGAACTCCTGTGTTTTGCCACAAGTAAACAGTGATGCGTATAAAATTAAAAATATGCATTCAAAAGATGTAACTAAAATGTTACATTATTAATGTATGCAAGGTTTAAGACAAAGGTGATGATGATGATGATTGTTCTGCTTCTATTGACTGTAGTAAAAGTGAATTTAAGATTTTTTTTTAGTTCTGGCAGAAGCTGTAGATCTTGCTTTATTGTTTCCTAGGTCTTTATAGACTGTTTGGAACAACTGAGCACCAAACCTGATGGTGACATAGATACAGCACAGTAAGTAAAATAATTAGGACCTAGGTGTAGTATTCTGAAATTGTGGGTGCAAGTCTCAAATTTCAGTGGTGGTGTGGTTTTATCCTCTCTGGTATTTCATATTTCTCGCGAATACTTTTGCCTCTGGTTAGCGATGCTTTGAAGTACAAGTAGATACTTTTTATGCCAAATGGTTGAGTGACATCGTGTAATAAATATTGTACAAGATAATGAATATGGTATTAGTTATACTATTTTATTCAACGACATGAGTTGTAGTGTGCTGTAGAAGCAGGTATGTTGTTTTTGACATGACCTTACATGGAATGAGTTGTCCTTGCCACTAAGTAATGTCTACTCATTGAGAAATGGCCCCTGCCTTTCTTTTCTTCCCTTCTATTTCAACTGATTCTATCGGTATTTCTGCTAAATGCTTGAAAGTTTGTTTGTTCCATAATTGCTCATGAACCACTTATTTTATGGACCAAAACAAGTCAAGATAACCTGAGTTTCCAAGAGTACCAATAATTTCTGTGTGAAAAGCCAGAGACTTGGCAAATATTGGTACACGCAATATGCATTAGAAAAAGGCAAATTAATTGTGTTCCTAATGCCACTTTCTTTTTTTTGCTATTTGGATGACTCTGTTGGCTGGATAGATGTAAAAACAAATCGGAATCTGTGGCAAACCAGAGAAATTATAGGAAATGAAAATTATTTAAGAGGGAAAGGTCAGTAATTAGAATAATACTGTCTGTCCACAAAGCTTCTGCAGGCTATGTGGACATCTTAGAAAAACTGAGCAATGCAGGCTGCTTTCTTGTCTGGTGTGATGGGGCTTGAAATAAGATTCCAGTCTTCTGTTCCAACTGTTCATTTGAATCCACCATCTATCAGGTCACTATGTATCACTATGTATCAAAATCACTATACTACTCACTTATAAAATAATACTCCTAGTCTTTCAGTTGATGTTTCATCTCCGGATTTGTTTGGAAGCATTCATGAAGACTCAAGTCTTTCTTCAGTAAGTTTGGCTTCTATTTCTAAAAAGCTGATGTGATACTTAATGCTTCTCAAAGTTAAAGGAATGCAGTCATCTTTTTTCTTTTAAAAACAATGTTTGTCTATGATATCTTAGTATGCTATCTTAAAGTAACTAATGAAGGCATTTTTTGAAACCAGGTCCTCCTCAGAAACTAAAATGGCATTGTTGAAATCAGTGAAAATAGCACTGATGGTAAAACAGCTGAGGATTTGACCTTTGATTTATCACCTTGTTTTAAACTATAAGAACTGGTCTGATTACAGTTACCTTTTTTACACCCATGCAGATACAGATATTCAGTAACATGGTTTTTCCCCAAAAAATTATTTTACTGCGAGTAAGTATTAATTGTTTGTGTGGCATGTTTGGTTTTGTTTTTTAGGAAATTGGAAAAAAGGTTTTTAATATTCTTGACACTTTGACTTTGTTAATATACTTTCTTCTAGTCCAGTGGCTGATGGAAAAAATGTATTTTTTCCCTGCAAGAAACCTAGTGAGAACCTCTTGTGAGGTTAATATTCCTTAGTATAGGTTTTAAATGTTGTCAGAAGCCCAGCGTTGCCTGATTTACAAGAGCAATAAGCAATTCTGCTACAATAGAGAGCCACAGAATGCCAAATCAGACCAAGTTTCTGAATTGCAGACTATAATAATTAGTTCTTTATATCATTTTATTCTTGCAACACATAGATTTTGATATTCATTGTTGACGAAGTAACTTTTTGTCACCATTCCAGACTTCCTCCCATATGTCATAAGTATGAATGTTTAAATAAAGAAGAAGAAATCAATAAATTTTGATACCATGGAAACCAAACGTTCTTACTAACTTTTTTCTGTAAATCATAGAACACTTTATCGTCTCTTTCCTAATTGAGTAATGAGAACAGAGAAAGTGAGTGCAGAGTAATATTTGTTACTGTATTTTTAAAATGCTCACTTTTTGAATAGTCTGTATACCAACTGATTATAATTTAAAGCAGTAGGCAACTGCTTGTCTCAACACTAGTCATCATATTACTGGAATACAAAACTGTCAGGAGTTCTTCTAGGTCTTAAAACCAACACCATTTTTAATCAGGTCTGCAGTATTTTGATGATTTCATTGCCAAATAATTTTGTTTTCAAAATACTTGCTGCTCTTGATTTTGAACTTCCATATGAGATAGAAAAATGTTTTCCTATTGCAGGGAGGAGAGGGGAAGAGGAAAGACCAAATCTATTTAAATAGTATTTCTGTCTTGTTTGGTTCTTTGTCTCTTTGGAAACTACACCTTGTTGCACCAAGGTCAGGGAAAGGCAATCCTGATATCTCAACTTCAGAATGTCTTTGACCTTCTTGTAATTAAAAAAAAAAAAAATCATTGAAGAACAGAGATAAGTTATAACCACCTAAATTTTTTTCCAAATTAACTGCTGAAATTATATACTTCTGAACCTTCTAGTATTGTAGAATGGGTGAGTCCATTTGTTCAGTACCTGGTTTCTTTCCCTTGTTTTAGCCAGCTTCATGTGAAAGTGAGGATGATCTTCAGTTACATTTTTATGATGGTCATGATTCTTAGCATATTTCTTGAAACAAAGTAAAAGCCGGAAGCAGCTTCCTGGAAAGCTGTCCAACCCTAATTTTTGTAAAGAAGTCTTAACCGCGGTTCTGTATTAGTCACAGCTATTCCAGTGAATGCTCCAGATCCCATAAGAAAACGCATACGTGTTCAATCATCATACCTGATATTCACCCACTTCTTGGTGCTTTATTGAGAAAAATATTTGTAAACTTCACTTTATTTATCAGCATGTTTATTACACACAGAGGGTCAATAAAATACTATACATTTCCAGTACTGGTCGTGCTGATACTTCTTTTTTCTAACTATTACACTCTTTCTTCTCTTAAAACAAATTTTTAGGAACAGAGGCTTTTAATTGCACTCAGCAACTGCCGTTATCTGGAACGTCATACCTTCCTTAATATAGCTGAACATTTTGAGAAACATGGCTTTCAAGGTGTTGAAAAAATAACTCAAGTAAGTGAGAGCACTGGAATGAAGTATCATTGGTTGAAGGAAACAGGTTTTTATTTGTTTTACTTTCTGTGGAAATTAAGTGCATGTGTTCATATGGCCAAAACGACTCTTGGGTGAGCCTTCTACAAATGAGTGGGACTCCAAGCATCAGCTGGACACAACATCATCAATGACATGGTTGTATGCGTTTCTGTAAGGCTTAAATAGCTGGTATAGAAAATGTGACCTCTTATTCAGGGCTTGTGTGTTCAGTGGCAAAGCTTATCAGATTTCTTAGTAAAGCTGTTTAATGTCACTGTGTTTTCTTAATGCAGAGAATAAAAGATTGTTATCTCAGAAATATACTTGATAAATTATTTCATTTGGTAATCTGTGTTACTGATAGCTGTTGTTCATAAACTAGTTCAGGTTTTTTGTTTTGTTGGTTGGTTTGTTGTTTGGTTTGGTTTTTTTTTTTTTTTTTCAAAGAACGAAAATGTCAAAGTGGGGGGCAGTAGCTGTCTCATTTTCCTGCCTTTTTGTAAAGATTAATCATTTTTTATGAGAAATGTTGTGACTTAATCCTTAGGACCATAAAGCTAGTTTATTTCCAGAAACATTTGTTGTTTGGAAGTAAAATGTTATCTTTTCCAGTACAGAGTACAGTATTTCACTCGAACTGGTGTTTCTATTATATAGTACATCCGTAGTCCTGTTCTGCCCGAATGTTGTTTGAATGTCTGTGGCTAAAGTAATTTTGAATAGCATTTAAATGGGGTTGATACGATTTGTATGGTTAGTACAGTATAGAAAATTACTCTGGATATTGCTATTTGCTGCTGAGACAACTGAGAGTTCAGCTAGGTACAGTTAGTGTTGTCTATGTAGACAACAAGTATAGACAGCAAGTAGGACATCCGTGATGTATTCAACACTGTCTTGTGCAGCCACATCGAAGTATTGCCATTAAAAGTCTGGTAGGTTTATAAATAACAAAATTGGAATGTTGAAGTTGCAGATTAATTTCAAATCTGTGTTAACCCTTTGAAAGCACTGACTAGTGCAATAGTGCATCTATGGGACACATCAATCAGTAATGCTAGCTGGGAGGATTTGGATAATTAGACAGTCACCTTAAGATGGCAATTTTTGAACCTTTCATTAATTTTAAGAGAGGCTGGAAGCCCAGAGAGGTTTAGGAGGTTTAGGGGGTTTGCTTGGTTGTTTCAATTTTGTTCTGTCACCTATATTTCTGTAAATTTCTTTATTTAACTGTTTATTAGATACAAAATTTCCAATAAAAAATTGACAAAATTAAAAAAAAAATATTTTGTTTTTATCTGAGAAGACTACAAAAAACCCTATGCTTTTAAATTCTGTTAGCTTTATAAATTGAATTTTAAAGTAAATTGTCTAGTGTATATTGGTAAAAACTGTTGTTTGGTTGGGGTTTTTTTAAGTTGCCTTTGTTAGAAAGGAAATCATTATTATCTAATATTCTGAAAATATAGAAATCATAAAATGGTAACCAAGAAAACTTCCTTACATTCTACATGGTAGTTATTTCCATTTTTTCTTAGTGTGCAAATACAAAGTTACATAAAATGGCCAAATTTTACACTCTGCTTTAGCACATGCCATCTTTACACATACTTAAGGTCCTCACTAGTAATTATATTTAATTTCTACATAAGTGCTTTTCTGTGGAAATTTTTTAATTCAACTTTTTATCATCAGTTTCGTCAATTAACAAGTGGAAAAAAAAATTATGTACCCCATAACATTCATCCTTGCTTATTGATTAAGCTTCTGAATAAAATTGTTTCCACAGTTCTGATACGTAGATAAGGCAGAGGGGTTACTAGGACAGAGGCTCAAAATGGCTTTAATACAAAAATTGAAAACTCTAGTTACAGGGAAGTTCAGAGCAGAAGGATAACAATTGTATATTTTTATGAGCATTTACCCCACTTGCGTGTCAGGAAAATGGGTATACACAACGGGAGTTGTTAAGGACTTCTACTCTGTTTCACTGCCCCATCCTGGACTCAAAATAACACTCAGGTGAATTGTTCATTCTTTCTTGTAATCTTTCCACCAGCTGAAAAACAAGGTTACCCACCACTGTCTTAATTGTGCATTGAACTAGAAACAGGTTGAAGAAGACTTGCATGAAACAAAAAACCTGTACTGAATGTGCAGATGATCTTTTGTATTGAATGACTGCAGAAGTGGAAGGTGGAGTTACTTAATTCACACTTTAAGGACCACTGAAGCAGTTGTTTCACAGATTCTTTGAATGGGTACATGTTTGCAGGGACTAAGTGCTGGAACTTGTACTTTATTTTTCCCAGTAGCTCAAACCTAAATAGGAATGGTCAAAGGATAGTTATTCTCCCTAGTCATAAGAAATTGAAGTGAAAAATGTCTTGAAACCCATTCTGAGTTTACATTTCTGTGATACTGTGTAAGGGGAAAAAGAGGGTTTAGTGACATTTTTGTACATTTTTTAGTGTGTTCTTTTTCGAGTCTTGGGTGTCAACAGGCTATTGGATAGAAGATAGGGATAGGGAAGAAGAAAATAGCCTTGATCTTCTCCTGGGACCAAATTTTCAATGCCCCATGTCTTTGGGATGTAGATCCTCTTGTGACAAACTAAAGGAGGTTCATCAGATAGGAAAGCAGGAAAGTGGTTGTCTCTCTTTGTTTCTGAGCGTCAACTTCACCATCCCAGCTTTCCTGAATCTGGCAGCAACTTTGACCTCAATAATACCTGTTTTCCCTTGCACTTATGATCTTATTCCTGAAGGCTTATCTCTGTATCTGTTCCTGACTCAAATATTGCAGTTCCCTTTTCTCTTCACTTAACACCATAGGCATGCCATAGGAGACACCAGTTCAGAGACATCCCTGCAGTGAATAAGCTTCATCCATTATTCTGCAGCTTGCAGCATTAAATCTTTTGTCTTTCACAGAGAAAGGAATGATAAGGAGTCAGTATTCTGCCTCTCTGCCTCTCTGCCTCTCTGCCTCTCTGCCTCTCTGCCTCTCTGCCTCTCTGCCTCTCTGCCTCTCTGCCTCTCTGCCTCTCTGCCTCTCTGCCTCTCTGCCTCTCTGCCTCTCTGCCTCTCTGCCTCTCTGCCTCTCTGCCTCTCTGCCTCTCTGCCTCTCTGCCTCTTTCGAATTTCCAGTTTGGTCTGGAGCCTTGCCTTCTTCCTCACTTTTAAACCCTTTTGCTTCTGAAAATTATTTTTTATATATGATAATATATATATCATGTATCATGGAATTGTAGAATGGTTTAGGTTGGAAAGGACCTTGAAGATCATCTAGTCCAACCCCCCTGCCATTGACAGGGACACCTCCCACTAGACCAGGTTGCCCAAGGCCATGTCCAGCCTGGCCTTGAACATCTCCAGGAATGGGGCCTCAACAACCTCTCTGGGCAACCTGTTCCAGTGCCTTACCACCCTTAAAGTGAAAAACTTCTTCCTAATGTTCAATCTAAACCTGCCCTCTTCCAGTTTAAAGCCATTCCCCCTCGTCCTATCGCTACATGCCCTTGTAAAAAGTCCTTCCCCAGCTCTCCTGTAGGCCCCCTTTAGGTACTGGAAAGCCGCAATAAGATCTCCCCGGAGCCTTCTCTTCTCCAGGCTGAACAGCCCCAACTCTCTTGGCCTCTCCCCATAGGAGAGGTGCTCCAGCCCTTAGATCATCCTCGTGGACCTCCTCTGGACCCGCTCCAGCAGGTCCCTGTCCTTCTTATGTTGGGGACTCCAGAGCTGGATGCAGTACTCCAGGTGGGGTCTCATGAGAGTGGAGTAGAGGTTGAGGAAAATGAGTAATAGTTTAAAAGCTCCACTTTAAGAGATAGCAAGCTCTTACTTATAAACATAAATACATATAAGCTGAATATCATTATATTTTCAGTGTATTTTTTTTTCATTTAGTATCCGTTATCTGCTAAAATACTGACTTCCTACATTAACATTTTATGATACACATTGTGTTCCAGAATTGTTTTAGAAGCTACAATTACAAGGCATACCTATGTGTAATAAAAAGCTCTTGTATAAAATTTAAAGTTGTTCAGATACAATGAGAAAATTGTGCGTATCCCTTTAGCTTTCAGTCTGGCTAAGTTGTGTGAATTAATAAAAATTGCATAGGGAGTTGTTAAAGAGAAAAATTCTGCAGATGTTTGTGAGCTGTAGCTTATGCATCTGTTGTACAGCAGTGCCTTGAAGTAGAGGGGGGAAGTTCACGTGTACAGTTTCAGAAGGCAGAGACTCCTAAATAAATCTATGTCTTTTTAAAGTATAGAGCAGATAGTGAGAAATCGTAATATTCCAATGGGTAGATTTTAACTATTATATGAAAATCTTTGTGTTTCAGGATGGAAATTATTATGGGCATATTTTAAAGCATTGGCAAAATTTGGTTGCTTGCTTGGTGCAAGATCAAGACCTCTGGACACGCAGAAAAAAAATCATGCCATTAGGCAATAACAGAGTGATGTGCCTGCTTTGGCATTTCTTGGACCTTTCTATATGTATCTATTGTTGAGCACAATGAGAAAAAATAGTACTGGGTAGGATGGACAGATAATATAGAAGTTCCTACTTTTTTATATATGTAATTATGAACTGAAATGTGTAAGTAATTGCTACTCTTTACCAAAAATTAAATAAGATGTGATATAAGTTTTTTGGGTATGTGATTTAATTCTTGTAATTAATGACTGTTTATTATGTTCTTTCTCTCTCTTTTTTGGTTTTGTTTTTGTTTTGTTTTTTAGGTTAGTATGGAATCCTTGAAAGAGCTGGATCAAAGACTGTTTGAAATGTACATTGAATTCAAGGCAGATCCGATAGTTGGGTCCTTGGAACCTGGCATTTATGCAGGATATTTTGATTGGAAAGATTGTCTTGTTCCAGCAGGTAAATATCTACTTATTAAACTCTGCAATTATTTTAACAGTGATTGATAGGAGCTAAAATATACTGTAAAATTAAAAACTTCTTTCTAGTCTGTGTTTTTAACTTTTGACAAGTTCTTATTATAAGTTCTTTCTCACAGACTTTACTTAATTCCTAAATCATTTTTCAAATACCCCCAAATGATTAAAGCAGCTTTTATCATTGGTAATCTCTTTAATACTTGTTTTTTGTGATTATTTTGCTTCATTGCTTATATATAATAGAAAGAATTATAAAAGACGTCTTTGCTATTTTCTTATGCAATTCATTGAGATTGTTTAGGATTTTTTTCCAAAGAATCTGGCCACTTTTGTAATAGATGTAATTACAGTTCTGAAAAGGTAAAATTATGAGAAAATGCATACTATAACAGTAGTTCAGCAAAGACTGTTAAACCATTGAAGAAGGGCAGGTATAAGGTATTTAGAATGACTGAGATGTTAGTCATTAATTAGGTGCTTTAAGAACCTCTGTTTTAAGGAAGCACAATATAAATGAGTCTGGGATTTGGGTGTGGTTTTTTTAAGTAGTGAATACTGTGCACATCTTAACATTTAGGTCCTTTGAACATCTAATTTGTCATATCTAAAACTAATACATCTAAATCACTTACCACATGAATGCCTTGTTAATACCAAGTAGAAATTAGTTGCAGTAACATAGTACATGGCATTTTGAAGGTGATCTTGTATTAGTTTTCAGTAAATCAGTGACTGACATGACAATTTGTACTTTCTTGTTTTGATTGTTTCGTAGAGTTGTATATGGCAAGCTTAGTAGAAATTTTGTGGTACTTTAAAATTTGATAGGGAGGTAATTATGCTTGTAATCTGTGAATCAGGAGGTGCAGTGCTTGCTCACTGGGCCTTAAAAATGCAAAGATCTTAGGGTTTGGTATTTTAAAGAAGAGCGTCTTTCTACCTTTCATTACTACTTTTGTGCTCAGAATATATGCTCTAATACAGTCTATAGCAAAAATAACTTAAATTTTAATCTTGCACATTCAAATTTTTATCTGAATAATACATAACTTCTCATCATGTTTAAAGTATGTTTTTGCTTGGCTTATTTGCATTCCCACCAGCTAACAAAGAGAGAAAGAAGTTGTGGTGTCAGATTTTATATGCCCATTTCTTGATCTAGTGCACTGGGATCTGCTTACTAGACTCGCATTGCCCTTAGGATTATCCTGTAATATTTTTTTCATTTAAAGAAAGTACTGAATTTCTATTAGAGATGTGCCTTAGTCTGCTTGTTGTCCAGTTTATTGTTGGTTTAAAGTACTTTATCTGCAACTTTTTGGTAAAAATCAAAGTAAAGATGGTGATTATTAGAGACTCCTCTTCAGGGATATCATAGTATTGGCCAAGAGGTGCCAATCTGAAGTAGTGAAAGAAGTTGTTTGGGTTTTTTTTGTTAATCCCCAAGCTAGACATGTTCAGAAGGGACGCATAGTCACTTCTGAACATGCTTCTCCATCTTGATGATCTGTCTTTCCAATGGATAAATTTTGTCAAAGGTACTTTGCTGACTATTGGTGTAAAAGTGTAACTTTGATTACCTTCAGTTTGTGTCGGTTTAGCAATGGTTTATTGACTCTGAAAATATTCAGGGCTCTGAAGATAAAATTAGTAAGTGACTGGGAAAGTCTCCCTCTTGGAGGAGGTACATGAACTTGGTTATTCAAAAGGACTGGAAAAAAACCCAACCACCTCTTCCTGGGGCATATGAGAATCTGACTTTTTCCAGTATTCAATTAAAAAAAAAAAATCACCCAGCAGGCATATAATTAATTTTTTACTTATAAGCTAATATTCACAAACAAAATTAAATTTTGCAACAGGATTATAGTTGAGAAAATATACCATTATGTAATCTAAAAGATGCAGTTAGTACTGCGGTAGACATACTATCTTTTCATTTTCCTCTTAGAAAAACCCAAAACAAGCAAACAAAAAAAACTTTACTTTACAGTTCCTCTCCAAGTATTGCATGAAAGGTATCTACTTCATTAAACTAAAATAGCATACAGATGACTTGGAGTGGGTCACACTGAGTCAAACACAATTCACTCCCAGGTTTGTTAAAGATTGACCCATTGATTTGTTGAGGAAAAAAATTATTTGTACAGTAGAAATTATTATCTGTTCTTCAGTAATCTATATGACTGCAAAGTTTAAAGATTTGATCTGAGTCATTTGGCTGGCTTAGATCTTGACTTTCGTAGCCTTAATTTTAAAAAAGAAAAAAAGTTGATGACGTTGGCAAGGGAAAACATTTAGGCCTCAGTTGTGTTCCTGAGCATTCAGTTCCAGTGTTCCAGTGTTGCATGAGTATAGTTACTCGATGCTCCTTAGTGGATACAACTATGCCTGATCGCCAAGACATGATAGTTTGGGCTGAAATTTTTTTTTATATGGTGTTTCTGCATTAGCTTTCAAATAGTACTAGTGGGTAGTGTAAAGGCAATTTTTCACAAGAACAGTTCTTTTTCTGAAAGGAAAGAAGAGGGAAAAGGTATTGATTTACCATGTTTAAAAGCTAAGGTAAAAGGCAAATCATTTCCCTGATGCAGTCTGAAACTTTCAAGCATTCCATCTGGAGATTGAAAATTTGACCAGAGTTGGGGCATGTTGATGCCACGGATATATCTTATGCAAAGGACATTTTGGAAAAAGTTGGTTATGAAAATACTCAGGAATTGGTTAGGAATAACATTAAGCATTTTCTGATGATGACTTTCCTGTGTTGCTAGTCCAGCCCACAGCTTCAAGACTGCAATTGTTTTTGAACAATTGTACCCATTGAGCACTAGCAACTATTCCTTTCTTGATGCTCCCCCTGCTGTTACCAAGCAAAATGAAGAGGCTTCTGAATAAAATGCAGAGAGCACCTGATCTGGACTGTTGGGAAGATAATGCTTTTGGGTAGATGGAAATGTTCATGGGGTGGATACCAATGCTGGTAGAAGATAAGATAACTGCAAGGGAGGGAGCAGAGTGGAACGAAAAGCTTGTGATGAAGACTGGTATCAAAAAAGGAACAACGGTGGAACAAAGCAGGAATCCAGGACTGGATGAGCAAGGTAGAAACCTAAATTAGGGTAGGATTTAGAAATAGAATTAACACAGAAATGTATTGAAAGGGTTTATACAAACAAAAGACAGACTTAAAGTGCAAATAAAAGGATAGAGAGGTCTGATACTCACTAGATCAGTGAGCTTACCAGAAGCTGCAGTGTAATCAAAGAAATCCCCTCAGTCTTGCACTCTTGTCCTCTAGGGATGACAGTCTATTAATGTTACCAATCACTTTCTTTGCACAGCTGGCAGAAGTTATGTATATATTACTATATACTTATAGTAACACTACAGGCAATGCTTCTTGCTATGTATAGGCAGTACCGCTGAGAAACACAATGGCCTAAATGTTTTGCCTTGCCAATGCCATCAACATTGTTCCTTTTCAAGAAGAGGCTACAACATCAAGGTTACAAAAGTCAAACTCTACAACATCAGCCAAATGACTCAAATCTGTATAAATCTACTGTACAGAAGTTACATGTATATATTGCCAGTTCTGTTGTTGAGCCATGTAGACCAATGCAGTAGGAGAATTTTCTGGTTTCCATTCTGGTTTTTTGTTTGCTTTCTTTTCAATGTCGGTAAAAATTATGTACAGAAAATAAACTACACAAGGATAATCAAGTATAATCCAGTCTTTAAATAATAACACTTTCTCTCACATGGGTACGCTTGACTTGCTTCATGAAATGGAGGCTGTTTTGGAAATAACACTGGGGTTTGTATTACATGGAACTGTTACAGGCAAAAATCTATCCTCCGCTGTTACAGATTTTGAGAAGTGAGTGAAGTATAATCAGGGAGGGGAAAAAAAGTAGAGGCAGGATTCTCTCCCTGCCTCCGCAGGGTTTTCTGTGTCATGTTGATAACTCACTTAAGCATTTTTGTCTTTATCTTTAGAATGCTTTCTTTGGCTCCTGTCAATTTGAGCATTCATGTTCAATTTGACTACCTGAAGTCTTGTAACGTATAAAGTATTCAGAAAAATCTTATCCAAAAACCTTGACAATCTATTGGCAACTTCACAGTCATCTGTCATAAGTACTGGGGACAATACTTTCTTGCATCATATAATTCGTGGGGAAATAGAAGGGAAAATAGAAGAATGAGAAGAACAGTAATAAATGAACAGTTCTGAAGACGAAGTTAGAATGAAATTAGGAAGCCTGCCTTTTGAGCAAGCTTTGAAAAACACATAATACTAAAGTTTTGTACCATGTTTCTGTCAGTGTGGAAAAGGCATATGCCTTGCTTACTTGTCCTGTAATTATTAGATGTTTATTTATGCATATGTTTTTTGTTACAGTTTTAAATATAAGGAAGGGAAAATTGTTTGCATGGGGCAAATTTTAATTTAGCCTATGTGCTAAAACTTTTATTGTTTAGTTTTTCAACATACATGCTCTTTTCAATATGAAAGTTTTGATGTCAGAAAGAACTTAGGCACAATGTAATTATAAATTTACCCCTTTATTTTGATCTAAGGTGTGACTGCTGGTGTTAGAAGGCAGTATTATTAACTTAATTAGATTTATTGTTAATAAATAACTTTCATCTAAATTTTCATTTTAATTTCAGTGTTGACTTCTGAGTCTTTACAACAAAGACTTCAATTTTAACATGCAGCAACAATGAAATCTAGTTTGGTTCTTTTTTCTCGTTTGAACCATTGTTCTAATTTAATCTATGGTATTAACAGAGTTAAGAAATGAAAGGATAATGGGTAACAATGTTAATCGGTTGCTGAATATGTTTTTAGATATTTTTTTTTTGTGTATGCTGGTCAGTCTGCTAGTTCAGAGTACAAGGTTTTTTTCATTTGTATTCATTCTTCTCTCTTTTGTTAGTAGGCTGTGTTTTGTTGGGCTTTTTAAAATTCTATTTTAAATGCATATATTTTGTCTTAGACACCTGACAAAATTAGGCTCTGTGATCTCTTCTGGATTCCAAGCCTATAGTCTTTTGGAGGGTGAACGAGGGGGTTGTGTTACTCTGAGTTTGGGTAGAAAAGATTTCTGTGTATTGAAGTTTGTGTGGTACAAGCAAAAGTAGTTGTAGTATGTGGGCATTCAATCTTTTAGATTATTAATGTGAGATCTTGCATGCAAATATTAAATTATTTTTAATTATGTGGTAAGTTTCATTGTATTTTATTTGTTTACATGTACAACAATTACATAAATTTGAGAGTATAGTAAGTGTGGATTTATTTATTTTATTTATTATTTTACCACACAAAAAGTGGATGTTCATTTATTTTTCTGAGGAATTCAGATATGGTGATCTCTCTTCATAAATTATTCTTTGAAATTCTGGCTGCTGTGCAGTCTAGCCAACATTCACCAAAGTGCACAGCATAGAAATTTGCAGAGGCTAGTCCAACAATCTTTTTAAAATATGTATCTTCTGTTTCACTGGTGGTGTCACATATTGGGGGTTGGGGGGGTAGTATTTAAGATTTCATATTGCACTGAAAGTTTCAGGTAATTTCACACTTTCAACTGAAAGTTGATTGTGTTTTTTAGATATTCATTCTGTACTTGGCATAAATTGAATATAGTAGAGTTAAATCTGAATTTCTTCTTATTTGGCATGTTAAGGGAGCATTGTTTGAAACCTTTAAAATATATCAAATGCCACTCTTACAGTAGAAGATTAAGTGCGTCAGATCTGCTAAATCAGCTTTGATATACTTGTCACATCTCTTATCTGTTATTTGTCTAATTTAAAAATCTAATAAAAAACTTCTAATGGCAATAGCCTGATGAAAAGGTACTCAACAGTTAAAACTGAAATATCAAAAGGCATATTTAATTTGTAGTTACACAACGACATACTTGTCAACCCTAACTTTTCTTCTTTTGTTTAATTTGGGGCACCAGCACCCTGATTACATGAAAGATGACAAGTGCATTTACATCTTAAAAACATTTGGATATAGTAGAAATCTTTCTTTTTTTTTTTTTTTGAGAAATAGGCAATTACTTTTTGACTGAAATGTGCAAAATAGTTTGGTTTGAAATCTCTGTAACCCTTTAGAATGCTTCTAACACTTCAAATGAATGGCTTCAGAGTTATCTTACTACATGTAGATGATTTTGAACTCCAACAGATCTCAAACTATTGATGTCCTGTGTTCAGAAATTGTCTGTCTTTTTATGCTTTAGTAAGGCCAAATTCTGCTATTTTGATGAGGGATATAACATGCCAGTTAGTCTTTGTATGTGAACAGGAAGAAAACAATGATGCTTTTGCAGTTCTATTGCATATAAGAAATAAATGCCATAATATTAAAAAAAAAAAGTGTTCTGCATTGGCAAATAAAGTTGCTAAAGGACTTGTCAACTGTGCTTTTTATTTGTTGCAAAATGACAGTTGTTTAACTCTTCATGGCACAGTCACAGATACATTCCACTCACTAGTTATTTTCATCTAGCTACTGGAGTAGAAGTAGAGGGTACAGGCTGAAGCCTTACATGTCTTATAGCCTGCACGTTCTTGGGTTGTATGCCATTGTATTTCATTTTCTTGCAGCATTTCTCAGGTTGCAGTTTAGAGTCTGCAGAGGGTTCAGCATTGGTAAGAGTGCCAACTTTAGCTACTGAAAAGGGAACTTACCTTTAAGTGCTAGTAAGTGGAGCAGCAAAGTGATTTTTTTTTTTTTTTCTGGGTCTCCCCCCCCCCCCCCC
>VUYV01000003.1:10748691-10775233 GCA_008711295.1 Anarhynchus alexandrinus
GTGAGGAAAAAAAAAAAAAAAAAGAGGAGACCACTTAACCACAGGGCTGCACAAAAGGGAATCAGTGCTTGAAGAAACAGCTGTGTTTCTGTGCTGGTGTGTTGTATCTTTGTGGAGAAACTTTTTGGAACACCAGAGTGTTCTTATACACAGTACTCTCTAAGTAGTCCAGTTAAAATATGCCATTTTTCATTCAAACTAACTGCATTTGCAACATACATTAGTAATTTGATATTTCGTCATTATAGTAAGGAAATATTAACTATGTTCTGTATCAACAATCACATTTTTTTCAGGATGAGTTGAATTCAACATCCTTAAATGCCCTGTTCAACCAGCAAGTGTAACAGTTAATGTGTTGCATGACTGCAGTTCTTGCGTTTGATTTATTACACATAATTATTCGCTGAGTAGAATCATGTACTAAAATTTTGAAGTCAGGGGTTATCATATCGTAGGCTTTCAATTAATTTTGTAAAAAAAATAAAATAATTTGCTGCTTGAAAAATTTCACAAATTTGACTGCATGTTTCAAAATACCTTCATTTATGTAACTTCATTTTAACCTCAGGTTTTTCTTCAATTTCACTTTCAGACATCAGGTTTCATTACATTTCTCACTTCTGACAACAGTGAGATTTCTTTAAAGTATTACATCGGTGTCTGAATTATAAATATTAAGGATCATTCTAGCTTGTGAAATGGAATGGACGTTGTACCCTCTCTGTCCTTGGAAACAGTTGCAAAAGATGCGAACAGGAGAAAGAACTGTTTCTCCAGCTTTCTGTAGTTTCTGCCGACAGGTTATGTTTAATTTCTGACTATTACAGAAATCCCAATAGAAAATGTCCTGGAGAGACATTGCATTTTCTGGTCCCTGCCTGCCACATACTGAGTTGTACTTGCATGTTAACTTTGTTAGATATCTTCTAGTGCTTCCACACACTTCTTGCTTGCAAGATTTTCTGCTGCTAATTTTGAATCAAGTTTCTTGTTGGCTTGTCTCAGCAGACTCTAGACTTCACGTGTGCAAGCAAGCATGCAGTAGAAGTTCATCTGCAACTTAACTATTTTATTTCTTATTCTGCTTCTAGCAAAGCACATCTTGCCTTCCTCACAGTTCTGCTTTACAGTGTTTTCTGTTAAGCCTACCAGTAGTTGTTTACTAGACTGTCACCCATATCTCTCCCAACTTTTATTTGGCTTTACCTGTCAAACTCCTTCCTGCAATACATTGTGGCATTTCTGTCTATGCTTTGCTGAAGACCATTAAGCTCCAGGAATTAAGCTCCAAAAACACTTTCTCTTTTGTTTTTCATTAAAAGTTGGAACACCTGTATTCTTCTCAAACTGCAAAATTAAGTGGTCAGCAAATTTGTAAATTGCTTATTTAAAGCAACGTGTATTTTAAAAAGGGAAATAACAGGATAGGGAAAAAAAATCTTTCTCACCTGAAAATTTTGAAGACCTAAGACATGCGTTAATGTCAACAATCTTCTTTTTGTTACAAGTAACCTAAATATGTTTTTAGACCCTCAAGCTGACTTTTCAAAAAACACTTCAGCTATTTTAATATTATTTAGTATTTTTATGACTGTCTTTGATAACAGCATCTGATCTCTGCATTGCTCAAAGCAGAAAATGTATCAGGGATTGGAATCAATGATAATGTATAGAGGAGAAAAGACAAGCATCATTTTTTTTCCTCTTCGAACACCCTGTACTACATGCATGAATGAGGGGGTAGCCACACAAGTTTGATACTGTCCCAACCCGTTCAATAAAACATAAATAGTAATAAATCGTGTCATCAGCTGAACAGTACTACTCAGTGGTCTAACTTGTTGGCATAGTGAATGCTTTCATGTTTACTTTGCATTTGATAAGCACAAATGCCATCTTAATGTTTACTGTTTGGAGTACTGATTACTTAGGGTGCCCCAGTGTTACTGGAATGAGGCAGGAAACAGTTTTGGATCACTGTCAGGTTGGATAAGTGAGTAGGAATGGATGGATGGAAAGGTGCGAGAGGAAGAGCTCAGTGGTGCTGTGGATGGGTTTGGGAGCCAGAACTGAAGACCAGGGAGGTGAGGGGAGGTATGATAAGGTCACAGTATAAAAAGCCAAAAGCTTAGAACTGCAAAGGAATAGTCACTATTACTATTCTTTCTTTTTATTTGATTATTAGTTTGATTATAAGCCCCAAAAAAAATTAAAACCTTGGTTGTGAATTAGGTGTTTGAGTGGGCTCAGTGTTAGACTGCTCCTTCAATCATTACCCTTAGAAACTAGATTTTTATTATCTTGGTAATGCTCAAGGTGGTTCCTGCAGCAGTCTTTAACAAACTGAGGTGTAATGAAACAAGCAGAGTAAGGAAAGAAAGTCAAATGAGAAGTAAAATTACCTGTAGTCCCAAACTGTGGTCTTGGGTCTGTATCAGCCTCCTTAGCTAAGCTTTTTAGCTTGGGCTTACTCTCTTCCTACAAAGATTTGCTTCCACAGGTCTACAAAGATTTTACTTCCACAGGTGTGCTGACATGTAGATGCTATTGCTGTTTGCTATCCAGTTGGGTAGTGCTTGCTCCTAAAAGCAAGGGATCTTGGGAGTGCTCTCTCCTTGTACCCCTGAACTCTTTTAAAGTCCCTTTGATGTTCTCTAGCCTGATCCCAAAGGCATTCATGCTTGCGCTGCTGTTGCATGGCTGTCAGTTAAGGCATGGGTAGTTTTCTGTATTGACAGAACTAATTTTTTACTATACAGCATTTATCTGCTGAGAGATTAAATACATTCTCAGGGTTATCTCATTTTTTATTTTATATTTAAATATATTTGCTTGCTTGGAATAGTTGCATTTTACATATTATATTGGCTAATGCATACAATTACATTTTCTGTTGTGAGCTTGTCAGAGCTGCAGACTAGGTCCTGTGGAAATCAAGGCATCCATTTTAAAAGTTGGGTTCAAGGCAGACTGATATGCTCCAGAAACTCTGGAACTTTAAACTGTGGAACAGTTTAGTAGATCATATTAAAGTCATAGTTTCAGAAGACAGTGTGTGTGGAAGCACTGTGAGGTCAAGAATCATCTACAGGCCATGATTAATATTTGGGAATCTTTAAGGTGTTGTTGATACCTACTCATAGGTGACTGTGGGTCTCATTTAAGGCTAACGGTTCGTCTGTAGCGGAGGTTTGTCTGCTGCTTTTTGTAACTAAGTCGTATCTCTAGCTCAGATTATAATGGTTCAGAGTTTTGTGCATGTTGTTTAAATGGGAAGTTCCAAGTTAGAACTTTGCTATTACTCTAAGTAAACTCAGCTGCATTAAAATTATCAGACTTTTCTGTGCAGGGAGCTGCCTATATGGTTTCTGTAATTCACACTGCTGTGCCTTAGAGAGTAGTTTTGTCATGTTATGTCCCTGAATGTGTGCAGTAGTTAAGGATGTTATAGTTATTAACATTTTAAATACAGTGATGAAAATACAGTCTCCAAGATGTACCTTGCCACTGGACAGCTAAACTAGCAGAGTGGGGAAAATAGCTGTCTACTCAATGCTTCAGTAACACTTTCTGCCCAGTGGTGTGTGCATGTTTTTAAGTTGAAAATTTTAGTGTAACAAAAAATCTCTGCTTTCTATAGAAAATGTCTATACAGAATTCAGCCTGGAGCATGTTCTCTCTGTAGCCAAGTTATCAAGCCCTTGAACTCTTAATGAGAAAATATGATAGACTTCTAACAGTACAGCAGATCCATTGTAATAAAAAGCATTTCATTAGCTTAAAATTTCTTTACACAACGAATAGCAATTTAAATTTAATGAAACACTTAAACTTTATTGATGTGTGGATGAAATTATAGTGCTGGACTTGTTCAGCAGTTGAAGTAATTCAAAGTTATTAAAATCCTTTACTTTGAACTGTGAAAAATCTTAAGCTTTCCAGTTATTGTGGGTCACTCCTGAGTCCAGATAGCTTCCAAATGTTAATTTTTGACTTGAACAAATTTTAAGGATCTATTGTTCAGGTCATGCAAAGACATTCTTCATTTCAAATCCATGCCCTTTTCAAAATGCTGTAGGGATTCAGTGAAATTTGGAAGTGAAAAGCTGTGAAATAGTAACATTGGAAGCCAGTGCAAGTTCTCACCTTCGCTGTAATAAATAGGATAAATATGTGGTCTCACTGAATACTGTATGTGCCTCGCAACAATTTTTATCTCTTTTTCTTTTTCCTGGCAGTGTAGAGGGCAGTACGGTGTTTGGGGTTTTTATTTGGTTGGTTTGGGGTTTTTTTTTACTGCAATAACATCTCTAAAAGCTACTGTGGTCTGGTTCCAACTCACTGCTTATTTAAACAGACAGATAAATAAAATTCTACATAGAATTCAGGGGCTTTTGCCATAAATTTAAGGTATACTCTTGTGAGTAATTATTACTGATCTGCTGATCTACGTGCATTTGACTGCAATACATAATGCTTTAAATACATACATTAGTAGAAGTAAGGTCTAGCTGAAAGTCAAAATCACTTCTACAAGTGTCTACTTCCAAGGTCATCACAAGTTACCAAATCTGAAAAAGAAACTAGATTTTACCATAGAACTCAAATTTGAGAATTTGGTGAAATGAAGCAGAGCATGACCTCCAACAACATCTTCCAAAAAATCCACTACATCTGTAACCAAGGTCCCTGTCTTCGATCAGATCTTTCCCATGACTCAATACTTCCACCATGCCTACGAAATACTGCTACCTATTAGTGTTTGCTTGTAAGCTAATACCCTGGCTTTGATTTTTTTGAGTTAAGAACATTCACAGACCTTTGCTAGGTCTAAAACTCTTGGGGGTTTTGTATTTTATCTGTACCACACCTTTGAAAAAGTTATTTTGACCTGCTTGTTACCATTGTGCTTTTGATATAATTCAGTAGAAAGAGCAACTTTAAAAAAAGATGATTAAAATCATTAATTGTACTAACAAAACTATGCAGTAAAAGACAGGAAAATTGTGTATCTTATTGCTGCTAGTAATCTTTTTGCTCAAGGCGCCATTTTTGACGTTTCTTACTTAAAAAAAACAAAACACTACTCTTAAAAAAGTCCATGCTCTGCTTCCTTTTGCCATGTTTGCCTTCTCTTTTACTTACCAAAGTGTATCTGTCTTAACTCACTGCAGTTAACACAGGATGTGTTTCGCTGGTGACTAAGATTTTTTTCTATAGCTTGAAGGTTAGACAGATGCAGGACATAACTGGACACTAAAATAGTTAGTGTCTGTATCGTTCCAAATACTTTCTTTGTGAAATTGGTCTCTCTTGGATCAGTTGGCTTCAGTTTTCTCACTTCTTAGAATAATAATATTTGAGTGACAAGCGAAGTAAATTCATAAACATAGTATATCTCTAAGCCCATTCTTCATTTATGAAATTGCTGTCATTTTGCATATGACAGGCTATTATTACAGTACCAGTGACTTCAGGAATTATGAGAAGAACACACCGTTTCCTGAGCAAGTCTGTGTTTTGAAAGGTTTTAATAATTTTAGGTTTTATAAAATCATGAAAGGACACCTTCAGGGTGCCTTAAAAATGATGTGTTTGAAAGAAATAAATGAATATTCTTGCAGACTATGCTTGGTTTGTGTTAATGAAAGGAAATATTGCTTGAAATTTTTGGATTCAACTGTTCTCAGTTTTGATAGAGATGTTGATTTTTAGTATACCTTACAATTAAAGAAGTGACTTGCTTTTCCCATTGAATTGGTCAGTGTCTTTATGATGCATATAGCTGCCCTCTTTTATCTGTGAAACACATCTTTTTAAATTGACGCTTCTTGCCATTACATAAAACCTCCTGTATGGGGATATCTGGGGGCAGTGTGAAGGGGTTAGTCTATGTTCCTGACTGACCCCTGCTGACGCCACTGGATGTGTGACTGGCCATAATTAACCTGCACATATGTAAAGTGAAAGATGTGTCTGGGATTGGCAAGAACCACCACATTTGATGAGTTATCACACTCAGGCTTTTGGAAGCCTATGTCAAAATTCTGAAGGGATACAATTGGTTTCTTTTTTCCTAAGTGGCTCAGTTGTGAAGAATTTGGAAAATGCTTTAGGTAAGTGACAAACAGGGTACAGTACTGAAAATTATATGAGTACCAGGCTTCAGGAGAATGCAGGTGCTAGTTTTACAAGATGATGATACTCTCGTATGTCCACCACCCACCAGCTGCTCTGTTCCACAGTTTCACTTTTTTTGGGGGGGGGGGGGGGGAATCCAAAAAAAAAAAAACCAAACCCAACAAAACAAAAAAACCCAACCAAACAACATAACAAAGAGAGCTTTTAAGCAGCAGAGCAGTTTCTTGGTCAGCACACTCTATATTTCATGAGAAAACTGTTGATGCAGATGGCTTTTTTGAAAATATGTGCAATATATATATACACTAAGCAGTCTGTCCCCTCTTACGTGCAATATTGTGTCTTGCTTCAGTGTTTTTCTTGTTTACAGGCATTAGAAACTTAAGAATGTTCTGTGGCCAGAAAAGAGCCATTAAGTTCCCACTCTGACAAATATTCTGGATATACGCAGAAGAATCTCAGTCCTGCCTTACAAACTGCTAAAATCGGTAGGAACATAGTCATACCAGGGACATGTGCCCTGCTGATTTTTCAGCACTTTACGTGTTATTAACACTATTTTATCAAAAGAAAACCCCTGAGCAGTAAAATTGTTCTTAGTGGAAACTTAGTGATAACAGAATTTATATACATAATGCTATGACTATTATATGCTCTAAATGGGGGGGGGGGGGGGGGNGTTAAAACTTTGAGAAATTTTCCTTGGGGAGAATGAAGCCATATTTGCTTAGGAAGCCATCCTACATTTAATGGGTTGCTGGTAGTAGAAAAGTTCAGGTAGTACTGAGGCATGCCTAGATGTATTCATTTTCAAGTCAAGAAGGAGGATTTGTTACACTGGAGTACGGCATCCAGCTCTGGGGCTCAGGGCAACTGAGCAGGGGCTCTGAGCAACCTGATCTAGTTGAAGATGTCCCTGCTTATTGTGGGGGAGGTTGGACTAGATGACCTTTAAAGGTCCCTTCCAACCTAAACTATTCTATGATTCTATATCTAAGAATCTCGCACATAAATTTCATTCTGCAGAACCTATTTTTCCCACTCAGGGATAACAATGGTTTTGTTTTGGATAGTATATGCTATGTTGCAGTTGAGTGAAATGTCTTTTCTCATAGTGCAATTGCTACTTTAAATATCTGATAGTTGTGATTATCTGATACTGTTGGGTTTCCCCTTAAGTCAAACATATATAGTCACTTAAATTCAACAAAAAAAGACTCAACAGCCCCAGCACTGTTAATGCTGAAGTAGGAACGGTAAGATCTTTTTTTTTTTTTAAGTGCTGCTAAATCTGTAGGGCAACACAATGTTGGCTATGAAGTGTGTGTATTCCTACTCTGTCTCAGGTTTGTGTTCTTGGATTACAAGCACTTGTTTTTTGGGCAACTGTGCATGTAGAGTACCATTTAATGGCTGTACCTGTGCCAGACAATGCTGTTAGTACTTAAATGACAACAACAAAAAGGCAAGTCATGTATCTCAAGTACTGGCCTCAGCTAAGGGTCATTGGTGCATTTGTTTACAAGAGGTAATTTTGGTGAGCTGATAACCAGTGTATGCTTAGATAAAGAGGTA
Source organism: Anarhynchus alexandrinus (assembly GCA_008711295.1). Classification (NCBI taxonomy): domain Eukaryota; kingdom Metazoa; phylum Chordata; class Aves; order Charadriiformes; family Charadriidae; genus Anarhynchus; species Anarhynchus alexandrinus. The sequence continues at coordinate 10,756,411 of VUYV01000003.1, forward strand.
TAGATGGCTGTAATCTCTTAAGGAGGTTATTTTGTTTACATTAGTGGAGAGGCTTTTTGTTTGGTTTAGAGGGGTTTGATTTTTTTTTTCCTTTTGCCATTTATATTTTTTGTTACCAGATTAATGGGTTGAAATTTAGCTTATTCTGCAATAATTCACGTAATCTGAGAGTCTTTATGGTTCAGTTCTCAGTATGATATGCAGCATCCTTTGCTCATGACCTTCAGGTCTGGGTTGGTAAAAGGCCCTTTACGCTTTATGTTACTGTGTTTGATGGAAGAAATGAAAGTAAATCATTGCTTAACAAAACTCTTCTGATAAAATGCATACATCTCAAATTGGTCTTCAACTACCTGCGCATCTTTTAAGTATGAGATGCTAGCAAACATCTCTGCTTCCCAAGTGAAGCTCTGTTGGGCTTCGCGTTTCCTGTTGTAGTCTTTGGCCTTTACAGGTTTTGGTCTTTATCTTCTTAATGATAAAGCAGATTATATTCTGTCCCAAGAAGCAGTGGATTTTAATGCGTGTGGTAAGGATCAGAAAACGGCAAGTATTTGGATTGCAGACTTCTTCAGCTGTCCCTCAGATCCTTCTGGAAGGTTTGATGGAGTAGCAGAAAGCTCAGAACAGCTCAGCAGCTTCTTTTTTAAAGACATCTTAGTTTGGGCTATGTAGAAGGGCACAGAACCAGTATTATTCTCTTGGTGTTCTCCTCTTGTTTATGCATGAACTTAGTCTACAACGGTATCAATCACAATATTGGCAGTCTTTAGAGCTCTTGCTACTCCAAGCCAGCTGAAACACAGAAACTTTCAGGTTCTTTGAACATGATGACATAATTTCTATTGCTTGAATAAAAATAGTTCAAAAACTACAAGTAATTTAAGTCTTGAAAGCCTTCATGTTTAAAGTTTTTGCAAAGTAGTTTTGTGGCTACTTGTGTCAAGTCCTTCAAGTGACATTCACTGTGTTACATCACCATAGTATCATGGCTGAAAGTAAGAGCAAGGCAACTAATTCAAAGATGTAGCACTTTGGCCTTCAGATCTCAAAATATTTAGCTAGGTCCTGACTCACGGATCAGGTTCTGTCCTCCCTTGCTTCAGAACTGCTCTTTGTAACACAGTACAGATCTATTTCCCAGATAGATTACCAGTAATGGCTTCGTTAAATTTCAGTTATTGATAGCTATTTTTTAGGTCGCTATTAGTTCTTACCACTTTTTCTCTGATTCCTAAGGCGCTGTATATTTATAATTACCATGAGCTAAGAATGAGATAAGAATTTCAAGGAAACATTAATCTGATTCGCAGTTTAATTAGTATGGAGCTAGTAAGAACAATAGATTTATCAAAACATTTTCAGTTTTACCAAGAAAGACCTGCTAATGAGCTATAAATAGCACGCTTGTATCTATTTTTGTCAGTAGTCTAAGGACTGACTTAGGACAAACGGGTTAAAAAACAGGAAATGTGGTTAAATAAGTGGGTAATCTCTCCAGAGAGTTTCCAGTTTGCCTACACGTTCACATTTTCTTCTGAATGCACTCTCAAAACAACACTAAGTACAGTACCTTGAAATCCATCTCCGTTTAAAGGAGGGAATGTTTCCAGCAACAGCAGGAAGTGGCCTAGAGAAAAATTTTACATTCTTAGTTAAATTCAAATGAGGTTCTGGAGTCACTGTCTGTAAGTGGTTTTTTTCGGCTTTAATAGCATTGGAGCAGTTGTGTGACATTTCAGTTGGTTCAGGTGTGTCACATGAATTCATAAAAGTCTGTGAATGCTGTAATTGTATCTTCAGTTCTAGATTAGTTTTAAGTAATTACTTTCCTCCAACTTTACCCTTTCTTTTACATGGGGCTGTTTTTGTTAATATACGATGCACGTATTTTTTAAAATATGTATAATCGTGTTTGAAGGTAGTAAAAATAGTTTTATTAATCAGACTGCATAAATCTTACTGTGAAGTAAGGAATTTACTGAATGTGATGATGTCCATTTAATTCTCTAAGAGGTGGTGTCCATACTTCTTTCTTTGGGCAAAGCAGAAGCAATAACTAAATGAAAGCCATTCTTTGCACTGCTTGTTATTTGATTTTGACAGCTACTAATTATTAGCTTTTTAAAAATCAAATTGAAAATGTTTCGTGAGTCAAAACGAGGAGGGAATATAATAAGTAAATAAATAGCTTAAGCAGTGGTAAAGGTTATGACCTGTTGAAGCTCTATTTTTAGAGCTACTGCCAGATATAAGTGTTCGGCTCTTAGCATCCTACAAACAGTTTTCTGAAAATGTTTTTATCCAGGGCAAACAACAAGCCATGATAGCAAATACATTTTTAGTAATTAGAAAGAAAGAAACCAGCTTGTCTTGCTACCTTAATATAGAAAACAGGCCAGTGGTAGTACCGGTATTTGAAGCTGGTTTCCTATCAACCGTCTTTGAAGGGAGAAACCTTCACGCTGTTGTAAAGAGTAGAGGTGAGCTGCTTTGTTATGTCCATGGGGAAATTCCAAGTCACGTCTCTACTTTTTTTTTTTTACCTTTTTTTAAAACATCTGTGGGGTGTCAGGTTAGATGATATCACTGTGTGGGTGGGGGCGCTTCAGTAAAATAGCATGACATACTCACGTACCAGTGCTGTAGTTCATTAAAGGCTCATGTCTGCAAAAAAGTTAGGTTTCTGTCTATTCCACAGTTAAGAGACTGTCTTGAAGGGTATAGGCTTCTTGGAAATTAAAACACTACTTTTCTAAACGAGGTATTGCATTCATTGTGGTAATTGCAACTAGTAGCTAGCTTTTAAAATTATTTTCCAGAAACATTAAATAACTTAGCACATTTTCTAATGAGACAAATACAGTTTATTCTCGAAACATACAGTTTTCACTCATAATGGAATTTTAATTATTTCTCTTAATTCCTATGTTTGAATTAAACAGGCTGTCAGTCACATTACATTTTCCCTGACTATAAATGTTAGATTTATAAATAGTTTGGGGGGACAATGGCTTTATTTAAATGCATTTCTTGTAGCCTCAGGCATGCTCTTGGTCCTCATGGGTAGCAGATGCCACCCTCTTCTTTCATGTCATCCTGGGCACTTAATTCTAAATCCAAATTACTTGTATAATTTATTTTTTTTTCAAATCCAAGTTAAGTGCTCTGAAAGAGTCAATAAAAAAATTTATTCCAAATAGCTTTGTGATAGCAACACAATGTAAAACGTTTTTTGCGGTACATACTTCAGAGTTCTGCAGCCTGAGTCTCTGAAATATTTTACGTGTAAGGTACATTGTAGGTCATGTTTATTTGGAATGCCAGGTACCAAAAATAAAAATATTTTAGCGTGCATTATAATTTTCACTTTCAGTCTGTGCCTCCTCTTGTTCATTTCTTGGGATAAGGTAGTTGATAGAGCTTTGTCATGCTCTGGGAGGTGTCAGGCAGTCATCCATAAGTATGGGAAGCCTAGAGCTATTCTGTAGATCTCTTAAATTAAAATTTGTGTACCAAGGTATGTCTGCAGAGATTATTTTTTTTTAATTTTTCTAGCAACGTTTGCATGCAGACAGTGCTAACTACTCTGCTGACCTGCAGCAACCTCAGACAATGTTTCACTTTTTAGTGCCTCTTCCCCCTCCCACCCATTCTGTGTTACCTGTTTGTATTTTTAGTTTTCAAAAAGAGATTACTTGATTTTAGTCGGAAGTTATGGGTTAGGTAAGATCGAAAAGTGAAATTCCGTGGTATGTGTTGGGCAACTGGGCAACTTGGCTTGTCAGGAGGCATTCATCTAACCTTAGAATCCCAGAGTAGGCTGCATGGGGCAGGATGGTGCCCAGTTGGTGTACTGCATAGCACAGTCTGTTTTTCCAAGAGCTGCAGAAATACAAATAATAGGCTGCCATCTCACAGGGTATCCTGCTAGCCCATAGTACTTCTTTTCTAACATGTGTTTCTTGGAAGAAAAAATGTCCTGACCACACTGGAAGGCATGCTAAAATAATTGTAGTTAAAGCAGTTGTTAAATATTGCTATTGCTTCAGCTGCGATGCAGCCAGCACCTAGAGGAAATTTAACAGTTAAAATCAGACTGTTTAAAGAAGTTACATGGCTTTGTGGATACCATTCATTAGTTTCTTTTTTAATGTGCACTACACAGCACTGATTAACGACTTGCAGTAGATGTGTGCAGTTTTTTTCCAGCAGTTTCACATAGCAGATAAAAAGAAACTTAGAGAAGAGCTGCAGGAGCTTAACTGACATAGAGTTTAAAACACTTTGTGTGTGACTTGCTGTAAAGTTTGGCACACTGTATCTGAAACTTGGAGGTGAACATACCCAGTATCGATTCAGTTAAATCTGGCAATAGGGTGTATTGTAATTGTAAAGAATATATATATTCAAATAATTTAAAAAGCTGGTGCTTTTCTTAGAACAGAGCAGATTAAATAATACTTTTTTCCATTAATCCTCCTTTATGGGGGGTTATTCCTAAATTCTCTGTCAGCATAAGCAGATGAAATGTCCAGGAACAGTCAAGTATTGGTGCTGTGCAGCTAAGCATGTAAAATATTAATCTCTTTGGATCACCAAATTGTTTGTTGTTATTTTTGAGGAAAGTTTTTATTAAAAAGCAATCAGGCAAAAGAAGTTTTCAAACTGATTGACTGTTACAGGCATAACTCACCAAACAGAACAATAAATGGTAAAAATATTGCATACAATTGGATGGGTTTAAAAGTTTGAAATTTCAGACTCCCAGGCATCAGTTTTCCTAGCTCTACCAAGTCATGTTCAAGCCTCAAGGCCAACAAATTTAGTACTCCCTTTTCAGAGGCGCTAAGAAACATTGCTACCACCAGCAGCAGTTGCTTGCCCATGCAAGTACTGACCTCCTACAGAGGCCAGAATGCTCTCTGTTGTTTCCTAAATTGGTGGCTCTGTGCCTACTCAAGACTCATTTCTGTTTTGATCCCTCAGAGCTTAGGTTTCTAATAAACCAGTCAACTCAGTCTTGAAAGAGGACTGGTAGCTTGGTCAACATAAAAAGAATCGCTCATTCATCTTTGGTGAATCCTTCTTTCTTTGCTTTTCAAAAAAACTGCAGAATTGAGTGACAGCTGTCAAACTGTAGAACTTCCTGCAGATGGCTTTTCTAACTCTTCTGCAGAAGAGCAGCAGCTTTTAATATTCCTGCTTGCCTTCCATTTGACTATGAATTTGCCTCAGAACTCTTTTTCTTTTGACCCTTCACAGCCTCTCATCCTCATGTCTGGTGTGGTTTATTGCTGTTGAGCAGAGGTACCTGCTGCCACCACCTACTTTTTCTAAACAGTTCTGTGCTTTTATCCTCCCCTCCCCTTTCCACAAAAGGTAAGCTGAAAGGCTTGTTCAGCGACAGGCAACAGCAAGGTTAGCTTCCCAGTTGTCCATCTCAAATGAGGTTCCAACCTCACAAGAGTTAAAGTATGTTGAACCCAAGCTGCCTGGGTTAAAATTTCCTGTGTGTTTCAGTTGTCCTAGCTGAACTTCAGTTCATTCTTTGAACTCTTGAGTCTGCGGAAGATGTAAAAATGTTTGACGCTCATATCCTCTCTCTCTCTATCAAGTTACTCTAGAAGGACTGGGACCTTTTGAAGACCTGTGTTGGCTTCTGGCACAGACAAAGCATCCTGATGAGTTCAGTTTTACTGTGTGTGCAACTTTTGCTTTATTTGTGCGTGCAAGTTTTTGTAGCTTCTTTGTGTCTTAAAATTACGCATATGGTATTGCAGTTCCAGCTCTTGCATGCTTATTCAGTCACTTTGGAGGTTTCGTAGTAGAATGCTGTCATCTAAGTACTTGGGGGAAACATAGCTCTGAGAACTACATGTGGGACAACTGGTAGCACTACACTGTCTGAAGATCTCCAGAATGACTCCTGCATTGGCAAGCTAGAAGTTTAGTTTCTGTTACTCCTCAGAACCACAAAACTTTTTCCCTTCTGCTTTTCCCATAGTTCACACAGTCATCCTTGCTACAGCTTTATGATATTGTTAAAATTGCTTGTAAATGTAGAATTTCTGACAGATTTAATTTGTAAAAAAAAATCATAGGTGATGTAAATTGGAGATTAAATTTAATGGATAATCTCGTTAAATGTTTCACCAGTAAAAAGTACAGTGGAGGACCCAAAATTGGAAGATGCTATTTTAAAGTTTGTCAGCCATTGTGATAGTTGATGGCTTAAACTGTCCTTCATTTTTTATGTCTTAAGTCTTCCCATCCATTTTTCTTTAGAGCAGTACTGGGTCTTTGTTAGTGGTGGATAGAATTCCAGCAAGTCAGAGTCTTTGGTGTTAAGAATGGAGTGGGAGTGGAATGCATTTATGCTGTAACAGAATAATAACATTTTCCTGAGCGAAATCGCAAGGGCTTGTTGAGACTTTCTTTAACACATTTCTGTCAGAAGCTATGGAAAAGCATTGTATTTGTGCTTCAATATGCTAAATAAGAGATATTTTCAACTTAAGAATGTTATGTTTCACTTGATTAGCCTAATAGTTGCAACCTACAGTTATATGGTGCATTAGCTTTCAGTGCTGTATAATAGGACTGGCAGCATGGTGTCCCGAAAACTGTAATTGCGTGGGCTGCTGAACAGTTGTAGAGAAAGCTGCACAAAAATTCTATTCTAGACAGAATTTTTTCATTTTGAAATGAATTTCACAACAAATTCACAGTTGGATGCCACTGCTTGTATTTCCAGTGAATCATACTCCAGAAAAGTAATACTTTGCTTCAACAAAGCCTGCCACAAACAGTGCAGTGATATAAATCAGAAATTGGATATTTTTTAATTGTGATTTTTCAAAATATAGCACTGTTATTAACTATGCCTGCAGGTCCTGACATTCAGATATGTTTGGCTTTGTCTCCACATGCAAAAATGAAAATCCTTCACAAATCAAACAAAAAGAAGGGCTGAGGGGAAATACTCTTTTTACTTATGCTCCATACGTGATAGGAAATTGACTCCCTGACAGCAATGTTGGTTACAACACTGCATATTTAATAGCATAGTCACAGCAAACCTGTTACATGGTTACCTTTAATCTCCAGCCTAAGTTTACTGATGGTCAGTTCAGGTATACCTTTCTTTCTTATGCCAGTATTGTTCTTCAGTTTAGCTTGTTCTCCCTTCTCTCCCTGTCTGGTTCCACTTACTGGCATTTTTGGAGTGCGATTGCATCTTCTTTCCATCTTCGGTTTGTTTAGCTTACCAAGACAAGGTCTTTTAGAAAATTAGATGCTGCAATTAAGGCAACTACAGTTTCATATACACGGACTGTCTCTAAACTGCATAGCTTTGCACAGTTTGTGCTGAATTATCTGCTCTTAAATTGCAAAACCTGTGTAAGAAACTAAGGAAATACTTAAGCTTGTGCTGAGCCCTCTGATCCTGCGGTCACAGCAGGACTGGACCTGCTATGAAAGGTCAGGAACACTTAATTAGTGCTACTGGGACTGCAAGAAATAATCTCCTTTAAGCTGTCAGTTCACCCATTTCTCCTTGTACGTGGTGCAAGGATACAAGATAAAATATGTCTGCTTATGCTGTTTCACTGAGGTTTAAGTTAACAATTTTATTGTGCTGCTGGGATGGGCTGGCAATATGCAATACTAAGCTATTGTCACTTTGTTTTTACCATAGGTTCCATCTCAATTCCATTTAGTCAACTCATTCTGGATTCTTCAGTTAGAAAACATAAATGACCGTTTTATATCTTAGCTGTGCACCACCAGACAATGGTATTTAACATAGAATCGTAGAATCATAGAATGGTTTAGGTTTGAAGGGACCTTAAAGATCATCTGGTTCCAACCCCCTGCCATGGGCAGGGACACCTCCCACTGGACCTAGGTGTCCACTAGACGTCTGGTGCTAATGTTGCTGACATTACTATTTCATGCTTATAGAACTTAACGGTACCTGGTTACAGTAACTCAGTGACTGACTCTTTAAGAAATATGTTATGGAAGGTTTCCACAGGCATAGCTGATAGGCAGCTTTTATTAGCGCAGTCAAAAGTTGTTTAATTTGGGTGCTAGCAGCAGACAAAATTAGTAGTTCCTATCCTGAGCCAAGTTGCATGAACGCACGAGAAGAGGCACATTACCTCAAAAGCTTAGGTGGGATGGGTGGGAAATGAGGATTCTTCCTTGGAACCACATCACCCTCTTACACAACCCACCCACTTCGGTCTCCATACATTCCTGCTTTTCACTCACCTCCTTGATAACACTGCTTCCCAGCTCAGCCAGCTGGCCTCCTCTCTGCAGGAGACACACCTGCCCTCTCTGTTTGACATAGCAGCTCCTCTCTGTAGCTTCATTATGGCTCCTGAGCTCTACCAGGGTTTGAGGTGCTTCATTAGAGAGCAATCGGTTAGGGCAAAGAAATGCTGCTTAGTTCATGAGTGAAATTTTATTGACTAATGAACATGCTCTGGCAGTGCTCACGTATCCATAGAAAAGGTAGACAGTCAAAGTCTTAATCTTGCGTAACATTTATACAAAAGCAAAAACATGCAATGTCTACCTGAAAAGATCTTACTGTCACAAGATGAGGCCAGTAGGCAGCCAAAAGCTGAATACTGCACAGGTTTGCAGACCAAAATCAACACTTTGCATCCTGAGGTTAACTGCAAACCAACTCCCAAATTCACCCTGTACCTCTTGATGAGATTTGCATACCACCGTTAGGTGCCTGGTCAAGTTGTGTGTGCTTGTGGGATGTGATACAAATTTGCCCTTTGTGATACAAAGTCTGCAGAGGATTTAAACTGGGGCAGAGTGAAGTAGAAGAAGGAAAACAGTAGAAGAGGAAAAAGGAAGGGGGTGTTGCATTTCCACATATACCTGTGATCTTTTGGTGTGGTTCAAGTACTGGTGTGTAGCATTCTTACTTTGTTTTGCATGTTACAGAGGAGGAGGAAAAAAATTGGTTTCGTAAAATTTTTGATATTGCTCTATTCCTCCCTCCCTTCCTTTCTTGTTGCAAAAAATTACTAACATAACAAGAAATTATAAACTTGCAACCTAGTCTACTATGCTGTTTGACTTGTTGGTTTAGTTTAAATGGAAAGAGTGACTGAGAGTTTTCAAGGAAAAGAATAAAGATAGCGACAAAAGGCATTAGAGATGTTTTGGAATGTGTGGAGAAAGGCTTGTATTTTTCTTTACCTTTTTCAGTTATTTGCATCTCTTTCAGAGTGAAAATAGAACATTCCTTCTAAAAAGGTCTTGATTATTTCGTATGTTCAGAAACCAAGCTGCTTGTAGTGAGAGCAGTAAAATCTTTGACGCTTGACTCTGCTATGAACTTTTGAAACAGAGACTGTCTTGATACACAGAGCTCAGCTACATCCTGATTACAAATTCGAACAAGAGTCGCTCTTCAACATCTCTCCCTCCGCTTTCCCCCAAGCACCCTCACTTCCAACAGGAGACCCGTGATGCCCTCCTGGAAGCACCCTCCAGACTAAACTCCGGACTGCATCACATTGCATAGTGTAGACGCAGTCGATGAAAGTGTTTGTACTTCATGCAAGGGGGGTCCTGTCATCCTTTCATCCTACTCTTATAAAATGATTGTCCGTAGTTGTCTAAGTAGGAAAGAACAAGTGTCTCCTTTGTTAGATCTTGAGGCAAGTTGTGGAAGCAGTGGTTAAAAAAATGAGCACACCTGAGATGGCAGTTGTGAGGCACTACTCTCTTCTCCCATAGAATAATTCATTTTAATGATCTCGGGTAACTCCTTTTAAAGCTATTTCTCATAGCAGGATTAAGTTGCTGCATCTGTGTTATCTGAGGAAAGGTGGAGCAAGTAAGATGAACTGATTAAAGGTTCACTTTGTAATTTTTATAACAGCAGCCTTAATCACACTGTGATCTCTGAGCTGTGTGGTCTCACCAGTCTTTGTCCATGATTCTGATCTTTTACCGTTGATTGAATATACCGAGGGGAGCGATGGGGTCATTGCAGTTTCTCAGATTCATGCTTGAGTAATTGAAATCAGAAGCTGAGGTCTTGTGGATCAGTAACTCTCTCTCATTACTTTATGACACACTTCCAACACATATGCATACTTATTGAGTTAAATGCTTTCTAATTTGCCTTTGCCTACAAAGTGAAGTACCCAGAAAAGCAAATGGGGCGATTTTAGATTTTTGCCTATTTTAGGTCTTGCACAATGCAAGTCCAGGTCTGGGAAGTTACTCCAGAATTACAGCAGCATAGGGGACTAAGAGGCTGACCTAACTAAAGCATACCCTGCTGGATGTCCTTCTGTTTAGAATTTCCTTTATAGTATGAATTGATAACCATTTCATATGCTTGGTAAATAAAATGCTTATTTGATTTCTTCACCCTCCCCAAGAGGAAATTTCTACTAAGGCATGACATCTCCTATACTCCTGCCATGAGTAATATCTTCTGAAATGCTTTCAGAGAAACAAAAGTCCTTGCTGTTTCTGTCTCTACTAATAGTTTACAGTCAGAGAAACGGATAAAGTAGGAAGATCTTCTTGAAGACTGTCATACAAACAAAACCCCTTGTTTTCTCTGTTTCTTTAAAGCTTACCGAGCTGTAGTGCATGTTCTGTGCCATGGTATGTGTATTCTAGCAAGACATCCAGAATTTATTTTTTAATAATGCTAGGTTTTTATTAAATTGGGTTGCCAGAGAAGAAGAATACTGAAACAGGAACCTGCTGGCTTTTTTAACCTTTTGCTGTAAGGAAATGTGCCTTTCTCCATTTGATTTGAAAAAGGAAATAGACTGGTGGTGTGGCTATGGAACTTTCTCTTTCTGCCTCTGACTGCAAAAGTGCTAGTAAAAGAATGAAAAGAAAAAGTACATTATTGAACAGTAGAATATTATGGCTTTGTTGAGACAAGAGAATGAAAGTAATTAATTATCCTGTTTGTTTTGTTTCAGGTGTCAGAAACTATTTGAAAGAAGCATTAGTGAATATCATTGCTGTGCATGCAGAGGTGAGAAAAACTTCAGATTGTTTCATGCTTACATTCATATGAATAATTTCAGTGTACTTGGTGTGCTAAATCCTGGCGTTCATCACTCCTGAAAATTGTACCCCTGTTGAAGTGTCTTCATAATAAATGTAAGTGCTTTGGGTTAGGTTTAGCCAACCAAGTATGCAACTGCTAACTTTTTTAAGCGCAGGAGTTGATGAACAGTTCCTGTTTATCCTCAGTAACACTCCATTACACCTTTTTGTTTCCACTATCTGATGAAGAGGAAAGCCAAAGCCCAAAGCTCAATTCTTCCCTTTCATGCAGATTAAGTATCTGTATACAGAGAGAGATATAGATAGATATGATGCTTACTTTCTCTAATTAACTTGATTTTCCACAACACATGAAAATAAGCTTGTGCTTCGCTTTGGAAGAACTGTTCAACATACGCTACTCGGAGTGAAAAGGCAATATATGTTGTTCTTGTACAGAGGATAAAAAGTGGAAACCTAAACCCAGAAATTTTTATAGTCTCTGTACAGCACAAACTGTGTTTGAAATACTTAGGTTGGTAATGGCTTATGATAGGGAGTGCATATTAAAATATTATTATTATAATAATATGCTTGCAGAACTGCAGATATTTGGCCTTTTCTGATAATATGCAGGAATTTTCTATAGTCCTTTAAATTACAGCCTCTGTTCTACATACTCCTTCCTTCTAACCATCATGAGTGCTACCAGATTACTATTGCTCCTGGTACAAGCATTGGTAGTAATATCGCTCTTACCACAAGTATTGCTGCTTTACCTTTTCCATCTACTGAAAATTTGATGACATCCACTTGAGGGTTTGTTTATTTTATTCCTCCTTAAATTACAAGGGTCATATAAATTAAAATATTTTCAGAAACTTTAAATATCACTTGCAATATCCAGTTCAATTCAGAAGCATTGCTGATTTTAACAAATGCTTCCAAATGAGGGGATAAGCAACACCAAAAGTATATACTACTGTGACATTCATTTTTATGTTGTTTTTTAGTATAGTGGAAATTAATAAAAATGAAAATGAGAGCTTTTGCTTTAAAAAAGACAAAGGCATTTGTGAGATAATCCTGTAAACATGCGTAGTCGTTAAATTGCTGCAGCAGAAAGGTGCACTTCCTTGCTGACTTCATTGAGACCGATACTGATTTTGGCCCAAATAGTGTTGCCTCATAAATTTCTAGATGTGAAATATTACAGAAATATGAAAATGAGTGTCAAGATGAAACCCCCATTTCCACTGTTTTCTGGTGGAAATTCTGTAAGCTGGGTCAGATTTAAGTTTAGTTAGCAAGGCTGCAAGTTTCTGTAGTTTGAAACAGCAAAACTTAACCATCAGCTGAACAGCGAGCATGGACTGAAGTGGAAAGAAAATCGTTCCTCTACCTTTGAATTCAAATTTAACTGAAATCAAAATAAGGGCTTCTTATTGCAAAGTTGTGATGATTCACCATTGCTGAGAATTTTTTTTCCTGGATTCTGTATAGTAACTTCAAGACTGCTCGTTGCGGGCACAAATATTCTCTTCTCAGTAGAAGATTTTTGGGTGTGTTCCTGGTATGTTTGTGTTGAATTGCTCAGCAATATTTGCTGCTGAATAAGAAAACCCTTTCCTAAATCATTACCCTTTTTTTGGTTGTTTTTTTTTTCTTACCATACAGCTAAGTATGCCACTTAGCTTTTGTGGGTCAAAACAGTAAAAACAGGTTGCTTGTTTGAATTAGCAATGGTAGCAAGCTGATAGCTGAAATATATGTGGTCAGTGTACTTAGCCTATGGTGCAGACCTGCCGTTTGGAACAGTCAGCTTTATGGGATCCCTGATACATAATTCGTGACTTAAATCACTGAAAACTGTGTAGGAATCTTGTATTCTTTTCCCCCCCTCCCCCTTAATTTACTTTTACAGGCATATATGAGTATCTTCTGTCAGTTGCTACATTTGTCAGTTACTACATTTTCTTGTCAGACATGAGATCTAAACTTTGCATAAAGCAAAGGTATTCTAGCAAAAAAAAAAATCATTCCACTACTTAATTTTTTTAGATCATTTTAAAGCAGAAATCAGAAGGGCAAGTGTTTAAAAACTATGCAGTTTATTTTTGTTCTTGTACCACTCCAGTCACATCATCTTCAGTTGCTTGTGTCATCTTCTTCCCCAACGCTGTGTAGTTTAGTGCAGTTTTATCATCACCTTTATGTCTTGACACAAGTTTGGTCTGTCTAACCTACAATTTCACTTCCTCCTATATTCCAACCTCTTGGCCAGCATTTTTTCCCAATTCTGTGTAGAAAAATTGTACTTTTTTTTTTTTAATTCACCAATGATTTCTCGCTTCCTTAAATCTCCCTTTAAGGACAATTGGTTTCTTCATGCTTTCCTTCAGGCATAGATCTAATGTTTCATTTTGTGTTGCTGTTGTGTTCTAGTTGCTACTCTGAACCTCAAATGGAGGACTGAGGTACCCCTTTAAAAAGTGATACAAATAAGCAGTTAAAAAGATTGTCTTGAAGCACGGTAAAAACAGTAAGGTGTGATGTTTTTGCCAGCAAACTAATTAACAGCAGCGGTGGAAGAATCTAAATGAAAATCTATTACACCACCACACTCTCAAACCCTTTCAAAGGCTTATTTCTGCCACAGAGCATAAAGACACTAGCCATTTGACAGTGGTCAAACACAAAGGATTCTGGAAGAAACAGCAAAACACATGGGTAGCAAGTGTAATGAGGTCAGTCAGTCACACAGCCCTGAATTAAAGGTGCTCTCTACAAAACAGCAGTGTATGTACAACCACCTGACTCCCTGCATCCATCAGCAGAGAGCACGTTTTGAAGCCTAGCTGCTTTTAGGCATTGCAAGAAAGCTGTCGTTATCACATATCACATAGCTAACATTGCTATTAACAGAGGTGATTGGTCAAATACAGAGCAAGCATTAAAAGAAATCCTTCATGTTCCAGTTGCTTTTGAAATTTTTTTGTCATTGATAAAAGTGATGTGGTTCTTCCAATCAGTGTGTTTAATGCTTTTTACTGAAATGTTACTGTAGACAATATTTCTGTTAATATAGCTGTTGTGCTCATGATTCTTCTTTCATAAAAATCAGGTGTTTACCATTTCCAAAGACTTAGTTCCTCGGGTAATGTCAAGGGTTGTAGAAGCAGTGTCTGAAGAACTGAGTCGACTGATGCAGTGTGTTTCATTCTTCAGCAAAAACGGAGCTTTACAGGTACCCGAGTACTGTGTACTGTTAAACGTCTGAACCTAGAAAACTGAGAATAAGAGGGAGAGTTATAATCTGTGTATTTGTTGGATTTATTGTAGCAGTGAAAGCAAGGAGATAAAAAGGATTAGTGTACAACTTATTTCAAATTTGTGGATGAATACCCTTTGGGATACTGGTTTTTGGGTTTGATTATATTTTAGTACTGTCTTTGTGTCTGAGTGCATAAAAGGTTACCTATATCCTGTGAGGTAAAAAGCATCATAGTGGTATCTTTTTGAAATGTCGTTAAATACTGCCTTTGGCCTGTCATCAAAAAAATACTTTAAAAGAAAAAACAATTCTTTTATATTTTGAGATTTAGAAAATCTTGAAAATATCATGCAGGTAGGATCTTGCAAGTCTTTGCAAAACTAGTCACTTGTTTGTTATATTATTTCTACATTAGCACTTTGTTGCAGCATAGGTAAAACAGATACTCTTACAATGCCTTCTGCGTTTATGCCTGGATTGGTAGTTTTATTTGCTATTGGATGAGTTTTAAAGGACACTAAGAAAAAATCATTTAAAAAAAAAATGCCTTTGAGTCAACGATTGCTATGGCCATAACGGGCAAGAAGAGCAAACTCCCAATTATCATTGTACATGACAGCACTCTTGCATTATGATGGGAAAATAATTATCCGATTGCAAGTCTTATTTTCCAATTGCTGGTAATAGTTGGGCCGAGAATTAATGTAGGAAGATTGCAGCCAAATAAGATTTACTTTTACTATTTAAAACCAAATCAATGAATAGCGACAAAGCTACCTGTATATCAGTTTTGTTTGACTAGACAACCCACCGTATAAACTTGCTGTCTAAACCCATAAATGGAAGGATTTTCTCTCCCTACTGTACATTTGTCACTGGTGGTCATTTTCTGTTCCTCTGAGCATAGAAAATCCTGTCTGGCGGACATCCTGTCGTGACCCACAGTTTTGCAGGGTTTGCCCTTCCACCATGTTTATTTAGGCTGTGGTACTTGAGAATGTGGCACTTCCCCGTGGTACTGCTACCTGCTAAAATGTAGGAACGACTCCAGAATCTTATGTGTAGGACTTCAAAAAGTTCAAGGCTGTTTAGTTTGGAGCACCATACAAAAAAAAGGTGAAACAGTCTGTCATGAGAAAAGCATTTCTTATGAATATAAAATTGGTGGGTGGCTATGTTGTATTTCGTGCCAGAAAGTTCTAGCACTAAAAAAGCATAAATCTCATCTGGCTTCCTACCTGGGGGAGAGATGAGGGGAAGTCCAAAAAGCCAAAGCCTTTCATTAGAACTAGAATTCAATGTCTGTGTTGCATTATAAAAAGTTTTGGTTTGGAAGATTAATGTCATATTAGTTGGGTCTAAATGTAGATCAGTTTCTGCAATGGCTAACTAGATTAAATTTAATCTTTATGATGAACAATATCAATTTGGATGAAGTTCACTTTATATTTTTAAATGAAATTACTTAAAGTATTAATCATATGCAGAATATTTCTATTTCATGTAAAACCTGTGATGGTAATGATTGCTTTTCAAAGACTAAAGAATGGTCTATGAAATTTATTTAATCTTTGATCATTCTCCACCATAGTTTGCCTAGGTGAAAATTAATACCTAGACTCGCAGTACAGTGTAGGAGTAAAATCCCCAAGCTTGTGTGCCCACCAGGTGACAGACAAGAAGCAGAGCACAACTATTCGACTTCCTCATCTGATGGAAAAAAATAAATTCAACAGGAAAACCAAGAGTAATATGTATTGACAGATTTTTGTGCTCTTGTTTCCTTCCTCCTTGGCCAAGCTGTGCTGTGAGAAGTAAAGCTCACTGTATTTAATAATAATAATAATTTTAAAAAAGGACAGACAAATTAAGGCTGCATTCTTCTTTCTATCACAGTACAGAAAAGATGGAATGGAATTAAAGATTTATTACTGTTACTGAGAAACAAACCAATGTTTTTAGACTGCTACATAGTGACCATACAAATAGTTTGACTTGAATCAAAAGTATGAAATTCTTCCTTTTAGCAGTCTCCTGACGTAGCAGTGTGGCAACAAAAAATACAGGAAACAAACTGTTAAAAGCCAAGGCTGCTTACAACTGCAGTGTGCAATAATATTTGCCTCTAAAAAAGATGAAGCTTTGGGATACTGGTATTCACTTGATGAAAGGACATTGTGTCATTGTTTCAGTATTTGTTTTTCTGTCTTTAGGCAAGGCTTGAAATCTGTGCATTGAGAGATACCGTGGCCATATACCTAACACCTGAAAGCAAGTAAGATGTGCTGTAATGCCTGGTTTTTCAATGTAATGGAATCTTTGGTAAACGTGCAAAAGTACATGATGTAAATTAAGGATTAAGACATTTTGCTTCAAATGTGTGATATACTAGGTAAATATACAAAAAACAGATTACTAGCAAAGTTCTATCAGTTGAAAGAAAAAAATTACCTTTTTTTTTTCATTTTTACTTGAACTTTTAGAAACAAGCTAGTATTTGCTGCTAAAAAAAAAAAGTACAACTTCTTAACAGCAGCTCAGGTACTGAGGAAAATGGGGCTAAAACAAGGCAAAAGCAGATGTCACTGAGTTTTATCCAGTTTTTCACAGCAATCTCATAAAGCACACAGCAAAGAACCTGCCAGGCACATCAGAGAACTGGACACTGGCAGGATCCCCATATAGGGGTATGGAAAATTAGGGCTCTCCACAAGTTTGCACAATACCCTACTCCTTTTCCACACACCTAATCACGGAAAGTGAATTCAACTTCACACTGTCTCTTAGAATGAAAGCCTTCAAAAGGCTTTCAGCAATTTATCATTTCTCAGTGAGGTGCAAAACCAAAAATAAATAGTGTGGGACAGATTCACATATTAATATAAAGGGAGAAAGAAAAGCATTAGCAGCATCAGTGGTTGATGCAGTCATGGCATGTAAAAACAAACTATGATAGCTGTCAGCGGTTTTGGGTAAAGTTGATTGAAATTTCTAGGTGATGATGTTGGGGATTAGATATGGGCAGGTTCATTCATTATTTTAATTCTAGTGTTTTTTTGTTTTGTTTTTTTTTAATTTCTGTTTTAACACTTCTGTTAGGATTGGCATCACATGTTCCCACAGGTGGCAATTTGGTCATGTTACCTGATCAACATTTTGTAGGAGAGATTGCAGGACTTGAGGGCCTAATGTGTCTTCATAGTGTCACAGGTATTGTCCTGTGGTGTCACTGCATTCTGTTTCAAAAGACTTGCTTGCCTATTCTGAGTGTCCGATAGTGATGAAGACCTCTAAATGAAAACTACTTGGCACTGGCTCAAATTGGATAAGATGGAAGTGGCATTGTCTCTAATCAGCACAGAGGCAACACACAGTGAACTGTGCTAGAGCTTTGTGGCTGCCTTTTTATTCCTGGACTTCTCACTAGTAATGGTTGCCACAAGTCACCGTATTAATCTTTTGATGACAAGATTGTCTGTATCTGTGCATGTCCTGCATCGTTCCCTGAATTTATTTTCCACATCTGTTGTCCAGAGAGGCGTGGAAACCCCTATCTTTGGAGTTACTCAGAACTTGACTGGATAATGCCCCAAGAAACCTATAACCTCGAAGCTGGCCCTGCTTTGAGAGGGAGGTTAAACCTGAAGACCTCCAGAGGACCCTTCCAACCTAAATTATTCTATGAATCTACGTTACTTCAATGCCAAACCTACTGTCATTCTCTCTGTAGACTCCCTTCTGTAGGGGAGAATGCAGTGACCTGTCTTACTGAGCACAGAAAGCCAAAATAAATGTTTTGTCTGTGCTTCATACTCTGATGGTCACTTAGTTTGAGGCGAAAGGCAGGCTGGCAACTATCTAATTCTTCAAGAGTCCAGGATATCAAGCACAGTCTTAAATCAGCTGCTGATTTAACATTTCCTGTTGATGTCTGGCATAGAATCATAGAATCATAGAATGGTTTAGGTTGGAAAGGACCTTGAAGATCATCAAGTTCCAACCCCCCTGCCATGGGCCTCCACACCTCCCACCAGACCAGGTTGCTCAAAGTCCCATCCAACCTGGCCTTGAACACTTCCAGGGATGGGGCAGCCACAACTTCCCTGGGCAACCTGAGCCAGTGTCTCACCACCCTCACAGTAAAGAATTTATTCTCAATATCTAATCTAAATTTACCCTCTTTCAGTTTAAAACCGTTACCCCTCATCCTATCGCTATGCTCCCTGATAAAGAATCCCTCTCCATCTTCACCCTCTCCACCAGATCTCCTGATTTGTGAAGTTAATAGCTTGTAGTCTGTTTTGAACAAGTAACCAAAGGTGTAGAGAATGAAGATTTTATGGATTGGACTGGTTTGGGGCTTCTTTGCCAGGAGGGCACATGTATCTATACGTCCTCTTCCACAGGTCAAACATTGTAGTGCTTTCAAGGTTGTCCCTGGAACGCTTTGATAACTGTAACATAAGCCCAGATATAAAACGAGAAGGA
>VUYV01000003.1:10775453-10792806 GCA_008711295.1 Anarhynchus alexandrinus
CCCTGAGGAACGCCACTTGTCACTGGTCTCCACTTGGACATCGAGCCGTTGACCGCAACTCTTTGAGTGCGACTGTCCAGCCAGTTCTTTATCCATCGAGTGGTCCATTTGTCAAAACCATGTCTCTTCAATTTAGAGACCAGGATATTATGTGGGACAGTGTCATACTCACATCACATACATGACATTAGGAGTGTCAAGAGACCTGCTTGAACCCATGACCACTTTATGTCCAACTTGCACATGAATGTAAGGTGTCAAGTTAATATTTTGTTAATTTATTGAAATAAGAATGGATAAATATAGCATATCTCCATGGAATTTATAGAGAGAAACTGAATACTGAGACTTGTACCAATGGAATATGTGTATTTTTGTTTTCCTTGCAGCTCAAGCTTTAAGCAAGCTTTGGAAGCCTTGCCTCAACTCTCAAGTGGAACTGACAAAAAGTGAGTATGATGCATTTTCTTGTCTCCTTTCTGGAGCCATTGCTTTTTACTCTTGTATCAGAACTTTGTTATAAGAGGGTTAACATTCACTGTATTTTACCCTTCTGAATTACAGAGCAGAAGCCTCTTTGGACAGAGTTAAGAGTAAGCTAAGTCTTGGCTTATTAAATTACATGGAAGAGCTGATGGCTTTGTGGCATCTCTCTTTTGCCCATCATAGTCTGATCAGTTCAGTATAGCTTAGTATTTATTTTGTTATTTATTTTAGCCTTCCTTGTTAAATCTTAAAGTTTCTGTGGGGTCTATTGTCTTGTCTTACTGAATTTAGCAGCAATTAAAAAAATGGCCAAGGAACAAAAGTCCAAGCTTTTGCCAGCTGAGATACGGGGAACTCTCAAAATGGGCCTGTTTCATTTTAAAAACAAATAAGAAGGGTCTGTGGTTTTCTTTGGGTTCTTAACATCAAGAGGAGGAGGAGTTTTGGGTTCCTCCTTCCCCACCGTAGCAACCTTTGATGACCAAGCTGCTTTGCTGGTTCCAACCTAGTATTTGGGAGTCTGTTTTACAAGCATAGGTAAAATCAGGATGGATTTATGATGAGTATATTAGTATAAGTACAGATGTTTTGAACTTGAGATTGGTATTATGGTACTTTCAGGAACTGAACTGCATCAAATCAGTTTGCACATAGGTAACAATTTAGAATATTTTGTAGACACACAAAGAGACTGTTTGTGCAGCCCATGGTTCCAGATGTCCTCTGTCTATTTATTCAAACCTACTCCTCACCAGCCACAACAAGTCTCAAGATACCTCCTTGCATTACTTAGCTCTACGCTTTATTAAAGATAGGAATCAGTTTTGAGTAAGGAGAGTTCTTTCAACTCATACTTTCCGAAACACCTGTAGATTTTTTTTTTCTTCACTTAGTCACAAGCATTTGAGCTTCATGGGACAGATGAGAATCAAGAACTACATCATTTTTACATCTGCTTCGGAGTTCTGAGCCCTAGACAGTGCAAAAGTTGTTCTGTTTCCCAGATCTTTACACCATAATTGTCATCGTTACAGGCGTCACATTGTAATTTACACATATTTGTGTAAAATAACATACATTTGTGCACTGATTCAGAGCTGTTCAGTTCTAGTCATTCACAGTCATTACTATGATACTAAATGATGAATGTGGCTATAGTCGTCTTCCAGAGGACCTTCTGAGGAAGCAGATACTGATTTTGTGGTTCAAGTTGTTGTTCTTGGGTTGGGTTGGTTTTTTTTTTAACATACAGTATGATTTCTCCTGTTACTGGCTGTTCAATAATCACAGCTTTCCAAAAAGTTGAGGTGATACATGTCTGCCCTATCTAGCTTGTTTTTGAAATAGAGCAAAAAGTTTGGAGAACGCATCCTTCCCTAGAATATGGGGAAAATAAAACACACAGCCAAGACTGTAATACTTAATAATACATCTCGACTGTTACAATAATTATCTCCTACAACAGAGCCATCAACACCCTTGGTCCTACACCTGTAGTTTGTGGATTACAATAAATATTATCCACTGCACCAAGTACCTTTTTGGCAGCTATGTAGATGTAAATGAACCACTGTTATGCTCCAAAATAAACTCATACATACTTATGAGTTATCTATGAAGGACAAAACCACATGGTTACCAGTAAATTAATGTTTCTCCTAGAACAGTCATACCATCTCTGATCTTTCAGCCATGATACTTAAGAGAAATCAACAAAATACCTTCTGAAGACAAGTTTGAAAACCAAAATTCACAATTCAGCTGTACACAAAAAGCCATAGCCTTGATAAGGGATACTGGTTTTATGGTACATAGTCTGTCAGATTCTGGATTTTCCTTACAGAAGCGTGTTATGACACTCTCTACCAGTCCTTTTGCTATTGTGTTTTGCAAATATGTTTCTCTCAAGATGATGATCTTTATCTGGAAGGAAAGATATATAAAGGGCTATTTTATCACCTTGATAAAATCTCTGTGGCTAAGTCCTCCTCTGGCCACAGATCATCCTGACACATTGGTATACTTTTAAATACCTATAATGTTCAGATATTTGAATAGATCCAATTTTAGGGCCTTTATTTAAGCAGACAGTGTACTTGAATTCACAGACAGAATAGCCAAAACTTCTGGTAATTGTTCCCTTTTCAGAATCTGCCAAAGTTGTAATTATTTCTTTTTACAGGTTACTAGAAGAGTTACTAAACAAATTTAAAAGCAGCATGCACTTGCAGCTGACCTGTTTTCAAGCTTCTTCGTCAGCAATGATGAAAACATAGATGACTACACAATGCAGGCAACTCAAAAGACAAATGTGCTTAAACGTCACCTGTTTTTTCTGTACTTCTTCAATTCTTTTGAAGACTGAAGAAAACAAAAGGAATTTCACCAAAAAAGAAATTATGAGATACAACTCTGAGTAACGGTGTGGGGTATCCTGCTGAGTGAGATTTCTGGCCATAAATGCCTTGATAGAATGGTTTTCTGTCTACTGTATTTCATTCGGGGGGGAAGGGGAGGGATTAAACCAATTTTGTTTACATACACTCTTCTTGGCTCTATGTTCATGAAGAAATATTCATTGGTGCACTGCAATCTCAGTTTCATTTGTTAAAAATACATTGAAAGGTATTTTTAGCAAATGTCACCTTAAATTTGGGTATTACTCATGTTGTTCAGTGTATGAATCTGTTTCTAGATGTAGAGCAATACTGATGCAAGTGACTGGAAGACTCAACTTCTATAAATTATTGAGAAGTATGTAATAAATGTTACTACATACAGCTGTCCAATAAGTGTTCAGATACTATATGGAGAAGGACACTGCTTCTTTTGCATTTAATAATTATCACTCTCTTTTTTCTGTTATCATCTAAATTTTAGTGGTCGTAAGTCTGACTTCTTGGGAGGCTTTTTTTTCTTGCTTCTTTTTTAATTAAACATGTTCCTGCCTCTTGTTTCTCCCTTCTGTTGGAATGTTGGTGATAACCTTCACATTTGAAATAAGCTCTTCTTTCATTGGCAATTAACAGAAAAGTGTTCTGAGTTTATAAGAGTAGTAGAAGTTTTTTAAAAAAATGTTCAAGTAAAATATTCTTTGGTGTTAAGGAGTAGGATAGTTACTTGCATCTTGCGTAGTCAAAAGTAAGGAGGAGCACAATATGTCACTGGTTTTGCTGCTTCCTTCTTACTCCTCTTGTCTTTTCTTGCTCTTACAGGCTTAGTGCCACTGTCTGCCTCTTCCCTCTTGTTAGTCAGTCCTCTTTTCACCACTAGTTATTGAATTGTGTGTGGAGGGGAATTGGGAATTAAGAAGGAAAGAACAATTTTGCTGCCGTTAAGATGTAGTTACACAAAAGTCAACAGCCGTCTTCCCAACAGGGAAGATTTGACACTGACTTGATATAAGATGCAGAAAGCTATAACAGAGAGCAACTAATTGAAAGTGGTCTTGTTTTGGGGGATGAGGGGTGGGTTTAATTTTATGACTGAAGTCACGACTCGCCAGTAAATCATGCAGTAATAATGTATTCTTTCTGTATTTACAGTCATTTTGAGTGGGACTTTTCAGAAACAGTGTACTAAATTGTCGAACAAATTTTTAATGTCAATGTTTTCTTTTGCCAGTTCAGTTACATGCTTTAACACTACAGTGTACAGTTCCTGTAATATGAAATACTAAAGAAACAGTTTGATGCACATGT
Source organism: Anarhynchus alexandrinus (assembly GCA_008711295.1). Classification (NCBI taxonomy): domain Eukaryota; kingdom Metazoa; phylum Chordata; class Aves; order Charadriiformes; family Charadriidae; genus Anarhynchus; species Anarhynchus alexandrinus. Next base: position 10,779,641 of record VUYV01000003.1, read on the forward strand.
ATTTACTTGTAAAAAAAAAGAAATTGTGTGTAAGTGGTAATAGCATGTTGAATGGAAATTTGAAACTTCAAATATATGTCGTTATTGGCTTTCAGGGAGAATTGTTAAACACCTGGAGCAATGTTGTTTTGTTAAATGTTGTCCATTCTAAGCTGGTCATAGTCTCAGCTGCTGGTATTAACTGAAATAGTCATCCGGTTATCTCAATCTGTAAAGGATTTTGCTTCCAAATAATAAAATATTAAGAAATATGGTCATAAGCTCTTTTTGAATTCCTCACTTTTGAAGAAATGTGGTTTCTTTATGAATTTTGCCAGTCTGCATTTTCTACATCTGTATCAGACATGATTATTGAAAACATATTTTATCATCTGTACTGAATTAATATATATTCAGGCATCTCTTTATTGTAACATCGTTCTCTTACTCATCTGTGGTTACAACAGCTTGTTGCTTGTCTTTAAATCCTGAAGGCAGACGTTTGTGTTTAGTTGCCTTTCTGAAGTAGCACCTCAAAACATGTCATTGACAGCAAACGAGAATAATGTGTAAGGGATCAAGATATTACTTGAATTAAACCTGATATGAAATAAATGCTCACAGTCAAGTCAGAGGACTGGACTTTAATATATCCGCCTGGTGGAATTAAGGAAGTCAATGAGCTGCAACAGGATGTATTGGAATCCCTTTGTGTGGAAGGAGAGCTGGGACTGCCGAGACTTCATAGCCAACGTACAGCAGGCTCCAGTTCCTCTGAAAAGAAGATTACAAAAAACAAGTGGTCAGTGTGGTTTTCGGGGGGGGAAAAAAAAACAAAACAAAACACCAACAACCAAAACTCTTCAAAGATACAATGAGGTTTAAAAAATATTATTGGAAGTGGAAAAAGATGGGGAGACCACAGCAAAATACACAATCAGTTAGGGCTTGCAGAGAAAAGAGAGGCAGCAAGGAAATCAAAGTAACAGAAGTGAAAGGCTCTGACATTTAAAGCAAAGGTAAGTGCTGAAAACAGTACAAGAGAAATTAAAATTAATTATTACGTGAACTTTGAACCTCAAGAAAAATCTAAAATCAAAGAAAAAAAAAGTGACACTGAAATAAAAACCTGGAGAGCTTTATTTCTCATTTAAGAGAAAAAATTAGGAAGTAGTAAGGCTGTATCTTGCTTAAAGGTAGGTTAAGTCTTATAGAAGAAAACCATAATATGCTGTGTTGAGATGTTCGGCCTCTGGAGATGTTGAGGCATTCTCCTATTACTGTATTTTGAACATTTATTTTGAATAGTCATGAGTAGTTCAGGAGGTAGGCAAAGAAGTAATAAAAAGCAAATGCTGTGTCAATGTAATGGGAGGGGGGGACATGCAGAAAAAATAGCTAAATCCGCCAGTAAAATGATGGAAAAAAGGGAAAAATTCATGATGTACCCAGGTGTTAGCTTAATGAAATAAATCAAATAAGTAGCATGAAACAATTAAGAAATCCTGCCCCTTCTCACCCACAAAATGTTTTTTAAATTGATATTTTTTTAGAAAATATGTTTATGAAANATGTTCAGATATTTGAATAGATCCAATTTTAGGGCCTTTATTTAAGCAGACAGTGTACTTGAATTCACAGACAGAATAGCCAAAACTTCTGGTAATTGTTCCCTTTTCAGAATCTGCCAAAGTTGTAATTATTTCTTTTTACAGGTTACTAGAAGAGTTACTAAACAAATTTAAAAGCAGCATGCACTTGCAGCTGACCTGTTTTCAAGCTTCTTCGTCAGCAATGATGAAAACATAGATGACTACACAATGCAGGCAACTCAAAAGACAAATGTGCTTAAACGTCACCTGTTTTTTCTGTACTTCTTCAATTCTTTTGAAGACTGAAGAAAACAAAAGGAATTTCACCAAAAAAGAAATGATGAGATACAACTCTGAGTAACAGTGTGGGGTATCCTGCTGAGTGAGACTTCTGGCCATAAATGCCTTGATAGAATGGTTTTCTGTCTACTGTATTTCATTCGGGGGGGAAGGGGAGGGATTAAACCAATTTTGTTTACATACACTCTTCTTGGCTCTATGTTCATGAAGAAATATTCATTGGTGCACTGCAATCTCAGTTTCATTTGTTAAAAATACATTGAAAGGTATTTTTAGCAAATGTCACCTTAAATTTGGGTATTACTCATGTTGTTCAGTGTATGAATCTGTTTCTAGATGTAGAGCAATACTGATGCAAGTGACTGGAAGACTCAACTTCTATAAATTATTGAGAAGTATGTAATAAATGTTACTACATACAGCTGTCCAATAAGTGTTCAGATACTATATGGAGAAGGACACTGCTTCTTTTGCATTTAATAATTATCACTCTCTTTTTTTCTGTTATCATCTAAATTTTAGTGGTCGTAAGTCTGACTTCTTGGGAGGCTTTTTTTTCTTGCTTCTTTTTTAATTAAACATGTTCCTGCCTCTTGTTTCTCCCTTCTGTTGGAATGTTGGTGATAACCTTCACATTTGAAATAAGCTCTTCTTTCATTGGCAATTAACAGAAAAGTGTTCTGAGTTTATAAGAGTAGTAGAAGTTTTTTAAAAAAATGTTCAAGTAAAATATTCTTTGGTGTTAAGGAGTAGGATAGTTACTTGCATCTTGCGTAGTCAAAAGTAAGGAGGAGCACAATATGTCACTGGTTTTGCTGCTTCCTTCTTACTCCTCTTGTCTTTTCTTGCTCTTACAGGCTTAGTGCCACTGTCTGCCTCTTCCCTCTTGTTAGTCAGTCCTCTTTTCACCACTAGTTATTGAATTGTGTGTGGAGGGGAATTGGGAATTAAGAAGGAAAGAACAATTTTGCTGCCGTTAAGATGTAGTTACACAAAAGTCAACAGCCGTCTTCCCAACAGGGAAGATTTGACACTGACTTGATATAAGATGCAGAAAGCTATAACAGAGAGCAACTAATTGAAAGTGGTCTTGTTTTGGGGGATGAGGGGTGGGTTTAATTTTATGACTGAAGTCACGACTCGCCAGTAAATCATGCAGTAATAATGTATTCTTTCTGTATTTACAGTCATTTTGAGTGGGACTTTTCAGAAACAGTGTACTAAATTGTCGAACAAATTTTTAATGTCAATGTTTTCTTTTGCCAGTTCAGTTACATGCTTTAACACTACAGTGTACAGTTCCTGTAATATGAAATACTAAAGAAACAGTTTGCACATGTATTTACTTGTAAAAAAAAAAAAATTGTGTGTAAGTGGTAATAGCATGTTGAATGGAAATTTGAAACTTCAAATATATGTCGTTATTGGCTTTCAGGGAGAATTGTTAAACACCTGGAGCAATGTTGTTTTGTTAAATGTTGTCCATTCTAAGCTGGTCATAGTCTCAGCTGCTGGTATTAACTGAAATAGTCATCCGGTTATCTCAATCTGTAAAGGATTTTGCTTCCAAATAATAAAATATTAAGAAATATGGTCATAAGCTTTTTTTGAATTCCTCACTTTTGAAGAAATGTGGTTTCTTTATGAATTTTGCCAGTCTGCATTTTCTACATCTGTATCAGACATGATTATTGAAAACATATTTTATCATCTGTACTGAATTAATATATATTCAGGCATCTCTTTATTGTAACATCGTTCTCTTACTCATCTGTGGTTACAACAGCTTGTTGCTTGTCTTTAAATCCTGAAGGCAGACGTTTGTGTTTAGTTGCCTTTCTGAAGTAGCACCTCAAAACATGTCATTGACAGCAAACAAGAGAATAATGTGTAAGGGATCAAGATATTACTTGAATTAAACCTGATATGAAATAAATGCTCACAGTCAAGTCAGAGGACTGGACTTTAATATATCCGCCTGGTGGAATTAAGGAAGTCAATGAGCTGCAACAGGATGTATTGGAATCCCTTTGTGTGGAAGGAGAGCTGGGACTGCCGAGACTTCATAGCCAACGTACAGCAGGCTCCAGTTCCTCTGAAAAGAAGATTACAAAAAACAAGTGGTCAGTGTGGTTTTCGGGGGGGGAAAAAAAAACAAAACAAAACACCAACAACCAAAACTCTTCAAAGATACAATGAGGTTTAAAAAATATTATTGGAAGTGGAAAAAGATGGGGAGACCACAGCAAAATACACAATCAGTTAGGGCTTGCAGAGAAAAGAGAGGCAGCAAGGAAATCAAAGTAACAGAAGTGAAAGGCTCTGACATTTAAAGCAAAGGTAAGTGCTGAAAACAGTACAAGAGAAATTAAAATTAATTATTACGTGAACTTTGAACCTCAAGAAAAATCTAAAATCAAAGAAAAAAAAAGTGACACTGAAATAAAAACCTGGAGAGCTTTATTTCTCATTTAAGAGAAAAAATTAGGAAGTAGTAAGGCTGTATCTTGCTTAAAGGTAGGTTAAGTCTTATAGAAGAAAACCATAATATGCTGTGTTGAGATGTTCGGCCTCTGGAGATGTTGAGGCATTCTCCTATTACTGTATTTTGAACATTTATTTTGAATAGTCATGAGTAGTTCAGGAGGTAGGCAAAGAAGTAATAAAAAGCAAATGCTGTGTCAATGTAATGGGAGGGGGGGACATGCAGAAAAAATAGCTAAATCCGCCAGTAAAATGATGGAAAAAAGGGAAAAATTCATGATGTACCCAGGTGTTAGCTTAATGAAATAAATCAAATAAGTAGCATGAAACAATTAAGAAATCCTGCCCCTTCTCACCCACAAAATGTTTTTTAAATTGATATTTTTTTAGAAAATATGTTTATGAAATGTGCTTACAGTGCATCGTCAAAGTTAAACAGCTTACTTTAGCTTTAAAAAGCCACTTAGTGTAAAAAAAAAAAAGAAGAACCATAGTCCTGCTAAGTTTCACGCATGTGCTGAATTTCAAGGATATGAATAGACGTGAGAGTACTTGCTCGGAAGATCTTCAAACATTGGGCACGTGTGCCTGTCTCTTGAGGGTCGGGGAAGTTGTATTCTGTGAGCTAAACCCTTTGCGTCTTCCTCTAGTTGCATAAAAGGACCCAGGACCTCCAACCAGTTTAATTTCGCTGTATGGCAACAGAGAAGGAAAAGAGAAATCCGTGCAGTGAGTGCTGCAGAGTTAATGCTTTGTAGGGGCGCCCTTGGCTGCAGCGATAACCTGGGACTGCGGGCATGTAAAAGTAGGTCCAGTCTCCCAACCTTTGCCAAACCTATTTCATCTCCCTGAAAAGAGGGTACTCTATCTTGAAGGTGAGATTTTTTTTTTTCCGTTCTACCCAGACAGCCTTTTGCCATCCAGAACTAAGGAAACATTTCAGAAGTAATAGTGTGTTTCTGTGGCTATACTGGTAAGTAGAGAGATGCAGATAGACACAGAGCCGTGAAAACTAGCGCGATGCTGTACAGAGCACGGAGCTGAAAGAAAGATAAACTTAGTAATTGCTTATTCTGACTCTACTTTAGTTAAAAATACTCTCACATATGTACAGGAAAAAAAAAAACCAAGAAGAATTGATATTTGATGTAAAGGAAGGTGTAATGGTGATTAATTTTAACAAATTATTATGATAGAAGTATTCTGTGGAGCTCTTCAACTGCTGAGCCTACTAAATGACATGCAGCAAGTCCCTCACTTGTGAATGTCTAACTCTTAGCTAGGCAAAGCCCTAGGAAATATATCATAAAAAATATTCACAAATTTAACTCCTTTTTAACTTCAAATATAGTGATCGGCAGTTTCTGTTTCTAATCCAAGAGAAGGTAGGGGACTGCAATTTCCTACATACAATTTTTGCCTTATGAAGAAGGAAACATCAAGACGAGAATCTTTTGCCGTGGTTCTACACAGTCATCAGAGACACTGCGACACGGGATTTGTACTTCCAAACCTGCTGCCAGACCATACCTAAGTCAGCTCCAGCCAACTTCTTTGGACCTGTCCTGCTGAAATACTCATGAAGTGCTGTGATTTCCCTGAGAATATTAATTGGTACACTATTGATTGTGTCAATGGATGCAAATACTGATCTTTGTGTCCAAATAAGTGTCTGGACTCACTAGCAACAAGGGGGTTTACGTGTTTTGCACACTATAAACATACTGTTATTTTGTCCTTTTCAGTCTATAATAGCTCTAAAACTTAGAAGGAAAAGATCCTTAACCTCCTAAGGATACACTGAAACTGAAAAATGAATGCAGTGCTCCTGCTGAAGCCCAAGATTCAAAACTCAGATCTGGATCTTTAACATTGTAAAGCTTTGGCTCTCTGGATCCGATGGATCGGGTGCATCTTATCCTGGGACCGAAAGAGGGACCCCTGCGGTGTACGGCATCAGCGATCTGTTTCTGACTGTTAGGAATTGTAGTTCCTGCATGGCACTTAAAATTTTAGCATCATTCAGTAGTCAGTAATAGGCTCTGACTACTGTCAAAACAGGCAACAGCACATGCATTATTTAACTAGTAAGACACAAATATGTTTTGAATCAGTCAGGCTTCCAGGTAGGCTGAAATCTCGGGGGATTTGTTAAATGAAATGATAGATTTCAAATAGGACTTTGGTCCTTTGGTCTTTTGGCATTTCTGGCCTAGCCCTGTACCTGGAGGAGTTCTGGGTGACAACCCTTATCCAAAAAAAAAAAGAAAAGAAAAGAAAAATCATTGTAACTTGTAAATTTGTTTAAATGATTTTTAGGAGAGAATCGTGTGGGTTTACAATTCAAGGGGAAAACGTAACAAAAAATCCTGTGCGAACATTTATCCCTACTTACATTCCAGCCTGTCTGTATACTGACAAAGAGAGGGCTCAATTTTCCTGCTATGTCCTCCTTAGCAGTTTTCCTGTTCTTCTGCGCTAGATGTTAGTATTAAGCGTTCACACATTAGGATGTTTGTAGAGTTTGGACTGCTGCTGCAGTGTTAACGCGCCATTGTTGCTTTTAACGTTGCTGAAGGAAGCTATAAAAAATGCTGGATGGTTAATTATAGGCAAAAATAATTTTGCACAAACTGTGTTACGAGTCAAGAGTATTTTGGCTTCACGTGGTTGGCACCTTGTTTTCTGACTTTGCAGTACCTACTAGAGTTTTTTGGCAGTAAATAAAAGGGAAAACTGGGAATAAGAGGGAACACGGTTTCATTAGGGAGCCTGATAGCCATTTCTGTCTTCCTTTTTGAAGTTCTGTTTTTATATAGTGCTGCCGTAGGTTAAAGAGATTTGTGCAATTCGGCTCCCTTTCTCTTTGTGCTGTTTGAGCTTCAGAGCTCTAAAAGCTTGTCTTTAATGAAGATATTAAGAGAGCTTGTCCAAAACAGTATATTTATTTCAGAACAAGGTGTTTATCATGTAAATTATATACTTCTTTCAGTATTACTTGACAGCCCAAGGGGGCTTTCAGTTGGAGAGTCATCAATGCACCCTTGAAGTCCTTTAAAATAACGTGTGTTGGTGAGTAACTGAAATGACACAGTTTGTGACATTTCTCATTGCACGGAACAGTGAGGGAAACTCGCTGCCTTTGGAGTAGCAGCACTAAGAGGTCTGCTGCGGTTTATTTTTGGGATCAGATGGGGGGGGACTGGGGAGGCTCCTTTACTGCACCTAATTTTTTCTCGTCTGAACATCCACGAAGGTGTCTGTGTTCCTTTTCCCTCATGCCCTCGCTATTTAAAGGCTTGTAATAGACGTTGTACAACTCTTCTGCAAGCAGCCCGCTGTGAGGTCAAGACCAAGTAAGGGAAATCTGCAGCCAAATTCCTTTTGAATTGGAAAATTTAAACAACTTGAGAAAAAAGGAGTAAGACAATGGAAAGTGGAATCCAGCCTTATTTGTAACAGATGCTATTAACACATGCTTAGTTTTATAGCCTATTTTGGCACCCTTTCGCCTCTTTCTTCTGAAATAACTTCAGTATTAAAAGTTCATTGCCAGTCGCAGGCAAAAGCGCCTAAATAAATTGGGCTGATAGTCTCAATATAGCTCATTAAAAACACATCGAATACAAATTAAGGATTAAGAATGATCTTTTCCTTCATTCCTGAAATGGGCTGGGGGGTGCAGGGAGCCGGGGGAGGGGGAGGGGGAGGACAGCTTCGCTTAGCGCTTCTGTGCATTGGTGACACCTGGGCAGTGAAATTAATGCAGTTGTGATGTGGCTGCAGATAACCAGGAGGCTCTCTGTAGGCTCCGACCCGAAGCCCAGCACACCTCGCTATTTCTAGATACACGGTGATCTAGAAACAACCACAAGAGTCTTCATTTCGGTGGCGGGGGGTTTCATGCTGCAGTACTAATGCAGCAAAATTTTTGTGGCCGCAGATTCTGCTTCAACCGAGTGGAGTACGTCCCTTGCTTTTCTTGGTTCATAAGCAGATTTTTTTTAAGCACAGAATGTCAAATCAGATAATTTGTGAAGTAAAATTAGCAAAATGAGACAGTCTTCCTCACTGCTCATTACTCATTTTTTCTGATAAATTTCACTCATTTAGCTAGATTGTACTTCTGCTGACAGAGGGGCTTCCCCTTCCAGCTTATCTTTTTAGATATTCAGTAGATAATTAAAATTCAAAATGTTAACGGTGCTACTTATTTTTAGAAATATGGGCAGACATAGATTTGAAAATAAATTAATAGAGACCAGAGAGCTCTGAACCATTGGGGTAAAAAATGTTGGTAGACACCTGCTGTAACCCTCTTTGGTTACAGCCTGCGTGAATCTCCATCCATGTCCCTTCACACATCTCCGCCCACCGATGCTGGAAAGCAAGAGAAGGTGACACCTCGGTGCAGAAGGCGAGATGGTTCTCTGTAATAATGAAAATGCTATAAAACTGAATAAAACAAACCCCAGCAAAATTGCCTGTCTCACAAGGATAAAATCTATTCTATGTTTCGAAACTCCCAAAGTCAGCAACGCAACTGGCCTAATCCTGGTACAACCTCTGAGGAAGGTATCTCTCGGAAGCACGTTTTACCCTTGTGCAGCAGCAGTGCCCAGGTTGTCCTTTTGGGGCAGTTATTTAAGCCTTGTGTCAAACGGGAAAGCTGACCTCCAGCTCACGAGATCAGTGACCGCTTTACAAGCCCGGGTGGTTCATGGATTCATTCATGAGCAAAATACAATTTTTCTGAGGGTCTCGCGTATGTGAATGTTTAATCTGCTTTTGAACCTCAGTAAACTCCACTGTTTCAGGACCCAGTATCGTATATTCTGTATGTATGTGTTTTTCTCCTCCCAAAAGCACTCGCTACACAGACCCATCTGAATTGGGTTAATCCTATCGTACTTCGGTCCAGCCTCCTGAATGTACCTGGGGACCCCTTTCGTAGCACATCAAAACTTGTGTATTTACTTTTCCAGCACCAATCCCATAATTTTATATGCCCGGCTTCACAAGCAAATTTTGGCACCTAAAATGGGACGGAGGCAAAAACCAGCAGTTGCAGAGCAGGAGCGCAACCCTGCACCTCCTTGCCTGGGCCTGCAACTCCTCAACATGGCAGGCACGTGCTGGGTTGCCGTGGCCTTTGCAGGGCGGGGGGATGTGTGTGTGTCTGCCTGCAGCTGCCTGCGTTCCCCTCTCACCTGAAACATAACTGCAGCCCTACAGCTGAACTCCTCCTGTGCCCTCCTACAGCCATGAGCTCCACGTAGATGCTGCAGTCCGGGTCTTCCAAGACAAGACCTGGGGTACAGTATCCTCCCAGGAAGCGGGCCTCTGGGTTTTTGTCCCCCCTTGCCTTTTGCAGCCCTGTCATAGCTCCTCTGCTGTGGGTTGTGATGGGGTAGGGAGTCCCCATCCCCATGGTTTAAGCTGTGCAGGAAGGAATCCAAGATTTCTTTGGTCAGAAAGAAGGAGCAAAGTGGTGTTTCATTGCCTAAAGTGAAAACTGAGGACAGGGAAAGACCTACACTTCAGTTTCGAGGACTGCTGAAGTGTTGTGGCAAAGGAATGTTTAAAGATGAACTTCTGACTTCTTCCTGACAACTGATGTAGGTGCCTCTTCATGCAGCTTATGTGCTCTTGAGACACTTTGCTAAGGTGCTTTTCTTAAGGTGTTAGGAATGGATTCTGCTGTGGGACAGGGGCGTTGCAAAGTTGGACACAACACATGGCTCTGAGGAGTGTGAGACTGCTGCATCGCCAGCCTGGCCTGGCCCTCCACCTTTGCCTCAAATTCATCATCAATTGCATCAGATTGCTGAGCAGATGGTTGCCAAAACACAAGGCCTGGTGCAAGGAAGAGGGCAGGGACCAGGGACAAAGAACATACGGTCCAGAACTGGATGGGCTGAGAGCAGTCCTGCTTGAGGTGGGACAAAGTGCCCAAGGCTCCCCTCCTGACATGAGATAAGCCTTGGTCCCTCCCCTGCGATCACATGCATTGATGCCAGAGCAGAGACATGAACCTGGAAGTCCTTCTTGAGCAAAGTCACGGTACTTCTTGTTGGCTAACACATGGCAAGGTTTCGATGCTTCAGTGAAGGCAACGTTGCTCTAACTCAACCAATACCCTCATGTGCAATCCATGAGCATATCGAAAACTCAATTTACAAATCCAGCGTAGCTTCTTGTAGCACCCTGGGCCTTTGATCTCTGACTCCTGATGCGGTTTGCTGGGTATGAACACGAGAACCTGTGAAAGCCAACAGACACCGCCCATCAGCTTCGGTCGTCCCAAAATCACGTGCCTGGCGCTAGCTAACTTAAATAGCGGCGCTGTCCCACCAGGTATGCCACAGTCTCTCCAGGAGGTGCGGAGCAAGGAGGTGACTCACCCCCAGCCAGGCCTTGAGTCAGTGCCAGCGGCAGGGATGGAAGAGATATACGCGAAGCCCTGGGCCTCTGCTCTACCCAGCAGACCGCACCCTCCAAGGTTTCCTGCCAGTGATGAATTGTGTCAAGTTTTATCTGCGAGACTGGTTTAAAAGGAAAAAAAAAAAGTCCCCAAAAAACAAACAAAAAACCCCCACAGTTCTCATGAATGAAAAGTTATCCAGGCTTCAAAAGCTTTCTCAACTTTTTCAGGAGCGGCATATCACTCAAATAACTGAAGAAATACTGTAGGTTATCTCTATCTGTTACAACCTTAAGTTTGACTAGCTAGCTTTTCCCAAGGATAGTAAGTGATAAACGTTCACTGTTAAAAATGGTTCAGCCTTTCTGGGGAGCCTTTTTTATCAGGTTGACCACTTTGGGTTGAACAGCTCACAGATTTTGGTCTAAGCATGACGTCTCCGGCATGCTACAGAACTCAAGACCCCCCTCTCCCCCCACCCCATACACTCCTATATTTAAAGAAAACTAAAAACAATACAACACAAGGGCTGTAATAATCAGACTTGTACACAATATGGTCAGCCCTGACCGACCATGTGGTGGTAAACACTCATCTGGAAATAGGTGTTTGAGGCTTGCTGGGAGGTGTTATCAGTATTCATAATGTTACATTCTCTATAACAGAGTGTTTTTCCCATCAGCCAGGTCCAAGATGAAGTGTGTTTGTAAGATCAGTCTGGTTGTTTTACCAATGTTGTTCATTTTTTTTTGTTTCAGCTTATACAAGTATGAGTGAATCTCACTAAATGACTCCCCTTTGAAAGTGGCTGATGGCCAATCTGCCATCGAACATCCTTCCTGTGCTTTCATCGTGCTGCAGAGAGTGGGGAGGGGAACAAAGCCGCACGGGGCTGGTGGAGCATCATCTGAAGTGACTTGCCACACCACAAAAGGTTAGGCTTTTTGGAATGATGCCCCAGGCATTTATTTCCTTCTGTTCTTCATCTTGGGTGGTGGGGTTTTTTTGTTTGGTTATTTTCCCCCTTCCCATATCTGCATTTTGTTTGGGTTTTCATCTACTCAATTCACCATGTTCCACTGAAACCCAATTGCTGTCCTTTTGTCAGAGTTTTGGGGCTGGTCGGTCCATTTGGGTTTTGTGTTTCTTTTGTTTTCTGTTTGGTTTGGTTTGCTTGGACTTTTATTGAGAAGGGGTTATTTATGTATTTTATTTATTAGAGGGGGGTATTACTTGAGGGGGATTTTGCAGTGGCAATGTCTTTTTTTTTTTTTTAATTTGCACGTCTCATCAATATATTATTTCAATCTTAACTTCAGCGTAACAAAGATTTTCTCTCTGGCAAAAGGGAATCTGTTTTATGAGATCTGTTATGTGACATAAGAAATTGTGCTATTTTAACCCTGGGAAAGAAGAGGCTGTGCAGTGGCAGTGACGCTGGCAGGAGACAGTTAGGAGTGAACAAAGGCTCAGTCTCCTCAGACCTGTCCCCTGCTCACAGACACAAACACACTCTTTTGCTTTTATGTTTGCCCCACAGGATGAAAACTCAGGGCAGGACTGCTCTGAAAAGCACGATGCCTTCCTGAGTGCGAGGAGGAGTAAGTGCTCCAGCTTTGCGGGCCATAGCCTGTCCTTCCTGCCTACCTGGTGGGAGATTGCACTACAGCATCCCTGCAGTTCTTAATGTCTGCACAAGATTGCACCAAGAAGGTTTTTCCTCTGCTGCACTGCTGTGGTTTTCCCATCAGAACTACAGACGAGGGGAAAGGGGTTGACTTATCAGGCTTTTCATTTTTCTGCTGAACTATTGCCTCAGCAATGTTTTGTGGCAGCGAGTCCACAGCTTAACGTCAGAGAGTGAACAGCCACAAGTTTTTGCTCCTGTGCTCGCATGCCGTTTAGCCTATTATCATAACCTATGCAAAGAACTGCCTGTAACAGTTTATCATATACAGTCGCACCACTTTTGCCTTGTGGGGGAGAGTTTTGGTGCTCACTGTATGAGCGAGCACAGCTAAGCGTGCTGGAGTGCTGCCGTTCCCATGCCAGAGCCTCCCCTCATGCATCGGCTGTTCCCAGATAAAGTGGCAGTGGCCTTGGCCCACAGTCTCCAGCACGTGGTGCTCTCCCTGTCACTTGCCCATGGGCGCTGTGAAGGTCAGGCGGCATTTCTGGAGGCGCTTGTGCTTTCTCGTTCCACAGGGATGGGACTTGTTGCACACCCTTACTGCTTCAAGGTGCAAGGTGTGCAAGGTCCTGCACCTGGGGAAGAAGAATGCTAAGCACCAGTATAGGTTAGGGGTGGACCTGCTGGGAAGTAGTTCTGAGGAGAAGGATCTGGGGTCCTGGTGGATAGTAAATTACCCATGACCCAGCAATGTGCC
>VUYV01000003.1:10793098-10828948 GCA_008711295.1 Anarhynchus alexandrinus
CAGGGAGGTTGTGGAGTCCCCTTCTCTGGAGATTTTCAAGACCTGCCTGGATGCAGTCCTGAGTAATGTGCTCTAGGCAATCCTGCTTTGGCAGAGGAGTCGGACTAGATGATCTCTAGAGGTCCATGATTCCGTGATTCTCACCCCTCCAGATGCTGCTCCAGGAGGTAACACTGAAGGGGAAAAGAGGGAGTAGGACACAAGGGAGGTTAGTGAAGAGAAAGAGAGAGAGAAAAGACCTGGAGGAAAGTGATGGAGATGAGTCAGACAGGGAGAGCGAGTCAGCCAGCAGCCCCCAGGGCAAGTGCAGGTCATTCGTGGTGAGAGGTCTAGGGACACCTTCCCGCTCCTGCTCGGGGAAACTGAGCTCTTTGGTGCCCAAGTGGGGCGGGTGACACTGCCCAGGCAGCCAGGCCTTCTCCCAGGAGATCAGGAGGAGGGTGCACTGGCCGGGACTGCAGCCCCAGGGTGAGATGGGGAGGCAGCCTTCCTGCAGCCTGCGCCTCCCTGGGTCCCCACGGGCCTCAGGGAGGAGAAGTGGAGATACATGGGGCTGGACTCCAAATGTGGGGGCAGACGATGAAGACCATAGCAAGTCTTTTCCTGGGGCTGCCCAGAACCTCCTCAGATGTCCCCACCAGGTCCATGGGACTCTGCCCAGATCAGCCGCTTGCTCGGCCAAGCCAACCCGGATGGGACAGTCGGTTGTCACCCTGCAGCAAGTTCAGAGATAAGGACAGGAGGCTCTCAAATACATTTCATGGAAGCCAGCTCAGAATAAAAGGCAGCCCTTCATTTCAGGAAACCTCATTTTTCGTTTGTAAAACACTTTCATTCAGAAAAAAAAGGAGGCGGCGGGGGGGTGTGAGGGGGAGAAAAGCGGAGTGCTACTTCTTCCCAACCATAGCAAATATACCTGCACAGCAGCTTTCGTTCTTTGAAAAATGTGAAAAGCATCTTTTAATGGGACACCAGCAAATCCACCAGTTGCCTGTTGCTTCCTCATTACAGTCACTTGTAATTTTGTCAAATGACAGCTGTTTGAGCTAAAATATCCCAGGTTGGAGTCTGCCCCAGTGTATTTTCTCTGTCTGGAAATTTTAAGTGGTTGCTGATCATTTAGCTGGAAGAAAATATGCTCTTTTTCCCCCTCCATGCTTCAAGAAATTTGGTGACCTTTTCTTCATGCCCCCAGGCTCTGGAAAAAAGACTTGAAATGTGGCAGGATTTTGGCTTGTGTGTCAGGAATTTGCTGCTTGCCTGCGAAAAGCCTCCATCCAAATTTTGCCACATTATATGTCTTCGAAGAGATAAATCATCTTGCTCACAAGTGCTTGTTAGAGCCGAACAGCTAAAAAAAAAACCCTCCTGAGCTTTATTCCAGTCTCACAGATCTCTGTGAGCCCCCCCAAGGTCTGCACCTGAGCCCCCCTGCATGAAACCTAGTGTTGCAGCCCAGGGGCTGGGGCTTGTTGGGGTCTCACCCAGGGGGAAGGTCCCACCGCCATGAGCCCTGATGGTGCCAGGCAGCAGCAGCCTGAGCTCTGGCACTGCCTGTGGCAAAGCAGACGGTGCTGGAGGTGGAGGGGAGGGCAGAGGTGGCTTGGGATGGGACTAGGGATGAAAGACAGAGGGAGAAATTGTGCCTTGGAGCTGGTGGTGATGGGACAGGGAAGCAAAAGTGGAAATCAGTGAGGGAAATGGCTCTCCATCCTCTCACCAGCTTGCTGGGACTGCGGGTGGGGAGTATGAGATTGGGCTTAAAGGAGGCTGGGGACCAACAGCAGAGAGAGACAAGTGCCAGAGATTAAAGAGGGGGAATGAGATCCAGGAGGAGGCAAAGAGCAGTGGAGCATACAGGGGGAGCATACTGGACGAGGACTAATCAGGAGGGCAGCAACTTAGAGTACCTCTACGATCTGAAGCAGCAGGCTACAGCCAAAGGATCCAATGTAATGGTAATCACATCTTGTTGCTTGAGTTTGGTCTCCCTTCTAATTCTGTCTCCTTAAGCTAAGGGAACCACATACCCAGGCACACAAACACCACACAGGCAAGTCCAGTGCAGATATTTCTTAATTTTCCCTATGTAGCCTTCATAATTTTCTCCTCTGCCTGCACATTATTGTTGATGAAGTGCAAAATTAAAAAAAAAAAAAGAAAAACCAGCCCAAAGCAAATAAGCGATCTGAAACTTTTGTGATTAAGGAGACATCCTACAAGAGTTCAAGGTGAAGCACTTTCATCAACAGGCTTTGTACATAAGGGGGCTTGCAAAGGGTGAGTGGGTTTGTAAATAAAGGGTTGACTATCTGACAAGCTAAACACCCATCACTTCAGCCAAAACCACAGCGCTGACAAGCAGCTCTGAATCACAGGCCATGAGGCCTTTTTCTACTCTGAGACCTGTCCCAAACCCATCACTTACCTCTGCTCTTCTTTCCTAGCTTGTCAGAGAGATGTTTCATGTGTTACAGTTGCATTCTTCAATACTTTTTGCCTCCTTTTGCACTCATTAAGGTACCTACCACTGGGAGGAAATGGTGGGTAATTCCTCCAGTGAACCCCAACCCTTGTCCAGAATGCTGGGATGTCCTTATTTAGGATAATGGATGTAATTGCTCATAAAAATGGGTTGTTGGGATTTTGGGTTGGTTGGTTTTACTTTAAATGATAGGTCTGTTTTCATGACCACTGGCATCCTGGTCCTTCCCCGTGGGCCCATCTCTCAGTTTGGGAAACGGTTAGTGACCTGCTACACCAATTAGACACACACAAATCTATGGGGCCAGATGTGATCCACCCAAGAGTATTGAGGGAGCTGGTGGAAGTGCTCACCAAGCCACTTTCCATCATTTATCAGCATTCCTGGCTACCCAGGGAGGTCCTGGTTGACTGGAGGTCAGCAAATGTGACACCCATCCACAAGAAGGGCCGTAAGGAGGATCTGGGGAACTACAGGCCTGTCAGTCCAGCCTTGGCGCTGGGGAAGCAAAACATCTTGAGCACCATCACACAGCATATACAGGACAATCAGGTGATCAGGCCCAGTCAGCATGTGTTCTTGAAAGGCAGGTCCTGTTTGACTAACCTGATCTCTTTCTATGACAAGGTGACCCACTTAGTGGATGAGGGAAAGGCTGTGTGTGTTGTCTACCATTTAGATTTAGTAAAGATTTTGACACCATTTCCCACAGCATTCTCCTGGAAAAACTGGCTGCTCATGGTTTGGATGGGTGTACTCTTCACTGGGTAAAAAAACGGCTGGATGACCAGGCCCAAAGAGTTGCGGTGAATGGGGTTAAATCCAGCTGGCAGCTGGTCACAAGTGGTGTTCCCCAGGGATCAGTATTGGGGCCAGTTCTGTTTAATATCTTTATCAACAACCTGGACGAGGGAATCGAGTGCACCCTCAGTAAGTTTGCAGATGACACCAAGTTGGGCAGGAGTGTTGATGTGCTTAAAGATAGGAAGGGTCTACAGAGGGATGTGGCCAGGCTGGATTGACAGGCAGTGGCCAACTGCGTGAGGTTCAACAAGGCCAAGTGCTGGGTCCTGCACTTGGGTCACAACAGCCTCCTGCAGCACTACAGGCTTGGGGACGAGTGGCTGGAAAGCTGCCTAGCAGAAAAGGACCTGGGGGTGCTGGTCAACAGGCAGCTGAATATGAGCCGGCAGTGTGCCCAGGTGGGCAAGAAGGCCAACAGCATCCTGGCTTGTATCAGGAATAGTGTGGCCAGTGGCACTAAAGAAGTGGTTGTCCCACTCTACTTGGCACTGGTGAGGCTGCAACTCAAATACTGTGTTCAGTTTTGGGCCTCTCACTACAAGAAAGACATTGAGGTTCTGGAGCGTGTCCAGAGAAGGGCAACGAAGCTGGTGAGGGGTCTGGAGAACAAGTCTTATTGAGGAGCAGCTGAGGGAACTGGGGTTGCTTAGCCTGGAGAAAAGGAGACTGCGGGGAGACCTTATCACTCTCTACAACTACCTGAAAGGAGGTTGTAGAGAGGTGGAGGCTGACCTCTTCTCCCAAGTAACAAGACGAAATGGCCTCAAGTTGTGCCAGGAGAGGTTTAGGATGGATATTAGGACAAATTACTTCACTGAAAGGATTATCAAGCTCTGGAACAGGGTTTTCAGGGAAGTAGATGAGTCACCACCCCTGGAGGTATTTAAAAGACATGTAGATGTGGCACTTAGGGACATGGTTTAGTGGTGGACTTGGTAGTGCTAGGTTAACAGTTGGACTTCATGATCTTAAAGGTCCCTTCCAACATAAACGATTCTATGATTCTAAGGCATGGTGGAGAAACCTCCCTCTTATGGCGCTGAAAGGATGCAAGGGAACTTGCTTTAATTCACAGCTTAGCTGCTGGTTTTCCCCTGTGATCATTAGCACGTTGCTCGGTCAGTTCAAAAGCAACTTCTAAGGCAACCCTGAGCCTACACCTTCCTCTCACTGCCACCACACAACTGCTAGGTGCCATCCCACCATTGGTCCAACCAGCACCTCATAGCCCATGTGAAAGACCCAGGTTGTAAAGTGGTCTCACAAGCCCCCCACCAACTCTGCCTCTCTGTACACTGTGCTGAGACCTTGACTGTCAACGCAGGGCTGGAAAAGCATCCCACCAGCCCCTCCTGCAGCTATGTATGTGCCTGATCCATCCTTTCTCAGCTGCCTGTGAGCATGGAGAAGCAGGGGGCAGCAGGACCAGCTCCTGGAAATGCTCCCTTCACTGCCAACTAGGACAGCACTACCCAAGTAAGGGCGATGTCTGAGGCTGTGAGCTCACGAGGAGGAGTTATGGGGCCTTCCCACTGGAGCTGCCTGGGGCTGGGCACCTGGAGGGCTGGTGACAGCTGCCCTGAGTACGCAAGGAAGATGCAGGTCCGGTGCCTAAGACTGCGAAGGGATCCCTGGTGCGATTTCCAGCACTTATAGGCACATGACTTCATTCAAAAAATGCTGTCCATGTGTTGAGTAATTTTTTTCTTTTTTCTTTTTTTTTTAATTATAAAAACCTTGATCTTTTTGTTATCGACCTTCTCTTTTTTATCATTTTTTCAAAGGTGGCAGTGGAGGAGGGATCTAGTTAGGAATGCTTCTATTCTGCTGCCACTTGCCCCATTGATTTAGACAGAAAGCTTCTGAGGACAATAAATGTCCCTTATTAGATGCTACTGCACCGGGTAACCTCATTTGGGTGTGGTGTCTAGACAGTAAAGCAGAGGAGAGCATTAATAAAAACTGAGCGCCCAAATGCCTGAAAGTTCTTGTTTGATGGTCTCAAGCTCACCTTCACTGAAGGTGAAGTCAAACCTCTGAGTTTTTTGGGGGTTTGTGTTGGTTTGGGGTTTTTGGGGTCTATTTTGATTTTGACTCCAACATGAAGATGACCTGATATGTGTGTGTGTGTGTGTGTGTGTTTGCGTATGTGTGCATGCTGATCGTGCACTGCTTTTATTAATCGAAGTAGCAAACTGCAGACAGAGAGGTGGGTGCTGTTTTTTCAGAAGTTACACTGTACCGCTGGAAAAAGAAAAATCAGGTTGATTCTTTAAAGTGACCAATATGGAAAGATGTCCCTCACTTTTAAATTCCCTAACTCTGAGTAGAGCAGCCTCAGTGTTGAAAAAGAGCTGTTCCTGTTTACCTCTGCTTATAACAATGTGGGCCGAAGACTCATGCTTATGGGAATTTTTTTCTAGTAAAATACTTCAGGCTGCTCCAGCAATCTCTCTTCTGGCTGTTTTGAATCTCTGTTTACACTGGCATAGCTTTGTAAAAATGCCAAGAGAGAAAGAAACTGGCCTCCTATTTATGTGCATTTTGAATTGCTGTCATAAACAGAGGCCTTGATTCATCGGTTTGGGAATCCATGAAGTAAATGCAGCTCCAACTTACATCATCATGAGGCGTGCTGGGGAAAGGGTAACAACGGGAACGCCACTGTTCCTTGAGACATTTAGTTGATGGGTCTGGGGACCTTCTGAGTTGTAGACAAACTGAAAGCAGCCTATTGCCGCCCCCAACCTCCAGGTGTCTGAAGGTAAGGTCAAACCACCATTGCTCTCTTTCCTTCCCTTTGAGTGCGGGGTTTGAGCTAACGTGCTTCTTGGAGGTGGCATTGGGCACCTCCCTTGAAAAGGCTGGAGGCTAATCCAACTGCAGGTCACAAAAGCTCTGCGTCGTCCTACATTGCAGGGATTTGCAGCTTGGCTATGCTGCTTAAAAAAAAATTAAAAAAAAAAAAAAGAGAAAGAAGAAAAACAGCAACAGGAAGGAAAACACTAATGAAAATGCTAATGGTCTATCCCTGGGGAAAAAGAAGAGACACAGGTTTCATTTAAGGTAACATTAGCCCCACACACCCACCAACAACTGTCTGGTGGATGAAGGCTGCTCTCTGACGCGGCCCCTGCAAAGGGAACACCACCCCCTCCCCACCCCCACCCCCGTCCAGCAGCAAACCAGCAGCTCCAGCTTGGCCACCAGCGCTCAGTTATCCCCGCTCCCCTCCCCCTCCCCACCACTTCTGAGCTGCGATTCATATAGTAACTGCTGAAGTAAAATCAGGAGAAATGGGGACTATATATAAAAGAGCTGGAGTAAAGGCGAGTGGCACCTCGATTCTGCTTCTGAGTAAGTCTTCTGTTTTTAGAAGAAGCCGGGTGATGCGCACACACGAGCCCTGAGCCGGCTCAGCCCCGCTGCGCTGCCACGCACGCCTGCTGCAGGGCTGCCAGGAGCCGCCGGCTTGCGAGGCATGGTTTTCCCTTCCCCAGCCCCCGCCTCAGCGCCCGAGCATCCGAAACCACGCTCCCGCTGAGTCACGCAGGACCAACCTCAGGTGTCCCCCCTGGCCGGGCTTCCCTCCGGGCACCCACAGGGCACAGTCCCAGACAGCAGGGATGCTGCCAGCAGGTCTGAGCCTCGAAATTGTTGCTCTTGGCAGGGGTGAGGGGGTGTCCTTCCCCACCACTGAACCTCTCCTCCATCAACTTGAAACCCCTCTGGCTCAGCCTTGGCCACAGGCAGCCTTCCTCCAGGCACAGAGGTGTCCGAGCATCCCAATGCCTCTGCTGAGCCACCTGCACTGATGTGCAACGCGGGTGTCCACACCAAAAACGGGCAGGTGACTGGGGAAACCAGGCTGAGCCAGCACCCGCCTCCTCATGTCCAGCTTCCCTACTGGCGTGGAGTACTGTGCAAGCTTTTGAGTGGCTGCTCTTTGATTTTATTTTCTTCATTTATTTTATTTTTCCTTGTTTGTTGGAGGTTTTTTTCCCCAGGAAAAATCTTAATGAAATTTTGCCTTGCCCCCATCCCTCACTGAATTAAAAAAAAAAAACCAACAACAAAAAACAAAAGCCCAAACCCCAAATGTCACAAAACTCACTGCTGCTTCTGCAAAACAGAATTCTTATTGTCCAGCAGCCCCAACTTATTGACAGGCAGAGGCAAAGCAGACAGACCTGTGACGGCAGTGGCAAAAAACAAACACCAATCACCAAAACAAGAATGAAAAAACAAAAACACTCTCCCACGAGGGATGCCACTCAATTCCCAAGAACGATGCTGCTACGAGCGTGGCTCGGGCCGCGGAGCCGTGAGGTGCTGGGGATCATGGGGCTGGGGATGTTCCCATCACCCAGGACAAGGGCTTTCTACATCCCACAGGGCCGGAGAGGGGTATAACATGGTGTAGGCCATGCAAACGCCAGGGAGTTTGTTTTCCTGTCTGTGTGAGACGCGACCCAAAGCCAAACCAGCGCAGGCAGTGACAATGCAACTGCTGCAAAAAAAACGGATGCCAGCAAGCCACCTTGCCTGCCTCCCTGCCCGAGCTCCATCCCTCCTCAGCCAGTAGAGCTGACTTACAAGGAGGCAGAAGCAGTAAGTAAGAATAAAAAAACAGTGGGGGTGGAAGGAGGGGAGAGCGGGAGGTAGCCCCATTCAAACTGGGCAAGAGCAAACGACAACTTTTTTTGAAAAAAATCGCTGGTGTGAAGTTCCTGATGCCAACCACAGAACAAAAGGAACTGCTTTTTAACGTAAGTAAATGTGGTCAAGTAGCTGCTCTCTCTGTACGGCTGGTTCAAAACGGCTACAAGGGTTTCACCTGGAGGTGAAGCATCCTGGTCCCTCCCCGGTGGTGCCCAGCTCATGCAAGCCCTATTTCTGAGTGGCAGGAGCTGCCCTTCCCAGGGATGGGAAGGAAAACCATTTCAGACAACCAAAATGCCCGATACTGTCAGCTGTGGACACGGTTTGAGAGCACAGGACTGAAAAGCCCTGGAGCGGCTGGAGCTGTGCAGTACGGCCATGTGCATCGCATGGCCACCCTCTCGCTAACTTTACTTTGGGCATATCCTTGGGCTATGATATTTTTTTAGTGTGAAGCCACCTCAAGGGATTTGGACACTCATTTCAGTGGTATTAAGGCATCTCTGATTGCACAGGAGACTCTCTGCCTCTCCTCTCACCGTTTTCCTGGGGATGCCCCTGCAGCTGGTGGCAGAGGCTGTCGCAGGACACGCTTTCAGGCTCTGTCTTCCAAGACACCCAGCAAGTCTGGGAGGGCTCTGCTCTACAGTATGCCAGCAAGTGTGTGACTGGTAATTTCCAGCAGATCATGCTATAGCAATGCTAGTTCTTGGCTGCATCTGTTTATATACATCCAGATGCCTTCTCCCAGCATGGATAGTCCTTGTGGCATGGTACCATACATAGCTCCCAGCTTGGCCTGTCGGTTCATGGTACTTAGTGATAAAAAGAAATGCAAACGCACTGTGCCAAAGAGTTTGTAGTCTAATTTGAACCAAGACACACACAAACAAATCACCAAAACCAATATCGGAATATCAGGATGGGCAGAGGGGAGCCCGCAGTAATGCCAGTTCAAGCCTGAGCTTTTCCAGATTTATGCCACTGCAGTCATCTTTGAAATGACAGAGGTAAATCCAAAGCATGTCCCCTCTGTTTAAATTGCCAAAATATATTAGCTGGGGTAGGAGGGGAAGAATCTACATATTCATTTTATTTCTGCTGTTACGCATTTGAGGAGAAACGAGACCTATTAGAAGGCCGAGCCTGACCTACAGCGAGGAGTTTGGTACCAGTCAGGGGTGGCAGTTTTCAAACTAGGATAAGAGCCATAAGTAGGAGTGCAGAGCTGCAGAAGAATCGCTGCTCCAGCGCGAGAGGCATCATGTACTTGTCAGCTGGTGCCTCATCAAACACAGGCCAAATTTTGGTGCCAAGAAGCTCCTGCCCCCCTCCTCTGCGCACACGTACTCAGCTCTCTTCAGAGATGTAGCAGCGGCAGCTACAGCCCCGACACCCCCATGTGCTGCTTCCACGGAGTCCTCCTTTGTAAAAGCAGGGCAGGGGGAGGTTTGCTACCCACCATCTGCAGAACCCCCCGCTGCCGCAGGTAAGCGGTGCGGAGGGCTCAGTCTTCAGGCCGCTGTCTGGTGCTCCCTCCCATGCATGTCACGCTTCCCTCCATCGCTGTATCCTCTCACATAACCCCCATGCATCATCGGACCATGCTCCTGCCAAAACGAAGGTACCCGCCGGGCTCTCTCCTGCTCGTGAAGGAGGGACCCAGCCCCTCGGGACAGGGGGGGCACACCGGCAATATGAAACACCCTCTGTGATGGGCAAGGGCTGCCAGTAGCCCCCACTGCCACCCTCCTGTCCGGGAACTGCCCCTCTCTGGGCTGCGCCTCAGTTCTGTCTCTCTCTCCCAAGATGCTGAATGAAAGGTTTAGCCATGGAAAGGCTGGAATTAATTATTTATGGGCAGTTTTCTTTTAAAGTGAGTTTTGCTAAAGAAATATTTTCTCCTTACGCAACGTCATCTGAGGTGGTCAGAAGGGGATTAACAACCTATGGGCTGCCCAGCAGAGCGCCAAACACCATTATAGGTGGCCTTTTTAGCTTAATAACAAGGGAAAGATTAACCCACGCCCAAGCAGAGACGGAGGAAGATGCTATTACATACTGTTGGGTTATGATGTCCCATACGGCCATCAGGCAGAGAGTCTGATTCACTTCTGGAAACACTCCAGCCCGGAGCCGCAGCCAGACTGCTGAGCCCGTGGCTGCAACGTGGGCCCTACAACTGCCGCAAGGCTGAAGTGAATCAGCCACGCCACGGGCAGCCTTTTTCTAGGTACCAGACAGCAGCTGGCAGCAGGCGGTGGGAGCCCTACTGCGGCACAGAGGAAGAGAACGAGAGCAATTCAGCACTCCCGGCAGACAAACTACCGTCTCCAGCCTACCCCGTGCACAGCGATTTTTTTTTTTTTTCTTTTCTGTTTCACCCGCAGAGACTTTGTTTGAGTACCTGCCGCACGCGCGAGCGCTTTGCAGGCAAGTTCAGGGCGCTGCCTGTACACCCCGGCAGTTCAGCATCGCTCCCATGGAGGCCCCTCATCTTTTCTTGTAAAAGAACCTATTCAAGTAAATTCTGACTCTATATTCCCACCTTTGCTTGACAAACAGAACAGGGAAATGCCATTAACACGCAAGCTTTCCTCAAACCACCTTGTTTTTGCTAGTCGCTCACTGCCAGTCACAGTGGAAACAACACCACTTCCTCCCACATGCTGTCAGTACCTAGACGGTAGCTATTCGCTTTTAATTGAATTAGCCAGCCCATTGCTTTTTTGTTATCCTATACAAAGTAGCTACGTTCTGCAAACACCTTGCCGGAGTGACTAAATCAGACGGTGAGATAATTATTTCCACCGCATCACTCGCTTCAGTTCCGAATTGGCCATCAAAACACAGGCGGCCGTGAGGTTCATGGGATGTCCTCAGCAGATAGGTAACATCACAGACCCACTCCCAAATAACTGAAGTCATCTCTGTTTTTTAAAAACTCAGACTTTACTGTCTGGGGTGAAATCCCAGCCCACAAAGTCAGTGGAATCGGGATTTCGAGCCTCCCCCCAAGTCCTGCACCACTCCAGCTTCTCAGACTATAAGCATTTCACCAACACCTCAGTTTCCACTAAAAGAATACTTATTGCTGTTGTTGCTGCTGCTGTCATTAACACGACTGAACACAGCTCACAATATTCCTTAGAGAGAAAAGAAAACCTTTGCTTTAATCATCAGCATAAGAAGTGATAAATGGCACGTTTTCTTTGTGTAGCTATCTTAAAACTCACCCGCTTCCAGTGTGCTTAAAAGCAGTTCTAAATAAGTTTCTCACAAATAAACACAGGACTATTTCAGGGGTGGAAGGATGCCTTTGGATAGCCTTTGATCATGGGTTTACTCTGGACCTACCGTGGACTTTTATCTGCCCCTTGGCAAACCTCGCCAAGTGTTTTCCCGCACGTGCTGAGGGCAGGGTAACCTTCCTGCTTGTCAAGCAGAGGACCTTGCCCCCACGTTTGTACAAGACCCCAGATACAGGGGCTGTAAGCTTGGTGAGGTTTTACAGATACTGCCGTCAGTGTGAATCCTTCTTAAGCATCGTATGGATGCCCCTTGCCCGGTGCTTTTGGCCTCTGCTCTCTGCCCTTGGGACAGAGGAAAGGAACAGTGGTTCTCCCAGCCCAGCCCACAGGGTGGCTGCGAGGGGCTCGGGGGGAGATGGATACACTCAGTGTGCGGGGTTTGCTGCCTGCTCGTGGAAAGGAAAGGGTGGTCTCTGCTGGACCAGCTGGTTCAAAGCAATCCCGTGCATGCTGGGCGCACGTGTTTCCTTGTACCCACGCAGCTCACAGCAATGCCTTATGCTGGGAGCACGGTCATGGCATTGCCAGTCCAAGGGGCTGTCACTTCCCAGAAAAGAAGAAGTGGAAAGGCTGAGAGACCTGGGTGTGTTTAGTCTGGAGAAGAGAAGACTGAGAGGAATCTCATCAACGCTTATAAATATCTAAAGGGCGGGTGTCGAGAGGATGGGGCCAGACTCTATTCAGTGGTGCTCAGCGACAGAAAAAGGGGCAATGGGCACAAACTGGAACGCAGGAAATTCTGTCTGAACATGAGGAAAAACTTCTTTACTTTGAGGGTGACAGAGCAGTGGAACAGGCTGCCCAGAGAAGTTGTGGAGTCTCTTTCTCTGGAGATATTCAAAACCCGTCTGGATGCGTTCCTGTCCAACCTGCTGTAGATGAACCTGCTTTGGCAGGGGATTTGGACTAGATGATCTCTGATGGTCCCTTCCAACCACTACCATTCTGTGATTCTGTGTTGACTAGCAATGGCA
Source organism: Anarhynchus alexandrinus (assembly GCA_008711295.1). NCBI lineage: Eukaryota > Metazoa > Chordata > Aves > Charadriiformes > Charadriidae > Anarhynchus > Anarhynchus alexandrinus. The sequence continues at coordinate 10,805,335 of VUYV01000003.1, forward strand.
GCTGGTACCTCTGCATCATTGGCAATAAAATTAATGATTAATTGAACTATTCACTACTTGAAAACCAGCTGCCTTGGCCAATTAAATCCTTTGCAGTCTTGACAAGATTCCCTGGTGGACTGAGCAGGAATTGCTGTCTTTGTTCCAAAATAATCTTTGCGTTCTCCCTCCAAACATGGAGCTGGGGAGAGCCAGGCAGGAGCAGGAGCATGTGGGTGGCTGTGGGGAGATGCTTACCTGAAGCCAAGGAAACTTCACTTGACTTTGTTGAGGAACCGAGGAATTATTCAACATCCCACTTTCACTACGGCTTCACCACATCAGGACCACTTGTTAACTTTCGCTCCTCTTAAAAACGTTCTTCAGGCTATGCAGTGCTCCTTATCTGATCTATGGGCTCTCAGTTCCTTCTCTATGGCCACCTTCTTCTCTCCTTCAGCATCATCTTCTTGTCTCTCTGCCTGGCCTTGCCGTGACCTTGGCTGTATCACTGGCCGTGGCTTTGCTGTTGTTTTCAGCCTCCCCTTTCCCCTCTGCACAGCTAAATTCCTTCAGAACCTCTCCAACAGCTTTGAGTCTCCTGATTTTCTCTCTCTCCAGCACCAGGTCCGTTCTGGTTAACTCTATCCCAGTTTAAGATTCACTTTTCCCATTCTCTCCCTGTGGCTGAAAGCCTCCTGGCAAGGCCCTCCAATAGCCCTCTCCTCCAGCTCCTCTAGACCTAGCCACACGGCACTGACTCCTCTAAACACAACCAGCTCCTTATTTCTGACCATCACCATCCTCCATCCTCTTCCTCTTCTCTGGCCTCCCTTCTTCCTGCTTGCCAGAGCACTAGTGGCTGCAACATCCCTTATGCCTCTTCCCTCCCTCCAACCTCTTCCTCAAGCTTCCTCCCCTGTTCCAAGCATGACCCACTGCACCACATTCCTCAAACTCTCCCTCGCCCTTGACTTACACCTCCACTTAGCAGCCCCACTGCTGCCTTCCCCCATGGCCAAGGCCACTGATGCCCCTTGGGGAGCCCTTTTGCTCCCTGTCCCCTTCTCCATCCTCCCCTGGGGTGATCTCCAGGCTTGTTCCTGGCCCTCTCCCTTATGGTGTCCCTCCCTCACCCCTCGCAGACCTCTTCCTGACCCCATCGCGGCTCCCATTCCACCTCCCCCCATAACCAACTTTCCCTGTGCAGCCACAAGCAGCAGATCATACCTGCCCTCCTCTTTTTTCCAGCCAGTTTTAGCTTCTCTCTTCCTTTTTTTGGTGGGGGGAAGGTGGTGGGGAGAGCTGTCTTTATGCATTGATTATTGGGTTTTTTTTTTCATGCCTTTCCTGCTTCCCACGTCTGCATGTGCCGCCTTAATTCTGAGAAATAGCTGACTTCTCCTCCTGGCCAAAACCCACTTCTCCACTCCAGACCTGCTTGTCCCTTCCCTTGTGAAAGGCAAGGCTAATTCACCTTAGCAGAACATCATAAATGGCCCTAATGATCCCCAGCTAACGTGGCAACTGAACTGCCCTCAACCAGTTGTCCTCTTCCACACTCACTCCTTGCATCCACTGTGTCCGTGCCTGCAGCCACCCTGCTCTACCTCATTCATCCGAAGACGGAGAGTTTTTCCAGGAGAAGACACAATTTGGCCGGTATGGTAAAGAGCGATGCTGAGAATCCTTGCATCCTGCCAGACTAATTTCAGCACCAGCCCATCCGCAGGGATGTGCCGGAGAGGCTGGAAGGAGAGGTTGCACACGAACACTTACCTTCCCCAGCCAGAAGTCAAGCCCACCTCCCCAGGTTGGTGGCCAGGGGAAGGGGCTGTTGGTTACAGAGCTACAGTCTTCATCCTGTGAGCACCAAGCATGTGGAAGGAGAAGAAATGGGTTTATCGAGGCCCTTGGAGTGTGCAATTTGTTTTCCAGAAGACCTTGCAGGAAAAATGGAGTTTTGGAGTATCACAATTAGCTGCCCATGTCCTACAGTGCAGTTTCTGGTGTTTAATAAGGCACAAAGCATCGATGGACACTCCTCCACAGGTGGAGTCTGAAAAATTAAGCGCCTAATACATGTCGAGAGCCTGCAGCAGGCGCCCATTTGCACGTGCTCACTTGATATTCCTTTCCTCCTCTCCCCAGCCCAGTATTTTCATAAAACTTCTAGGGCATCACTAGCCCCCTTTCCCTCACTCACCCGGGAATGAACCTGGCCCAATGTGTAAAATGTCATTTTAGAGGGGTGAGGGGGGCGTGCTAGCTGCACACACACACACACACACGCTGTATGCAAGCAAAGCATTCCTGTTTTACTTAATGATTCTGGCTTTAATGTAAACTTTGCAAAGGAAAAAAATAAATCAGCCTTCATAATAATACATGAAGCCGAGTCGCATAACCTTGCCAAATATTTGCACCTAGCAGGCTGCGGGATGGCAAGCAGCATAGAAACAGTGCTTCAGATTAAAAAAGAAAAAAAAAAAAAGAAAAAAAAGAAAGAAAACTTTTCCCCCAACTTCCTGCATTAATCCTCTTCGCACCCCCCCGCGCGTTGAAGCACCCACTACCACCGCCTCCCAGAAATGAGCTCATCGGTTTCCAGAAAACGCCGCGCCATCCCCTCCCTGCAGCAGGGATGCCGGGCTCCCGGGGCGCCTTCGGCTTTTGCGTGGGCGCAGGTGCCCCCACGGCACAGGTCTAGACCGCCAGAACGTGGGCCAGATCCCCGGCGAGCTGCGTGCCGGGGAGCCGGGACGGGCGGGTCGGGTTCGGCGGCTGTGTCACCGCCACAGTGGATGGTGGAGGTTCGGCGGGGTCCCTCGGCAGGAGCCGACCTATCACAGCTCCGGGCTGATTTCAAACTTCCTTTTTGCGGTTTATGTCACCTCGATTTATTCATTTCCTTGTAATTTACAGATAGACATCAATGCTTGCTATATTTAAATGGTGCCTGCATCTGTGTGGGGATTGTAGGTAAGCCATTTTATTCGTAGAGTGATGGTTTTAAAGGAAAGTGAGACTTCAGAGTCACCCTTCAGGCTGGTGCCGCCCTGTGTGCGGGTACAGGTGACCTGCATCCGTGCCCAGGGACGCCAGGCAGATCCTCTCCCCATCCCACGGCGCTTGGGACACAGGTCCCGGCTCCTCCACCTTCCTGCCACCCCACCACAGAGAAGGCTTGTCCACCTCTCTCCCATCCCCTGCACAAAGCCCAGTGACCATCTGGGCTAATTAGTCCAAATAATAAAATTGTTAAGGTGCTGCAATGAAAACTTCCAGGATTTGGTTATGTTGGGGGTGGGAGAAGCTCTGGAAGAAAAAAAAATTGTGTTTCATTTAAAAGGAAAAAAAAGTTTCTGCACTATTCCTATGCAAATGTCTGTCATTTCTTTCACCGCTTTCGTTTGGAAAGTCCAAGCCTGGCGAAAGTTACTGTGACCAGTGCTTCAGGATAGCAACCTATGTTAAAAATCACACAGCAGCAACTCCTCTGGATGGAGGCTCTCCAAATATTTGGGGGAAAGATGAGATAAGGGATGAGGATAGTATGAATTCTTCAGACCTGGCCTGGGTTTTTCAGCTGAGCTGTGAAAAACCCCTTGCTCTAAACAGCTCTGACCTTTCCTATTTCTTGGAGACTGACGTCTCTACAGTAGATACATGATGAGGTCACTCACCCTGTTTTTGAAGTCTTTCTCTCTCGCTACTCCTCGCATGGGTTTTTTCTGTGGGAGGGGACAGTCATGAAGAAGGCTAAACCTCTTGATCATGTGTGAAAAGAGGAAATGAAAATGAGTTATTGGAGATGTAACTAGACCTGACCCATAACTTTGGTTTCTGAGGATATAAAAATCATGAAACCCAGGAGCAGTTTGAAAGGAAAAAGGTAGGGCATCCAGCTCTAAAAGCAATTTGATCTGAAGCTAGATGCTCTGTGCTAGAAACTGGAAATGCTCAGCCTTCACTTTTAGGAGAGAATTATGAATGACTAACAAACAGGAGCGTGAGAAACAGTTGATTCAATCACCTCCATGAGAAAAAGTAATTTGAATGTGGTGGCTGGGGCTGAAATAAGCTGCACACCAGCTTCCTACGGGAAAGCCTAGCATAATGATTGCCATGATCATATTCTGCTGAGCATTTTATGGTTTCTCGGGTGAGAATCACAACTGGCAAGACCCAAGACCATCCTACTCACAATTGTAGGAATTGTGGTGTTGCTTTCAAAGCACTGTGCAAATAGTAAGCAGCACTGCCTGCCTTTAGATCTTGCTGTCAATGTAGAGGAAGATTGAGAGAGGACCCAAGAGAGAGCCAAACATGTTAGCTAGACCCACAATGAGGTATTTAGCAATGCACATTACCAGATGGCTGCAATCACCAGTAAAGAAGAAGATTTCTTCATGACCGTGTACCAAGGCTGGTACCTATATTAGACCAGGAGGAGAAGGCATAAGACTACATGAGATAAACTGTCCCCTGATATATGAGTAGGATTTACCCATGGACAGAGACAGGTTAAGGCATTTTGGAGACAAAGAGCAGAAGTGCTTGACCCTGAAAGTGTCTGACTTGTGCCTGTGCTGCACTGGCCATCCCCAGCTTGGAGAGAGATTCTGCATCTTGCAGACCTGAAGAAATCAGGGCATTCCTCTAGCTGCCTCATCCAGATTTAAACACCTGCTCTTCATGAAGGAAGTGAGAAAGAGCAAGGTGGACAACATGGTGAGGATGAGATGAAATGCGTTTCATGCACATGGTGATGCACACATCGCACGAGTACTGATATAGCTGAGAGAGCTTGGCAAGCATATTTCAGCTACTAAGACGCGAGTATCTGCACTAACCTCACCAGGTTCACGTGCACATTCACAGAACTTCCTCTGGTAGGTGGTTTCATTGATACTACATGGACATCATTTCTGCCTGCCCAGGAAAGGGATTGAAAGCTGGGTCGAGCAGCCAGGCCAACCGGACTCCCCAAGTTTTTGGATTTCAGACATTTCTAGAGCGAGAATGCAGAAGCCGGTCTTGAAACCAAAACAGAGCAAGCCCAAGGCTCAAAGATGAAACCACTTCCCAGGAATACGGAGGACACGTTACCTGCAGTTTGTGAAAAGAAGTCACCTAAATCTATCTGTTCTCTTAGCTCGAGAGGCAGAATTTGTGCATAATTCATGACCTGTCTTCTGAAGGGAGCAGGAAATGATAGCCAAAGCCTGGGAGACAGAGTTCAGAAAAGTGCCCAGCACACAGTCCCGCGTCTGGCCCCAGTCGCCAGCACTGTCACTGGGGTGGCAGGAGCCTGCCAGCTGGCCGGCAGAGACGTGTGAGGCAGCCGTGCTGCGGCCAGCACTGCGGAAACAATAAAAATGCATTTACAACATGAAGTCCTGTGTTTCGTCTCCATTGTTTCCCAGGGCATGAAGCTACTCCTATCTGAGAGCTGAAAATACGGAGTCTACCCTTTCTTGACTATTGCTGTTTTTGCAAAACACAACCCCGTGCAGACCCACTCAGACATCAGCTTTCGGCTCAGACTCTGCCAGCGCAAAATGGAAAACCAAATCCAAGCCCAGAACCAAGGCGTCTGGCCTGTTTTGCAGTTCCCACTCGAGCACAGGTAGATTGCCTTACCCTCTTGCCGGTTGCCGAAAGGGCAACGGCAACCCATCTGATCAGCGCGTTCATCAGTTATGCCATGGCTACAGTTGAAGGAGTGTTGTTTGGAGACACCCAAGTTAGCTCCTCCTTGACCATCATTTCAGCGCAGTCAAGGCACTGAGCATTTTGCAGGTGTTCGGGCAGTGGGTACCTGTAGCCCAGCAGTGGAGCTGGTTGTGGGGCGCAGCGGACATAACCACCCCACTGGGATGCACAAAGAGGACACGCTCTCCTGGCTACACGCTCAAAAACTAAGCGCGTGAATGAGCTGCGCACCAGCTACCTCCCAACTGCTCCGGCTCACAGGGACCTGCCGACTTCTCTTCGGAGCCGACCAAACTCGCAAGCCCTTGATCATAAATAAATAACTCTTAGCCTCCTACTAGCCAGATCAGAGTGCAGATAAAAAACACCCTGGCAATCTTTAAAATCTTGCCGTCCGAGTTCAGCTAAACTTGACATATAGTACTGCCTGCGAAAGGAGATATTATGATTGTTTCAAACTACTCGGCCTTTTTTTTTTTTTTTTGGTAACTACTCTTTCTCTCTCCCCCCCCCCGCTCCCCGCCTTTCTGCATGTATACACAGACAATGATCTGAAAGCGTGTAAGAGAAAATGCTTTACTTTTTCCTGAAAGCTCTCTGCCGAAGGTGGTGTTTCCCCACCTCCACGCTGCTGACAAACGCTGATGTAAACAGCATACATATGCCCGTCTAAAAGGCCACGGGGGTTTTCACGTGAATCCTGTGTTTTTTCCACAAACCCTGTTAACACTGTATATCGGCTTAAAATATATCTCTTCATTTCTGGTTAACCTACAATCCCTTTAAGGCTAATACAGTTCACAGCAGTAGGCAAAACCACTTAGCAGAATCAAATTTTGAATGTAGGTAGTTCAGCTGCAGAGCTCTGGCACGAAACCCTTTCAAGAAACAATTGTAAGCGTGGCCGTATTAAAATCAGAGAAACCAATACTGACACAAATCTCACACTGAAATCATTTGAAAAAACACCAGCTATGCCTTCGGTGTTGACGGGAGTAAAACATGTCATTTGTAACGCCACCGAAATCATAACAGGAAGGAAGTAGACCTCAGAAACTATAAACAGAAGTTAACAGAAGTAGGAAGTACTTCAAATGCTTTCACGTAGTGACTGTAAAAAATACACTAAAAGGAGAAAATGTTTTCAGGGTTTTTTCTTGTTTGCCTTTTTTTTCCACTTTACGTATCCATTAGTTATTTTGAACAGTAAGAGATGGCCACAAAAAGTCAAATGCAGCTTTAAAGTCCTCACATGCAAAATAATTTACGGTACAAATCAACAGATTTATTTTCCTTCCACTCTTCCTCCCCGCCCCATCCTTCCAAGAGAACTATCTCAACCTCTTTCCTTGGTGAAAATAATTATTTCACCTGCATCTCTCTGCATTCAAACTAAGCAAGTTGTGTTTGGCCAGAACTTAGATGGTGCTCTTCTCCCTCCCTCTTCACAGCCGCTGACTTCAAATCATGCTCCTTCAAGGAAAATCATTAAAAGCTCATTCCAAAGCCAAAAATGATAACACATCTCGATAGCCAACAGGAGCCTCCACATAAAGAGAAAATGCCCTCCCCCCCCCGGCATCTTCACACCCTTCACAAATCTCGTAACTACTTTTCACACTTTGCTCTGCCTGTAAACTACTGCACCCAAGGACCCTTCTCGGGACCCTGATTTCCAGTAAACAGGGGCTGCCCAGTGAAATTCACTCCTATTCTTAACTTCACTATTTTAGTTCGCTTATCATCCTCCTTTTCACCCTTTCCCAGCTTTTCTTACTTGAAAGCGCTCTGGAAACTATAGCCACCGGTAGCCACCACCTCCAGCTCCAGCCACCAGCCCGGCAAGTGGTGGGTCAGAGCGTCCCTGAGTGCTGGGCTGGGCAGGGGGGGCTCCAGCCCGGTCCCCAGCCCCAGAGGCCACGGAGGGGCAGGGGCAGAGCCCTCAGGTGCGTGACAGCGCCGGATCCCCAGCTGCAGGGCTCTGCTGCATCGTCCGTGGTCCGGGAAACCAACAGCCACAGGGCAACCTCCCTGTTTTCCCTTTTTCTGCTAACGGTAGCTGGTATCGCAGACATTTTCGCAAGAAAAAAATCCTTACCTTTTGACCTTTCCCTGCACTTTTGGCTTAGAACACAGTTCCCCATAGACTTAGCCAGCAGTGCTGCCCCAGGTTCACAGTGCAGAACCGCGAGCGTTAGATTTGCCCCGCCACTGAAAACAACACATACGAATCCAGTTGGTAGGGAATAAGGACTTTATTCTAAGATGTGAGCTGAAGCAATGAGCATATGAAGCAACGACTACTAGAAAAAAGTGAAAAACACGTCAAATATTTGTATTGTACCAGTTGAGTTTGGACATAAAAGTCCCTTTCAGTAAAATGTATGCACAGGCCAAAAGCATATGCAGAAGCTCTGAAAGTCACCTGGAGCAGTGCTTTTAATGTCTAAGAAAGAGGTCTCCCCTATGAAAATCTTTAAGCCACGAAAAACACTTCAAGTAGCAAAGAACACAAAACTAAAAATAATCCGGTAATTCCGCTTGGCACTGTGGAGAAGGAGGGGGATAATATATCCCAGAAAAGTATGCATCTTTAAGATGTATAAATTCAAAGTCCCTAGAACACAAGTCTGCTGCCAGACCAAGTACCGTTTTTTCTTCCTCATTTAGAACTTCAAGCGAAGGATGTCTGTTAAGCATAGGGAGATCGTGTTCTGGAGTTAAAGCTGGTAAGATCACACGGTCTGCTCGCCAGCGAGGAAATTTCACTGACACGCATACCCAACAGACCTCTTCTTTGTAATGGCACCCTACCATTAAAAGCTGCAAATTGCGTCAAATTATACTTCTGTAAGATTTTTGAAAACAAACGTTAAAACGAGCATTTCCTTGACTGTCTTAATACGGGAGGCCAAATGCTGCTCTCCTTGAACTCTCCCTTCGCATTCATTTCAGTACCACTGGAAGGAAGCTGTGAGTGCACACGGAGAGCAGAGCTGGCTCTGTACAAGTCAGAGGTGGTAGTTATTTTAACCTGGCTCACACGTGTGACATCAAAAAAGGGCTAGCAGGACCATTTATGTGCTATTTTCATGGTCTACCAACTTAATTCTAATGCATGTGTATATATATATATATATATATAAATGTATAGTGGCTTTCAATTATAAGAAAAACGTAACTTATTTTTAAACCTGCTCTTCGGGACTCTAGAATTTTAGCAGTTAATCCACTAAATCCACAGGTCATATGAGTAATATATGGTCACTTTTCTTAACACAGTACCATAAATGCATCACCTTAGAAACTGCTATTATGGGGGCTAATCCAATAACAACAGTGGCAGCAACGAAATTCATTGTCAGGACAAATGTCAGTCAGGCATTAAAAAAATACGTCTCTGAAGAATTGCATTGTTTTTAAAAAATACACTGAAATATTCTATACAAGAATATAGGCATCACACTTATGAATCTAAATTTATAACCACGTACATGTATTAGCTATTCTTAATAAACCGTCTATGTTTGCTACCCACCTATAGTAGCTACACTGCAAATTTAGGTACCTTCCCTGAGATCGGTAATCCAAAATAAATAGCCCTGCAAATGTAACAATGTAAACTCTGGATTTAAGTCTTCGGTAAGCATCAGTCCTCAAAACCCAAGAGGAACATTAAGCAAACGTAAACATAGCAATCATTTCGTCAGTTTTGAGTTATTCTCAGCGACAGTGGAACCTATGTGAGATGTAGCATCCAAATGTTGAAGATGTGTCATTTGTATCATACAATATGGTTGTCCTAGTTCACTTTCCTATCATTGAACCCCTGAACACATCCAGCTGCGATGTGGCTCTCCAAATTGCGACCCAGATCTGCTCCTCCACTCTGCATAATCTTTACAGTGCCTTTAAAAACACTCTTTCTGAGGATCTTATTCTTGAATAGAGGAATGGCGAATAGATCTGTGATAATCCTCTGGACTAGTCACAAGTTCTGGCAAATCATAGCCTCTCAGAAGATGTCCACTGTTTTGTTGAGCAAAGTAATACAGCTGCCTGGCAAACATTGGTTCAACCTTAAGAACAGACAAAATGTTAATCAGACATGTGACAAATTTTCATGTTCCTCATCTTAGTTATTTACGGTGGTTTTAAGTTAAAAACAAGGCAGGACAGAACAGTTCTGCTTACCAGAATGGGAAAACGATTTCAGTGGTCTCATTAAGCTCTGTTTTAAGCTGGGCCTTGCCTGTTCTGCTGCCAAGTGCCTGCTAACTGCACAACCCCTTACCTCCACAGCCTTCGTTTAGAAGGGCACGTACGAGTGACACAAATGGTGTATCAGCAATCGCAGCCCCTTAGTCTGAACGATGCCTACAGGCCAGGCGTGTCCATGGCCACTTGAAGAGTTCAAATGCACACGCAAAGTGCTGAAAATCTTGCCTGCATTTTAAAGTACTTTGAGGACTTGACTTGAAATACTGGAGCCCTCAGGTAGCATGAGACGTCACTAAATGACTGTGTTTGAAATTAGACTTCAGCCTAACACCAAAGTTACTCTTGTTTCTGTTCATTCAAGCTCTGATGAGGAATCTATTCAACCACCAAGAGGGATTCGTATGATTTAACACTGCCTTCACTTCTCTCTCTTCAGAAACCACCGTTCCCCCTCAGGGCTTTGGGCTCTGACTGCAAATATTTAAGATGCACACTGAGAACAAACACCTGAAGCTCTCCTTACTATCAGGGGACGGACAAGGTTGGACAACTCTTCTCCACAACCCTCTCCTGCTGGTCAGCCAGCCCCTCCACCTTAAGACGCGGGCACCATTTTGGAGGAAAAATGGACTGCCTATGGGTCCCGCCTCTGGGAAGGGAGAGAGTCAGAAGAGATCGCTGCCTTGGAGCAGCCCCACTGATCCCCCTTCCCTTGCTCTCATTGGCATTCGGAGGCAGCTGAGCACCTCCTGTCCCATTATGGGGGACACGGGAAGGCAGTGGGGAAGGTGAGCCAGACAGCTCCCAGGGCATAGATATTTGGTGGCATGGTGGAGCCCCATCAGCCCACAAGCCAGGACAGCCCAAGAAATTGAGGAGAAACTGGTAAGGGGGAAGCAAAGCTCTGGAAAGAGCAGGAGGTACAGGCTCACAGAAAAGCTGACAGGACAAGAGATGGAGAAGGGGTCTGGAGAAGGGATGCTAGGAAGGAGGGATGGGTAACTTGGGACGAATTTGTGAGCTTCCCACCTTCCACCCCAGAGACTTGCTAAGCAGCAGTGTGGCAGTACGAAAGCTGAGCAGCTGAGGGGAGGCCACGGCTTATGACAAATGTCTGACTTGGGACCCATGCTACTACCAAAGGGGCTTTCAAAAAATTAAGAGAGACACCAGTTTTCTTCCCAAGGATGCAATAAGCTAAGCCCTGCCGCTAACGTGTGCGTTATCACCTCTCTTGTGGTTTTATGGGCCAATACAGCCAATTTAGAAAGTACCTGGTCTCAGTCTCCGTCATCACCCTCTCTCAGATAGCATCCCGAAACACTAGCTTTGAGTGTGTGTGAACTGTGGTCAGTCAGCCCATGAGCTTGCCAGCTACCTTAACCCCGAAGCTGCACAGGCAGCCCCTGAATCCCATTAAGGGCTGAGGTCCCTGAGACGCAGGCTGGGATTCTGGAGGACCTTCAGGTGCAGCGGCTGTGAAAGCACCACATCCTGCACCAGCCTGGCCACCCAAGGAGCTGCACAACCAGGCCAGCAATAACACCACAGCCCAGCTCTTCCAGGGTACCTTTCAGCTTTAGGTTTTGAAGGGATTTGCAAAAGAGATCCCTGATGTTCTACAGAGAGGAAAATCAGGTGCTCTGCCCTACTGACAGCCACCAGTCAGTCCTTGGCAGATCTGGGGATTCAACCCCCAGTCTGGATGGTGCTGAATTTTCAAGAATTTATTACCTCCCTCACAACCTACACGAGGTAGAAAAGCCTGACTGGCAGATTCATACCCTCCAAGGAATATGTTTCTTTTAGGTAAGGCAGAAGTCCTACTTACATGGGCTGTAATTAGTTTCCTCTGCCTCTGCGGATCTGGAAATTCCTCCCCAAAGCACAGAGCGACCTGGTATCTCGGCAGCGGGCGTCCATGGTGAGCAAAGGCTTGCAGCTCTGGGAAGAGAGAAAGGGCCATGTTGTGGGTTAACCCCGGCAGGCAGGTAAGCACCACGCAGCCGCTCGCTCACTCCCGCCACTGGGATGGGGGAGAAAATCAGAAGGGCAAAAGTGAGAAAATTTGCGGGTTGAGATAAAGACAATTTAATAGGTAAAAACAAAAAAAACAAAACAAAAAAAAAGACGAAACCAAACAAAGAAAAACAAGTGATGCAAAAAGCAATCGCTCACCACCAGATGACTGATGCCCAGTCAGTCCCCAAGTAACAGCAACCTTCTGGCAAATTCCCCGCTCCCCCCTGCCAAGTTTTACTGCTGACTAAAAGGTCATACAGTAGGGAATATCCCTTTGGTCAGTTTGGGTCAGCTGTCCTGGCTGTGTCCCCTCCCAACCTCTTGTCCACCCCAGCCTACTCGCTGTAGGGGCAGAGTGAGAAATGGAAAAAAGCTTGATGCTCTGAAAGCACTGTTCAGCAGTAGCTAAAACATCCCTGTGTTATCAGCACTGTTTTGATCACACATCCAAAACACAGCACCACATGGGCTGCTATGAAGAAAATTAACTCTATCCCAGCCAAGACCAGTCCAGACCAGTAAGAAAGACTTTCCAGACAGCTGAGCTCTGAATGGAGGACCCTGGAGCACAGTGGGAGAAGATGAAGTAACTCCAGGGGAAGATGAGAGAGGTCAGGAAACAGACAAGAGGTAAGGAGGAGAAACTGAGTTTGGAGACTTTCCCACGGATCAGGGGGACCTCGTTATAACACTGCAATTTTTCTGTTTGCCTTGCATCACAAGTCATTTCATATGCACAAACCAGGATGTCTTCCAATTAGTATTTCAACTGGGCCTGGACAGCAGACCCGCCTGGAGCAGACAGTGGTGGTAGCCGGGACCCACTTAAGCAGACGCCCAACAGCAGCACTGAAACCAATGGCTTAGTAGAGCCAGAGACTCAAAGCACTGCCAGGCACGAAATTCAGCCTCAGCAGGACACAGTCATGAAGCCGCTGTCATCACTGTGCCTAGTGGGGGATGGAGAGGCACAGGAAGGTGAAGGACCTTATTTAAGCCATGCACCGAGCCAGCAAAAGAGCCTGTGTCTTCTGCGCTCCTGCACTCTCTTCACCAGCCCACATCCTTGCACAAAAGGAAAAGGTCAAATTATATAATTATTCCAATAGACAAAGTGTTCCCTATGAAAGATAATGGGAGATGCCTTTATAAGAGGCTTCCACTCGGACCAAAATCACTATGTTGTGTTTTAGACACTACATTTCCTTCTGGAAAAGAGAGAAGTCCATCTACCACAATACCCTCATTAAAGTCTGCGTTATGTGCAGTATTTCTACATAGTTGATTGGTAAAGATTTCATTTTAATTTATAACCCCGTTCATGCTTCCCAGAAAAAGTTGAAATGTCTTATAATGAAGCACCCCATGCTATACAGGGACAGGAGAGCCTTCAAACTTGGCATGACAAACGCACCTTTTTCCAAAATACACCCTTGCCATTTCTACTCTAACCGCAAGCTTTTCAGATCAAGGCATGAATTCAGTGGCTACCACAATAGTGTCCCCAACCTTGGCTTGGGACTACTGGTCTTACTGGAAGGGTCAGTTATAAGGGTAAAACAATGGGCCACTCACTTAAAATGCAGAGTAAAGCATAGTTCTCCCCACAGTCTCCCCCAAAAAACCCTAAAAGCGCTGTGAACTTTTTGGAGGTATGCCAGAAGAGAAGAGAGATTTTTCCATAGGACCCTCTGTGTTTCCCTCTGTGCTGCCACAGGACAGGGAAGGATGATCCACCCAAGGCCAGTCCAACGCCATACTGCTAATGGGGAACTTCTGCCACCTTCCTCTTTCCCCCAGTTTTACTTGGCCTCAGCAATTCCCCAAATCCTGAATACCTGTGGGAGCGCCACACAGCAGCCCGTGGCATGGACCTGGAGAAGAAAGACCTTTCCTTCCCACCAGCAGGATAACCAGGGCTTGAGGTCAGCCTCCTGCTTCTCCAAAACCCTCCACTTACTCCGTCTCCCTTTTTGGGCCCAAGTGCCTCCTCCTGCGCCGCAGCGCTCCCCACGCGCCTCCCCTAACCTTCCCCATCTCCTGCTACTCCGGCTCCAGCCGCCTCTCCTTCTGCCAAGCCAACCTTCCTCTGGCTGCCACCCTCACACTCCCAAATTCTCTTCCTCTGTCCTCCTACTCTCCACCCAGACCAATTTACTGCATTTATTACGCAGTACTCGCCACAGACCATCCACCTGGTTTCTGATTTATTGCCATTTTAGCATTCTCAAGAGTACGGGCTGCTCAACACAGGTCTCGATGCTCCAGCACAGTTTGCATTGCAGGGTCCAGCTCCTCAACAGGGTCCTAATAGCTGTGGTCCACAGTAGTTCTGCTTCTGCCCCTTTCTCTGCTGTTCAATATTTCCTCTCCTGGTAGAGGTCTCCCGCATCCCTTTCCAAGGAAGCCCTGGTTTCCTAAGGGGGGAATCCCCACGCTTGCCTGCAGTCTGGGATTTCAGTACACTCAATTAACATGCAGATGTGATACACCCCTGGCAAGTCACTTACAAACCCAGCTGAGCATCAACACATGCAAAAACTCACTTTGCACACACCGCAGACTATGACTTCAACCGCATGCTTGGGTTTGCACAGGCACTGGTGCATAAGTAATTTAGGAGGGGGAAAAAATAACTATTGCTTGAGCTTATCTTTGGGGTTAGGTGTCTAAAAAGAGATGTCCTGTCAACCGTTTGGAAGAACCCAGAGTACATCTGAAAAACCACCTGAGAAAAGGGAAAGGGATTTCCAAAACGATCATCAGAGGCAGAATTATACATCTTTAAATTAGCATGTGATTGAAGCCCAAGCCAATACCCTGACCTCAAATTCCCCTTTCTAACTGCCAATTTTCACATCCATATGAGATTTCTCTCTTTAAATGCATCTCTTGCTTGACCATTTTGCTAGGATGGTGCATCAGCCTTGGAATATAAAGTAGGTTAAAGCTGTTGGTTTGGGTCTGGTGTTTTTTTTTTTTAATTTTGCAAGGCATTATTCTCCTAAGAGACTCATGCCAGTGCTGATGCCCTCTTCTAATGGGAAAATGCGCCAAACCATAGGCACTCGGTTCACCTGTAGCAATGCCACGCATCTCAAAGAAGGGGACAACGTATTCCTGCTGCCCAAGTTGTCCTCTGCAACAATGACCAGCTCTCACCAGTATCTCTGGGTGGACAGCTTTCCTCCCTCTAACTGCTCAGAAGTGCTGGGAAGCGTGGTAGAGGCTCTGCCTCTTCCCTCCCTGGGCTGGAAGGAGAAGGCACCATCCTGAAGCGTGCCCTTGCCCTCTCTGTACTGATGCTCCCAAGTGCCCTGTGCAAAATGAGACCTTCCCACATTGCTCCGGAAAGCTAATCCACCTCCCTGCTCAGAGGAATCCAGAAACTCCAGAGCTTGTGAAATCCTTTTCACCCCCCAGATATCTTTTAATCACTGGTACAGACTGAAAAGAAGGCTTTCTACTGAAATTCATGCTGATATTTGTATACTGTGAGCAAGATCTCAGGCTCGCTCTGGGTCAGGCTGGGAGCAGCACGAGTGCAGACCACAGACCTACCCAGGACTTACACTCGCAGATCCAAGAATAGGATCCACTTTCCTCTGTCACCCACTATGTGGAAAGACTATTTTGTTAGGCTCCTTCTTACGCCTCTTAAAGAGATGTGAGGTGTGGGGTGTCACCAGCCGAGCATCAGTTCACTCCTGCTGGTTTGTGCAGGGGCACTGAACGTGCAGGCAGAGCAGAATTGGACAGGATTATTCAGGACTCAACCACCCCTTGACTGTGCTTGCCCAGAAGAAGTAGTGAGGGGTAATTCTTACTGTAACTCATAAGGCGACAGGAAAAGTGCGCTCCCGTAAAGCTGATGTGGAGAGCGACCGGGTGACATCTCCAGAAACGCTATCAAAGCCATAGTGGGAATTACCTGCTAAAAACTGCTGAGTATCAAAGAGCTTGCATGTTTGGTCCCGCTCCAGCTTGTTGGGTCGGTCACTGCAGAGCGCCAGAGGCCCGTCCCAGTAGATCCTGCTTTGGCAAAGTCTCTTAGCGTAGAGGCCATCAGGTGCCATCCACAGTATTACTCCTCGTTCCAGGTGGTTCAGTAGTTTTTCTATGTTCTTCCTCTGGCCATTATCCTCTGGGTAAGGGAAGATAACTTGCTCCAGGCTGCTGACCTCATAACTTTGGCCATGGGATATCCTACAACCTTCAGGACTAGAAGTTGTCACCTCCTTTACCAGTATTTCACGGTAATATAAGCAGATGTGGAGCCGACAATCTACAAGGAGAAAGAAAAAAAAAAAAGAATCGCTGTGATACATTAGTACAAATGGTTTATGTTTCAGATCTGTACTAAGGCCAAGAGACAAGTTTGCATGAGATTTCTGAGCCTGGTTGTCACCACCACCCAGAAGACAAGCTCGCATTAGCAAAAATCATCTGAAGAATATAAATACTAAAACTTTTGGGGCACAGTAGCATTAATGCGCTCTCATTTTGTTGTAAGGGCTACTGATGTGGGAATTTGGTAGGAACTAACGTACCGCAAACTTCACATTTCTGTTTAAAAGGAAAAGTTCTCACACAAAAAGTTGTCGTTTGTCACATTTTCCAAGTTCACGTCACAATTAAACCCACCGGCTCAGTGCACTTCCTCAGATTTAATCAGGAAGTAGCTGTGTTTCTCCCCAGATTTTGCATAAAAAGAGGCTTCTGCACAGGGGCCCTGCAAACTTGCACTCAGCTGCCTGAAGAGAAGCAGCGACCGCTGGCTCCAGCTCCAGCAGGACTGTACCCGAAATCCCCAGCCTTACTTTCAAATGGCCACTCCGTCAACTTGGCTGACCCCTAAGAACTCACACAGCACTGAATATGTGTATATATATATATAACAAAATACATGTGTGTGCATATAACATATGTTTATCCATATACACAAACACACACACATATATACATACATACAGACCCCGATTCAGGAGAACAATCCAGCTCAAGAAACCTGCTGAGCGTCACGTTACAGGTTTATCCGTTACTTCTGAGAAAAGCACATTCCCACACCTTTCCCCAGAGCCATTCAGAAAGTCCCCCAGCATCCGGACGTCTGCAAACCTGGCTGAAATAACTTCCCTTTTCTTTCCCAAATGCCTTTTTTTGTCACCAGGAATAATGAAGCACAGCAAAGCCAGGTGGCACCAGCAGGAGCAGCTTTTGTGGGGGCTCCTCCTCCCAAATGAAAAACCGAGCTAAAAGTCACTGACAACCCCAAAATTTCCAAACTCCCCTGGGAAGGCCTGATTTGGTGGCTCACCGAAGCCACCCAGCACTAACACCGTGAGCCAGCAAAGCACTTCCATCAACTTTAACCACCTCCATCCCTTGGAGCTGGGGCTACAAGTGCTTTAAGTATCCTGGAAAACAGAGGCTTAAGCCCATACACCGAATTCATTCATTAAAGAGGTTTCTTTATTTTTTTTCCTTTTTTTCTTCTTTTTTCTTTTCATCAGAAAGGAGAGAGAATGCCAGGGCAAGTCAGAAGCGGGAGTCTCTTGTCAAGCTCCCCAGAAAGCCCGGGGGGGTTACGGACCTTACCTGACAGGGCGAGGGCTTCACCAGACCTTATGCTTGGCTCAATCGGGATGCCAGGAGTCTGGGACTCAGGAGGGGCACAAGCATAAAAGGTTCCTGTCACCTGACAACCTGTTTTCACAAACAAAAGTCAGTGACAGCTGCCTAAATCCTAAAAGAAAAGCTTGGGCAGAGCAATCACGGCAATGCAAAAGCAAGTTTTTCTGGGCCCCACCAGGAACTCCCTCTCTTCCCCCTTTCCTCTTAAAAAGGTCTTATTTCCCAATTTTTTCCAGGTATGCCAACTCTACCAATCTCTAGAGATGTTATTTGGGCTTTATTTTTATTTGGGTCTGCCTGAAATATTCCCTTGGCATTTCAGTATTCCCCCTAGTATTTTTTTCCTTACCTGATGTGGTATTCTATTACAGAAATAATTTACATTTTTAACAAGACTATAGTGCTCTTAAAAGTTGCCTGCATAAAAGAATCCACTCACTATAAGGAATTTTACTAAAAAGAGGTATAACAATAAAGCTAGAATTAACACTGTTTAAAAAGCAGGTAAAGAACATTGTGCAGCAGGAGATTAATAGGGTTTTATTACCAGGACTACTATTAGACAGTTCCAAGAGATGCCTATCAGTAAGTGGATTAAAACACGGGCAATTGAGGTTTTCCTCTGCTTCTTAATGTCAATTAAAGTCTCTGGAGGATGATGCAAGTGACTTGCAGATAAGCGCACGCTACCTTTCCCAATGGCAGAACCCACCACGGTCAGGAGCTGGAGCGATGCGGATACAAAACACCCTCATCTCTTGGAGAAGTCTTACAGCCCAATGAGAAACCCAATGCCAGCCACTAACAACTGCCTCCAAATCTAGCAAAGCTGAACGTGTGTTTAACTACTGCAGAGGATGTACTTCAGGGAAGGGTTCATTCAGCTTTTTAGTTCAATTTTTTTATTAGCAAACAGCTCAACTGCTCAACTAAAAGCAAAGGATTTTGCCTAATAATTCCAATAAACTGCCAGCAAACGTTGCAGTGCACTGAGCGTTTACTTTTTAGCAGACCCAAAGAAACAGAAGTTTATTTCTCTGCACCAAAACCTCTAGAGAACTGCCCTCTGAAAATGTAATATCTGCTCTAAGAAGTCCTTCCTCGCTTCCCGTCCTTTCCTGCCCTTCTGAACCGGCTGCTTCTCCTCATGAAGCAAATGCCTGTGCCCTCAGGTGAGTTATCCTGCAAGGGTCTATGGCACACCGTTCCCTTTCTCTCATGTTTTATCCCCTGCAGGCTTCAGCGTTGCCGATTTTCACAATTCAGGCTTTTTCCTAAGGATGCAGAGCTTGAAAGCCGTGATTATGTTAGGCGCTCGTACTGTGAGATCTTCAGGGAAGGGAACGTCCCTTTATTCTGTTTCTGCTCTACCAGCCCCAAGAGAGACTCAATCCATGACAAGTTGTCCCATTGCCACAGCACTAAAATAAAGTAATAATTTCAGCTCTCCTCTCAGGAGAATAATGCCATTCTAATCCACAAGGCTGGAGGGAAAACCTCACTGATGTGTGCCTCAAAAGGTCCAAAATCAGAAAGCAAAGCTAAAGAATACATGTTCCCATTTGAGGGTTTTTTTTGGGGGGGGCGGATTGGTTGCCTTCTTATTGCTCAGGGCTTTTGAGACAGCTGAGGACTTTTGGGGGCTCACTTGTATCAACCCAGAGGACCGCACAGCCCACACACCGCATGTATGGCGGCAGTGAAAGCAAGAAGCAGGACAAAGGCTCTTGCCGTGGGGTCCCCTGGCTCTCTTTGAAGGGAGCCCAGCCCTCCTCTCCAGCCTCTTCTATTAATTCCACTGAAAGCCACAAACAAAAAACCTGAAATGTGCGGTCCTTCTAGGTGACCAGCCTCAGCAAGCAACCCTACACGGGAGCGTCTTACCATTTTCACAGCCAGGCCCTTGCCAGTGATGACTGCGAGCTGCGAAGGGGACGCTGGCGCACTGGTAGGGGATGTCGGGATGCGGCTGCTCCGGGGCAAACTCCCTCCAGTTCCGTTCGTGGGGCACCATGTAGTTTGGTACCTATTCAATTTAACGAGACACTCTTTTACTCGGCAGCTGTCAAAAGTAATGCTCTGCGTTGCACCAGCTTTCGTGTTTCAGCTCCTTGATTTTCTCTGCCAAAGCCCGCGGAGGTCTAACCATTGGCCAGGCTACGCAAATGGCACTTCGCCACCACCACCAATGAGGCTTTCAAATGAACTTCTCACCACTGGTGTAAATAATAAACAGGGTGGAATAACAAAAGGCAGTCAAAGCAGCGCTGGTAAATGTCTGCTTGGAAGAGGCAAGGCTTCATTGGGTGCTTACATTCTGGCATCGACAGAATGGCAGCGTGCTAATATCTATGGCCCAACAGAAAAGAGCTATTACTCAGGGATAAATAACACCAAGGGAAATCAACTGCCCTGTGGCCTCATATGACATTAGAAAAGTGGCTTCTCGATTTCTCAGCTTTCATAATAAAGTTTCCTCCCAGAGAGAACTAGAGAGGCACACCAGCAAAGACAGACAGAGCACGTAGCACAGAAATGATGCTGCTCAATGTACAAGCACCAAGCAAAATGCATAACTAATGTCGTACCTGAGATGGTAGTGAAGTGTAAGGAGATGTTATCGGAAAGGGATGGTTCATCATTAGCGGTGGCTCCTCCATGCTGATCTGTTTTGCACCTATGTTCACCCCAGGGATGAAAATAAATGATGTCAACCACATCTTAAGGAAATCTGAAATTGGCACACTGAAGACAAACCCGTACAACCTGCCTTTGAACAAGCAGAGGACTCAAATGCCCTCCAGCACCCATTTGGGACAGGATTCCCAGCTCTCCCTCGCAGGCAGCTCCAAGAGGCAGCCTGTCCCTCTGGGCTCCCTGGTGCCCCACAGGGAAGTGCTGCCCAGCCGTACCCGGTGTCCCACCGTGCCCTCCCTGGTCCCTGCCAAGCCTTCGCCCCCCACAAGCCCTGCCTGGCACCAGGGGCTTCTCGGAGAGCAGGCACTGCCCAGGAGGCTGCAGGCTGGGCATCCCTCGCTCCCGCTGTCTCCCCCCACAGCAGTTACCTACTGTCCGGCTCAAAACACTTCCTCTCTTCCCTGTATTCAAAACATAGATCCAGCAAGCAATTTTTATTTATTTACTTATTTATTTACTTATTGCCTGTCCCTCGAGCCGCCTGCTTGGCTCTCGCTACACAGAACTGGCAGGGAGGCTCCCGCTAAAAGAGCGATTCCTCCAGCGATGCGCAGGGCGCCCGTCTGCATCTTCCGCAAGGGCTCCCTTTCAACGCTCCGACTCAAACGCCAGCAGGCCTCCTGCAGGCGCAGCCTCTGAAGTCATCAGAACAAGCTGCACTTGAGCCCTGCACTTTGGCTCCTTAAAAGACTTGAAAAGACTGCGTGGCCATTGCAGAAAAGCACGCTTCAGTCCCCATATGCTTACAATGAGACATATTCACACTCTGTTACACGGGGAATTTGAGATGCTTTACCTTTTTTAGCTCCTTCTGGCACTATTCTGTACACTTTATAGGGATCTGAGATGTCCAGCTGGCTTCTCTCCACCAGTTCTTCAAAGTCATTGCTCTTGTTCAAAGCACACCTTAATCTTGTCTTCCAGGTAGGGGGATCTGGTTTATCGATGCCCTCTCTGAACTTTCCTTTAAAAAGAGCCCAGGCCTGGAAACATTTCAGATAATCAAAAGAACAAGGAAAGAAAAAAAAAAAGAAAAAAGAAAAAAAGAAAAAGAATCAACTACAAGGTACATGTCCACAATGCTTGAAACAGCATATATGTGCGTGCTCATATGTGCATGAATTTACTCCCTACAGATTTAGGCTGAGAAAAAAGCAGCATGGTAAGGTAGGAAAAACAGTTTAGCAGGCACAAGGAAAGGGAGAAAATGATCCAAGATAAATGTGGAAACAGCCGTGCTGCAGTCCCACAAGCACTTAGCTCCGCACAGAGAAGTGCGAAAGGGTGGGCCGTCTCATCCCGCAAACACAGGGGACTCCGGGGCACAGCCAGGGCCACCAGGCGGGCAGCCGCGGGCAGCAGGCACCCAGCAGAGCCAGCCCACAGAGGCGGCCGGCAAGGTCGGGATGGCGAGGGACCACCGCAGAGCCTCCGCGCATCCCTCCTGCCCCATCTGTGTCCCACAACCCCAACCCCAGGCTGAGCCCTACCTTGAAGAGGGCGGCATCCTCCTCACGGTTGTAGTCCTGCTTGCCAGCGTGCTTCCAAGGGATGCGGAAGATGCTCTTCTCGTCGTTCTCCCACACCAGCCCCGGGTACTTGCCGCTGTCTATCTGGTCAATCAGCCACTGGCGGAGTTTCCCGTTGCCGCAGCTCACCGAGTTCATCCCGCACTCGCCCGGCTCCAAGTTCATGCCACTTGTGTCAGAGATCAGGTGGGGGGTTTTGGGGTGTCTCACCAAGCCCACCTCTCTGCACACGCCCAAGCACCGGCTCTCTGGGGGGCTGCAGAGGAGGGGGAGAGGGGCAGGATGCGGGGAGAGGAAAACCCACAGGTCAGACACCAGCTGAAGTCCCCGCATAGAGTCCCACAAGCGGTCCCCAGTCCCTTGTGCCACACTTATGTCAAACGGCATCTACAGTGTGCAGAGGGGCCCCGGGGAGCCCGGGAAACACGGTACAGAGCCTCAGGAAACCAGGCAGAGCCCCCCGCAGCCCTCCCCAGGCACCTCTGGTGCTGCAGACTTTGACAGACTTCCCCCCTGTCCCGACACTGTTTTGCATGAACACACATGGGCTGTTGAAATTTTCATTGCAAGTGACTCAAGGCACAAAGCCCTTGTCCTGCTCAGAGTTCACCTGGGTTTTTACTTTTTTAACCAAAAGAGAAAAAATTACCTAAAAACGTATTTGCATACGACAGTGCACATATGTAATGTTAGACACATGCACACAATTTGGAGGGCTTCACATGCAGTTACGATTTATACAGCATCTAAGTATAACATCAAAGTAGTTTTCACAAGCTCCCTTAAGCAAGACACATTTGAACACATGATGTCCTATACATATCTACCCTTCCAACTGCTCCCAACACGCATATATAGTAATATTCAAATCCATACATTGCAAATACCTAAAAGTGGCAAGGCAGAAACCTATGGAGCCTGGCACAAGGGCACTGTCCCCAGCGATGTGGGAGCTCGCAGCCAGCCCCACGTAGCCCTAGCCACATGCAGAGGTGCAGGCGCGCGCTGAGAGCGGTGTGGCTCTGAAGTGATGGGCACCCGCTGCAAAGGTCCTAATGTGAGGACACCGACACCAGTGATGGGGACCTGGTGTCAAAGTTGTCTCCACAGCCTGAATAAGTCCTTGAATGCCCCAAAGCTTAGTTTGGTGGGTTTTTTTTTTCCCCCTCACTACATCTAATAAAAAAGAGATTCCTCACCCACAGTCTTTGCCTCCACACACAGGGAGACTTTCAGAGACTGCTTGTCACACGGGTGCACGCTACTGTGGGCAGGTGGGCAGCTCCGCACCCCTTTCACACCTCACATCCCTCCTAAGGCGGCAGCATCCCCCCGGACACCAAACCCGGTCCCCCATCTTCTCCCCGGGGCGCAAAGTGCCTGGGGGGATGGCCGGGGTCGCGGCTCCCCCGCGCGTGGCCTGCCGATGCCCATGTAAAGACCCCCAAAAAAGTCCTTTCCCTCTCTTAGAGCATGAAGCGGATCCCTCCCCGACCCGTTCCCGCGACCCTCCCCAGGGCAGAGGGAACGGGCAGCCCCGGGGCCCGGTGCGCGCCTTCACCTCGGGAGCAGATAACGGGGCGGGTATTATCTAATAATAATTAGATAAATTAAAATTAAAAGAAAAAAAAGGCCAAACAACTCGCTCGGGTGCCGACAGCACCAGGAGAAGCCCAGACGGGGCAAAGCCGAGGTGCCCCCACCGCCCACCCCCCTCACCCCCCGAGTCTCCCTCCCCGGTCCGGTGGGTCCCGCGGCGGGTCCCGCTCTGCCCCGGGGCGGGGGGGAGGGGGGGTGTCGGAGATGGGGGGTGT
>VUYV01000003.1:10829017-10939442 GCA_008711295.1 Anarhynchus alexandrinus
CGGGGGGGGGGGGGGGGGGAAAGGCGGGTCCCGGCCCGGAGGTGGAGCCGGCGAAGGGGAGCGGGGACTTTGCGAGCTGGAAAACATCTGCGGCAGTGACACATGCCCATTGCTGGTAAACACACGCCGCGGGGCGGGGGGGGGGGCGCAGCCCGGCGCCCTCTCTGCGTCCGCGTTGGTTTTTTTAAAAAATCTATACAGACAGACACATACACATAAATAGCGTGGGGAAACTCCTACCTATGAGGGCCGGGCGGCTTTTACTGTAAAAGACCCATCTAGCTACACCCACCAGAAACGTGCTAGACGGCGCCGGCCGGGCTGCCGGGCGGCTCGGGGAGACGGCGGGGGCATCCGCCCACCCACCCACCTCCCCACGCCGCGACCGGGGCCGGTACCCGCTGCCCGCACCCTCTGCGACCCAATCCGGCTTTGCCCGGGCTGCCGAGCCGGGATCGCGGAGGGGGGGATGAGAAATAGACACACACACGCACTCCGTTCGGGCTGTCCCCCGACGAGCCTGCCCCTTGCTTTGCAGCCCGTAAAGTGTGAAATGGGGGGACAAGGCAGGGGGCAGCGGCGGCGCCGGGACCCGCAGGCAGCGAGCCCCGACGGGGCGGCAGCAGCCGGAGCCGGGAGCAGCCGCCAGCCCCGGCCGGGAGCCCTTCCCGCCCCGCCGAGCTCAGGGGATGCTGCCCCGGGAAAGCCCGTCTGAAGTACCGGCACCAGAGCCGGGACTGGGTGGTGAGGAACCCAGTCGCCAGTCTGCAATGTCCCTTGCCCTGACGTGGTGGGAGCCGGGACGGGNCGCCGGGAGAGCCCCGGACCCTTTCCAGCCCCGCTCTTATCATCAACAACTAATTAGCGGCGCGGATCGTTTGGCCCGGCCACGGGGACGGCTCTTCCGAGAAGGTCGCGATGTTCTCGGGGACGGGAAATCCTTGAGGAGGACGGCGGCGGCCGCTTTGTCCCTCCCGACAAAGGGACATCAACAGGAAGCGCCCTTGACTCCGGCCCCGTTTCCATCAACCCTCGGCCCCCCCCTCCCCGGGGGGGGAGGCGGAGGGGGGGATGTTGGGGGGCGGGGGACGATGTGGGGGGCATCCCCGAAGGTCTCGGGATGGGGTGGGGGGGTGATGATGGGGGTTGGAAGTTTTGCTTGGAGAATTATAAAAAAAAAAACCCCAAAAAAACCCCCCGGGGCGGGGGGGGGGGGGGCGGCGGGGGGGGGGGGGGGGGGGGGGGGGGGGGGGGGGGGGGGGGGGGGGATGAAGGAGCGAAGTCCAGGCTTGCATGAAAGTCTTTCTTACCGCCTTTTGGGTTTCAAACACGTGTTTCATGCCACGACACTTTCTTGTTGTTGTTCTAACGTCTCCAACACATATCCACATCCTTTCTGCTGTAACGTATCAGATCAAAAAACCAGTCATCGCGCGCTGTGCTGGCAGGCCGCCGGTGAGGAGGGTACGTGCGGAGTTTAGGACATTAATTGCAAATCTTCAACGCCATCTTCTGAAATTTAAATGTAATTATCGCCACGTTTTGAGGGAGAAGTGAGAAGTGCAGGCATTTTTAGATATCGGGTTTGTAACACACCATCCATCCTCTAAAAAAAGAACTGGCAGTGCCCATCCGAAATCTTTTCAGTTATGAGTTAAGGCACCTTCAAAACATTAAAATAAGTCTTTGAGATTGGAGGTGACTGCCGCCATAAATCAAGACGAGCAACCACAGCTTTACCAAAAGGCATCTGAAAGGCTTTCTAAAAATCCGATTTCAATTCCTAGGGGCAAGACTGTGTGGTACTCAGGGCGCCAACTGTAATTTCATTAAGTATAAAACCATCTTGAAATATATCACTGTAAAATGAACACTTCTCGTGCCTTCTCTCTTTCGCAGCTTTTAAGAGAGCAAAATCTGCAAGTGCAAAACTTGCAGGGCTGCCGGGCGGCTCGGGGAGACGGCGGGGGCATCCGCCCACCCACCCACCTCCCCACGCCGCAACCGGGGCCGGTACCCGCTGCCCGCACCCTCTGCGACCCTGCGGTTTTGCAAGTGCAAAACCCCTGCGACCCTGGGTTTTGCAAGTGCAAAACTTGCAGATTTGATCCGCATCGGGTCAGACCCTTCAGGGGAAAAAAAAGCCATCTTTCTCAAATGCTGGAGAATATTTGGAAAAAAATAGTTGTCCTCGTCCAAAGAAATCCATGTATAGATAGAGAGGTAGATGAGTTATACATTCAGAAATCTTTAAGACAAGACAAAGCCAATCATAAAAAACCCAGACAGTACATATGTGGGAAATTACCTGGCTGGGTGGTTGGTTGCTGTCTTTGTACAGCAAAAACTCTATCATAAAACTCTCTGCGGTTGCCTAAATTTTTGAGGGGATGCTTAAAGCCGGACCCCTACATGCACACTTAGCCTTTGCAAATAACTCTCCTCATGAGTAGGGCATGCTAATCTCATTAGCTTTGCTGACTTTGTCACTCGGGGTTTCAGCCATTTCACTTTAAGATAGCAAAAAAAAAATTTAGGACCACCATTTCAGTCTGTAAAGTAGAAAACTCTGATCAATAACAGGACTGCGGCGTCTGCATTAAATGCTGCAGCAGCACGCCCATAAACTTTCATTGGGTGCTTTCTGCATATGTGAAGAGGCGATTCCTCCCCAGCCTGCCTTGCTGGTGATCTGAACTGTGACAGCACCTCAAGCCTCTTTACCATTTTCTCGTGATTTCCACACCATCGTGAGTGCCTGACCCTTCAAACCTTGCCCAAAAGCCCCACCGCCTTCATGGAAGTTTTCTGTGTCGGTGACCGAATTGAAGTCCTCTTGTGAAAATGCTCTTGCTGCTGTTTAACCACGGCAGTCACTGCCGGGCCCCCTGTTTTTTCACACTCTTAAGGTCACACTGACTAAAGGCATGCCAGGAAAAGTGACTGTTTCTTCTCAACAGTCGCTCACAAGCCCTCAGCGCATAGAAAGCTGGCTTCTGCTTTCACCAAAACCCCTCTGAAGTCCCAGCTGAGTCACCTGGGAATTGCACCCAGGGCAGAAAAGCAGAAAGAGGTGCCAGCTCTGACCAGCTGCCGGGGGCTCTCTGAAATGGGTCCCTATGGAAAAGTGCAGTTCTGAGCCAAAGGGCACAAGTATTAAACGCTCTTGCACTCAGGAGTTTACTCCTCCTTTCCTTCAGGAAGGTTGCCCTTGCTCTCCTAGCTGCAAAGGCTCTCCTGCCTGCCTAAAAATCCACCGGGTGATACCAGTCTCTAAGCCAGGGGGACCTGTCGGAAGCATGCTGGAGGCAATATGTCTGGCAGCAGAGGCCCTCTGAGGATTGCCGCTTGCTCGTTCAGGGGCTCTCCCCTTTGCCGGAGACCACGAAATCCCCTCAGGCACCGTCACAGGGGGAGTTCCTCTGTGCAGAAGAGGAACCTGCCGAGGGTGAGCGAGGGGCACCCACTCCCTCGCGCTGCTCCCGCTTGGGCTGAGAGGGCTGCACTGGTTGCACTGGCCATCCATCTACCTGCGGCTCTGGTGGGAATGTGCTTGTGACGGCAGCTCCTGGTGGGCAGTAAAAGTCAGGCCCCCAGCGCACTCATTGCAGCCCAGAGCAGACCCACCGGCGAGCAGGAGCGTGGCAGGGAGTGAGCTCCTTCCCCAGCGGTCCAGCTCTAGTCTTGGGTGAAGACCGTGACCAGGGCTCTTGAGGAACCCAGCAAAGCTTGTGCTGAAGCCCTTGACAAATAACGTCAGCAAATGCATTTTCAGAAGTGGGTTAAGCCCCTAAACGTGGTTTCAAAAAGCCCGGCTGCCTGTCTACATCTTTAGCTGCCCCCAAACCCCTTTCCTGAGATGGCGGGAGCTCAATGCCTTGCTCTTGGCACTGGTTTCCACTGGATGCCTTCTACCCTCAGAAGTCCTCACGAATCCCTGGTTGCAAGTCCCTGTGAGGGGATGCCCTCCACTGCCCAAAGCAGCAGCGCAACTCGGACCCCAAGAAGCGGCACTATGAAAGCCTCACAACCCCGCGCTTCAGTCAACAGCTCGGAGACATGGGGTTGCGCTCACAAGTCACTTACACAGCAGAAAGACCTCCGTGGATGGCACTGACGGAATTCAAAGACACTGTGGAAATTTGGGGCGGATTCCCAATTACTTTGATTTATTCCAGCAACGCATCTGCTCTATAAGCAGTATAACGTGAGTCGCAACAGACAATTTTAAGCATCCTCTGTTCTGGTAACTTCGGGTGTCAGAAGTGCTCCCTTCTCATTTTGGGAGGGCATTTGCAGTTCCTCCATTTAAAATAGTGACTCCTGAAACAGTTTATCGTATATCTTCCATATTACTAATTACACAGTCATTTTAAACTGTGCGAAGCAAAGCATGCAGGCGAGCGTGGCCGTATCTTTGCACTTTTAAGCAGAAAAGTCTCACAGCCCAGTTGCAATTATTTTGGGTGGATTCGGTGTACATTTTGCTGTCTTCTCACGTACTTCCCCTCCGCTTCATAGCCAAGAATATTTCAAACCGCCTTTCATAAGGCTGCCTTCATGCCTCTGTACATCAGCCTGGGACTGAAATAGCCTCTCACCGCCGTGTCCTAACACCGGAGGTATCCTGCAGCTTTCCTCTGAAGAGGAAAGGTTGGTTTCCTCATCCAACCGAGGTGGCACCCAAGCAGCAAGGCACCCTTCCCCGGTGCTGGGTCGTCAGGCCAGGAGCTTAGAAACCCTGGGTTGACACCTTCACCCCTGCAAACCAACAGCAAAATTTTTACGGACTTCCCGCTCCCGGGGGCCTCGGGGTTGAGCAGCAGGGCTGCTTGGGCAGCTAGTGTTGGGCTGATGGTGCTTGCTTTATAAAACAGGCACTGGAGGGCTGTGCTGCTGGAACTGGGGGGTGAGAGGATTCAGCAGCATCAGCATCGTCGCCCCGTCTGTGCCTGCCAGCCATGCCCCAGGGGCTCGGGTCCCATCAGGCACCTGAAGGGAAAGGTCATACCATCGACTGCCAGCAGTGAGAGCTCCACGGAGAGCAACACGCTTTGCTGAATGCTGGAGACTCTTTTCATGATAATGTAATCAATATGTTTGCATCTAAGCACTTCTAAGCATTAATTTACTTTTTCTGGAAATCAGAGGTATTTCCATGCTCTCTCCCCCCCCCATCTTATTTACCTTTCCACATATTTTCAGGGATCTCTGGTTATTCTTGGCTCATTCTTAACCCCCTTTCCACCCGGTAACATTTCTACTTTCCCAAATGCCATGCTGAATCGCTGAGCCGGGATCCGGAGGGGGTACAACCGAACAGCCCTTTCATGACCTGCTTCTGATGCCTTCCAACACTCCCCACGTTGGCTGGGAAAGGAGATTCAAGCAGAGTGTGTCTTATGAGCAGGTTTCTGAAATGAGGAATAACTCATGTTCAGATTTACGAACTATTTTCTTCAATATGCAGAATATGTGTGAAAAGCCGTATGACTTGGAAGTAACCATTCTAAGATCGTGTGTCCTTGAGGGCAAAAGCTGCTGGAGGGTATCTAACGTGTATTTGTTTCTATTGCAGGTACAGGCAGTAATTAATAAATACCACCACTGTCCAAGGAAAATGCCAAGTGCCCTGAGAGAGTGCAGGGAAACCAAATGGTAAAGAAGGCTTTTTCCTTTGGGAAGCCAGAGGAGTAAAAAGGAATATGATGGAAAGCATTTGGGTACTGCTGCAGTGTCCGAAGCGCCTGTTGTAATCATCTGGAATCACAAAGCATGAATATTTCCAGTCAAAAACTAATGGGAGTAGTGGGCTTTACTCTAGAGGTGCTCTAGGTTTTATCACTTCTGTAAGGAAGAAAAGCCTTGGATTTTGTGTGTCTGCACACACACTCATGTGCCTGCATTTTTTTGCAGGATGCTGGTAACAATTCCACTTTTGCTAAAAAGTAATTTTAAAGCTCACTCCACACTCCTTGAAAAGCCACAAGGCAGCTCTGGATCATCATCGGTCCAAGCAAGAAAAGGAGAAGGTTCCTGAAACTTCAAAAAACCCTGCTGGACACGCAAATTGGATGATTCCACCAAGCTAAGGAAATGAAAACATGTGAGTGAGTAATGTTGTGAATCAAATCATCAACATTATGAATAAAAACAATATTGAGAGTTTGTTGCTGAATGAGCAAGAAATTTGACTTCTTGTATGCCAAGGTTGGATTTGAAGTGCAGCAGCTTATGCCAGAGTGGCATTCTCTTCCCCTTCTCTTTTTTTTGCGTTAGCTTTATGCCTCAATACGGTGTCATCTTCCCTGCCCATCTCCCCAGAGCAGTTCAACCTGTGCTAGTCCAGCCACTTTCATCAGCAAGCAGCAGTTGGTCATCTAAAAAAAAATTGAAAAATCAGGGGAAAAAAAAGGAAAAAACTGTAAGTAGTTTTCAAATAAAAATTAAGGAAAGCACGGTTGCCATCACTTAACAAAGTGAATTTCTGAAAATTTCTGAACAGATGTATAACTGTATTTGTGAAGAATATGTTCACTTTGTCGTGCAAGTAATGCATTTAATGCCTTGAACTAACGCCTTTACTTCACAAGCACTCATTGCATATTCGTTATTTACCGTCACCGTCTGAGCAGCTGATGTCTTGATGACCTTCACCTCTCTTGCAGCTCTCCCCGATGAGTTCAGGGGAGGGAGGGAGGGAGAGAGCCATCTCCTCGGGGAGAGGAGCATCACACTGACCGTCCATCCAGTGAACACAGTCAATCACCTGGTGTGACCATTTCCATTCTTTAAAACATGTTGTATTAAATAATAGTACCAGTCCCTGTTTGTTTTTTTTTTAAAGCATCACCCCCGACAAGCTTTGGAGAGATAACCTGTCCTGTGGAATTCTGGGGAGGGTTCTGGCCCTTAAAATAAAAACAGGTAGCTGACTATGATGTATTGCTGCAAGAATTTAAACTTTACAGCAAAGAAAAAAACCTCAACCATGGAGAGCAGATTGAGAAAAAAGCCAACTCTTTTTCCTGAGTACTTTTTAAAAATAATAGAGAACTTTTTTAAAATTTGTTCAGTTTTCATATGAAATCTCAAAACCTAATGTGCTTGATGTTCAACAAAACAGAGAAAAAAATGAAAAATCTGTTAGAATTCTCTTTTCAGAGGGAATGTGAATGTGTATGTTTTTATTTGCTCACCATAGACAGAATATTTTATCAACTTTTATTTTGGTGATCTCTGGCTTGCTTGTTTTTAAGGGCAAAAATATTTATCTTCTAATGACCTCTAGTAAACAAATTGGCCAGCTCTCCCTCACGTTCTGGTGCTAGCCAGGAGGTGCTGAGAACAACCTCTCTGTTAACTCAAGTAATTTGAGACTCTCATCTCTGCCAGGCAGCCATCAAAGACTGCCCAGGACTGCTGGTATCAAGCCAAGGAAACTGGTCCTTTGCCAGCGGCGTGGGGCACAGCATGGCCGTGTGTCCCCTGCTCCCTGGACTAATGTGTCCATCCCACTCCAACCTGGGAGCCTTCTAAATCCAAAGCCTAGGAATACCGTCTTTTTTATTATTATTATTATTCCATATCCAGCCTGCTTTGTTGGACAGGCAGCTAGACTTCAGGCCATCAACTCACCTGGCCAAATTTCTTCAGCTATGTTGTGTCCTCAGACCATTGCCTGTAAATGTAGTGTACACACTGCACTTGGCTGAAGACATCTCAAATGTGACTAATGCTGACAAAAAAATACTTATTGCATCTCGATAACAGAGTTAAACCAAACTGGGGCTGGTACCTCACTGGAGTGGAGACGTGGGACCGCTCCAGAGGTGGTACCCGATCCGAACACGATTTATTATAGTGAAGAACAGGGTAAAGGCTGAATTCATGCCCTCGGAAAAACTGTCTTTTTGGAGTGCATTTCCAGACTGCGGGACACACAGGGAGAGGGCCAGGCCTGCTGTTGCGGGAATGGGACAAGGATGCAGCTGGTGATGGAGGGGCTGCCATTGGGTGCATGGGCTGCGGTGGGACCCCCCGGGATCGCTCTCTTGAGTCCTTTCCTCCAGCAAGGAAAAAGCAAATTTCCAGGGATTTGGAGAGCACTGATCACTGGCTGGCACATTGTTGATTCCTGGCATGTTTTGGGCTTCTCAAGGGTCTGTGGCTGGATGAAACTCCAACTGTTGGACTTCCCATCACATTGTGAGAGCCTTATGCCCAGGGGAAGGGAGGATGCTGATGTGACCACTTTAAATACTTTTGCTGTAACCAATCTTTGCTGGCTTTCGTACCAGCATAAGGTAAGTATTGCTCTTGGGTTCATTTGTATCTAAGCTCAAACCCACATCATTTCCTGGGTTCAAAAGATCAACTTGGTTTTGTATATTTTGGGGTTGAGGTTCCACTTCAAAGAAACTGAGCTGCAAGGAGCCCAGTTAAATCAGAAAATGACTTGGAGAAGGAAGGGATCAGGGTGACAAAACAAGAAAAATCACTGAAAACTCAACACTGAACATTAAAAAAAATCCATAAGACCTATACTGCATATGTATCACCCATTCTGCTCCCACTACCTACTACAATTCTCCATTAAATATAAAATTGTTTGGGTTTTCTGTCCTTTTGAGTTGGAGCATCTTTGTGAAAAGCAATGCAAAGCAGGAATTTAAATGATAGAGAAAAGAACTCAGAAGGGAGGGAGCTTTGGGAAATTTCACAGAAACCATAGATGTGGCTGCCACTGCCATTTCCCTGCTTTAAAGAAACTGTGAGGGTCTGCTCTTGTCCGTGACCATTGTAGGGTGGAAATCACTGGTGGCACATACCTCCCTTTGGAAGGAGATGTTTCAGACATCTTAGGTATAGCATACCCTATACAATTTCAAACATGGTTTGGTTTCATCCTATCTTGATTAGTGAGGGGTAAATCCTCAGCCTGGACTTACTGAGCAGATGGTGATGAGATGCAGATGGTTGTGAGAAGGAGGTGGTGGCGATGGTCTAGCAGTTTGAGTTACCTTCTTCTTTTTGATAGACAAAAGAGGAACTCACAGCCCCAAAGGAAAAATATTTAGTGAGCAAGGGGGGCTATAACCTAAATTATTTAAAAAAAAAATCCAATTATTAATTGCTTAGGCAGCAACTCAAATAACTTGCCTGTGTTTTTCTGTTGAGGAGAGACCTGACTCATCGCTCACAGCAGCACAATGCAAGTTTGGCTGTAATCTAGAGGGAGCAAATGCGAGCCCCAAATGAATGTACAGTGGTATTTCACTTTGAAAAGAAGCGGGTCAGCCCTATTAAATGTGCAGAAGAATGATTTAAAAGGAAACAAGTCTTTGTAAACAAGGATTTCGGTGGAGAGCAAGAACAGGGGATAGTGAGTACATCCAGTCAGAATTTCTCCTGCTATCAATGATCAGTCTAGCAGGTACATAAATCAGTGAATGCTTTTTGAAAGTTTTCAAAGACATGAAACATCTTCATTAGCTGCAACACCAAACGCAATCAAATGTCACTTTACAACGCGGCACCAGATGAACCACTGGATCCTCAGCAGTTTCAGCTCGAGCACTCGGATCGTGGGGCAGCACAAACCGCTCAACAGGTCAGCTGCTCTGGGCAGAGGCTTTGGTGCAAGCTCTTGCAGGAGGGAAATCATCCTTCTACAGTCCTGTGACAATGGGGACATTTGTGTTACAGTCCTCTTTGCCAGGTGCCTTGGTAAATGAGGGGGAATGGGAGCATGGAGAGTGCCTGACACTACAAAGTTTCAGTAAATTGCTCAAAGTCATCTATCCCTTCTGACACGTCAACATCTTTCTGCCTAGAGGAGCTCTGGCGTGGGTTTTCCATACTGTGGAGCAGGCTGGAAGGGACAACGGAACCAGGTTTCTCCTCCTCGCTGATGCTTGATCCCCCAGGCACGGGGCCAAGTGGAACAAAAGAGGTTGGAGCAGGGCTCCCCAGGGCTCACCTTGCATCGTGCCCCATGCAGGAGCCAGCCACATGCGAACCTGCCGGGGAAGAGGTGAAAAGTGGAGGTGCAGGTGATCTCTAAACAGCAGGCTACTGCCAGGGCCCGGCCGGAGAGTGATGGCTGCATCGCTTCTCAGCTGGGTACGAGGCGTGCTTCTCCCCCATGGCTGGTAAAGCCTGATGGAAGAAGGCTCAGGGATGGTTCTCCTTCCTTGGAGAGCCCAGTGGCACGGTGATCGTAAAGCCTTATTTCCAAAGATGCTGAGAACACATCATCATCTGCAAAGAGCAAGCAAACACCTGGGTGATGGTGGATAAAACTACTAAATGTGAGGGGAAAATACATAAGAGCTGAAATGTTGTCAAAAGTCAGGAGGGAACTTCACAACGTTGTGGCCACTTTGGAAAGAGAGACTTGGCTGCTTTTGGAAATGCCTCTCTAAACAGTGAATATGTGAAATTATAGTAACAATACGTTATTACATCTCCTCCTACCTTTCTCCACTCCAGAGCACAGCAGCTTTTGATATCACCACATAAGGAAGGGCCGTGGCAATTGTAGTGCTGCATCCACAGTGGTCTTGTCAGGAGAAGAACATTTGGGACCCAATGAAGTTGAGGTGGAAGAAAATCTTACACCAGGTGCTAGTCTGCGTAGGTGCTACCAGGGAGAACTGGAACAGCCCTGCACAAGCGAGAGCGTGTGCGCACATCCAGAGGGTGCCCTATGGGCAGTGCTTTGTTTTATACTGACTTGCTTGACAGTGGCTGAAGCAAAGAGATTTGCAGAGGTAGGGCGGGAAATTTTCAGCAGCAGTGGGGTGCTGCTTTCCATTTAGCGACATGGGAAAATCTCCCCCCTTTAAAATGCAATGTCCACCTCGCTTTGTTTCACTTTATCTCGGGAAAATTCTGGATATTCTCTGAATTTCACCTGACAGTTGACGCTGGCCCGCGCTACCTTCTGAGGAGTTAACAGCTGCAGCGACTGTTGACAGCTGACGCAGCCTGGATGGCCCACTGCATTCACTTTTGTACCAGGTTGCTCTTCTCTAATGGTGAAAAAAAAAAAAAAAGAAAAGAAAAAGATATCTCTGCATGCATGGCTACCCTCGGTTAGCATGAACAGGAAGGATACTCTGAAGGGTGACTTACTAGCATGGGCGAATGCTTCCCTTTTGAAGCAAAATAAAGTTTTTCACACTGACAGTGATGCAAGCTTAGCCGTGCACGCTTCTACCGAAGGCGCTGCATGCTAGAAAACACCAAGAAATTCCCTCACCCACTTAGCATTACTCATTTTGTTACATAATTATTTTTTTCTTCTTTTTGCTGTGGATTGGGTCAACAAATACGGTGCCTGTTAAAAAAAATAAACCTGTCTGTTGTGCTTGTTTATAGCAAAGGCAATTCTGGCTGTGACTGAGCGGGAAGGCACCATGGGGCTGCTGGCCAGAGCAAGAGGATGGTGTGGGTAACTTGCCCCTGGTTTTCCTGCAGCAGCTCAGGTCCATCATGGAGCAGTTCATCCCTCCTTATTATCACCTCTGGCTCTTCAGACCTACCAGACTTTCAAAGGCCTCCAAAATCCCCCTGCGGTGCTGCACAGCTATTATTGCTTGAGAAGCATACAAATCGCTGCCGATGGTTGCTGTAAAGAACGTATTATCAATCCTGCTATGTGTTTTAAAGCTTCTCTTTTCTTTTGCAGGTGGGTGAACTCACTTGTGATAGTGCAAGGGCATGAGAAGTAGACAAGCAATGCAATTTCACCTTACGTAAAGCAAAATCCTGTTACATCTCTTTATTGCTACATCAGCCTTCCCACCACGCTGGTGCTGCCGCTGGCTGCCTTGAGAAGGGAGGGAGGGGGAAAAAAAAAAAGAAAAAGAAAGAAATGGCCACTTGGTGGCCTTAACAAACTGCTACTCAAAGCACTGAACGCCAGATCCTGCTGTGAATGAGCTCGGGAGGAGTTTCCCCACTGGCTTCACTGCGGGCAAAGCGTCCGGGCCAGGAACCGCCTGTTGCAGAGAGACAGCCGGTCCCAGTCCTGCCAGTGCGAGGGGCTGCCTGCTGCTATACTGCCCGAGCAGCTGTGAATTATGAGGTTTCCCTCCCCAGCTACAAGGCAACGACTTTGTAAAAGACTTTTCGAAAAGGACAGACAGCAGCACTTAAAGGGATGTGGACAAAACTTCCTGCTGGCACAGTGCTTCTTGAGTGATGGTAAATGCTCCGCATAAAATGGCACATGTATCGGCGCTTCTGAGGCATCTCTCGGGTGAGGACTTTACTGGCACAGTTACTTCTAAGCCTCCACAGCACTGGCAGCACCATATTATTGACAGCAGTCCCACGACACAGTTTTAGTGGTGTTATTCCATATCAACCTGAACTCCAGCCTGAAACCTGGACCAATATCCATTTAATGTGTAATGTACCTCAACACGTTAGAGTGAGCAGTGTCTAGATACTCAGGTAATCCTACGTTTGGGATAGGTGTGTGTTTCCACATTGGACAGTCGGATAAAGTCCTCTCTACAAAGGACTGGGAGAACTCCACAGACTGGTGCTTAATTTTTGTAAGGCAAATGAGGATCATACCGTATTGTTGGAGAAGCAGCAGGAGAAGCTGTCCTCATTTGGAAAAAAAAAATAAATGTCTGACAAGGGCAGGGAACTCAAGAACTTCATTATTGCTGCCTGAGGCTCATTTGGAAACCCATATTACAAGGGTTGCTCCAGCTCTGCTTGGGACCGATTCTTTCCTCTTCCCTCATGAGTCCCCTTGAACCAAACTCCCTTAATTTTGAAGCTTGCCAGAGGTTGAAAGGATCCTTTTGTGAACTCCCAATCTATAAATTTACACTTTAAAATATTAACTCACATTTCCAGAGCACAGAGAACATTCAAGGAAGGTCCATAAGGCAGAACAGGGTTGTTCCAGCATGGAGAAGCGATACAGAGTGGCACAGAAGAAGCACAGAGTCACCCCCATCTTCAGTTTCTGGATGCACGAAGCAGATAACAGTGCGCAGGACTAACAACAAGTGCAGCTGCCTCCAGTGCCTCGGGATGAGGACAATTCTTGGTGCCATGAAACAGCACAAGAAAAGGAACTATGTTATACCTGCAGAACTCAGAAAAATTATTCAACTTAGTGCACACTTTACTCAAGCTCCTCAGAGCTGAAGGGAGCAGAGGTTGTCCACCTGCAGCATCATCTTCCAGCTGTTTTTTTGGCTTCCTTTCACCCTCCACGTAGGCATGACTTTAAGGTACAAAATACCAGTACAAAGAGCAGAAAGCTGGGGCTAGCTTCCCACTGCGCAGGAGAACATCAGACATCAGCATGGGTTCAGGTAGTCTAAGTGTGCAAGTCCTAAATCTTCTCACCCAGTGCATTCATGCTCTCTCCTCATATTCCCACTCCTCACTGGAAGTATTACAACGGTGCTGTGACCATTGCACTGCCAAGTACAGTTCACCAGCAGACAGTTTGTGCACTCTGGACTAAAACCACCAGTTTGGTTAGTCATTCTGTTGTCATTATTGGGGTTTTTTTGGTGCATTGTGATACAATAGCCAACGTGATTCTTGAAGAGTCCGTTTCCTTTCATCTTTCTGTTTATGCGCAATATTAGCTGTCTTTTCTGCCCTCTCAGAAAATCCCGAACAAAAACTTAACTCCACCTCACTGTATCTTTCTCGGGACACGTATGCAGTTCCTGAAAGTTCCTCCAAATTTTCCTTCCAACTCCCACAGGTGCCGCTATTTGCTTGCAGAGCTTTCCCCTTGTGATAAAGCAGCAGGAAACCAACAGACCAAAATCAAAGCCTTGCTGGTTTTCCTCTAAAAAACATCATTATGCTTTTCTCTTACCTTCCCTGAGCCAGGCCACTACAAACCCCATCAAGATCAGGTTATCTGTTATGACTGTTCACCTTCAGGGGCTGAACAAGCATGTACCATGACTGTCCAACACATCAACAGTGACAGCAACTGAGCATCGTTGGTACAAAGATCCAGGAGACTGCAGGAAGAGAAATTTGATGACAACCCAAAGTCATACAGTGACTGCGAGCTTTTCTTTTCCATTACGTTTTATGTGTTACTTTGAAAGATGATCACAGCGGACATCTGCATAAGTCAAACAACTGGCATGTTTATTGTTCAAGCCATCAGGTGTCAGGAGGATTTTAAACACACCACCTTGTTGGAAGTTTTTTTGAAACCTTAAGATTAGGCTATACACCACCAGTAGTCTCATTTAAATAAATTACCCTTCTCTAGAATGTAATTTTCATAAAATCTTCCCACACCCAACTATCATTGACAGGTG
The DNA here is from genome assembly GCA_008711295.1 of Anarhynchus alexandrinus. Classification (NCBI taxonomy): domain Eukaryota; kingdom Metazoa; phylum Chordata; class Aves; order Charadriiformes; family Charadriidae; genus Anarhynchus; species Anarhynchus alexandrinus. The sequence continues at coordinate 10,843,348 of VUYV01000003.1, forward strand.
AAAGGGAAGGTATCATCATAGAGGTCTTCCTTTTTTCTGGCTGCTACCACTTCCCTCCAGGAATGACTTTGCATCTGCAGGGCCCAATAAAAACCATCCATGAAATGTGAGGCTCCCGTTTCCTAAAGCTGCAACAACATGTGACAGACCAAGAATACAGATCACTCCCGCTTTGAAGGGTGGCTCAAAAGCAAAACTGCCCAAAGCATCGCTGACTTCTGAAAATGTGCATTAAAGGCTTATCTTAGGATTGCACTCGACGTTTAAAGCTTTCCCTCCAGGTCTTCAGGCTAATCCTCTCCCAAACAGAACACGTTCAATATTACCAATGCACAATCAGCTCCCAGTTGCCTGGGGTACGGCTTATCCAGTTCACCAGTAAACCACACCACAGGTCTGTGCTCAGCCCAGCCTGAGCTGGGCAGGGCCATTCGCTCAGCCCTGGCCCGGGCTCTCCACGTTCAGACCCGGCTGCGCCCGAGCTCACGAGCCCTCGGGGAAGCCAGGGCAAGCCGTGCGCTGAAGCGCAGAGCCAGCTGGGCTGCACAGGTTTTACTCTTAGTGATGGAGACACCACCTTATGTGTTTTGCAGGAGGAGATGGCCGTTACGTGCAACTTTATCGTCAAATATTCCCTTCAGGCACCATCTTGGTAGCTTCTATTAAAATGGGGTTTCTAGTGTCTCATCCTGTCCCGTCTCAAACAAATGTACTCCTTAACCGCAATCTAGCACTACTTGCAGAAGCTCCTGCTTACTTTAATTGCAACCGTTTGCTTAAAATATCCACTGCCCATTTGCCCTCCCTCTCCCCCCCGACACGCACACGGGTGGAAATTCTCTTGCTCAGAGGTTCACGGGACTTCATGAAACATGAAATTAGAATATGGCTTGTTTAAAACAACTAATGCCTTTCTTCTGTGGCCCACAAAGCATTCTTGTAACCAAAGCCACAAAAAAGGAGGTATTTTTAAATGAGCCGTGCGGATTGATTCACTGATTACCGTCTCTTCCTCCCCATTATTGTTTCCCATCAGAGCTGGCAAATTACCCTCCGAGCACTCACCAAACCATGCTCTCCCTACCCTTACCTCGGCTATTTCCACAGCCTGGCCCTCACATGGCTCATTTTCAGCTAGGTAAATCATCTATTAGCTTCTAACCGCCCTAATATATGTGCTTTAAATTAAAAGTGGATAAAACTGACTTTGTCGAACAAATGAACAGCACAGAGTTCAGCAACCGCCTTCATTCAGTCTCAAAGGGAGGGAAGGAGGTCTGGAGGGACTAAAACAGTCCTAATCACCCAGCTTAGTGCTGGAGGCAACCATGGAGGGATCAAGGAGACCTTGGCCGTCGGTAGAAAGACAGAGGTTTCTCCAACACAGTTTGCATCTACTCTGGTTGGAAATTAAAGGGAGCTTTCCTTTTGAACTGAGGTGCCCACAGCAGGCACTGCAAGTTCTGCAACCCTGCTTGAGGTTCAACGTGTTTCAAGGCACCGAGGCTCCCAAATCACTCAAACTAAGGAACGGGTCAGTCCCCACACACTGACCTTCCCCCAGAAATGACCTGAGAAGCGGCGCTGACTGCATTTCACACAAGTGCAAAGCATTCAGAGAAAAACAGCAAAGTCAAGGGGGAGTCCCTTCCTCCGCTGCCTGGAGTTTCCAAGCTGTCTTTGGAAATGAATCAAATTCATGTCTTCCATGAAACAGTCCAAAAGCAGCAGCAGCAGCTTGGCCAAGGAGGCACTAATTTTGTTCTTCCTCCAGTTCTCATCTGCCAGAACAGCTTTTATTAGATGTATTCTCCATATGCACTTTCTTTCCAGAACAAGCCTAGGGGAAAATCAGGACATCACTTTTTTCTGTCACCATAACCATATATCCAAAGTATAGGAAACAGCGGAGATTCCCTTTACATATTTTTTTTTTTTGCCTGCAGACATTTTCCTGGAGTGCATAGAACGTATCTCAGCACATGTATCACCAGCCCTTACCACGTTACCTTTAGTTATTCCAAAGTTTTAATTTTTTCCATATGCTATTCCTCCTCCTCCTTCACTTGCCCCACCCCCCCAATCATTCTTGACATCACAGGCACATTACATATCGCTGCCATTTAGTTTTTACCTGAGGTTTTATGTTCAACAGATGCACCTGCGGGATGAATTTTGTCTAGGGCAGTCACAACCAGAATTGCTCTGAACCTCCTCCGCTTCACTCCATCTTTTTCCAAACAGAAATGATGACATCTGCATTTTATGTAATTCACGTTGAAATACAGCAACTGGTACCTGCGGAATCAGACCTTGATTTTTCCCTATTCCCATCGACACCCAACCACCATCCTGTGCAGCACAGCACTTTCTATGCAGGTGGGACTGAGGTGTTGAGACTAAGCAAGAAGCCACCGCAGCTTCTTGCTCTGCTTCAGAATCTCTCTGTGACAGAGGTGTTTTGACACCCCTCAGATGGAGGGCAGGTACCTCATTTAACAACACACAACCAACACTGATGCAGCGCTTTTCATTGGGGGCTTCGCAGAGCCATACCAGGGAAAGTCATAACACTTCTCCCCCGTTTTATTGGGAAAAATGGAGCAAACCAGAACTGAAGCAACCCGCCTAGTGACAGAACAAGTTGTAGGAGATTTGGGAAGAGAATCCCAAATGCTTCTCAGTCCAGCATCTTATGGATTGGACAAAGACGGCTGACTTAACATGCCTTCTTGAGAAGCCAAAACCACAAGACTTTTGTGTCGAAAAGGACTATTGGACTTCCTAGCCTGTCTTACTGCATCACAGGTGCTCTTGTAAACCTTTCTACACCATTTTGGAAATCCATGTGCACATCAGGGATTCTAAGGGAGAAAAGCCCGGCTAGAAATGTGTGACATCTCACAAGACAAACATTTCCTCTGGTGCAATCAACTTGATGTAAGGTGACCACCCCGGGGAAAAGAAGATCAACTCTAAATATGTGAGAATCCCCACCACAGTCCCTTGAAAAGAAAATATGGTTAAGGAAGAGGAGTATTTAAGATCCTTCCCGTGACAGCAAAGTCCACAGTGCACTTGCAGTGAATTAGTACATTACTACAATATACCCTGGTGGGTTTTGGATGGTGACAAACCTTTTCCCATTCCTCCCCCAAACTTACTACTGATGGTTAGCTTTAGAGTCATGCAGCCTTACCCAGCTGAGAAACACTAGAGGTAGACTTGTGCAGCCACCAAAATTTGCAGAAATGCAAATGGTTTTCAGTATTCTCAAACAGAAGAGTAATTTTTTTTCCCCCTGGGCTAAATGGTAGCACCAGCCAGTAAAAGCCTTCTCCAGTTCACTCGCGTGCAACAGAGGCACTTTCCGCACCTCGCAAACGGGCCCAGGCTGCAGAGTTCTGCAAAAATGAGGTTTTACTCAGAGGACACAAGCTGTTGCATGACATACCCTACCTTCCAGATGAATGGAGAGCTTTATTAGGTCTGATAATGTGGTTTGCAGTGAGGTTCTTATCAAGTAAATAAGCTACCTAAGAACAGAGGAATTCAGTTTCTAAAACCTGAGGATTTGGCCAAAGCTTGCATAGCACTCAGGTTGGAGTTTTTGTTTGTTTGGTTTGGTTGTTGGTTTTGTTTTTGTTTTTGTTTTTTCCTTTTCTTTTCTTCTTCTGAGAGGTTCAGGAATTACCTAAGTAGTTTTGCTTGCAAAGTTACGTGCTGCAGACTTGTAAAGACATCCAAAATGCAATCCTTGGGAAAATATGCAGTGAGCATCCAAAAACACAGCCATAACTCTGACATCTTTAACACATACTTTCTCTAAACACAGGGCAGCGTTTTCCCCTACTTACAAACTTTCAACAAAGTCCCACCTTGCCTCAAAAAGTGAGGAATAGAGATAATCAAGCAAAACACTATTTGCAATCAGTAACCTGCATAGGATGCTGGTCCACCGGTGAACATTGCTTTTTGGCATACAAATAAAAGTTAAATATCTCCTTTTTAATTTTTCAAATGTCAGGTTCAACATGGTCACGGATCAGTGTTACTTTTTCAAAACAGCCATTGCTGTACAGGAGCCAGACTGCCACTGAAGATGACAATATCCACAGACGTCATGGCAGGTTTGGCAAACAACCACCACCACCAGAACAGGACGGATGCACAAACAGCAGAATTGTATTTCTTAACACAATTGATTAAATCAGCAACCTTATAATATAAGCTGGTTGTATTAATACATATTTACAGGAAATAAATTGTTTGCAAGCCACATATTGACACTTATCCTGACTCAAGAGCTCTGGGATAAATACGTTATTTAAAAAAAAAAAAAAGAAAATGAGGGGAGGAAGGGAAGAGATTTGAGAAATTGTAACAAAAATCCCGTCCCCTGTATCTGACAAATTAAATAAAAACTTTCAGAGAAAGGAGGGAAGAAAGGGGAGTCAGAACTCAGACTTTCAAAGGGTCCGTTCGTAAACACATCTGCCCAGAACTAAAGCCGTGCTTTGCTAATGCCTGTGCGAATAGATGACCAAGCGAGCAAACAACTTCAAACCACTTTGCACTTCAAGCAGCTTGGACGTCTTGGTTCTGATCTCTCTGTTCATAGTTCAGTGAATAATTAAGGGTACAAACCTGCACATTCATAATTGTCTCAACTAAAATGGAAACTAGGTGCAGGTCTGGCTGAAAATCCCATTTTTTGAGACTGCTTGCAAATGAATTTTAATCAGCGCGTTCAACTCACACAAGCAGAATTGAGTCTCCTACAAGGACTGAGCTATGCTGTAGTTCAATGGCAAAAAGGCACCTTCTGCTCACACCTCATTAGATGCCTACTCCTAATAATTACACTAGAGCCTACGTGGAAATTACAGGAAGTCATCTTGCTACTCACAAGCTACTCACTTTTGGTAAACTGCAGTTTGCATAATTCACTAGAGCAAAGCACACATTCAAACACATACAAAGAAGAATTTGTTCCCTGGGTGAAGGCAGAAGAAAAATACTGGACAGCAGCTAAATGTAGCAATGAAACAGTTAAACGCACAGGAGCTGGGGCACATGGAAAACGAGAGCCACATTTAAAGCTCTGCTGAGATCGAAGTGTGAAAATAGCTGTTTCTGCTGCATGCTTTGTGTCTCCAGGGGTTTCTACAGAAACCCAGTACAGTGCAAGATCATCTTCCTCATGCTGTCTAATATTTTCTAGAGACCATCGTTTTCCCTCCACCAGTACAATCTTCTTGAGGAGGTGGAAGTACTACTCATAATTTGCTGGCAAAGCCCAAACTCTCTATCAGGCTGTGAGCACAGCTGAGGACATGCGGGTTTGCCCTCTAGTTCATTGCATGGCGGGACAGGACCGCATGAATCAAATCAGAACTGCCATTTTCTAGAACTCATGACAGTTACATGTAACACTGAATGAAATGAGATATACAGCTGGGAACAGTGGCATGGCACCACGGCTGCAGCACAATTTTTACATGTGATTTGGATAAAAATTGCCCTTGAGAGGTGCCAAGTGGTCAAAAGGAAGACAAAGCAGCAGTGCATTTTTCATTTGGAAACTGCTGTTTTCCGCTGGGAGTAGGGGAAAGCCTCCTCTAAAACTTGAGATTTTCCCAATTCACAAGGGATTCTATTTTAAATGTTTTCTGCCTCATCAATGCGATAGCACATGTATCTAAGACACTGCTACAGATAACAGGTAGGAGAAAGCAGGTAATTACACGACTAATTCAAGCCTCGCACAGCAGGCTGCACTGAATTTAAAGTCTTTCCATGGAAAGATAGGAAAGGGACTGAAACACACATTGATAAAATCAGAGCCATCCAACTTACACTGAAGAAGATAAACTGAAATATATTATGAACAAGGTGCATCGAGCATATTCAAAGCTACCCACAGACCCATTAACTTTATTCTAGTGGAGGACATTATTAGTTAGTTGAATCCCTGTGATCCCTTAGGAAACTTCCACACGTTCCCAGCAGTCTACAAACTAACAAGAGCTGGGAGGGGGGAGGAGAGGGCAAAAAGACAAGACCCAGAACCCATTGTGCCTGAGCATCTAATTTTGCCTTCACGATGAGAGTCCCACTGCAAGAACAAAGTTCAGCCCTCAGCAACAACTAAAGTGGCCATGAGATATCCGGCTACTTTGGCATGACTGATTGTACTTTCAATGGTGGTTTGTTTTTAGTTTGTTTTTGGTTTTTTTTCTGTTTGTTTTTTTTTTTTTTTTTCAGTTGTTTGAATGCCAGAATTTCCCTATTAGCATAGATAGTGTCAAACCAGAAATTCAGTGTATTATCTGTGGGAATTTAAATGGGGCTTTTTCCCCCCCTTACAGTGTAAGTTTTTAATTATTTTTTTTTCCACCCTAGGAGTCATCATCTGCCACTTACATCAGCTTCCTCTGACAAACTACTACTGAGAGCCTTGAGTCTTGGCAGTCTGTAAAGCAGCTAAGTTTTACAGCTAAGTAAGCCCTAAACCAGTGTGCTATGGAAAGTGTATTTCAGAAGAATAAAAAAATTTGGATTCACTACGTAACCTGCCGCAATGATGGGCCAGCAACAATAAGTAACAGAGCAACATGCGAAATCCTCTTGTGGGACTACTAGAGATGCTTGTGCTGCAGATTCTTGTACTCACCTGGAAGAACTTGGTGAAGAGGGGGGAAATCTCAAGAAGTCTGTGTGCAGGAGAAAAAAAGAAATCTAAATACCAAAATTAGTTCATCTTGAGCTCTTACTGTACCTACAGGGATGCAAACAGTGAGTAGAAACCCTCCACAGACTATTATTTTTTTCAAGAAATACACAAGCAGATCAGGTGTTAACATTTACTTTTATTTATAAAAAAATTGTAGAACGTATTAAATACAAACATTTGGAAAAAGCAATCAAGGCTTCGCTAAGATGCCCAGGAAGAGGAAGACAGAATCAAGAAGCTTACCAGGTTTAGAGTTTTTAAACTAGCTGAAGTAATTACTATAATTTTTCACTGACTTCTTTATAGGCAGTGGCCATTATAGCAACCAATGTTATTACTGTCCTCTTTAAAAAACAGATATGATTTGCCATATCTTCCCACTCAACCATAAACTGTAAGGAAGCAACTCTTTCCAGGTTAAAAATCAGGGTAATAAATACTAATGCATTTACCCATTACCTACATTGTATAACACTAAACATTTGTTTATAATCACACATGGATATCAAGTTTAGCCCCAAAAAATCAATGATACATTTCAAATCTGGATATCCAATAAGGTATTATAAACTTCATACACTTTCCAGTGAACATCAAAATGAGGACAATGTTTCGAAGTAGAGAAACAAAATAACTGACCGCATCCTCTACACTATAAAGGCCAACTACTAGGAGGTGGACTGGGGTCTAGTCATGTTCCAGATAGCTGGAAAGTCCTACAGACTGCCACTGAAAGGCTGGAAGACAAATCATGTCACGTTCTCAGTCTGTGTTAGTGCCTCTCACTTTCTAAAAGGCTGAAGGTGAGACCTGTAGCTACTCTCTCTTCTGCACCCTGTAGCAATAACAGAGTAAACTATTGTTCTGCTCCTTACATGGACAAACCAGAATCAAGTTTTCTTAGACTGCTGTTGCTCTTTTACCACTCTTAAATGCACTGTGCAGTACATACAGACCACTGAACAAGATGTAGAAGAGACTACAGAAAATACCTCTTCTGTCTTTTTGAGAGAAGCACTTCCACTTGCTGACAATATGGCACTCCCTCCATCTTCCTGCTTTACCCTGTATTTGCTTTTAAGCTGCAGCATAATACACATTGATGTGGCTATATGGCCCTAAAGCCAAATTCAGTACTTAAAAAAAAAAAAAAAGAGCTATTTGTGGGACTGTCTCTTTGGGGGCAACCAAACTATTAAAAAATATCCCGTACAGAATAATCTCGGACACATGATCATCAACAGATGTCTCCCATTCTGCCTTGCATCTGTCAGAACAGAAAAAAAGAATAGTCAACTTACCAGCACTCACAGGGTCACTACTGCAAGGACAAGAGTGCCAAAAGTGTTATGGGATACATAGTGCTGGCAGTCAGCTCCAGAATGGACTGACTGGAGACTTGCAAGAGCACAGGCAGAATGCTTCTGACAAAGCTGCCCTTTGCAGACGAGCTGAAGTTGCACCACGTATCCTATCAGGAGTAGAGCGCTGAACAAATGGACCAGCATCCTGAACATGTGTCGGACCCTGTTACAGAGGAAAGCGTTTTCCAATCACCACATCTGCCCTCAGAGCACAGAGAGGACTGCCAGTGCGGGCCCTGCTGTGCTGGAATTCCTAAACACCCAATCAGATCCAACATCTTTGAGAAAAGCCAAATACTTCTGTTACCAGGCAAACACAGAGCACTTGCTGGATATCCCAAACAGGCAGTGGTTCATTAAGCTACAAGCTTAAAAACAAGGTCAATTCCAGCACCTTTCCCAAGTCCAACAGCATCCCTTACTGCAACAGACACGATTATCCTGCTCTCACTGTGTTCAGTACACTTAAAGCCCTTAGTGCAACGAGAACCCTGACGCAGGCCTGGGCTTGGATGAAATGGTCAGGCCAGTTCCACCCCATTCCCTTTTTTCCTTTTTGGCAGTTACTGATATGCAAGATCTATATTTCACAAGCCATAACATATATTTTTTGAAGATACTTAACAACAGATATTTAACAGCCAGAGCTTACTTGACCCCAGAAGCCTTGCTCCCACCCAAAGAATTCACTGCCACCCAAAACAAGCAGGAAATCACTTCGGGAGGAATTTTATGAAGGGATGGGAGGCCGGAGTGCCAAAGAAATTGAAAGCGACAGCAGTCTATTTCGTATGCTGACTGCTTCTCACTCAGTGCTCAGCTCTTAACACGATATACACATCACATTTAAACAAATGATGGGGGATTTTTTGTTTCTCCTTTTAAAACATTCTGGCTGTTTGGGAGGTATTTTTTATTTTCTGGAATCTTCAATAAAAATAGGCCTTTCATCCTCTGAGTCAAAGATAAGAAACCATGATCTTGGCATCAGTGCAACCCCCCATTACCTGATCAGAAATCAATACACTGCCCAGCATCCCTGGTGGCGTATTTGAAGCTACACTCTTAGAACACATGAGTGAGGCAATGGCTCCATTCCAGAAACACACATTGTTACCAAGAGCAGAGTATGGCCCCTAGTTTTAACCTAGTTTAAATATATTTTACAAATGCATTCCTACAAATCTGATCACTGCAAAATATATAGTGGTTTTAAAATGGCAGAAAGTTGAATTCAAACAACTCGGTTTTTGAACCAGTGAGAAACATGGGCAATTTTAAAAGAAAACAATAAAATTCTCAAATACAGACATTTGTGAAATATACATGCGCACACACTCTCGCGCACACATACCCCCACTTACTTCACTCAGTGTCAGATTAAGATTACACAAGGCAATTTTCAAGGTTGCATTTACAACCACAATGACAAGAACAGCATTTTTGAGGTAGCTGAAGTCAAAGAGCAAACCACAGCACGAAGAAACAGGTGCTCGCACTCACACCGAGCCCACTCTTTGGAGACACGTTATCATGTGCGCAGGGGCGTGTGTTGAAGAGGCACGTGTTCCACGGGGAATGAAGTTCAGTGACACTGGAGACCTGATTAAACTATTCTCCAGAGAAGCTTATGTCGGGAGACCAGATGCACAATCAAGGGACCACGGCTTAAATCACTGCACATCAGCTGAGCTGTGGTAACAGTCTCGGTGCTCTTGGTCTGCGGCAGTTCTACCGACAGCTCTGTCTCACGTGCACTGAAGCAAGTACAACTGTGGCAGTTGAAGATGTTATTACTCAGAGCTGTCTGTCCCACTTCTCTCCTAGATGCTACTGTTGGTAGAAAGGTACGTGTACCCGCATCTCGCCTGCTCCAGTTTGCAGCCTAGCATTCAAGTTCAAGCCCACCCCCACAGTATTACTTGCCGCTGGACTGCGAACAGGAGCAGCAGAGACACGCACCTGAGTTCCCTTCTTCAGGTGCAATAACATTTTTGCCACATTAATAGTGCAGAGATGTCAAACTGCCACAGCTTGAATCACCAGACTTCATCTCTCAGAGCCCTTTGCTAGCCTACAATGAAAGGAGCTGAGCTAACCTCACAGCAAATGCCAGGCAATGTGGGTATAAGGGGATAAGAGCTGTGGCTGGCTGACAAACTGGCTCAGCCACAGGAACTGGATCATGTCCAGAGAGCTTGATCCTGCCCAAATTATAAAACTGTGTGAAACACACTCATACACACACACACACACATAATGTAGTATTTTCGTCAAGAAGCTTTCTACAAATCAACTGTTTGCATGATTACTGCTGAGTCTTGAAGATGGGATGGAAATTATGGCAAGATGGTTTTCAAAGGTAGAAAGAAGAAAAATCAGCCTCCTACGATTAGGTCTCTGTTGTGTAGTTGCTGTATGAGAGAGACGGCACAGATGAGAAGTTGTTATTCCACTGTCTTCCTCCAGTATTCTGCTGCAACTCTGCCTGCTCTTTATATTTGCTCAGAAGATTTTTGGCTTCTTGCAGATCCTGAGAAGAGTTTTCCCCGTATTCTTCTTTCAGCCACTGCCTGAACTGCAGAAATTGAACATACATTTACAATATGATGAAATAATAACATGAGACTGATGCAGATGTAATACTCCCTCCCATCCTACAGAATTTCAAGAGTCTTTAAGAACATAAGTAGTTTAAAGAAAAGCGCTCCAAAGAAAAGCATGACCTTCAACAGCAGCACAGAATACATAAGCACAGGAACACACATTTGAAGTCAGAGATCCCTTATATCCCTTAAAATGACACACTTGCATAACAGCTTGGCTGACTGGAGTAATTCGGAGCAAGGAACACCCACCAGGCAAGGATGTCCTGGACTTAAAAGCACCCTCCTCCTGTTACATATACAATGAGATGAATAAGCACGGAAGCTAATACGATCAGCCAACTTGCCCAAGTCCCAACAGGCTGTAAGAAGGTTGAAGATCAGAAAACGAACCACTCATAAGGGTTTTTCATCCTGGGCCCACAAACACCAGTAGTAAAAAATGTACTGTAGATAGTCAGGAAAGGTATCTTCTAGGAAGAAAAAGACCAGGAGCTTTAAAAGCTATAGAATAGGCTATAGAAGCTATAGAATAGGCTTCTATAGAGATTTTAGCCTAGAAATAGGCTAAAAGCTATAGAATATGTTACTGATACAAATCACTGAATATGGTACATGGTAACAGAGGTACCAGGTCCAGCTGAAGGTCAGTCCAGCTCTGTATCCTGGTATGAGAGTAGCCAGATGCAAATGCTGAAGAAAGAATCCAGCAATGGCAAGACAATAATGCTGGGACCTTTCCCCTGCTCATTTCCTCAGCTTCCAGCAATTTTCAAGCTCAGGCACTTCCGGAGGCTGAGGCAGTATCTTTGTGTTTGATAGTGACAAATTAATTTTTCTGCTATGAGATCACTTTCTGAATCCACAAATTTTTACCGTGAAATATCTGGATGCCAACAAGCTCCGTAAGTACACATTGCTTAAAAAAAAAACACTCTTTTTCCTTGACTGGGACCTTCCAATTGATAGCTCCCTCTCACATTACAGGGAAGAGCAGAAATCACACCTGTTCTCTTCCTTTATTCCACTCAACTTCATAGACCTTTATCATATCTTTCTCTGTCATTTCTTTGCCAGTTGAAGAATCTGAGTCCACTTAATCATTCCTGACTATCTTGTTGCTCTTCTCTGCAGAAGGAGCAAGCAGACACAGACCCCAGCTGTTCTGTCCCAGTGGGAATAATATTCCTGTGATCACTTTTCAAGCCTTAACTTTCATAGCTTTGTCTTTTTTGGGGCTCACGGACAGCTTTATCCATAAGACCATTTACTAGGACACTGGGACACAAGACCTCACCACAGTTCCTCCCTCCCATTCCTAAAACATCATAAGGTCTCGAGTCAAACCTGAAGCCTCAGGCTACCATATGGAAGCTTGAAATTGGTGTAAACCATGTTATGATCTTAGTGACCCCTTACTGTAAGACCAAGATCTAAAGGACCCCATTCCAGAAACCCCACAGGATACCACCCTGTAGCGGTACAGCAAAACACCCATGCTGCTGAAATCAGAAAAAAGTTCACGCCCTTGGCAGATGGCATTATTCCACTGAAATCAGGTGTGTAAACAGACACCTGCTAAGGATGTGGTTGCTGTTAAGAGACAGTAGGAAACTACAGCGCAGCCAGTGACTACAGGTGGATATTTCTTTTTGCAACCTACTGCCTCCCCCTCAGTGAAAAAAGGCAGAATGTGCCGTCCATGGTGGATGAAAAAAGAGAGACGTTACTGTCTTTATCAGGCTATTTGCATATAGCCTTAATTGTCATTGCTGTTAGCCCAGACCAATTAGAGTAGAAATGACTGTAAGGGAGGAAGGAGACAAGTCTGGAAAGTCCCCCTCTGACTTTTGTCTCTTAAAAATCGGTTACTCTACCATTTACACCAGTTCCAAACGATCCAGGAAACATTCAGTTAAATATTAAAAAAACGCAAATATTTACAGTTGCAAACTGCATCATGCAAAACAAATGGTAATTTCTAAACTCTGAGCTTTCTACAGCAGAATGACAGGGATGGAATAAAAAAAAAAAACAACACAACATCCTTTGCCTCATGTATTTTGTTTTCCGATTTTGATTTGCCTCTGTTGTTGTTATTGGTTTTTCATAAGCACAATAGGCACAAAAGCCCAGAGAACAGCAACATGCTGAGCAATGGAAAACAGCAGGGACGGCCAGAGTAGGTTGTTAACATAAGTGGAAGTCACCTATCACCCACGGGGAGCAGGTCTTTTGCGTGGGACGGTTCTTTTTAAGGGTAAGAAACTAATTTTTGTTTTATGAAAACCACTTTGCAGTCTTACTGTTCCCTCAATTCTCCTAGTCCTACAAAGCCTCAAAGGCTAAGAAGAAAAAAAGGGTCAGATTTGAGACTGTTCTACACATCAGAAAATGTATTAAGTCTCAGCCACAGAAGGGATGGGGGGGAACACGACACTTAAGTCATAATGAGAACCTAGTTTAACTCCTGGATAGCAAAGATTTCTGATTATGATTTCCTCCCTACTTACTATTCCAAATGAATGTGTTGGGGGGAAACCCACTATTTTTATGCAACTGGTACTTCTAGGTTGGTCTTTCTGCTGCATTCCGAGCAACTCAGTCTTTAGTTTTTACCCCTCTAAAGGTGTCAGTCTTGTATTGTGTCTTAGCACACACGAAGCAATCACTGGATGGAGAGCACAGCCAGGCAGAAGGTGTGTTTAGATGTTGGGCTTTGTCTCTTCTCCCATCCAGCATTCCCTGATACCTTCAGTTCTATTCACACCTCCCATGGAGAGCGGGCTTGGCAAAGACGACACTCCCCCAGATGAAAAACAGGGAGTCAGATAAACCACCCAGGCCTCAAAATAATGAGTAGCAGCCCGTGATCTGAGACTTGGGGTTGTGTTTCGCAGCTCATTTGTCTGTAGTGCATTTACCTGATCAACATCGTGTTTTTCAAAGTCCTGTAGCTGCCTCTGGAAGCCCATGTTAGGATTGGCACAGGATCTCGCTGCACGGACAACAGACAGTGCATCTTCCCAACCAAAGTCTGTGATGGTCATGATGTAGGCAACCACCAATGTTACACTCCTGGAGACACCTGCAAGGCTGCATGAAAAAGGAGGTACAATTAATGGAAGTAGTGCTGTCCTTCATCTATCATAGTTGAAAGCATCACTTCCCAACATCACAGCAGACTGCTGTGTTGCTTGCCACCAGGAAGAAATATTACGCTGAGTTAAAAGGTTGTGGCGCCGCTTTTTCAAATGTGTCAGAACAAATCTGTGACAAGATCGTGAAAGTGGGTTCTGAATTCATATCAGAATGGAAAGAAAAAAAAAAGTCTTCACAAAACCAGGGGACAGTGCACACATTCTAAGATAGATTTGGGTTTTAATAAGCTAGAAGTGTCACCCACTTTTTCGCCTGTATAGATCAGAGCAGTGAAATAAGACCGTTCCCTCTCCACTGGGAATAAAGGCTTTAATGAACTTTAACTGAACCGTTAAAGTACGTATGTCTGGTTGCTTGAGCTCTTTTTTTCTTTCTGCTATCCATGCACTGTGCAACTTCAACTCTCAAGACTCCAGTTTCCCCACGTGAAACACTGGGATAAAGTAAGAATCATTCACTCTTACTGGTTTGACAGCACTGGACAAAAAACTCGTAACCATTACTACCGTGAGTATAAAGAATGTGTTTGAGTTGCATTTGTGCCAGACTTTCACTTGGCATTTCGAGAATATTTTATGCTTTTGAAATGCCTCACAAATTTAAATGTGTTTTTTAAAACTCTACCAGAATTCAGACAAATTATTCCTGTTTTACATACACGGAGACTGACCAAATGACTTGTGCGCAGCCCTATCGTGAGTCAGTAGCAAATTGAGGATTTATGCTCAGGGCCTGCGTACAAGTCCAGTGTTCAAATCACAAGATGACTCTGATTCCAGATATAGACTCAGATATGTCACTTGGACATACAGCAAAAAGACTACAACCGATAGCACAGAGCAAGAAAAAACCCAGGGTGGGATTTCCTTTTCTATTCTCTACAGTCCCAGAAGCATCTCTCCAATCAGAGACTTGCTATTAACAAACGCAACGTTTGAATGCTTCAGCAGTTCAAAGAAAAAAAAGAGGAAAAAAAATCAATTTCTGTTCAGAGGAACTTTTTTTTAACAATTCTAAAGTCACAAAAATAGCTGTTATAGAAAATAATCAAATTATTAGGATTATGGAAATCACCTTTAGAAATACAGTGATTAAAATAATGGGAAATAAACAATATGTCTATAGTCAATGCATCTCTAGTCAAATCAATCCTAAACAAAAAGGTTTGATAAGAGAAAGTTAAGAAGAATTTCTTGGGGTCCTTTTATCTCCAGGCAGCTGCCCACCCCAGTGACTCAAAAGTCCTAGCATGAGGCTTTAATCTTCTGGGGCTCGTCAAATAAAGAGGACATTTCAGTCCAAGAAGATTTTGCTATAAAATGGAAATGAACATTAACTTATCATTAAAATGATAAACATCCAAGCAAGGTAGAGAAACCCCTAGGAAGCTTTTTTTTTTTTTTGGCAAGTGATATACATACCAGTGAACCAGGCAGCCTTCACCTGTAAGCCGGCACTCATGGATAAATTTGATGCTCTCTCTGAAATGCCTTGCCCTGAAAACAGAAGCAGAAGGGGAATAAAGAAAGTGCTCTATTTAGTAAAATCACTACTTAGAAAGAGAGAAATGTACCTGAAAGCTCATTTAACGCTGTTTCTAGAATTTAGAACTGAATACAGGTCATACAAGGTAAAATGAGGGTCTGCCAATGAAATACAATACTCACTGGCATAGTTATTCTCCACTTTACCTGAAGAAGAAACTGGTATCTTAGGTACTACAATGTGATAAACATTAACAAATGCTTTATTCTGATGACTGTCAAGTCTGTATTTCAGTTTGTGTTTTACTCCTCTTTAAACTAGTAACTTGACCTTGCGTGTTCTTACATATGCTCAGACATCAGATGAAACTCAGCACAGCTACATGAACAGTTCTCAAGGCATATTGCCTCTCAAAGAGACATCCACTACTCGCTACCCAAATTTAAGCTTAACTTTGACTTTACCTCCTCCTTCAAACCACGTACTAGGACACAACTAAATGTTATGACTCTCTTTGCAACACGAAGTCTTTCCCTTTTGTCCCTGCTATGAAAAAATTTTCAGTTCAAGCCCTGGCTTCTTCAGCTCCTTCCAGTCTCCTCCCCTCAGAGTGCAGGACCCCTTCTGACTGCCCATACTCAGGGTGTCAGCTAACCCCTGCCTACAGCCTACCTTTTTTATAGCAGCATAGGAGAAAATGTGGAGAAGATAAAGACTCAGTTTACAAGGTTTAAGGTTTGTACTCTCGTTATCCTTTACACGTGCCTCTTCATTGTAAGCGAGGCAAGTCTGAAGGAAAGTAATGGGCAGCTGTCATCATCTCAGCAAGCCTGCAGCGTCGCTCTTTACATCCCGGCTCACCCTGCCTCTGCCTTTCAGACTGCAAAGCCTTTGGGGCTGCCTGCAATTTATCGCAGGTGCAAGCAGCACCTCTCCATTCAACACAGCTGGAGTTCACTGTGGCCTTTGAGCACTCCTGCAAGTTAAGCTCACAAGCAGTAGCAATGCGTGCAACACAGACAGAGGAGAGAGCTTCTTAAGGGGCAGTCAGCACCAGGCTTATTGGCAAAGACGAACCTGAAAGCACACTGCACTCAACACCCATGAAACACAACGTCCTGTATTCAAGATGTTTCCCCTCTCAGGGTGAATATTATACCACAAGTGTAAAAGAAAAAAAACCTCAGCCCAGCACCAGCAGCCACACAAAAATCAGGAATACCCACATAAAAGGAAGCTTTCCTTCCTGCCTAACAGTGCAGCTGCTGATACTATAAACACTCAGACCCAGAGGAGGACAACAGTGATGCAACAGAGCAGCAGCGCCTGTGGAACTTGCAAAGGCAATGATGTCTAAGCTGAAATACCCAAAAAGAGGAATCCCAGAGCCCAGGACTCCCTCTCCAAGGCAGTTCTTGCATCGCTGGACACAAAATGGAGAATACAGCTGGAGAAGAGTTTGGTGACTTATTTGGAACATCCCAAGGCACAATGCAGCCCCAAGCTTTAGGGCAGCACGTCAACTCAGGATTTTATGTTTCTCAAGAAACCGATCATGTATGTGGCATGAGCAAAGAAGAGGGACAAAGCCTTACAAATGCACTTCTACTCAGACTGCCTCTCCAAAACATTTTCACCGGCTGAGTTTTAACAAATCATGGTCCTCAGGTCTGCCTGGGGGGCAGGAGCACCTTCGCATAAATGAGCCCAGAGGACAAATGAGACATTGGTGTGCAATCTGTGTGCAAGAGGTGTTGCTATTGCACAATGAAGGAGTCCTCCGAGATTGAATGGATTCAGTCAAACGAAACTTCGTTAGGGCTGGATTGACAACATCCCAATCTTCTCATACACCCATCTTCTCTCTTTCTCTAGAAAACAGCACCGCTCCAAGCACCAGTGAATTCACTTCAATGGTCTAGCACAAGTTTTGGTTAAACACTTCAATGCTTTGGTTTAAAAAATATCTGCAAATGAGCATAACACCTTTGCAAGGTACTAAATATAGCTAGCAGTGAACTCCATTCACTCAGTTTTATTCAACCTTCCTTATTGCTGACGCTCGGTCTGCTGAAACACTGTCAAGTGCACGTGTTTACGTGCATTCATGAAAACGAGAAGAGAAATAGCCAAGTCTAGAATTAGTGCTGCTCTATAGAACTGTAGCCCCTCCTCACCCTGAGTCAGAGAAAAGGAGAAATGTACTACTCCTCTACAACCCTATGGTATAGGGGTCTCTCATGAAAACTAAGATTGAGGACCAGTTAGCTGTGTAGCAAGGGCCAGACACAAAGAAGAATGGCAAGTCTTACATTAACCACAAAACAGTTATCATCTGTAACAGGAAAACACTTGACAAATGTGTTGATTTGCAGCCTATTTGTTGGACTGAACAGTTACTTCAAGACAATTTATTACATGCTATCTGGCTTTTACATCTCCTAGCTTAAACCTGGGTCCTGAACTGCATCATCTTCACAGTGGGAAAACACCACAGGAAGAACCACCAGTATGCTGCCCCTACCAGCATGTTGTAAAAGTTATCTAAACTTGCGCCTTAGCAAGCTGGATAATCCAAAACTAGGCCAAGGGTAGAGTTACGATACCAGATGTACATACTCATTTGTTGCTAGTCAGACTTCTACGAATATTATAAAGGCTAAAAAGAAAGCATCCAAATCAGATAGGAAGAAGCATCTTGATGTTTCTTTCTTTTGGCAATGTAAATGCAACAAAGATCCACCTAAATTTCTTTTCTTAGTAGGTTATCTGGCTTCTGTATTATCGCCATTAACAGCCTGACCGTTGGAGGTTAGTTCCTTAGAAACACGTTGCCTAAGACAATTAGCTGGAACAGGACAGGAAAGGAAGATCTGATTTTTATAGAATTACCTTTTTAGCAACAGGTTCTATATGAGATGACATTTCTGGAGAAGTCAATGGCCTACGGTAAAATTCTCACAGTCCAGGGAAAACACTCATTTAACGGCAAGGAAGCACCTCAAGCCTCAAAAGCAACTGCTTGATTCCTGTGCTCGGTAGGGGAAGAGCATGGGAGTAGAAGCAAGCTTTTGAGCCACCTAAGTGAACACCAACATGTTAACAGGGGAATCCCTGCTGTATTTCCCTGGCAATTCATTCCTCTGAGGAAGGCAGCTCCACTAAACAAGCTTACTAGGAGTAAATGTGCATTACACACACAAGAAATCAAAGCTTCTCCTCACAAAAACTGAGCTGAAGAAGTGAATTAATAGCTCACAGTCCCAAAATTCAGTGGGTAAAGGCTTTCAGTTGGACCTTATTAACCTGCCAGCAGTTGCAAAGTAGCAGCAAAGCTTCTAACAATCTTGCTGTTGGGAGAGACAGATAAGACAGCAGTGTGTAGGTGGTCAGTTGTGCCTGTCAACCATTGCTAAGAAAGGACAAGGACCTGCAATACAGGATGCTGCTTTTTTTAATCCTGACACCACCAGAACCCCTCTTTTGAAAGAACAGGGTAGATAGACAAAGATGTTGCAGAGGGACCAATTCCCTTTCCTGTTCCCCAGGTATCCCTCCCCCCGCAGAGGGCACAGGCAGTACGGTTAACCACTCCTATATAGGATTGTGTTAAATCCTCACAGACTGAACAAAGACAGCTTCCTCTGGCTTCCAGAAGATTGTATGTGCAAAGCAAGCAACATTGCTACTTGCGAGCATCATGATTTGGTTTTACTTGAAGATCTAGACTGTATAAAGCAAAAAAAGAAAAATCAGTTACTCATCAAGTTTTATTTTAAGTGATAAAATGTATCAGTATTAGAAGTAATGACGTTTGCTTGCAACCACCTGATACCAAAGCAAGTATTTTAGATGCCTGCAGCATAACAGAAACAATACTCATGCAAATATTGTATCTTCTTACTGACGCTTTAAGAGCTTTGGTACTGTGCCAGACAGCCCAAGCAACGGAGGTGGTTTTTCAATATAACTCCTTGATACTTAACAGGGAGAGAGGGGCTGAATTGTACACTGATTAATGTTCATCCCAAATGCCTTCCTTTATTTCCATTCCCAATTGATCCAGACCTCTATTAACAAAGGAAGCAGATTTGCAAAACGTTTTCAGAAATGCTACAGATCTCAGAATACCAACAAACAATTAATATGACAACATGTGAATGTTTCCCTCTAATCTCATACATTTTTCCTTCCCAAAAGGAGTTTTTTTTACATTTACTTATTTTTATTTATTTTAAGTATTAAGGCCACAAAAGTTGCCCATGACAAAGGCAATTAGCTGTCTGCTTTCTCATTACAGACCTGTCTTGAAATTTAGGGTTTTGGGGTGTCGTTTGTTGTGGGGTGGGGGTGGTAGGGCTTTTTTTCCCCCCTTCCCCTAAAATCACGACAGAAATACGGAATGAAAAAGGCAAGTCACCACACATCAAGTGCCACGCTGGAATCTTTCTAGGGTACGAGAAACACATACTCTAAAAATATACCCCGAAAGCATGACCCGGAATATTGCTGTGATGTGAGAGAAAAGCAGTGCTACATTTCCTTCCGTACCTACCAGGCCTCTTTCAACTACTCGTTTCTCTACAAAACTTGGTAGCAGGATGTGGCTGAAACCCCCCTCCCCTCTCCCCAACATAAACAGTGAGCTCTAGAAGAAAGAGTTGGTCACCATCCAAGTTCTCTTACAAAACCTGTTTTGATTTCTCTTTGGAATTAAGGCTTGCTATGCTTAATGGTTCAAAACATTAAAACCAAGGGCAAGTCAATTAGCATTTCATGAACGTTAGCAGAGATGAGAAAGAGCGAGGCTGGGACACCCCAGTTTCAGTACATATATCCTCAAGGCAAGAGTTGCCGCAGGGCAGAAACTCCGCACCATGCCAGCCCACTACTAAGAGCAGCAGGGCCTTCTGAGGCAGGTTCAAGAAGTCCAGAGCAGATAGTTGCATGGGTAGCTTGCACACTGGGACTTTATCTTGAAGGCCCACTGTGAGGAATTTATTTCAACCCTTGAAGCACCAGGCTTCATACCTCTTTCAACTATTTTCTTTTTGTTAATGGCTGGAGATAGTGCTAACAAAAAAGAGCAGCCAAGCAAAAAGATTTACAAAAAACAACGGCTAGAATAAACTGGGGCCAAATTAGGAGCAGACTCACTAAGGAATTCCTGAAGTTTAATGCCACAAATGAAGAGTGTTTACATAGACTCTCCTACAAACCCTCACACACAAAAACCAGGGTTTGAACCAAAGCGGCTGGAATAAAGTGTTACTGTGTTTTCCTAATGGATTAAAAACCACATCTGTGTAATACTTGTAAGAGATCAGAATCAGATCTTTCAGCTCATTGTAAAACAGGCATCATGGTACTGAGGGATTTCTGGGGTTTTGTGATTATTTTTAAAGAAAACTTACAAGTTCTGCGAGGGTGAGTCAGCAGCAGGAATGCACAGATACTTCACTCCCTGTGTAAAGAAGCAAAAATGAATAAGAAGAAAATCCCAAGTTAAATACATTTATCTACCGCCACGCAAGTCCTGCTCTAGACTGGTGCAGTTTTATTGACTTTGAGGAAAGCACATCATTATTCAGACAAGCAGAGATCATCTCTATGCAGCCAGATTTTAAAACACTGTTTTCACATCTGCTTTGTTGCTAAGACACCAGCACATAGCTTAGTCATGCTTATCCCAAGGCCCAATAGCAATCTTTTTAAAATAGAAGCATCTTTACTAAAAAGGTGTAAATCTCTTCTTCAAAATCTTGTTCTTCTTACATTTCTAGTAAAATTAAGTTGCATCTTCTCCTGCCCTTCCCTTTCTCTGAACTGAGGCTACAACCTAAAATTTTGATAAGCAATTTCTTTTGATCCCACGCAATCATTTTTCTTTACCTAATTGATAAACCAAACAAAATGCATTTCAGAGAAGAAACATGTTTGTGGTATGGGTTTTGTTTTTTATTTTTGGGAAACTTCAAGACAGACAACTGTAAAATGCATACTTTTCTTCCACAATGTTAGCCTCACTTTCTTAGTCAGCTATCATAGTAAGTTACAAGATCAATTAGGGAAGTTAGATAATCATTTCTGATGCATTAAAAATGTTACTGGGTATATTTAAAACAACACTATAATCATACACTACTGCTTTGCATTGTCAACGCTCATTTTAACTGTCATTTTATTTTCAAAGCTTGTTTTGCTCCTATGACTGTTAAGAAAAAGAACACTTCTGAAAGCATATTTAGCTAACTTCTCAAATGGGACTTCCAAGAATATAGGTTGCAGCTCAGACACACAAAAACCTAATCATTCACTGGAACTCTTTTGACTTACCTCAGATGCAGAGTTATGAATTTTCCAGATGTACTTGTAAAGATAGAGATTCACAGCAAAACGTCCACCATAAAATGCACCTTAGTTTATCTTTCTGTAACAACGCAAACCCCTGTAATAATCCTGCATGTTCAACAACATACATGGAAAGTCACACATTTATCTATAAGAGATCCTTTGACAACAAGGTGGAACACCACATGTATCTACCAGACATTTCACTTGTGAGCTTGGTGGGGTGGTGGAGGTTTCATTGCTGAACTGTGATGGCTACCTGAGGCAGCACCTTCTCCAACATCACCTTTGCTTTGCTGGCTCAGAAACCCCTTATTTCCCCAACTCACACTTTGTTACTTCACTTGCCACCTCACACCAAACCCTTTTAAAAGAGGTCCTGACCCCTGGCACCCTGATACACCATCATGCTGATCCTTTGCAAGATGCATGAACTTCACCACTATGTCAGAAAGGATGTGGTGATGCTTCACCCGCATCTCTTCACCACCCACTTACACATGGCACCAGCCGTTTACTCAGCCCAGCAGAACCCCTTCAGCCAGTGCCCTCTTCACAGCCACAGAGATTCGAAAGCCTGCCCTGTCCCCACCATGCTTTACCAGACTTCCTCACTCTGACAGGCCATCCCCAGCGTGCCACAACCAGAGGACAGTTGCTTCTGCCTATGGCCTTCTGGTTTGGGGAAGGCAGAGTCAGAGCAGGGAAGGCTCTGCAGTCAGTGCTAATCGTGGAGACGGAGACGCGGCAATGCCTGATGCGGGAGAAGGCACCATCAGGACAACACCAAGCCAGTGATAGCACATGGCATTTTGTGTGAGAGCTACATGGCAAAACGCCGCTGAGGGGAGAAAGAATAAGAATGAAGTCAGTTTGCAAGCCAAAGCAGTTTGCTGCCGGAGGCAACGGCATCAACAACTAACAGTCCCTCCTGCCTTGTATCAGAAGGGATGCCTGCTGTGGGAAACTAGGATGGCTCCACAGCCATAAGCTGATCCACAACAGCTTGCACAGACACATTCATTTAGAAAGACAATGTAGCAGTAATACATATATTGATAGACTACTGAGTCAAGGATAACTATATCGTGACAGATTAATTACGATAATAAGCATGTTATATGACACATCTGAGAGGTTTATCTCGGACACTAGTATCACTTCAAGTGAGTCACTCCAGTAGAACGAGGGCCTGTGACCTGAAAGTAAATTTACATGCTATTCTTCCCCCCACACCTCTAGACAAGTCCATGCCACTAACTCTGCACCACCAAGGGAAAAAACAGGAAGACGACCGAAGGTAGGAGATGGGTTAACACTGGAGCGCACTATATGCCAGAAGGTTCGCTCCTCCAGCATGCACTGATGCAAGTTGTTCTGCAGATTTCAGAAGCTATGGCACATGCCGAGTGCTTTTCACAGGCTGAGTGCAGAGGGGCTTTCAGATCATGTTCACTATAAAAGCAGAAGTAGCACCAGCACAAGCTTAAGACCCACAATGTTCTTTTTTTTGTCATGGCTGGCTAGTTCCCACTACCGCAAGCAAGCATGAAACTAGCCTATGAGAGACCGCACATGGTACTGAATGGCTCATCCAGAGCCTGATCCTGGAGGTCTTCAGCACTTCCAACTTCCAGTGAAGCCCACAGCACTCTTTTCACTACTGTGCTTGCAAATGCGCAGCATGAGCCTATTAGCCTTATTAATATAGCTTCTCAGACAGGAGATGGTTAAAGTTACTGGAATTTGGTATTTTGACTGACGCATGTCACTTGTATGGTGTTTTGGAAGGCTGTGGTGATGGACTCCTCCCTGTGAGGAAATAATCGCACACTCAACTCAGAAATAGTTAGATGTGGGATTTCAAAAGTACTGTGCAGTGACCTAACCTGACTCCCACAAAAATCAACAGTGAAACTCTCAGTGACTTTGACCCAAACACAGTTTGGCCAGAGTTGGTAACTCCTGAGGATCCCACCCTACCATCAAGTTTTGCTTCTCTCGGTTGAAATAATTATGACGATAATAGGATCAAATATCATTCATCGTAACGGATACCTGAAATACAACAATGACACAAGATTGTATGGGGCAGGTATTCATAAATGCGACTCGGGATTTTCTGTGTAGATATTCGTGTTGATTGCTGGAATTAGCTTTTCCTCACATATGCTGGACAGACTTTCTTTTTTAAACATATTGGCAATAGGAAGATATTTAATTACTGAACCCTGCTGACTGTGACTGTCTAAAAAAAAAAAAAGCAACAACTACCCAGGATCATACTATTATTTGTATATTTGTGCCTCAAGACACTGCTGTCCTTCCTGTGCACATACCCTGCATATAACATCTAAGAACTGTCCCAAAGGGACCTTTAAAGGCAGAACAGTTTACGCCAACCAAACAAGTAAATACCTACAACATTTTAGGTAGAGTACTAGCACACAAGAAATATAGACATTACTATTTTATTACCTAGCAGGTTTTTTGCCATTCTGAAACTGCAGAGCATAAGATGTAAGAAGGCAACAATCACTGAAACAGTGACTAAAATAGAGTAAGCTAAATCAAAAGATTGTTGAAGAGTCAAAGCAGACCAGCTCCTAGTGAAAATTTCAACAAGCTCCAACTTAGTATCTAGGCTGCAGCTTCATTAAATGAACTCGAATCTGATTCCAAATGCAATATACGAAGTTGAACCAAAACTACACGTTAATAAAGTTGGGAAGACAAAATACAAATTTGATGTCAACCATATGGAAGTCTTTATTTTGTTTATTATTTTTAAATTAACTCTGTTTTGTCCCCTAGGAATAACAATTCTCTAAAAATTATTCCATGGAGTAAGGACAGAACAACTCAAAACAGGTATTGGGCCACTTCACCTACACACACTAAATTAGGTGCAACAGAATAGCTAACTCATCTCAAAACATGGTATATGCTCAAAGTAAAGAGAAAAGCTAGCAATTATAAAAACTGATGAAGAGAGAAAGATTATTTTAAACCATAAATGAAGTATTACATCCACTTTATTGAATACTGCTGCTAATATATTGTTATTCAAACATTTCTTCAGCTGGTGTCAGTCATGTCTTATTTCTCTAAACAAGCTTTCTCCCAGATTACCCATTTAAAAAAAAAAATCAATCCAACCTTTATAATTAAACAGGAGTTATATATATTCTCAGGTAATAAAACATTTCATACATATGGAATATGTTCAAACCCAAGCTCCTAGGTCAATGAGATGCTACACACCACTTTCTTCTGCTCATCTCGATTCACCGCCACTTTCCACTTGTTACTTTTAAATCATTGCTCACTTTCCTTTCTCCATCAATCACCTTTACCGCCAGAGACCCCTACTCTCCAACACACACATTTGTCTAAACTTTTTCCTTGTTATTCACATGATGATCCTAACTGATGCCCCCCTCATCAAATAAAAGCAGCACTCCCATTTCTTTTGGTTTTTCTAACCTGTTAAGATTACTTCAAAAAAAATCATTAAAATAAAATATAATTTACTTTTCTGTTTTCTGTTTCAGCAGAGTAACCACCAAAACTAGATTTCTATCTCCCTTAGGCCCTGAAACTAAATGCTACAGTTAAACCGATACAGTGAGAGCTAACAAAACTAGAGCAAATATTCCGATTTCAAGATTGTCAAAGTTGAAACAAGCGAGAGTTAAGTAAAATTTCTAAAATTCACTGTTATTTGAGAAACAATGACAACACTTGCACAATTTCATCACAGATTCTAGAACTAAATCAGTTCTGCTTCAGTGAATATTGAGATACTAAAACCAAAAAGGTTTAGGTGCACACATATATATCCAGAAGATCTACACTACAGTTAATAAGGTATTCATGGAATTAAAGTAATTTTCAAAATTTTAATTATTTTAGAGGTCTAATCTACTAAGACTAGAAACTGAACAGTTATTTCACATTTGAAAAAGCCAGTAAGACTATAGAACACCACCTTCCTAATATCATTAGCTTTAAAAAAAAGCGAATTAAATCTTTGTTACTAAATCTAGTTTTTCATGAAGGGCTCAGGAAATGTAACAGTCTAGTTTAAGGAACACTTTATTCTACTTACCTATAGTCCATTTAAAAAAGGCCAGTTTCATTTTAACTAAACTTGTAAAAACTGGCATTTGGGTTTTTCTAGTAGAACATGTAGAATTTTGCAGTAGCAAAATGACACATCTACAAGTGCTACATGTCAGATAATGGGTCAGTGACTGAGAATAGGATCTCCAAAAAGCACACTCAAATTTAATTGCATGATACCAAGAATAATTTTGACTCTGAACAGAATAAGGTGCAAAAAGTACTGAGAGACAAATGCAACACCTACATGGATGTTTGCTCCTACGGAATGATCAAAGATTCTGAAGTCATTAAGAAAGATGCTCAGTTTGATTACACCCTAAATCATACTAACATACAGTTTATCCATGAAAGAAAACTGAGTACTCTAGCAAAACAGTATGCATGAGAATAAGAGGAAAGACTAAAAATGCTATGCATTATTTCATGTTTGGGTTTTCCAAGTAATCTTTTTTACAGATGTTCTTTAGAACATTGTCCCTGCCACTGCTGTATATACAACATTTCTGAGGTTCTAGTTAGCACTGGAAACCTGAATCTAGAACTTCATATGCTAAAAGGGGAGGAGAGGGGGAAAGAACCTCAAATTACAAAATTTCTGTTCTCCAAGGGCAGGGGGTGGGGGAAAGGGGTTATTTAAAAAAAAAAGTTTAAAAAGAGTAGGATTGTATTTTTGGCATTAAACCTCTCTATTTAAATTTATGTAAAGACAACCATCAACGACTTCCAAGAAATTTTTTTTA
Source organism: Anarhynchus alexandrinus (assembly GCA_008711295.1). Classification (NCBI taxonomy): domain Eukaryota; kingdom Metazoa; phylum Chordata; class Aves; order Charadriiformes; family Charadriidae; genus Anarhynchus; species Anarhynchus alexandrinus. The sequence goes on from VUYV01000003.1 coordinate 10,869,920, forward strand.
AACCTAAACCCCTAAACTTAAATTTGTGAACCCAGATGCAAATAGAAAACCTCCAGCACCTGGCAAGTTCTTTCAGGTTAGTCAAAAACCATGTGTTAATTTGAGTCGTCACATCAACAGATGAGGGCAGGAGGACTTATTTTTGTTTAGGGGCATTTCAGCAAAAAAGCTAAAGTGGGAAACAGCCGGCACAAAGCTTCCTCAAGCCAAACCAACAAGAGTTTTTCAAGGGTTTTGTCCAGTAATGCACCAAACTGAACCTGCTAAACTGAAAACCGTTCAACCGTTTGTTTGTCCTTTCAGTTACTTTCTGTAGCAATCACCATTGGTGCTGATTTTATTAATGACTCATAGAAAATACATTTGTGTTTCAGCAAAAAACAACCACTGATTCACTTTAGTGAACAACACACTCAGGTTTGGTTTTGAAAAATATTATAAATGAAATTGAAATTACATGAAGAATATGAACAACAGAAAGCAGAATGCTCCTGCAATAGAATTTATACATTTGGTTTGTGTTATCTTGAATAATACAATAGCTTTTATAAAGTCATGGGGTTTTTTTGCAATGTTTTTTTATGGTTTTCTTAGGAAATAGTCTCAGTGACATTTTTGAAAAGTCCACATCATTGAGCTGGAATGTGCCAATCACAAATATAAAGTATCCTGTTAAAAGCCCTCCTTCCCCATATCTCCTCTCTGTCACCCTATCTAAAATTATAAGAGGGAAATGTGGAAGAGTTAAGGACTTTATTTTACTTACACAAAGCTGCACATATTATTTCCAATTCTAATCCCGAATTCCAATTCTAACCTGGCTCATCTAAAGGAATGCAGAGTGGGAGAAAACACTAATGAGTTTATACTAAATTGTGGTTCATCTCCTTTAGGACACAACAAGAATATTTACAGGACTACATACTTTAGCTGAGAGGAAGGACCTTGTTAGTTTGCCTTTCCTAGATGATGTATTCAAGCCCCCAGGCATGTCAGGGCATGTCTAACATCTGTACCTATTACACTTGGTACCTGAAGCCTCAAGGGGATCTGAGTACTACAATAAAACAATACATCCCACCCGCCTCTTTCTTCCAGGGAATGCTGGAACACGATTGCTACACCTCTGGAATACGCTCACATTACAAACATGGATTAACACACTCTCCACATCATCTCCTCTGCACAGAGCAGGTCAGAGCATTTGGCGTGTTCTGGTCAACACTATCCAAGCAATGAGAAACATCAGGTGTTTACTGGTCTAAACATCTCTCGTGCAAACAGATTACCATGGAAAGCTTCAAACGGTCCTCATCCTCTCCTCCCTGCCATCTGCCACTACAGGAACGTGCTTCCCCTGACACAGCTAGTGCATGCTGAGCAATTCAAACAGCGCACCACCACAGCAGCCTCTGCCAAGGGTACCTCATGATGAAGACCCGGCCTGACACTTTAAAAGCCGCTTTGTGGAAGTCTCTTGGAGGCTTCTTAGTGGGCTACCGATGTCATTTTTGAAAAATTAGTCAGAGCTACCAACTTCACAAGCAAAGCCAATGCCAAACAGGGCATTACTTCAAACTGGAGAGGATCTTCTGGTGCCACTACACCTGAAAGAAAAATGGTAGCTATTTTGCTCAGCATGGTCTTCTGAAACATCTCATGAGGGGAAACCCTTACCATGAAAAGGCAGTGAAACATCATAGAAGAAAGTTAAGGTTTTTTTATTAGAAGAAGCGCTTGTACACTTCCTTTTGATGGTAGCGTAAAGGCTGAAAAGTGACAGCTTCCAGCAGTGGTGATATAAGAGCTTATTGCTATAGAAGGAAATGCAACAGTCTTGACTAAATTATTAATTTGTAGAACTGATTTTTATACAACAGCAATGACCTTGCAACATGATATTAGCAACTCTGATTTTGAGGGCTGTCTTGCTGTCTCCCTCTTTAACAGTTCCCATAACTCTTTGGGCTGGATACCAAAGACAGCAGAGCCTGTGCAGAGAATACGTTGCCCAGCCATACCCAGCAGGGACTTCTTGCATCATGTCATCAAGATGCAATTTTCATATACGAATGGCCTCCTACAGCTCAAGACTTCTGTATGCTATCCAACATTGTAACATGGTTTTAATAGACTGGTGGTTCTCACTTGCTGAGCAGCGTCTGTCCAGAATCAGTTATGCTTTTAAAAAAAAAAACAAAAACAAAAACAAAAAACCCCCAAACAACAACAAACACCTAGGGCTGATTGGTTTCCCAATATTTCCCTATTTAGTTATTTTGTGTTGAGCAGTGATATGCTTTTGAGTCCAAACAAATGCTTTCTGGATTGGTGCCTATGTGAGGATATTACTTCGGATTACAGAACCAAAGAAGAAAGCACTAAGGCAGCTTTCAGCACTTCCAGAGTTATCAGCTGGGGGCATGACACAGGAATTTTTTTTTTGTTTTAGCACAAGGTAATCCCCGTTAAACACACACACACACAAAAAAATGAAGTCAGTCCAGAATGTGCAACCATGAGAGAAAGAAAGAAGTTTCCACAAACTGCTGATGGAAAGGAAGAATTAGAAAACTAAAAGGAGATGAGACTATTCCCTTCCAAAGCTTCAGTAAAAGCTCCGCCATAGTAAATCTCATCATATTAAGTGCTAACAGCAGATATGATAGGTTTCTATAGCAAAAACCAAAATAGCTGCAAAAATACTATCCCTAAACTATATTAAGCATTGTGCCAGAGCTGCCGGTTCAGCTCCTCTGTAGCTTAGGTTGCTTTCCTTTTCTAAAAAATTGCACATGTATAGTCTAAAGTTCATATGTAAACATGCAAGACTATCCTGCCCAGCTAAAACTGCATTAAAGATTTACAATGTCCATCCAGGCTTAAAAAATATGAAATGAGATTCCAGATCTTAATGCAAGCTGATATGAATGCATTATCTATACTAGGTCTGCAAGCTATGACCATTTGATCTTAGAAACATTTCTCAATTTTTGACAGATGTTCAGTCATTTAACTTTTCACTTTCCTGCAAAAGTCTGGATTTACGAGCCAGTCGTACACTTTTTTTTTTCCAATTCATAAACTTGATCCAACACTTCCTCTTTTGATATCCCCAGATGCAACTTTCTCATCCTTAACATCTTATAAAACAGGTATATCACAGCATTCAGCAGAGATAAAACTTGTGGAGAAGTTATACAGCTTCTCCGTAGCATCCTTATGTTTCTACAACTTCTATTCTTCACACTTGCTGGTTCTGTTCCAGTTACAGCATCTTCTTATTGCCTGTATTCTATTAATGCATTTGACTGTTTCCTCAGGGAGTATGGAAGATTTTTATAAAAGATAAGCATAGATTTTTTTAAATTGTGCTCTTCCCTTTCAGTTCGGCTTCTGAGATATTGAGTATTTGAACCCCTATTTCCACTCTGATTACAATTTTAAAATTTGCAAGGAAAAAAATAAATCTAAAATTCTTTATAAGATGACCTGGCCTGTGAAGCTTTTATTTATTAAGATACAGTTCATTTAAGCTGTGCTAGCTGCACAAGCTAACAGGACTGGACAAGAATGATGCTTAGTTCAGTCAGCAGTTACCATATCAACACTTATTTAGGTAGTTATCAATTCAGGAAAAAGGGGAGGAAAACCACTGCTCTGGAGATAGCATGTACCAGATTAAGATGATATAGTTAATGGCATCAGAATACAAAGAAAAAAAGAATAAATAACTGTCCTCTGTGGGTGCTCTGGTTAGCTATGCAGAATGATGGGGAAAAAACATAACCTATAGAGCTAATATTTTAAGAAAGTTAAAGAAAAAGAAGAGTGAATGTTTCCTAGGCATCAGAGTATTTTCTCAGCAACCAGAAGACACTATTGCAACACTAAAAAAGTTCCATACAGCGCTTTAACATCACTCTTTTTGCTTGGAGAAGAAATCCCACAAACAGACTTGAAACAGAACCATCTGGTACCTGAGTATCACAGGGACACAGATTGGCTATTCACATGAAATGGAGATGCATAAAACTTATGACAGCTTTGGTACTGAGCAGATAGGGATGACAATACCCCCCAACCCAAAAAATTGTGCATGTTTTGTTGGGATTTAATTTCCTTATGCTTCATCCAAATGACTTTAATTGAAACTATCACATATACTGATGTACTCTTTTGTCATCTGAAAAAAACCCAACACACTAAAAATAAAAACAAAACAAATATTCTGTAGCAGCAGGAAAACAAAGAAAGAGAACTGACATGCATATAGAAGCAGCACACATGCAAAAGCCTACTCTTAATGCAATTTGGTGTAAACAATGGAAAGCTTTTTCGGCAGAAGACAGTACAGGAACACCCAGCTAAACTCTGGTTTATTTAAGATCTACATTACTGTGATTGTTATGATGCCTCCAAGATGAGTACAGCATACAGAGCTTCCTGCGATGCAGCGCTGGTCAATCTGACAATGATAATGCTATAAACAAATTAATGCCAAAGGACTCCACAACCACAGGCAACTGGTAACAGGATTCATACATTTACTAGATCAAACCTCTGATGCAAGTCAAGAGCAACAGCAGAATTACTAGTAACTGACAAATGCGTGGTGGACTGTGTGAAAGAAGCTGGTAGTTTCAGTCCATTTCCTGACTGATGGACAGGTGTCTACAATGCACCCAACAGTCACCATGACTAGCACCTCAAAGCCTCTCGGACAGACCAAGAACTGTGAAATGCTCTGGCTGTAAAGCGCAGAGCTCAGAGACCTCTGTAACCCAGCCTTACCTCAATCAACTTCCCCACAAAAACGCAGCACGCGACAGAATCCACTGTTGCCTCTGGCAATGTATTTCCGCAATTACATACTCTCGCAGTTAAAGCCTTGCTTACTTCCAGTCTGAATCTATGTGATGTCATTTGCCAGCCATGCACATCACGCTGTTCTCTGAGGTGGGTTCTCTGCATGGGGACCTACAGAATGTGTATCCATCCCTGCCTCTCTTTGCAGATAATACCTGTCTGGGACAGGGCCTGAGTGACTGTCTGACCAAAAGAACTTCTAGCATCCCTCCGCACCCCCAGGACTCATGCTGTACTCCTTCCTGCATTACACACAGCAATTGCTGCCCAATGCAGCAGAGGAACCATTCTTGTTTTTGCCAGTATTTAAGTGTGTGTGGTTGGGGGGACAGCAGGAGGAACAGCGTGAGAAGATTAAGGATGCTGCAAGTTCAGCTGCTCAGACACGACTGTCCACCACAGCACATACTTTCTAGAATGGGATGCAGCTGTTTCCAAGCAGGTGCACAATCCACATCAGCATCCTGTTTGGTTTGGGCCCACGTTCATCTCCATGTAACATCCCCCAGAACAGGGTCAAACACCTGGAAAATCCAGAGAAACACTCTTAGCTTCAATGGACCTGCAACCAGATTCTTCTGGCAAGATTAACAAGATTTGCCTTTACTTACTTCACTTAGATCACCTGGCATAAAATTTGTTAAAACTCCAGATTTAATGCAATAGAGTAACACCTAGCTGGCATCCTTTGAAGCAACAGGGGGAAGAACTGCTCAGGATTCCTTAAGAGTGCTTCCACATCCTTGTGGATTCTGACTGACCCCACCAGCTTGCTTAGGATACATGGATATCACAAGTCAGACGTTTGACCTTTTGGTCTCCAATCCCAACAGCTATTTGTCCTAGCTTTAAAAAGAGAGTTCTACCAAGAGATCACAGAATCATAGAATAGTTCATCCAGCTTTTCATCCACTAGTACCTCCAAGTCCTCGACAGAGCTGTTCTCAATCCCTTCATCCCCCAGCCTGTATTGATGCCAGGGGTTGCCCCAACCCAGACGCAGGACCCTGCACTTGGCCTTGTTGAACCTCATGAGGTTCACATGGGCCAAATTCTCAAGCTTATCCAGGTCCCTCTGGAGTGGGAGTCCGTCTCTCAGGTGTGTCAACTGCACCACTCAGCTTGGTGTCATCTGTAAACTTGCTGAGGGCACACTCAATCCCACTGTCTACATCATTGATGAAGATATTACACAGTACTGGTCCCCATACAAACCCCTGAGGGACACCACTCGTCACTGATCGCCATCTGGACATTGAGCCATTGACCACTACCCTCTCGACGTGACCATCCTATCAATTCCTCATCCACCGAACAGTCCATCCATCCAATCCGTATCTCCCCAATTTAGAAAGATGTTGAAGTACAGATAGATGACAACCTGTTGGACAGATCCAACAGGTCACTGCCAGATACACTATTATTTAAAGCACACTCTGAGATATGTTTCCCCATCCACCTTTCCGTGTATGTCACATTCTAAACAGAGATTTTAAAACCTGAACTAGCTGAGAAATGGATTAGAAAGCAGGTGGCAAGAAACCTAATTATTCTCCTCTGTATATGGCTTTTGTGTGGATTTATAAAACATCTGTGAGTGTTCCATGGGCAGCCATCCAAAGTACTGTGAAGGAGCCAACTTGATTCACCAAGGCTATTGCCTCCGTGCCTCTGCGGGAACACACATGATGCTGTTGGATACCGCTCTTACTCAGGGGGTGACTTCCACGCATCTGAAATAACAAACCTTGTTCCATATGGCATGCAGTCCTTTCACTTGGGCACACCACCAGTTACCTATAGTTTTTGTGATGGGAGTTATAAACCTGCATCTCTAAACTACAAAATGCCTACCTAAGTGGTTAAGATCCTGTATAACAACGGTGTACTTTATTGGAACAATAACCTTAGGATGCCCTCTAAATATAAACTAGTTTCAGGATTGGTTTTATTAGAGGACAAATTTCCTTGAAACAGTTTATACAAAAAGAACTAAGGGGCAATATTGCAAGATAGTTCAAGCCAGATTTTGGCAAATTCCTGCCAGTCTAAATCACTCGCCTTACAAAACAATTCTGCGTCTTGTACTTAATGCAGCCTGTCAATGTCTAAAGGTATAAAAAGTCTTAGAATCTAATTGATCTTTAAACCTACTTTTTCCTGTTATTCCAGCTTGAAAGCAATAACTTCCTAAGGCCAAACTTTGATTATGTGCACCCCATAAATAAGACATCCATGAGGGTTTGTAAATGATCATTGAGATAATGTCTGAAACCAAATTTCAGTGAAAAAACTTTTTTTTTTTTTAAAGTTATTTCTCAACAGGAACACACTGTGTAACCTAAACCAATATAATACTTTCTTGTGAAACTCTTCAATCATTTTCTAATAGCTTACCAACTTCTGATGACCTAAAGCAACATATATCCAAATATACTGCAGCATATAAAGCCCAGAGGAAAGCACACTTTTTAAAAGGCACTTTGAGTGTTTTAAACAACCAAGTAAAAATGGTCTGTAACATCACAGAGAGTGGCAATGTCATAAGTTACTACAGTGGAAAATAACATTACAATCTGTAGCAAGTTGGTGTTCACCACACACACTGAGGTTTGCTTTTATTTCTTGAGTATGGACAACAAAGCCAGATTGGTCACTTTCATTCTCTACCCACCATTATCAGCTTTAAGTGCTGTATCAGAAGTATTATTGCATCAAAACAGTCATTACTGAAACTTCAAAATCTGACAAGCAAGATGTGGGTAATTTGTGACCTCTTTGAGAGCTAAGGTATGCATCCATATTCATTTGTTCCACAGACAGCCATAAAAGACCAAATTCTCTTTGATAACTTGTTACTACAACACTACTGAGTTTTCGGTGTCTAAAAAACTCTTACCTTCCATAGCTTGCACAGAAAGGTTTGTTTAATGAAGTATTTGTAGCATTTCCTATAGATTGGCTAGGAAACACTCGATATAAAATATTGTTAGCAAAAGACAAATGCAACTACCGCAGTCCAAGAAAAGGTAGCTTTTTACAGATGATCAGCGTTCACATAAATACACACACACAAAACGGAATCTCAGAAAAAAAAGAAAAAAAAGATTCTCATATCACTGCAATTCCATGTTTAAAGGTCTGAATCACATCAGGTGAATTTCTGAACATAAATGTAAGCCCTCACTTTCCATAAGCGAAATCTGGGGCACAAGAGGGAGACACATAGGGAAAGCTTTCCCATTTGACAGTGGACTTGAGAACAAGCTCCAAGCACAATGTGGATACACAAGTTGCAAACAAACCTACCTACAACCTGGCAAAGATGTAAATAACAAAGGACATAATACAACCTAACAGATGTTTTCCAGGCCCTCGTTCCTACACAGAAGCATTTAGTTGCAAACAAGCACCACAGCAAGACCATGAATGATAAAGTAATTAATAATCAGCTCAGCTCCCAGACGAATGGAACTTGCAATCCTTCCACTACTTTAGAGAACTGGGGAGATGTTTTAACAGTTGTTTTCCAGACCACTGGCACATAAAGGAGTATATTGCACACTGCAAAAACAGAAGGCACAGTTGGAGAAACATTTCTTTCAGAAGCAGGGGTGAATAAAACAAGTCCATCTTCAACCAGCCACTACTTGTTCCCATGCCACTGTAACTTTTGAGACACTATTGTGAACAAGACTGGGAACAGATCTGGGTAAATATAATCCTTCCTGTCTTTTGTGGGGTAGCTAGAGGAAGAAATGGTGACTTGGTTATATTTAACCCACAAAAGCTCCCAGATCTATTTACCATGCAGCCTCCAAAACAGATGCACCACCACAAAGGAGGTGGTGGCATGTGGGCTGCCAAAACTACCACCACCATAAGAAACACTGGCCTGAGGCTGCAGCTGATCTGTGCCATAATTAGTCTTCCTACTTTTCTAATCATGGTAATAAAACAAAGCAAGATTCTATTCATTTTAGAGAACAGCACCCTAGAGGAAACATTACATCTCCCTTACTCAGTACAATTGTTTATCTCTTCAACTAAGAGCACTCTTGAAATTCAGTATGTTTCAGACTTAACCGGCATCAAGCACAACTGACGTCAAATGGATAGTATAATAAAGTCAACAGCTAAAACTCTGCTTCAGCACACTTTTAAGTTCAATGTCAACCCTGAGTTCACCATTAACTTGATTTTGGTTTTAATCGTGACATACTAGGGACACTTTTTGTTCAGCTTACCTATTGACTTGCCTGGGAGAGGTGAAAATTCTGTAGTTCAAGGACTGAATTCACTAGATACTTTTACACAAAGAGAATGAAAAGCAGAGATTCCCAGCAGCATCTGAGGGGTAACACCAGCAACTGCCTTACCCACTATTTTGCTGTATTTCATGAAAAGTGGAATGCAGGGAAGACACAAATTGAAGGGGACAACAGTTCCCAACATAAATCAAATAGGAGGATTCTAAGGTGTAGCCAAACTCCCCTCCTTCCAAGGTAAGGTGGCATAAAGAAGAAAGCACAACAGTCCAACACAGGAGAGCTCTTTCACTGCTCAAGATAACACAAGAAGTCAAGTCATTTCAGCTATTCAGATCACCTTCCCTTCAGTAAAATGGGGAATAATACTTCATGTTAAAGTAAGAGACCTACAGATGCTCTGCTATATTAGATGAATTATATGAGGGAGCACTGGTTCCCGCCATGCCCGAAGCCTAAATAAGGCTATTTTACACAGAAAAGGACTGCAAGCCTCTTACATAACCATCTGCTATGAAGATTCAAGAAAGGGGCCCAATTAAAAAGGAAGGTTGGTCTTGGGGAAGAGGGATAAGGAATGTTATTATTTATGTGATGCTTGAACTCCACAGAGAAGGAAACTTACCTTTACTATGAAATTAATAACAATCTCATTATTGTGTTATATTGATTGACACTGTAATTGTCTCTTCCTTTGTCAGTTTGATTTCTTGTTGTTATAACAGCAGCAACAACAAATCTGTGACTGGATCCCAAAACTACAGCTGTCAAACATTTCCACAAGAAAATCAGTCTCAAAATGCAAATTATGCAGAACAAGTAATTAGTCCCAAGATGCCTGTAGCAGTCAACCGCAAAGTAAGGATTTACCATGGAGTCCCCCACACCTCTTACCTCAAGCATAGGGCGGGCACTGTCATGGATTGAAAGAATGTGCGTTATGTTATTCTTACTCAATTGCTCTACATCTCGGGCATCTGTGAAAAAGGGAAAGAAAGGAAGAGAATTTTTTTAATCTCTTGAAATAGCCCACTCCCCTTTCCACTGTGCATGTTGAACATCACTTATACTTGGTACATTTCTTTTTGAAGCTTCATCAAGTAAAGCAAAACCCCAAACGCAGCTGTTCTAGAACACCATCATCAGAATGGGTAACGGGAAGACACACTTCTAACTCCAAAACAAATTATATACTATATAAAGAACAAGCTTGAGTGACTCAGGAATGTGTTCTTAAGTCAGAAGTTTCATGTATTTTGCATCTGAAATATAAGTCTGTGTACGCCTGTGTGCAGGTGATGGCCATCTGAACAAGCAGTCAGAGCTGTACAAGAAATAGCTTACCTCCTCTCTACCCACAAATCCCCCCTCAGGAGATGTATTTTCACTTGGGAGATAGACCTTGTGATATCCAGGTCTGAGAAGTGAAGCCAACCATATCACTTGAATTCAGGTATTAACGGGCAAGCCAAAATGATAACTAGATTCTTACTTCCTGTGGACCAGTAGGGAAAAAATGTGTGTTTAGCCAATACATACCATAATTTTAAGTCTGAAGAGAGATCGAGATGATAAAGATATCGAACGTATGAAAAAGCAAAATGCTGCAGCAAGGAAGCACAGTTGTGAAAAGGTGGTTCCTAAACCTGTAACCAAGGGGTTTCAAACATTCAAAACTGGAAAGTAAACTGAAGCGACTGAAAATTTGATGCTATTGCGAAAGCATAGGTTTGTTTCTATGAGAAAGAAGGTAAAATAGATAATCTGTCATCAGTGAGCAACTTTCCCCATACTAAACCATTAGCATGCCAGAAAATGACCTCAAACGACCACTAATACAGGTAAAAGTTAGTTTGTGTCCATTTACTTTTGACCTTTTTGCTTGAGAATGGCACAGCACACTGTGGCAATTACAGCAGTGGTTTTGTGATGTGAACACCTGCCTTCCAAATCTGCCCATACAATCTGTTCACATTAGCCTGGTTGCACACAAAAAAAAGAGCACTGACCACAAAGGTTTCAAACCGGCTCTCTCTAGGTACAAAAATAACAATAGCATCACCTGTACATTCTTTATGTACGTGCAAGAGTTCAATTAGCATCTCTTGCTTCATCTTATTCCACTCTACTATAAAGTTTCAATGCCTTTTCTACATCACAAAGAGGAATTGGGCATTTAATTATACTGCCCCACAGACAAGATCCATGTGAGCACAATAACAGGCAATAAAATTTAAACCTAATCCAATTATCAAAGCTTCTCTAAGTCTAATAAAATGGAGAGAAGAGTCAAAACTACATTGATTTCACTTGCTACTGGTCAAGCCCGCATGATCAACAGAGATGCCTAATCCTTCAGGAGAGAATTAACAGAAATTCCATCTGAAACAGAATTAAGGTTTAGCTGCACAGAACAATTAAAATTGTCCAAAAATCTCAGAGTAAGCATTTCAAAGAGGAAACATGAATGTTTGCCAGGAGAGGTCTTCTAATCCACCTGATCTTCAGATTTTTTTAACAGTTTATAGGACACTCTTGATTCCTCAGAGAACACCTAAGCAGGTAAGGTTTGGAAGCCCAGAAGCCAGCCTAAGTGTCCCTAGAAATCACTGCTTTCTGTTCTCCAAAGGCTAAGGGCAGATTATGAAGACTGCTGGCTGGAACTCACAGTGTTAATGCATACCTAGCACAACCAGACCCCAATCTCTAATTGTCAGTATGACCCACATAGTAAGAAATGGCATGCCACACAAGGCAAACAGCTTTAAAATGAGGTATGATCCAAATTAATTGTTGACTGCTTTGAACCAGTCTGAAAAGCCTAACAAACACAGTACAACTCAACAGGACTGAAAGATTTTAGTTCTTCAGTTAACCAAAGACCTAGGCTAAAGGAATTTCAACAAATCAAAACTATACAGCAAGACAGTAAGATTTCATATATTCCTAGAAACAAGCTGGAAATGGCTATCCCAGACCTACATCCCAGGGTAACCAGCAGGTCCTCAATATATTTTGGAAACAACCATTCAAATCACAAAAGTAGGAGAAAGGCTTCCCAGCCTATGACTGCATTATCTGGATCTAAACTTTAAACAGTTTACAAAGGGGAAATTCCCCTGGTTCCCCTGGCACCTGCCATAAGTGTCTGCAGATACTACAGACAAAGCTATTTAAACAGCAGTACAAATGAGATATCCTGTCACTCATTGTCTCATATCATAAATTAAAAATAAAATAAAATAAGGGGTTATGTAAAGGACCACCAAAAGCCAGAAGAATCACAATTACCACAGCAATTCTAACTTCTTTACTGTACCACAGTGCTGTACAACCACATGCAGGCTCGCATTTTGAAATCACAGCGTGAAACACCCCATTTCCAAATTTAGAGATGAAAGAAACCTATCAGAGTCCATCTTGTGCATCCCTAAAGGGTCCCTCAAATGTGGTATTATTCTGCACAGTAGGTTACCTAATATTCTGTTTCATACAGCGAAACGCTTCTCAGCGTTCTCTGATGTGGACTTTTGAGTACAGCCTTCATGAAAAACTCTCCTCACACAAAAGGACACAATTCACACTGGGGAAGCCTTCCTCTTTCCCTCCCATACCCACATTCAGCTTCTTTTCCTTCAATTTCATTCTATGACTCCTAGCTTAATCTCTACTCATATGCAGAGAGCTGCAAACATTTAAGTGCAAAAGCAGTGGCAATGGCATCAAAATGGGACTGGGGTGGGGTGTCAGACTTTGTTTCCCTGCAGCTCTGGGAAGCCTTACTGTGTGGCTGGGGAGTAAATCACCTAGTATATTGTGCTTCCATCCCTCATATGCAAAAGGAGGACAATACTGCCCCAACCACACCAATTAAGACACGTCCATGACTGAAGGACTCCAATACTAGGGTGATGAAGTCTCAAATGTACACTCAACCATTCTGCTTACTTTAGTACCTCCATAGAGATGCAAGGTGAGGAATTAAGATTTCTCCCTTTGTAGAGTTAGTTGGGAAGAAACAGCTGTAACATCTTTTCCACCTCTACTGATAACAACAAAATACAAAAGCATCCTCCCAGTAACAGGGGAAAAAAAGCAGTACACTGATACGGGCCTGATGGGCAACATTTAACTGCAACTTACTTGTGAAATTAGAAGATTAAACATCTCCATAAAATAAGTGAGATTAGTTTATTTTTGTTTTGTCACCTTTCCTCCCATTAGCCAGCTATCCCAAACTAAAACCATCCTCCCTTCTTCCTCCTCTAAAGCCCACATATCTGACTTTGTTGTTAGTCTGCAAAGACAGACATGCTCCTATAACACAGTAAGCTAATGAGTATGAAGTTTTCAGTATAAACTTTTAGGTTATGTATACAAAACCAAGGTATGAGCCTAGTATCTACCACAGTATTAAGTCTCAACCTGCAGATGTATGGAGACTACAGTTTTATCATCACCAGATTTTTATTTTTTTTTTAATAAAGCAACTTTTTATCCACCCTTTATTTTCTGCTTTGGAGAGAACTAGAGATAGACACCCAAAGGAGAACTTCCTCTCCATTGGTTCAGAGCACCAATACCTATTACTGAGAATGGTTTTCCATCAGGAGAGCTTTGTTCCAGAGTCCAGTGATCTGCACTTAAAGGGGGACACACGCAGAGAAAACTAAGCAGATGAACAAAAACTCCACATCTCCGGTCCTCACTTCACACTATGCTCTAATACACAGTTTGTCCCAGCCTCTCAGAAGGACCTTTTTGGGGGGTGAGAAAGGTGGGGAAAAGGGTCCAGTACTCTATTTAATGAAAGTACCTATAAAATGTTTTCCTTCAAAAAATTAACCTGAAAAAGTGAATTGTATCTTCACCCTCCCCTGTTTTCAGTACCTAAAATAAAGCCTTAGAAAAGGGAACTTTTCCCCAAAAAAATTAAGCAGCTGGTAACAGGAATTAATTGGATCTAGAAACACAGCAGAACCACTTGGTGGGCACTGCCTTTTTTTACACTTAGTAACAGGAAGAATGGCAGAAACTTTCCCAAGACTCTCCAGCTCATTCACAGCGACACTGGACTCTCTGGGGGGAATTAAACCTCATATTGTGGCTTTCCCCTTCAAAAAGCCCCCAAATATTCCATTGGAAAAACTTGAATCTTCCAAATATGATTACAAGCAAGGAAGGACACAAGCTTTTTAATATTCAAGGTAGAAACACTCTTGAGTCTCTGGTGCTCGCTACTGCTACGCCTTTCAGTTTGAAACCAAACAAGCACCCACTTAGAACCTCCTATCAGAAGAAATGGTATTTTTTCTATTTGTGCAGAGAAATAGGCTAAAAAGCCCTGTTGTATCAGTCTCTTAAGGAACAAAGCACCTATTTTCATTGTGAGTACAGGTGCCTTTCAAGGGACATCAGGTTTCCAGTGCAGAAGACACGTGGGCATGCAATCCCACAAGAAATTCTTTGTCTTTTGAAAGGATTGAATTTCATCTATAAGGTACAACTGGAACAAACCAAAATTCCCCCCAAACTAGAGGCGGGAAGAAGAGTTAACTTCCTCTTTCTCTTCCCTCATTTTTCTCTCTTAGCCACCCACCCTCACATTTGGAAAGAAATAACTCCTCCTTAATTTTCACTGAAGAAGCCCAAGAGTCCTTCTGGGCTTTCAGACCAAACTCAGTCGTGGTATTTTGTATGGACATCTGTGGCTCTTCTTGAATTTTTCTGCCCTCTAGCTGTGCAATCTCAAATACACTCTCTCAGGAACATACCACAATTTTAACGTGCTATTGATGAGCAGAATCATGCTTATAGATCTTTTAAGATAACAAGCACTTAAACACATGCCAAGATCTATGCTTTTTCAGGAAAGTTTTCCAGAGCCATACTTGAGTCTTGTGGACTTAGGGGGATTTCACTGCTTTCCATAATCAGGACTACACATAACCTTCTACCTTAAAGACCCTAAGGTGGTTACAAAAGCCCCTCATTCTGCATGCCTAAAGGTTTGCCCAGCAGCAGCGGACAAAACCAGAAGCAGCAAGCTCAACTCCCATTTTTGCCACAGATTTATTTCACAATTTTTTCTTGAGCCTCAGTTTATCTCCCAGTCAAATGCACTCCCTCTGTCACAGATTGTTTTTAAGTTGACTAGGCCTAAAAAGACAGTAAGAAACCCTATATATAAAGTAGAAATATTGAATAATAGTTCGCCAGTCGGAACAATTACTGAATGCCTTCTCCAGGCAATGGCGCTCCAGGATTAGCGTTTAACATCTTTAACATCCTGCTTTCACTCAGCAGGAAGGCACCCAGCTGCAACAACTGTGCCTCTTCCCACTCTGTCCGTGTCCCCGGAGGTCTTCCATGCAGCAGGGAGACAGGAGTGTACGTAGAAGGGTATTTTGACCTAGCTATGGAAACCCTGCCTGCCCAGGCTCCTTGAAGAGCCACTGGAGAAAGGAGGGGATGCTAACCTCCAGAGGGCAGATCAGAGCGATTAAGAGAGATTCCCCTGGCTCATCTTCTGGAGAAGCTCCCTCCTCTCTGCCCTCCTAAAAGAGACCCGGAGGGTGCCACGATGCCTCAGCCATGTCTGGGTGAGATGCACAACACTGGGGATTCAGTGTTACCCCTCTTACTGACAAGATGCAGCTTTATTCAATTAAAGCTATTGGTCTTAAGCAGAAAAAGTAGGAGACTGCTCAGAAGTGCATTACAGGAAAGAATTTTGTAAACCCGTGTCTTTTAAAGTATCTAGACATTTCAGCTGCCCAAATCAGGATACTCAAACCAATCCCAACTGTATATGTTGCTAAGTATTTCTCAGTCAATGATCCCCTTTATGGCAGTCTCAAAATTCATTAGTCACTTTTTGAAAGAGTGCCACAAATTAGAACATGCCCCAAGAACATGGTAATCAAACTACTCCAGAAAAATACACTGGTAATTAACCAACAGTCTGTTCCTAAATGGGATGACTTCACTGCGCAGAGAGCTTGTTGCAATTGCTCTTAAGCAGTGACGGGTGTTGAGGGACAGGAGATGCAGGAAGAGACAGAATTATAAAATTTGCTTTTGTGTTAGTGAAGAACTGTAACACCAATCTCTCTTCCTCTCCAGGTACAGTAGCTAATTTGAGATTATAACAACAGATACTCATGATGGTGGAACATAATGATTAAATGGAATGTGAACAAAGGTCATAGCAATAAATAAACACGCATTTCGTTTGTGTTCTTAATCAATTTAAAAAACACAGACTCCATAATGCAAACTCTGAGGTTAAAGCCAACCCATCATTACTCTTTTTTATGGAGGTAGCTGAAGCATTTCAGGCTCTGCTTTTTTTCAGCTAGACTCCCAGAAACACTGCCCACTCACACCACCTTCGCGTGCACGCCTCTACTCCATGCGTAGGAGTGACCTGACACGCCATTTAAGGACCATTTGCCAGGCACACAGCTGAGTGGCCAGAGCAGCACGAGCGAGCGAGAGGGTCGCGGGCCCTGGCATCGGCAGAGATGCTGACTCACTCCGCAACCTTGGCCAACTCCCCTCAGCGGGTCAAACTGTTCATCAGCTGAAAACAGAACTGCACCATGAAACAGATGCTCCAGCTGAGTTTCGCTCCCCTGGGCAGACTGTCAAGGGCTCACCAGCAGGATGGCAACAGCAAGGGACAGATTGAGCCACATTCCCTGGGCCCATCCTGCCCACCCTGCCAGACAGCTTGAAACCTGAAGGACTCCACTATCAAACATCCTCCCATCCTGCCCATCTCCTAAATTACTTAACGGGGGGGAGGGGAGAAGAGAACAAAAAGAGGAAGCAACATGGCTGTGACCAAATTAATTTTGTCACTGGCCCATGCAATGGTCCGTCCAAAGTGTTTTCAAAACTATCCTCTTCCCCTTATTTTCCTTTTTTCCTGCTTTTTTTCTGTTTTCTCCTTTCACTACCAGTATAAACTCACTTCCATCCTCCCATTTTCCGTACCATGGCATGATTATCTCCCTCTTGCACACTAGCCGTTGTACTTGTGTTTGAATCCCAGTGGGGCAAAAGGGAGCTTTTAACTTCACACGTACCTCCGGGCTGCCTCTCACGGTGATCAGCTCCACTTCCCAAGGGGCAGCAAGCACTGGACCAGCAACACGGGTCAGCAGCTCCAGAGGCAGGTAAATCATGCAAAACCCACTAAACTCACAGATTTGGGGGGGGGGGGGGGGGAGCAGAGCGGGAAAGGAAGGGTGGGCATGAGGCAGAGAGGAGGTGCAGCACTGCCTAAATCCAATGCAAATGTTGCCTAATCTTAACAGACCAGCTGTGATATTAGCCCAGGAAGGAGAGGATATCACAGCAGCCCCCAAGTCCTGCTTTGCTGTTGTACCCAAGCATAGGAAATACAAGGTCTACATGTATCAGAACAACAGTACAGGCACAACAGGTTTACTTCTGAGTAGGCACAGTCAGCTGGAACTGCTGCTAACAGAGTGCTTTGAGAACAGGTCATTTATTTGGACGTCTACATAAAGCTTCCTGTGTTTTCTAAATATGGTTGTGTCTTTCTGTACACAAAAAATAAACTTCATGCAAAAAGGGAAAAAAATCCTGAGAATCTTACATCCGCGACACGGACAGTGCGAGTATCAGTGGTCAGACAGCAATCTGCAGACCTATCAGTCTCACAAGCAGTGATAACAGAACTCTTTAGCAGTTGTTATAAATAACCAAAATAATGAAAGCAATGAGCGGGAGGAATATTACGCCTTTACTTATAAGGAGGGCTTGAAATAAGCCTTACAAAGAATCTGCCTGGCTCACAGGCTTGCCTGCCAAGCACAGGAATCGTTTAAGGCAAGCCAATGTTTAGGAATTCCAGCCGCAGCATGCTCCGAGGAGATGGCGTTCATTTTTCTTAGAGTACTTGCAGCACAGCACACGGATGACAGAGCAAACAAGTTCTTCTTTAAGTGCTACCAGGTGAATCCAAAAATGAAGCAAGATGGGGTTAAAGGGAAATCCGTTGGCCTGCGAAACAATACCTTAAGACCCCTGCTAAATAATCCTAGAAATAATGATAAAACTAATCTTACCTTTAAAGTTGCCAATGAACAAGCCAGGCAGAATCTGTGAGAAAGAAATATAGTATCAAATATAGATATCTTGTGGTAAGACAATTTGACAAAGTTCAATTTGCATACAGGATGGAACATACTACTTTAGCAGACTACTGTCAAATGTAATCTAAAAAGCCCTGACAATATTTTGTGCCTCTTTGCAGCCTTCTCAAACTACATAGCTCTAGGTGTGCCGCACTTTGAGAGCATTCATTGACAGCCAGGGGATTGCTAATCATGCAGACTTCTCACATAATGGATGCTCTCCAAGGACAGCAAAAGTGCTCTACACATACCAGTGGGCCTCAAAACATGCTCCTCCCCCCAGCAGGATAAGAGTTACCCTCATTTAACTAGTGATGAAACTTCATATAGAAAAGATGATTTGCCTAAAGTTGCTAAGCAAGCTGGACAAAGCACTGTAAATGACATCCTTCAAGTCTTTTGAAGCGCAAAGACATGCAAGTCAAGGCTGCAGCACAGTGTGGCTCTTCGACAGAGGAAATCACTGCAAACAACAAGTTGTGTGTTCACATAGAAAGAGAACTGATGAAAGTCCTCGAGTTGCATGTTTCTCTCCCAGATCTACCCACTCAGCCCAACACTCCCAGAAGCCCACGCAGGTCTCTGTTACAGGACCTTCTTTAACTGGGGAGTTTCAAGGTCAGCCTGAGGGCCAGCCAGTGCAGTCTGAGGACACATGCACGCACGCACACACAGAGGCAGGTTACACTACAGTGCCACCCCTCCCACCCTCTCATAACCCTCCCAACTTGGGAACAGCAGTAAGGACATGAAACACACACACACCCCCAGGAAACCGAACACACACTTTCTGGCCAAGAATTTAATTCTCTGCCACCTGAAGTCTCTGACCCACACCCACATCCTTTGAAGAGGCCAGAACTGTGGCGCTCAGACCATACGATCCATTTTTCTTTGGTGCATGCAGAGCATACCACCAATAGAGATATGTCAGCGCTGACTTCCTAAAGCCTTAGCAACACCCAAGTGTCACCACAACACCAGCAACAGTCTCTTGGGCGCAGCTATTTAAAGGGAAAACTCCACCCATTTTGCTCAGTCCGGCAGCCGCGAAGTTCCGAAAGTCATGAAGGACTTTTCATCGGGGATTATCGCCCCAGCCTCCGCTTCACTGCGGCCTTCCTGCTGAAAGGCGACCCAGCTTACCGCGCAAAGGTTAGCAGGGCTGCAAAATAGCTTCTGATCTGCCTTAACTCCAGGGCTGCCATCCGATAAAAACGTCGTGTTCACTGTTATTTATCTAGCCTTGCAGAAAACAGAAAGGCTGCAGCACTTCTCACTCTCCCTGCAGCTTTGGTTTGCGCAAACATTCCTCCCTCTCAGCTTTGCTGGGTGATCTCTCTCTCCCTGCCGTGTCATATCAGCTCTAACCACGGGGCTCAATCCTGCCACCGATATTGAAAGACTGCTTCCCTGGGACACTGGCTGCGTCCTGAACTGCTTACAAATTAAGGGCTGCTTGACAACGCCAGCTAGACAAGAAAACGGTTCTTTAGTCTGGTACAAACAGGCACCTGTAAGTCTTGCACAGATAAGCTCAGCAGCTTTCTCCCCTTTCCTTCCCTCTTCATTTTTACAAGTTCAACATTCCTACAAAGACAGCAAAAATCAGCAGGACAGTTTCCAATGCCAGGGTATCAGGTAGGGAAAAGAACCCTTACAGCATTCTGCTGCCCCTTTCCGCACGCACAAGACTCAGTTTCATGGACTGATTCATTAATTTTAAGCACCCTTGATGACTCTGCTAGAAGTGCAGCCCAAAGGCCGCCATTCCAGGCTAGGAATCAGAAGCTGGTAGCTGCTCCAGAGAGCAGAGCACCCAATGGCCATTGCTAAGTGCCAAATTCTGCAAACAAAAACCATGCTCTAAAGCACAAGAGAGTCAAGTTCTGAACAAATTTCACCAACCAGATCACCCCAGCCAGCTCCCTCAACTTAAGCTTAAAAAATTGAAAAATGAAAGAAGCCTTTCTGATATTTTTAAATAGCTGTCTGGTATTTCCTATCTGCAGCACAAACCTCAAATCACACCACCGCTACTGTAGACTGTAGCATTTTAGACTCCAGGACATTATTTCTGCATCAGATATGTGCTCTCAAGAGAGGATAAAAGCTTAAATTCCAGTCACAGTCATTAAGGTTAGACATTATAAATTAAAGATACAAAGAAACACTGGGTGGTTGCAAAAATAAGGCTTTTTAGATTGTTGTCGGCAAAGGAGGAAAAATCCAGAAGTTTGCATTTGTGCATCGCAAAGCTATGCTGTATGCTAGATAGGAAATTAGGACGCCGTGCAACCAAGGACAGATGTTACCCCTGTTGTCCTAGTCATTCTAGAAGCAAGAAACATTACTATGGGTGAAAGCTACCTGGAAAGAAGTGAATCTTCATGCCGTGCTGACTAATACTCCGGCACTAGACTATGGCTGGGAACTTTCAGCTGTGTCATCTCACACTGCCTTCAGTAACTGCAACTCTGGGCCACACAAAATGAAGGCCGATGGCTGCTAGGGGCGTGTGAGAGAGAAGGGGTGGGAGTCAGAAGAGAAGAAAAATAAGGTGGTTGTTTTTGCAAACTTTTAAACCACTGTTTTATGAATAAAAACAGTAGCCTCTTTATATCATCCGAAACATTGAGAAAATGACCACAGACTAAATAACAGATGTAGAAGAGTGCACAACCTGATAAGGACAGCAACGCCTGTCTTTGTTCCTATCTCGGCTGAGAACAGCTCACATTCTCCACTGCACACAAAGGCAGAGTCCTGCAATGGACAGCTAACGCTTCTCATCAGTCCTCCCCAAAAATACACCTCTCTGGAAAATGGCAAAAAGAGCTACTTTGCTGCTGCTTCCTATATAGACACACGCTTATAATACAGTAACTCCTTGCCTGACACTGCTTCTAGATGCACTAGTACTGATGGGTGCTCCAGCCAAGTTCATGGGGCTTTCTGCAGAGATGGCCAGGCGCTGTAGAAGGAGCAGATGAGCCCACCTTGTCCAGCGGTACAGGAGAGCGTCATGGGTCAGGGAGAGGGATTTGCCGCTGACGTGAACTGGCACAGCTTTGCTGGCTTCCATAGAACTGGTTACATCAGCTGTAACTATCCTCACTGATTTACATTTCTTATGAATCAACTCCTACAACGAACACAGGTTATCTGCCCTTTTTGTAGAGATAACACTCAACCCACCCCTTCAGAAGAGTCTGCATGAATAACGGGCAGTTAACTGTAACAGGACAAACAAAAACTAAAACCCAGGAAAAACTCTTCACTAAGCATATCCTGTTCACAGATAACCAAATCTAAGTACTACAATCTCTTGTCACCATCTCAGCTGCTAGACTTCAGCTCCTGGAAAACATCTTTGTAATTTTCAACCACAGACTTCAACTTGAACTTTGAATACAAGTTAAAGTTAGACATTAAGCGTGAAGACAAATCAGGCCACCCAGACAATTTCCTAAGTCAGACCCCATTACTCATCCTGTACTTAAAAGATAGTAAAAAAAAAGTAAAGCACTGAAAATTAATAGTAGCTAAGTCAATGCACACTCACTAGCCAATTCTCCTTCCCTGAGCAAAGCAAGAAGGGCATTTATGAACCAATGCTTTCAGTTTAATTTGGGAAAAGTCAGGAGGCTTGGGTGGGATTAAGGAAAAAACTAAACACAGCTAATTTTACAGAGAAAACTAGCAACAAAAGAGAAACCCCACCTAAAATGTATGCAAGGCCTCCCGCCCTTGATCAGTACTAATGGCCACAGAGTCAGGTGCGATTGCTATTTGCTACAAAATACATCAATATCATATGACAGAAAAATAGGAGGGGACCATGCCACTCAGAAAGGCTCAGCATCCAAGAGCAGCAACAGCAGCTGTAGCAATCTCTGGAGCTCTTCCTTACCATACCCATTACAGGTCACCACTAATCCTCTTCCCCTGGCGTCAGTACAAAGAGATTCCCTAAATGAAATAATCCACCATCGGATAAGCTGCTTATTTTCTCCTACTGTCCGCGTATAGCTCTACCACAAAAAAAACCCCACACTTCAGTTGGAAACTAAGGCAATTTGTATTGATAGACTACACCAAGTCAAGCAAATACCCCCCAATGTGAGCGTTGATGACTCCATGCCTCCCCTTGCCCCTCTGGCGTTCGCTGACTCACAAGATCAAAAGGAACAGATGATCCAGGGGCACATTCTGAAGGTGGCAAGTACCAGACCTACATGCAGGACCCCTACAAAAATAAATCCTCATGGCCAGTACCCAACGTGGCTGTAGTCTCCTTAAAGGAGCCAGCTCCTCCCGAACTGCTGAACATTTCATCCTCTTGGTGATACAGCCGTAAGAAGAGAGGAGAAAAATCAAAGTAGCACTATGTTTGTCCCAAAAGCTCTGGTTTGTAGATGTCTGGGCAACACTTAACCGAATTAAAACGACCAAACTGCCCAGAGTCACAGATTGTCACACAGTCCCACAGCAAGATGTAACACAAAGAGTGCTAAGCTTCAAAGGGTTGAGAATTGTCCTTTTTCCTCCCCCCCTAACTTTAGCATCCCATATCCTGTCACTCTAAATGTTTTGATAATTTCAAACATTCCCAGAAAAATACTACAAACATATCAGAAAGTCTAAAAGAAGTCTTTCCAGCTGTGTTTCTTCCTAACTGGCCACTCCTAGAAGGCACCTCCAAGGAGTGGCTACATATGACAGCATTATACTTAGGACTTTGAAACCAAAAATGGAAAGGACAAAGGGAGGTTCTACCTCCTACCCACTAACTCAGTTGGGCTAACCAGCTAGATCTTTTCCCTGCATAAAGTTTCTGTTTCAATGTCTCTACCCATAGGATGAAAAGGCTTCACCTCCCAGGTAGCACTCGATGTTCACCAAATGTGACTTCCAGGGGCAAGGATGTCAGACTTGGGACAACTTGTGAGCAGCTATCTCTAGCTCTTCTCCTCCGCTTTGTAGGAGGCCACGCTCACGGCAAAGCTACTCCCAAAGTACTCAAAGCAGGATGTTAGACAGAAGAGATGACTCAACTTCTGTTCCTCATAGTAAGCTATATATAAAAGGCTAGTTACCACCACACTTTCAAACCTGGGTTTAAAACAGAGGTGGAGATACTGAGAAAAATCACAGTTGTCCCTTGACAACCACCACGCCATGCCTGGGGAATCGGCGCTTACAATGAGCCCCCACTGCCAAAAAAAAAAAAAAAAAAAAAAAAAAAAGCCAACACCCTTTTGCAAAACAGATCCATCTTCCTTCCTCACTGCCATCTCCACCGGGACCCAAGCGCTTTCCTGTCCCCCACCAGCACCGGGGCCAGCCCGCCAGCCACAGCCCGTACCGGCGGCCGCTCCGTGCACCGGCCGGCGCGGGCAGACCCCGGGGGGTCCTGGCTGAGGAAGGGGAGGCGGGGGTGGTGGTGGTCGGCAGGCGATGGAGAATTTAAACGCTTTAATCCTGCGCTCGCTGGCTTCGCCGGGCTGACAGCCCATCGCCCGGGCGGGGCCGGGGGGGGGTGGCGGCTCTTCCCCCCAGCCGCCCCTCGGGGCACCCCCGGCCGGGGGGACACAGGAGGCGCGGAGGGGGGCCGGGCCCGCAGCGGGGAAGGGCCCGGCGCTGCGGCTGACCCAAGCACAGCGCCGGAGGCGGGGGGGGTAACGGCGGCCGTTCGCGACCGTTGGGAGCCGTTGGGGGCGCGGGGCCGCCCCCAGCCCCGCGGGCTGGCTTCGCCCCGGAGAGGGGAAGCCCGGGCGAGCATCACCGAAACCAGGCCCCCCCTCCGCCCCCGCTGCCCGCCCGCCCGCCCGCCTCCTCCCTGCCCGCGCTGCGGCGGGGAAGGAGGCGCGCCCCGAGGGAGCGGCGCAGCCACGGGCTCCGTCCCTCCCCCCGCACTCCCCGGGGCGGGGGACCCCCGAAGGTGAAGGGAAAAGCCTCCCCTGCCCTGGCCTTTGTTCTTCGACCGGGCGCCCGCCGCCCCGGGGGCGAGACAAAGGAGGGGGCTGCCCGTGGGGAAGGAAGGAGGAAGGGAGCGAGGGAAGGAGTGAGGGACCGCCACCCCCGCTGCGCCTCGCCCGCGCACATGCACTCACGCCCGGGAACAACGAGGAGCCGCGTTACCTTGTTCATCCCATTCCCCATGGCTTAAGCGACCCGCACGCCGGCACGGCGGGGGAGGAGCCGTCGGCTGCCGGCTTAGCGAGCTCCTGCCGGCGGCGGGTCAGCGTGCATGGGACAGTGCTTGCCGGGGATGGACTGGGGACGAGCTAATTGCTAATTAAGGACGGCCGCGGCTTTGCCGTTGTTGGGAAGGGTGAGGCGCATCTCCCCCCCCCGGCCCTGGCCGGGGCTCTCTCCGGGCTGGAGGCGGGTTTCCGCTCGGCCGCCCCCGGGAGCAGCGAGCCGCGGGGCCGCGCCACCAGGAACTGCCTCCCGCCGCCGCCCCCACGTGCGGTTAAAGCCCCGGCCGCCGGCTGCCCCTGGGGCTTGTAGTCCGCCGCGCCGCTACTGCCCCGCCTGCCGCCCGCCCGCCGGAACTACAACTCCCAGCGGCCCCCGCGCCGCCGACCTGCCCCCACCTGTAGCGGCCGGCGGGCGGGCGGCGCGGCCTCGCCCCATTCCTGAAGGGATGAGTAAGCGTCGCCGGCGGGAGCGGGGTCGCGATCGGGATGGCGATCGGGATCGCCTCCCGCGGGCGCCGCCCCGCAGAGCCGCGCTGCGGCTCCCCGGCAGGAACCGCCGGCTGCCGGTGCGCCCCGGGGCGGGGCAGGGCTGCGGCAGGCGGTGCTGGAGCGGGCAGGTGCTGCCTGCCGGCCTCTGCCGGACCGGCACCCGCTTGGGTGCCGACCGCAACCGGGCCGTGGCGGGCGCAGTGGTGGGGGGGGACACCGGGCCTTGGGCGCTGGGGCTGCCGCCGCAGCCTCCCGCCTGGCAGCCTGTGCCTCTCCGGCGTGCCGGTGCCCGGGTGTTGGGCCGAGGAGAGGCGCTGGGCCGCAGGCGTCGAGGCCCGGGCTGCAGGGGAGAGCGGGGCCTGGCAAAGCCACCCGTGCCCTGTCACAGCACCCTGTCTCTCGCTGGCTCTCCTGCTCCCTGACCCCGGCGCGGCCGGCTGGCGAGTACATGAAGGATGTTCGTGTCCTTTACGGAGATGAACAGAGAGGTGAAAGCAAACGGTTTGAAGCAAGCGGCGCAGGATGCGGCTGGCTGAGGTGGGGAGGGACCTCTGGATGCCATCTGGTCCGGCCATCCTTCTCAGGCAGGGGAAGATGCTCATTGCAGGGTGTTGGCAGGTGTGGGTGCAAAGCCACGCTCAGTCCTTCCAGAGCTCTGCTTTTGCTCCCTAATGCGCGGTTAGATGCGACATGCTACAGCCGTATCCCACTAGCCACAGGGATGTGTTTTGGGAAGTGCGGTGATTGGGGATTTGATGGTTAGTGATGAAAATTTGCTCCAAAGAGTTAATATAATAGGGAGTGCAGGCAAGGACTTAAGGGATACACACAGTGTAAATATGTGGGGACATGATGTTTTTACTTAAGATCTCTCCCATTAACCAGCCCAATAACACCCACCAAAAAAGTGAAATCCTTAGTGGCTCAAATGCAAAACAAAGACAAGATGCTGCTCTGTAGCCACCTTCAGGCTCCCTATGCATTTATACATGAATCAGTGTGAAACGTGTATAACATTTTATAGAAATACTTAAAATATCCTACTGTAGACAATTGCATCTTTATTCTCAGTGGTTGTCATTACATAAACGTATACTAAACTGAAAAAAAAACAAAAACCAAACCAAAACATAACTACACAGGTATTCATGTGTCACTTGTGACTCAAACCTCTGTCATGTCAAGATGTCATTTGTTGGGCACACTTCGGTAGGACTGGGCAGATTAGGGGCTTCTGCAGCCCAAGGTAGGCAGTGGGAAGGTGAAAGATGGAGAACAGGGTAAAGTCAACAGGCAGCAAAGCCATCACATAATTGATGGATGAACTCTGAAATGATGGACAGATGAGTGATGGGGGACTGTTACGTAGAGGCAGTGGTTGCCAGTACAAGCAACTTAAAGGAACGATTTCACTGCCTCCAGTTGCAATCGAATGCCAGCTGTTGCCAAAGAGGTGGTCGCACGTTCTCCACGCTACCCACAACAGTACAGCTGTGACCCTCTCCTTAAGCAACACCGACACTTGTCTGACCCAACACCATGGGTCAGACCTGACTCCCCATGGGGTCAGACCGGTGCACACGGAGACAGGGAGCAGGACCACCTGCCTCTGCAGCGGCTTGTCATTGGATTGCCACGTCTTCAAAAACCGATACTGCTCCCACAGAAGCCAACAACACGCTTGAAAGCCAACAGAAGTTAAGCCATTGGTTTAACTGCCTAAGAAGCTGGAAAACTCTTGCCTTGAAACAGCCATGTTATCACCACAGATACTTAAATTTCAGGGGAAGGGAAGAGGCCTGAGAGCAGTGCTGCTGGAGGAGCACAGCCCAGGGCAGCTGAGGCCGGACAGGCTCCCGAGTGGTCTGCAGCCAGCAGGCAGTTTAGTACCAGCTTCCGTGACAGTGGTGTGTCGAGGAAAGACAGCAGGGTGCTAGCAAGAGGTTTGCTGACTAATCTTATCCTAGGGTTGTAAGAGGAAAGCAAGCAGCATGGACTGCTGAGGCTCAGCCACTTCTGCTCTGAGTTGGGTGGCCCTGGGAGCACTGCTGAGCTGCACCTCAACCCAGGTTAGGGGAGGCTCGGTGTGAGCCAGCCCCCACTGCTTTCTGCATACCTTCCATACCATGGAACCATGTCAGCAGGGCAGTAGGAAACCAACACATGCTTCAACCTGGATCATTTGGGATCAGGACCTTGGCTTCACCACATGACACCCCCCACTGGCCTCTTGGACTTAGCGGTATGCCTGGCCCTGCCTCAGCTTGGAGCAGAACAGGGTAACACCAGGGAGACACTGCTTTTACTTTCGAGCCATTCCCGAACCTCCTCCTCCCTGAGACTGGACAGAGTTTGGGGTGTGTATCATGTCATCAGTGGCCACAAAAACATCAGAGCGATCTCTCTGTAAGGCCAGGAAGGATAGCCACCTAACTTAACGTACTGCACTTCTCCCCTCCCTTCCCCCTCAGTACTGCTGAAAAGCATAGCAGTGAGCTTTATCACAGATATTTGCTTTAATATTTCATTGGCAAAGCTCTTCAGAATGTAATTTACTTTATTCTCATGTCGTGCAAAATATGACTGAGGTCCAAAAGGTATGAATCACGGCTTGCCATAATAACTACTAAACACATTCTGCCCCCAAAATGAAAGAATTTTTTGTCAGCAACTCTGGCAAGTAGTTCCTTTTTATGAGACAAAAGGATAAACAGTAAATAATATCCCCGATAATTGCAGTGCTAAGAAGTCCATGGTAACTGGAAGGCCTTACAATCTATGTGCTGGAAGTCTGGGCTGGTCAATTCAGTTCCCCTTAACTCAGTTTCTCCATCTGTAAGATGCAAATAACAGCATTTCTGATCTTTGCAAAGAGCCCTGAAAAGTACTGTGCGTGGGCAATTCAGGTGAAATTGTTATGTTATTTTAGACAATACAGATGGAATACAAGTATGTGTATAACTCAGTCATCTGACATTTTTCTGAATGGGAAGTGTCATACATTCCCATTCTTCTGAATGGGAAGTGTGATTCTCTGTTTCATTTTCAAGTTTCGTGACTCCCTTCAGGATGCCTACTTCAGCCTGCGGGGCTTTCCCTTACTAGAATTTGATTGCACGCATGCAGCTTTTTACAGTGAAAGAGCAAAAATTGGAGTGGGAGAGTGTAACATACCAAGATTAAAAAGCAGTGGGAGGAAATCCACTTCTCTCTTAAACATTTACCATGATATATAGTATGTCCTTTTCCTCCCCACAGGTGTAGAGGGGGAATCCTGATACTGTTGCCAGACCTGTCTCTCCTGCCAGTTATTCCACAACCTAATTGTTTTAGTTCTTCATCTGTTGTTTAATAAACTACCACATAATGCATTTATGGGGGCAGGGCTTCAGCAAGCCTAAATCATCATAAAGTGTTTATTCATTGTCACTCCTCAAGATCTTATTCCTTGTGCTTAGTATCTACACCGTTTTTAATGGTTTGAAAGTCCATTTTAAAAAGCAAGCTATCTGGAGATGACTGGACTGAATAAATGAACCCAGAAAATAAGAGTAAAAACCTCTTGCTGAATCTCATAGCTTTCAGTATCCCTGAAAAGAAAGATCTCTTTAGCACGGCCTGTAATCCTACAAATCTGGGGATTTTTCTACTTCTTTGTGATATGAGGATGACAAACTGAGTAATCCCCACTTCTTGTATCTGGCAATGCCAAGTCTTCAGCAGCAGCAATCGTCTTCTAGGCAAGTGCCTGAAAACTGACAAACAACCAAACTGATACCGAAACTGAATCTTCTTTAAAAAAATTAGACAAAACTTCTGCTTTGACAGTACATTGAGCTTACTATGTTAAAAATAAGTAAGTAAATAGTCTCTATTTCTTATCTCCTGATCTCGCTTTCTGTAAACCCTGAGCTCACATTCAGCCATAAGCAGAAGGCATGTCGGCCATCCATGATCTGTCAGGAACTGATAAGACCTGGGCTGGGTTCCCCTGAAGCGGCGTCACAACTTAGTTCTCAGAGGTGGCAAGAAGGGAGATAAAAAGGGTGATTGGTCAGAAATAGCCAGTGGAATGGTTTTCCTCTGAAATAGAATGATTTGACAGAAAGGAACTGTTTCACCAGAAATAAATAACGAAACCTTAAAATTCATAAATAGCACTGGGCTTGTTTCTAACTGTGCTGAGAGGGAGGTCAATGGAAGGGAAAGAGCTTGGAGGACTCATTGCCTTTTCTTTTAATGTTTCCACTTGGTGATAAACATTGCTAAAGCATTTCAAAGCCTGTTTTCTGGCTAGAAGACCTAGCACCCTGATTTACTGCCATGTATCCACAGAGCAGAATTCATTCATCATTTGATAAATTCACTGTCTTAAGGCCAAATTTGGCTTTTATTATGTCAGTCACTGTGAATCTGCAGTAACTTCATCAAAATCGATGATGTTGCAGCAAGCTTTAAGTCCTGAAACTGAAGGGAATTACCACTGTGGTTTACTTCAGCAAAAATCAGCTTTCAAGAAGCTGCTCTCAACAAGCAGAGTAGCTGCAAGACCATCATCTCCTTCTGCCTCGTACTCCTCTTGCTTCCCCTTCCATTAACAGATAATATCAACAGAATATGGAGTACACTAGGATGAAAGGGCTGAGCCAGCAGATGAGGTCAAAGTGGCCCAAAGAAGGGCTTTGCAGAAGGCAAGTCCCACAAAAAAGGAACTGACAATTCAGACAGGAGGAACAATGCTAGAGAATGGCTGAGAAAATCGTGTAAGATAATTTAGATGTAGGTTAGCTGCTATGGCAACCGTGTACCAAATTACTGCACTTCTGTGTCTCTAAACCTGCCAGCAGCTACTTTTGTTTGTATGTACTTCAGGCTTAAAAAAAAAAGTGAGTGCACCTTAAAACTCACGATGGATTGCAAATGAAGTGCGGATACTGGGGTTGCTGTGGGGTGCTTGCCTTAAACATGTAGACAATAGAGACAGAAAAAATAATAGGCCTTGAAAATTCTGATTTCACTAAGTGGTTAAAAAATACATAATTTCTTTAACATTTATAGTAGTTAGTTCTAACCCTTAATTTATACAGCTTTGACTTGCACATATTTACCAGGTCAACCTGACATTTTTACCTCCAATGCGTGTATAAGAAAGAAATTGGTCCTAGCAGCAGCTCTATTTATTTTTCACTGTGAGAAACTGCCACGTTATGAAAAGAGTAAGACATTTTCTTTTTATCCAGTATTCTTTGGAAATATGGTAAAATATTAGATCCCTAAAGAATAGAAACAAGGCTATCAAAAAGCATGCTGCAAGGCACATGTATATTCTTAGTTACTAAGAATAGTCCATTGCTGAGTGTGAGTGAAAATATCCAAATGCGTTTCCTTGATAAGGCAGGTATGTATTCGTTTCTCTGGGCACATGTCAATGTGTCCTCAAATGGAAAAATAATGTTATAATAACCTAACCTCTGCTTCTAGTTCATATATATGTAATCCTAGGGGAATGCAGCCTTCACAACACCTCTCTGCAGGAAGCCAATAGACCGTAATATCCGTTGGACTTCTCTGTCCATGAAAACTCTTCAGAGTAGAAAGAGATCAGTTTTGAAGTTCCCACTGAAACTTGGTGAAGATCATTGAGGTGTTCAGCCATCAGTTGAGAGCCACTAGGGTGTGACCCACCAAAGAAAGGAGGAATCTTTGAATCAGCCGCAGAAGCAGCTGTGGTCAGTGCCAGGAGGTAGTTCCCCAGCCCTCCACCATCACATGATACTCAGCGTAGACTGTGGTATTCAGTAATCACGGCCTGCCTCCAGCCAAAACACTGGGCAGAGATCTTTATTTTGATGACATTTTCCCTATAGCTTCTGCTTAATGGGATATGTCTTAAGACTTCCTGTGTTTGGAAAACTGAAAAAAGTTAAAGCTACAGTTCTCTATGCCCTATTTTGTTTCTCAGCCAAATCTAAGATAGTAGCCCTTAAATGAAAACACAAGCCAAATACTTACATTTCTAATATATTCACTGCATTCTCCAAGAACATTCAGTTACTCTTGAGGCCCTTGTACTGTTACTTGTATTGGTAGCTTGCTCTTGATACAACAATATTATCATCCATAGTTAGTTATTCGATTTTCCTTGCAGAGTTTTCACTTGGTTTGGTTATTTTGGCCTGTTGCAGTTATCTATCTGACCACGGCAATAGAGTCCCTCCAAAGTTGCCTCCAAGCTACCTGGTTACCTAGAAAGTCTAGCAGTACATTTCCAGTGCATGTGGGATTCTGCATGTCCAAGACGTGCAGTGGGCTGTCTGTGAGCGGTCTATGGGGCAGCTGAGAACGGGAGATGAGCGGGAAGCAGTGCACGGAGCGCTCTTGCAGCCAAGAAAAGTGCCTCTTTGCGTGTATAGGTGTAAACCACTAAGATGTTCTCAGGTTAAGCAGCAGACTTGGTGCCCCTTGCCTGCCCTCCTTCTGCAAGTTATAGTTGAAGATGTGTTTTCTCTGTAAGTATATGGCCACCTGAGGCACCCTGGATCAGTATGATTGCAACTACTCTCAGCAACTGTTTAGTACTTTTAGGGATGTGAATCATGTCAAGCTCAGGAAGCGGTAACAATGCCAGGACTTCAAATTCTACTGTTTGCCTCTATATCTGTCTCCCCATACTTCTGCAAATCCCCGTTCTTCTAACATCACTTCCTGCTGAGCACTGTGTCTGCTGAGCAAAGTATCAACTGCTGGCAAACTATTCCACTGTTGTGGCCCAGTTTAGTAAAGATTAACATTTGATGCCAATATGTAAACCTCTACTCCACTGCACATGGTGTAAACTCAGGGTCATTAAACTAAAGACATTTTCAGACACTATGGCATTCCATATGCCTTGTCCAGGACAACAGGCACAGTCATCACTAAAGTTATGTCACAGAAGATAAGAATTACTAGTCTGGGGTGGGTCCTGTTTGCTTTCAGGTTGACAGCTCATTGATCTTCCTTTCAGTCAGTGTCTTTTTCCAAGGGAAGAACTACTGGAACTGCTGATACTCTCTTCATTGTATACACTCTGTTCACTAAGCTGATGTCTGTCTCTTTCTGCACCTACTGGGCACCTTGCAGTTGCAGGATGTATTGCTCATATTTGTCTCCAAGCTCTTCAAGTGTTTCTGTGATGTTTTATTGTGGTGTTTTGGAGTCTCAGTCATCCCCTGTGATAAAGCACCAGCAACACCCAGCAAGCTTCTAACCTGTCAAGGGTTAATTCAGGGTCTCCTTGTGGTGTCTTCTGAAGCTTTTTTGTTTGTTCTGATCCTTTGGTCCTTTGTCTGGGACTTGATTACATGCAAGACTTGCGACATTGGTTCTCAGGTTGTATACTTCTCTATAGTTTCACTTTCCTTTGTGACTCCAGGTTAGATCTACTCTCTCAAACAGTTCATTTTACATAAAGATCTAAAAGCAGCTGTGCTAGGTCATAGCAAGGATCCATATAGCTCCACATCTTCTCTCAACAGTGGCAAGTAGTGGACACCTATGAGAAATGGTGAGTACAGAGGGTTCCTTCCCCTTTTACATCTTCCAGTTTCTGGCAACGAGCAGGTCAGGTTTGCGAGCCAAGGGCACACCCAGTCCCTGGTCTGAATGTTAAGCTGATATTTTTATGTTAACATTTACAGTGACTCAAAGATCTCTTTCTTGAGGGACAGCTGCTCATTTAGAACTGTTTGCATTTATTAGGGTTGTATTTTTCCCATATGCACTGTTTCATATTTATCAGCATTGTATTTTCTCTGCCATTTTACTACCCAGTCAGTTGATAATGTGAGACCCTTGTGCTACTTTCTCAGGCAGCTTTTGTTTTTGACTACTGGAAACAACTTTGTATCATCAGCCACCTTGGCTATCCACCATCTCTTCCAGCCCATTTGGGAATGTGTTGGACAGTGCAGGACCTGGCACGGTCTCCTTCCCCTGCCTTCCTCTTGCGACTTCCTTTAATTGTGAAAAATGATCAGTAGCTCCCACCTTTGCTTTTCATCCTCCAACCAGTTACTAATCCACAAAAGGACCTTCCTTCAAACTAAGGCTTTTCAATGAGCCTTCTGGGGTTTGGGGAATCCTGTGAAAAGATTTCCGAAAAATACCATTATACAAATGCTGGGAGAAATTGGAATGGGGAGAAGGGTGGGGAGCAAGGAGATGTATTAGTCTCTGAGACCAGAAAGTTTTTAGTCTTCCTTCTGTCTAAGCTTCCCCTTAACCTGAGAAAATTGTATAGTCTGTCAGAACACTACTTGTGAAAAAGCAGTCTATTTCCACTGAAATCCATCTGGCAACGCTGATGACACAGGCGGAATGTTCTGCTTATCAGTAGACTTACTAAGTTCTGTTTCATTAACTCATGTCTTTGAACCTGGTTCTGCAAGCAAAAATACTTTTGTCTCTTCACTGTGAACAACTGTGCTTTGTTCAGAAAGAGCCAAACCCACCTGGAGGGAATGCAATAGTCAAACTCTAGTTAGACTTGGGTAGGGTTAATGCAAATTTACACTGAAGTCTACGAAGGCACAGTCGGGGTTTGTATTTTTACTGCCTAATAGGAACAGCTTCTGCTGCCAGTGAAGTCAATGAAGCTTTGTCATTGATTTCAGTAGGAACAGGAACACCATTTGTCACAAAAGACTCACTTGACCCAATCCTTTTGTAAATAAAGAAATAAGACATTTCAGGAAATTTCACAGTATCTTTTTTCATTTGATTATTATTTCACCTGCTTTGATGGTTACTTTATTTGTCATCTGGCAGAAAATGAAACTCATTTTATACTCTTTTAGTATCCGAATAGAGCTATAATGTATGTAGATGGGTTTGTATTTAGGAGTGGTGCCAACACTGAGTAATTTTAATATATTATATAGTCGATAATATCTGACCAAATATTCTAGAATAAGTCACTATAGAAATGAAGGTAGGTTTCCTGTGTGGCTTACAATATCATACTAAAATACAAAAGAAACCTGACTAGGTTTCAGTTATGAAATAATAGATACTGAGCCATTTTCAGGTTTGCTCCATATTGCCAAAGTGTTTAGGCAGGTGTGTTTCACAAAGTTTGTGAAACAAAAGCTCAGCTGAAAGCAAATCAACATTAGGAAGCAAAACCAGTGCTGAGTGATAGTGCTTAAAAACTGAGAAACAAGAGTGGTTTTAAACAGCAACTGAAAAGATGCTTTGATGTTTTTTAAAGCACTCCCTTATATTCTAAAAACATGTTACAGTTTTCTGCAATTATGTACAAGACATTGCATCTTATATTAGTGTTACTTCTGTAGTTTGGATTATACCCATCGAACTGTAACTTTTTTCTTGTAATGTGAACTCGTCAACAGTTTTTGAAGATTAGGAAAACATGTTTATGGACCTAACTGCTAAAAACCATCATTTTTTCTCCCAGAGCATTATCTTATGTATACAAGTGGGGAAAAATGGCAATGAACCTAAAAGCCTCAATATCTTCACATGAACAGAAATTATCCTGTCAGTTTGTAGGAACAGGCAAACCCCTTTGCAGAGAATGCAAGGGTAGGCCAAATATTGTTTGCTTAATTCAAGTGGTACCTGTACTCAATATCTTAACTCGATCTCGGCTGAGAACATACCCTTCCTTTGCACTGCAAGCTGGATGCCTTCCATCGCCATGCAGAACGACAAGTGGTCTCCCTCTGAAACACGACAAGTAGCACAGGGCAGAAGTATTTAGGTCAAAGATGGCTATCAGAGGCAAAGGTGGGCAACACAACCTGAGGGGAAATGAAGAAAATCTTAAGAATTCTAGCTGATTTTAACTAAGTCCCTAAAAGCCTTAGGGATTCAGTGAATTAATTTGAATTCACTGAAGGCAAATCACTTCATGCCTTAAAGTGTACAGAAGCCTTTTGACAGCAGGGCTTGTATTGTGTAGCTCTCTGACATGACTTAGGAAGATAAGACATGAACAATGGAGAGTTATTAACATGAATAATTTTCCATGCAAATTGGAAGC
This sequence comes from Anarhynchus alexandrinus, assembly GCA_008711295.1. Taxonomy (NCBI): domain Eukaryota; kingdom Metazoa; phylum Chordata; class Aves; order Charadriiformes; family Charadriidae; genus Anarhynchus; species Anarhynchus alexandrinus. The sequence goes on from VUYV01000003.1 coordinate 10,904,967, forward strand.
ACCACAGAACAATAGGATGGCTGTGGCTTAATGGCACCAGGTTGTCTGCGGGGCTGAACATAAAATATCACAGTAGGAATGAAATAACAAAGACAAAAGCTACTAGAACAAAACTGCTTTCAAAAATGGGCTGGGGCAGCTGGACCACAAGATCTCTTTTCCTGGAAGTGGTTCCAGAGATTCAGTGCCCAGAAAACATGCCTGAAAGGCCAGAGCTAAAAGCAACTGCAGATTTGCTAGACCTGAAGAACTTCATGAACCCCACACATGAATCTAAACACCTTCACCAGATTCTTCATTCCACATCTTGGGGTCAGGAGGATTATGACAGGTGTATTTGCAAAAGGCTAGCATCTACATTAGTCAAATATGTTGGCCTCTTCAATACAGGAAACAGAAGCAACATTAAGAGATGAGCAAATTAACGTTTCCACATGTCGCTCTGTGTATTGTCTTTTCTGAAAGAAGAGCCTTCAGTAGAAGGGAGTTAGGAAGGAGGAGAGTTAGTGGCAGTTGTAGGTATTGGGATATACGTCCCCTGGGGTAGGAAGCTGCTGCTGTGACTTTCCCAAGCCACATTTCTGCTATGTGTGTTGCTGCGACTCACAGCTGAGCAGCAGAGTTGCCATTCCAAGAAGCTTAAGGAAAAAAAAGTTCACACAGCAAACAAAGACATAGCAACTGTCCCACTGGCTCTTTTGTTCACTCCTTGCTGAAGCCTCCTCCACTTATACATAGCTGACACCCACAGGAGTGATCATACAAAAGAAAAGTATTTCCATTTCACGTTTTGGTGGACAATCTATGTAGCAGCAGGATGCTCTCTGAAACACGCAGACCTCTTTTGGTTTATTCATTCCGACAGTGGGGATTATTTTAGAACACAAGTGACAGGAAATCATGCTTTCTGCAGCTCGTCAGGAAACAGAACAAGGCAAAGCACCGACTGTCGAGGAACAGGAGCTATGACATCCTGTCCATGCTGCACATTCAGTGCCTCTTTGCTCCTAAAAGAAATTCGAAATAGACCTTTCGTAAAAGGGGTTGATTTTGCTGAGTCAAATCAAACTATTGCATGTCTCTGTCTTCAAAAACTCCCAATGTTGTTTATGTTCTGTTGGAAACCAAAAGGTGACAGCCAGCTCCGGTACATCAAGTGCAACTTTCACTGAAATCAATAGAGCTGTATCCCTTGCCCCTAAGTCTGAAAGTTTTCTGACAAGTTGCTGACATAGAAGAGGTCACTCAACCATTTCTAGTACTGTAGATGGATGGATGGATGGATGGATGGAAGGAAGGAAAGAAGGAAGGAAGGAAGAAAGGGAGTGATTCCCTCAGAATAAAATTCCTGTCTGTCACTGTTTGGGAAGTCTACATTGTTTCTGCCTCTGTGAGCCCTTCTGTAGTTACACAGAGGATTTTGGCCTCTGTGCTCTTAGCCTGGCACCTTCAATGCATACTTGATTCTCTACTGCAAACTTTGATGCAAAATCTTAAAATCAAGAAGCTGGTTTCCTCTGCTCATGTGGCAAAGCCAGAATGAGGAAGAAAATACAAATTTTTCTTTATTCTGTTGCAGTGATGAATCATGACTCAATCCAACAGCCAAAGCACAGGTTTTCTGCATATGTGGAAGCAAGATAACGCTGTTTCTGCAGTACGTGCTTATCCAACTCCCCTTTTATCCTTCCCCTTAATCTTTGTCCCTGACTCATCTCACCATTCCTCCCGGTCCCCTTCTTGCTCCCAAATCACAGCTCCAAGCCTTACTATCTTTCATTCTCTAGAGACCAAACTGCAGAAGAATAAAACATGAAGGGTGAATGTGTCAAACACTATTTATAACTGACTGCTTACTTCCCTTTTTATGAAAGTCTGCCTTTTACTTTCATTTCTGCCCTCCAAGGATCTGGGCTTCAGCTACCAGGAATGAAAGCAACCATGCAGAGGAGTTTGATTTTGGAACTTTTTTCAGAGGAATGGCTGATTTTTTCTGGCTAAACTGGTTTCCAGTATAAAAGTCAAGTTGGGCTTTCAAGTAAACCAAAATGTCTAGTTTCTAAACCAGCTTATGAGAAGAAATGGGATGAAGAGAGAAGAGAGTGCCTATTGTTAAAACTTCAATGCTTTTACCAGCAAATTCATCATTTTCCATGAAAATAGCATATTATTTAAAATTAATCAAAATTCTCTGTGTGCAAAACACATCTCAAGTCAGTAAGCCTTCTTTCCAAACTACCTATTCATCTGGAAGCTTTGGAGCTTGAGAATAATTCACAGGTACATATATTACCTACACAAGTGTGGAACATGCCACTGTGTAAAATACAGACTCAGAAGATTCCATCCTGGAAAAGAGGTGGCTGACGAAGGATGTGTTTAGAGAGCTATTAAAGTAGGTGCCATAGGGAAAGCAAACAGGTAATGGCTGTCCCCAGTCTCTTCTCCAATACAAGAACTAAGGGGCATCAGATAAAACTTGCACAGAGCAGGCTGGAACAAAGGAAGCGGTCCTTTACACATTGGGTTAAACTGGAAATCCTTGCTGCAAAAGACTCTGTGTACAAAGGTTCTATATGGGCTCAATAAGCAACTGGAAAAATCCATAAAGGATCACTGAATAGGAAAGCCTTTGGCAATGGAAGCCCATGAGCTACACATTACCGAAGGCCAGAAGAAGATTCTGGAAAGGTTTCACTATATCCTTACCTTACATTTTAATTCCCCCCTAGGCATCTGCTCTCAAGACACTGTTAGAAAATGGCTAAAAGGACATTCCATCTGACCAGTCTGACCAGGCATAACTGTTCCTTTGTTCTTCAACTTTGACTCAAAATAAGGATCTTTTCTATACAGCAGTATCTACTGCTCATTGAGCTCACCAAAGGTATTATTCAGCTTCATGAATTCAGCCAGACTTATCATCTCAAGGGCATTTCTACTCTGTAAAGTGCTTCCAGTAATGGGGTTTCACATTTGTCATCTTCAGTATTTCCCATCATAAATGTGCTTGTTTTTACATACAACATGATAGCATAAATCCAGCCTGGTCTCTAGAGCTCATGATGGCTTCTTTCCTTCTTGAAATTTTTCTCCAGAGGATCATATTATGTCCCTTAATATTTTCTATGCAAACTCACTGGCTTTCAGAGTGACTGGAATATGTGAAACAAAGGAAGTGCTCCTCTATACATTGAGTCAAGCTGTGGAAGTCCTTGCTGCAAAAGACTGAACTTTTTCACATAGACCTGAATCAAATATCGCCTTGGTCATGACTACAAGCTGGGCAGAGATAAAATTAGGGGAAAACCCCTCCTCTGGTCACCAATGCAGGTGATGATGTCAGCTGTTCCTACAGAAAGTGGAATCCTTCCATGGTGACTTCAGAACAGAGTCACATTTAAACTGGCTTTTGTCTCTTCTTGGCTTTAGACACAGATATCTTTTTAGTGAGCCTTCGGTGACCCTATGTTAGTTTGGTGGCTGACCAGAGAGAAGGTTGCTACTTCAGCAAAAATGCAAGAGAAATGGTGACAGTCGCATGGGCAGCAGCAAAGTCAGAAGCACTAGACTTCTTGGAAATGAAAGACAGGCCTTGAAGTTTCTTCCACATTAAGAAACAAAAGAAAACAAACCAGTTCCTGAGACCAGGTACCCACCTTAGCTGCATCCTAACATCAACTTGACTGGAGTTTGACCTCAAAACACAACTACTCCTATTTCACTGACACCTCAGCAGTGAAGCCTAGATGCACAAACTTGTGAGGAACTACAGTGCACTCCAGCAGGTAATTTAGAATTTACACAACGTGCAAGTCTCTCCCTAGGACCTGAAATGTACTACTTCTATGATGAATTTTACTTACCAACTGAATAAACGTCCAGGTTGCTGTTTAGCTACGTGCTACATGCTTTGCGTGCTTGTGACATTCAAGCTATTGTTTCATTACTTTGTGGCCCCCAGAGACACCTTTTGACAATAAAGTAGTTCTGTCTTGCCGTGGGCAGGGTGTCACTCCGTGTGTGTGGCACAGGGGTGAGAAAACTGAGTTGGTCCGGCACCTACACAAGTACACGGCATTACTAGATTGTGAGATGTAACTCTCAGTCTCAAATATTATTACTTATGCATTTTTTCCATCACAGTTAATATTCTGAGTAGTTTCAATTGTTATCTATGGGTAGAATTTTCAAAACCGCAAAGTGTCAGCCTAACTCTGCTTCCATCAAAATCAACAGCATTTTTATTGACTTTGGTTGTGGGTGAGGGTTGCGCACTATGAGGCATTTCAACTTGTATTTTGAAAGCCAAAAAGAACCTCCAAACAGAAGACCCACTGTTGAAGACATTCTGGCTAAACTAAATCCTTCTTTTTAATTCTGTCTCTCATCTCTCCCAGAATATTTTGAACATTAGGAAAGAAAGGTATCTGACCATGAACATTTCCGACAGGTGGGGACATAAACCTGGGTTAGAAATATGGGCAGGTCAGCCATTGAATGAGATTAACATTTGCAAAATCACATAAAAAATAACTGTCTCTCTACCAATGTAAATAAAACTTAAACTCTCTTATCCCTAGAGCTCGTAGGAGTTTTTAGAAAAGTCTCAACTCTTCCTGTGCCATGCTTCAAGGGCTTATGCAAAATTTTTTTTGACCTGCCAGTCCTGAAACCTCATTCACTGACAACTTCTGGCACTTTATCCTAATGCTGAAATCATCCTTTTAAAATTAAATGATTGTACCATTCTCCAACATCCAACACAGTCCTCTAGAGTTTCATGCCCGGTCTCAGGGAGGGCGGTTAAGCAGTCGAACAGGTGCCCAGAGAGACTGTGTGTAACCAAAACCCAACTGGGCAAGGCCTGAGCAACCTGATCTGACTGTGACATGCTCCCTGTTTTGAGCAGGAGCTTGGACTAAGTGACCTCCAGAGATCCCTTCCAACCTCAATTAGTCTCAGACTCAATGATTCTGCTTCTTTTTTCCTTACATCACTTGCCGCTAAGGGATCTCACATAAAAACGCAGCTACTGTAGCTCTCCCCTGCCAGCCTTAGCCTTTCACAGTTTTTTTCCCCGGCCCTTTCCTCCGCCATCCTAATGAATACCCTGTTTTGGTATTTTCTCATGGTGTCTAGCCATCAGCTTTAAAGACAACATAGAGAGAACGTTAAGCCTTTCTCCTAAAAACCTTCTCCACAATCTCAGTCATCATGACAACACAAACTTCTTCAGCTCACTCTCACTGTTATGTGCCATCTTTTACTCATCCAGCTCTGTAAACCTACATATTCAAGCAGTATCTAAACGTTGCAGTTTCTTTGTACATCAGATCTCTTACACCCATCCCTTCCTTTCAGTCATCAGGGATATAAGACAGGGATCCAGAGATCTGAGTTTTATATTTAGTATTATATCTACTTCTATACATCATTTTGTGTGGGTTTTTTGCTGCAGTCTTTGATGACTCACTTAAGATATTCTACAGTGTCACAGATTTTTCGCTTTCCATTATTTTTTCTTTTGTTAAAAGAGTTCATCTCCTCAATTCATTAAAAAAAGATAACTTCTGTAAGCTAAAAATGAAGATTAATTCCATGATCCATTCCAGTTCTCATGTCCCATCTTTATTACTGCATGACAAGAAGAGTGGTAGCAAAGATACTGGATTTGAGATTCATAAAACTTGGGGTTATTTCCTGCATTTCAGTAGGTCTACAGTGCAGAGCTTCGTATGAATTAGTTCAGAGACAACAGTAGTTCAGCTGGAATACCTGAACACTTTGAAAAGTCTAATTTACATTGTGAAAGTAGCATTCTTTATTTAAAGCTACCTTTGGTATCTATTTACCTATTGAAGTCTAAAGGGTAAACATATCCAAAGGCTATGTGAAAAACAGCACCTCAAGAAAATGGGGATACCACTATTTCCTCCTTCTTACCCTTCTTCATCTGCTTATGCTGATCTTAACATCTTTGCAGCCAGGAATATATTTTATTGTATGTTTCCAAAGCGTAACTGGACATCCACTCTTTTGAATGAATGTAGGGATTTAAGCAGAAATTAAGAAAAACACCAACAGGTTTTACTGCTTCATCTTTTAATGGGCAGCCTTTTAAGAAATGCCTCTTTCCTTTTGCTGCAGCCTTTCAGAAGAGAATCCTACTTTCTAAGAGAACAAATGGATTAACTTTTGTCATTTCATCTTGGTCCTGTAAGTAAGGCTAGGAAATACAGCTGAAACTAAGATCTTCCATACGGTTTCTGTTTTCTGTGCATATTTTTAAATATCAGGTGACATATGTGGGTGGGGGAACTTCAAGATTAGCCTTAATCAAATCTCAGCTTTTGCTGGAACTTCCCAAAGTCTTTCTCACCCTTTGCTCCCGACTGAAACATTTTGCTAGTTTTGGGTGCATTCCAATTAGAACTTAAAATATTTGGGTTTGGTTTGTTGTCTTGCAGTGTTCCAAGTACTTCCAAGTTTCATTTCATCATTCAGATTTATCCCTTTAGTCTTCCATCCTGAAGTTAGCTCTAAAATGTTGCCTCTGTATCTGAGGTACAGACCACATTCAAACAAATCTTCTGGTGATTTCCAAAAGACTTTTAGTCTGAATAAGGAAGAAAAAATTGATCTTCTACCACAGGCGATGGAGACAAAATTTACAGGACTGAAGTAGACTGAACCCATACTGACAGAAGCTTCTTGATACCACTTTAGAAAGAAAAGATGAAAGACAGCTTCACTATGTTTCTGTGTAGAAAGATCACTCATTCCAGTAATGATCAGAAGAACTTTCTAATATAAGAGGGTGGGTTCATAAAGCGAGAGTTGAAGAGTGAACAAATAAGCCAGAGCAAAGTAAATACTTTTAACCATCTTTCTCGGTGAAAAATTTAATCTTCACGAAGGGAAAAGGAAAATGTAAACTTCGAGCTAGAATTTAGGATCAGAAAGAAGATAGTTGTGGAAAGAGGGTGATTTAACTCAAAAAAGCCCAGAGGGACAAAAGTGTTAGGATAAGTCCTTACAGCTGTCTCGTGCCTAACAGAACGGGTCTCCTTTCTGGTTGAGAACTTCAGCATGTTACAGAATATGTGCTAAATCATACCAGAAGCCATCAATTTCTTTCAAGTGATAACTGATTAAATATGCTGTGATTTTCCTCTTCACTTTAGCTTGCTTTCAGTTGCTCATGCCTTTTCTTTAGTTTCTCCTCCTTCTCACCTCACAAGTAGAAGTTTTTATCTACTCTCCTCATTTAGCATCTTCTCTTGCCATCACGATCCTTCCCTATTCCAGCTCCTGGTCTATTTTGCACCTCCTTGCATCACACCGTCTCTCTTTTTCTTAACCTTTTTTCCTGTCTGTCTGTTTTTCCTCCTAACAGAAATAACCTTGTTATATTATATCCTTAAGTCTGCTACTTCTACAGCTTTTTCTCTCTCATCTCTGTTGGAGTAAGATTCATTATGGAGCAGGTAAATATAATTTTTATTAATAAGGCAAAATGCCTAAAATTATGGCCAATATGCACATACAAGAAATTGATACCAATATGAGCAGCAAATTTGGCTCTTCAAAATCAGTGCAGTGTTAACATAGCACTTCCTGTTGATTTAAAAAATGTATTCTTCTAAACTCTATCAATGTTTTCGGGTTGTTAATTTCCAATATCTGTGTGTTATTTTGCTTCCTTTTCACCATGTACCTTTATTAGTTTGGGTTTGTTTTGACTAGTTTGCATTGCGTTGGTGAGGTTTTTGGTTTGGGTTGGGTTTTTGCTTACCAAACCAGATACTCATTTTTTATTCTTCACATGCATTTTCATTTCTTTTGACTAATTCATGCTATGCTACCAGTCTTCTCCCTTAACTAGCTACAGCTATTTCCTGCAGGCTTTATACTTGGAACAAGGAAGAGCTCTTTCTTTTAAAAATATTTAGCAATGTGGTCTCACTTAGCCAGTAAACCTAACTAATGATTTCAGATATTCCAGGTATGTTGAACATGGCACCTATAAGTGCGCTGTCTAGAGTTGTTTTTTTAATTATATCTCAGGCCTCCTCCAGTTCAGTTCCTGGCAATTGAATTCAATCAAACTATTTTCACCATAGTCTCTAGTGACTTCTTCTTAACCGAAGCTTACAATTCTAGCGCTGCAGGCTTCCCGTTCTTGGTTTGCCAGTTGTTCTTGACACAACTACAACATCATTTCTGAAAAATTGACACTCATTGGCTTCAGGGTCTCCGTTCTCTCCTAATTCTCCTCTTCCCTCTAGAACAGCTTACAAAACTGTTTGGAGGCATCTTCATTCCACTCCAGCACTCCAAGGGGGACGGTGTTCTGTCAAACCCTGGGTTTGGTTGCCTTCTGTTCTTTGGCCCCTTATCTCTGAGTAACCACTTCCCCAGTGCATGTAACAACTTCACGCTCATCACTTACAAATCCACATTTCCACTCTAGGCATGAGTCATTTTAGCCAAGCTAACAACTCAGCCTGTCTTTCTGACGACTCGCTGTGGATGTGCAATCATCAGTGTAAGCTTAATATGGTTAATCATTCTCCTCCAGTAATTTCTTTTCCTAGCTTTGGCAACACAGTCTCACACCATGCAAATGTTTCAGCAAACTTTCTACCTTGATATTTTGATTTAATCTCCTTTCTTGAGGCATCTCTTATTCTTGCCTTTTTATCATATTAAGCATAACCCTACCAGTCTTCTTGTTTGCTCTTGAAATGATGAGAGGGTCCTTACAAATAACTTGTGATACAGCCACCTGTCAAATTTTGAGATAGACACCTTTGTAATTCTTCTATCCTACTTATGTGCACCTTCACATTTCCCTTTAAAATGTTCCTTTGTTGTGAGTCCTAAAAAAATATGCTATAGTGAGATCAATCCAAGTTCCCTCTTCCTTACCAGACTGTGTTCCCCTGTTAGCTTTTTGGGTTACTCTTAAATTATAAGCTCTAAGAGGAGAGCACCACCTTGATAGTAATGGGTTTTGCGATACCTGAGGAAAAATTCTAATTTTAATAGAAATCTATGCAAATTAATAAACAAAGGAATAAATAATATGTTGTCCTTGTATTAATGCTGTGGTACTCTACAGTATTCCTAAACACTGTAATGCTTCTGTAAATTACACATTTTCCCAATAGAATTTGCTTCTACAGTATTCTTGCTGAGATTTGTAAATGTTTGCATAATTCAGATGACTGTGTATCAAATTATACAGTTTAATCATGCTTATTTACTAGAGTAGGTGCATCAGTAGCTCCCTTGTTCCACCACAGTCAAGTAAAATGAGTATACTGTAAAAAATCTGCTAGAATGGCAAAGTGTTGCACAAAGCCTACTGCAAATGAGTTTTACTCTAATTTCCAGGCACAACACCATGCAACATATATGTTCAGTCTGGACACCACGGGAAATCCATAAGCAATAAATAAATACAGTAGAAATGAAGAGCTCTGGTGAGCTCCCTAACACTTATATAAGAGCAGATTTTTTAAAAATACTTTTTTAAAAAATCAGCATCCTGTGCATAGCAGAAATACATCTACATGTGCCACTACTGGAATATGATATGAGTGCCAGGTGAGGTGTTGCATGACCAAAAAAAAGTCTTTCTACATACAGAAATTTATTTAACCAGTGCCGATTCTTGATCTATATATAAAATTTTACAACAGCCTAATTGGAAAGAACAGCTAGAGAGGAACATCCTCAAGTTGCTAGAAAATAAAAATGTGAATTGGCAACCAAAGAACATCTATAAATATATCGTGTAACCACTTACTACACAGAGAAATTTTAGGAAAAGGTGGCAATGATAGAAATAGCTTAAGAAACAGAAATTCTACATATTACGCAAACTTCTTAAGAAGCAGAAGTAATTTCACTTTTAGATTTTTTTTCCTGAATTTAAATGAATGAGTTTGCTTTCATTAAATGCTGTGTGGCATGCTATAATTAATGTAACACTACACTCTACTGAGTGACATACATGATTTGTTTAAGGAGATGCCCAGATAAGGAAAATAAAAGAAATCTGTGCTTTTCACCTTTCAGGGAAGTTCTTATGGGATCCAAAATTGATCAACATTTTCATCAATATTTGAATATTTCTTATTACATCTTCTGCTGTCACCTACCTTATACTTTTCATAAGATGGGAAAAAAACAGCACTGTACTCTTTCTAGTACTTCAACTATAGTAACATCAAACCACTAACACTTCCATTATCATTCAGCTAGAAAATCATATTCTGGTCTAAAGATCCTATGAAAGAAACAGAAAAAGTTTCATTGGTTTGGATAGGTTCAAAACTGAGGTTCAAAAAGACTTCTTTTTCTGAGTTGTTCTCACAGAACAAATTACTTAATTGGAGGCAAATGTATATATAAATTCTCATCCTAAATACAACGTAGGATGATACAGTTAACTTGACCTTGTAATGTGTTAGATCAATGGCATAATACCAGTAATCAAAATTGGACCTGAAAATAAATATTGAAAGAATGAGTTCAACTTCTAGATATATTCACAAGCAGCTGAGCTGCACGGGCTGCTTCCTACTGTACTGTACCTGCCCATGTACTCACACACATACGGACATCTTCCCTGCATAACGTCTTACCAGCTTGTGACCCAACGTGGTAGATAAAGCTTAGGTTCACTAGCTGGGATGTAGAAATTTTATTTTTTTAATTCTGCAAACATCGGAGGCCGCCACTGTGCTTCTTTCATCTGGTGAAATCCTGACACGTTTACTCAGCTTTTCCCCAGTGGTTTATCAGGCAAAAATTCCCATCACTTTCCACAACTTGCTTTCTCCAACTTTCCAAACTTGCTGTTTCCAGGGAGCGGGACCAAGGCGGCCAGCTTGTTTCATTATGGAACAACTAATAGGCTTAGGCTCTCAAGTCTACAGGTCTTCCAAGTCCAGTTACATCTACTGGTGTCTACAGAGATGCCCTTGTTTCTCTGAAGTCATTTCTCGGACCTTTACACCCCTCTCTCCTCTTGTCCAGCTGCCTGGGACTCCCCCAGCTGTGGCTGAATGTGGATTTCCCCTTAAATGGGGAAGTTCCTCAGAGCAGACAGGACTCACAGACAGGAGAAATGAATGCAAGTCTCAAGTTGTACTAAGCATTGAAGAGATTCCCCAAGGGACTAACAGAGAAACAATGAATTTTTTTTCTTGAACTACCTCCTCTCCGAATCTTGTGCTCACACTTCAGAAAGTAAACCTAAAAAGCAAACACTGAAAAATATGTCCAAGAATCATGATAGTTTAGCAGAGGATGCCTAGACAGAAGTGGAAGCAGAGATAAAGAGTATCGTGCATGCAGACAGGACGTTTTTTCCAAATACTGGTTTTGAGAAAGTAACCTGGGCTTCTGGGAGCTTGACCTCAATAAAGACTGAGGAAAACCTGAGGACCACATTCTGCTCTGTCACACTTCAGAAGCAGAGAGAAGAGCTGAAACTCTCAGAAAAGCTGGAAGAGAGAAAGTTGCCCCAGGTAACAATTTTCAGATCCAGCCCAGGATGTCTCTGGAGGAGGTTACTCAAAACAAGAGGGCAGGATAGGCCAGTTCAACTGACCTTGGAAGGAGTCTGGCTCTGTCTGCAGATACAGCTTTGTTGTTAATGATGCTCCTTTTGTGAAAATGCTGCCCTGCTGCTTAGCCTGATTACAACACATGAATCCAGTCCTACCTCCAGAAGAGGCAATAGGAGTTTGACCTCAATGGGATTATGAAAATTGAGATCCATCCTGTTCCAGATATTGTTCTACTGCATTGAGTTTAACCCTACCAAAACATGGATGAGGGCAGGAGATAATATCTTCCTTTGGTGTTATATTTCCTCCAATATCTACTGCTTTGAAACTTCCCCTTTTGTTCCACTCTATACTATGTTCTGTCCTCACAATTCACAAACTTTCTATTCTCCATATTCTTCTTCTTTCATTTTGGTTTAGTGATTCACCCACATCTTCTTTAGGGTCAAGAACAGCTTCACATGATATGATGTGTGAAATGTGGGGGCATTTACAGGAACTTGGAAGCATTTCTATAAACATTCCTATCAAGACAGGAGCTTTGTAAATCTGAATTTGGGGGTTTTTTTTCAGATAAAGTAGTTTCACAGAGTGTCTTCAGTGGTTTCCTTTTGTAGAAAGAAAAACTAAAAATAATCATTATTATATCATAATGCTATGATCTGAATAGTTTCAGAACAATCTTTAATTAATGTGATGCTTTTTGTGTCTGATAGTGACATCTTTTGTTTACACTGAAGTAGTGCAACCAATATTCTTTTCTTTGGATCATTGCTTTGAAGGTAAATTTTGTAGCTGCAATTCAGTGGACGCATGTTACATAGTATGAATTCTTTCACCCACAGTTCCAGTTCTGCCTTTTCTCTTGTGTTAGTGATGAAATGAAGAATCAGACAAACACTGAAGTACATATCTGGACTTGTAACTGAATCAGATCCTGGAGCTTCTCACTTGACATCCCACTTCCTTTCTTGTCTCTACACTGCATCTTGAGATAAAAATCTTCTACTAGATCCTTATGCCACAGAGACTAATTCATGCTAAGTTATTACTTTCTCCCCTTATTTTAAGAAGGCATGAGTGAGAAAGAGCCATAGGGAAAAAGAAATCTGTATTAATAGTTTCCTGTGGGTGTCTGTCAATATATCTTGTCATAATCTAAATCAGGGACTGACTTTTATGTGAAGAATATGAAAATGGAAAAAATTAAAAATGAAGAAGACCATGAATCTCAACTCTAATATTCTCTTTTTTGCATGCACAGATAATTTAACAGTAGCTTCATTACCAAGAAAAAATCAACTTTAACCAATGATATAACCAAAAATCCTAGAAGAAAAAAATGCTGTTCAGAGTAAAATAGAGTTATTTTGCTATTTTGCACTAAGAATTTTTTTTTTTTTAAAAAGACAATAAAGCAGTGAAATGAATTTCAGCTAGAGACTGGCCATGAAAGCTGGAGATGGACTGAAAGCTGTAGAGGGACTTTTTACAAGGGCATGTAGTGATAGGATGAGGGGGAATGGTTTCAAACTGGAAGAGGGTAGATTTAGAATAGATATTAGGAAGAAATTTTTCACTTTAAGGGTGGTGAGACACTGGAACATGTTGCCCAGAGAAGTTGTGGATGCCCCATCCCTGGAGGTGTTCAAGGCCAGGCTGGACGTGGCCTTGGGCAACCTGGTCTAGTGGGAGGTGTCCCTGCCTATGGCAGGGGGGTTGGAACTCCATGATCCCTAAGGACCCTTCTGACTCTAAACCATTCTATGATTCTGTGATTTTATGACTCTACTCACACCAGTGTTGCCTGGAGGAACTGGGATACAGATTTAATCTTTCACAGAGTATTATGCTCTCCTTCTCTTCAGTTTGATGAAATAAGGAATGATCAAACAGTATAATGAAATATTTAGATCCATGGCAAAGGAACATTTGTACTAGATAGTGCATCAAAATCAATGCACAGGTATTCATGTTAAGCCTTTTCAACTGTAATCTGTTTGTAATCCCAGTCCTAGAGTCTTGCTACTTTGTGGATTTGAATGCATCCCAAATCTCAGTGAAAAATACCCCAGAACCAGATTGAAATTCTGCTGAATAGCCATAATTTGGTTTACCTCAGTGAATGTCACAAGTCATGCTCTTCAGGAGAGTCAGCCATCAGAACACACCTTTGGGTTAGCATGACACACAACCTGAGGTTATTGTCACCACACTGATCTTTAGTACATAACTTATTTCAAACTTCTAGGCAGCAAGTCTGGGTACTAAAGGCCATAGCAAGAGTAAATGCTGTGTGATTTTAATTGAATATGCTTACATTATAACTTCAAATGACTTCTGCCCTGTGTAGTGCAGTTATGGGCAAAACCAGCAGCTGCTTCTAGTCTAATGCCACTACGCCAAAACCCCTTAACAGATTTGACTCTTCCTCTCCACCATCCCCTGCTCTGCTTCCCCCTCTACAACTCACCCTGTTCTAAGGGAAAATTCCCAGAGACTTCTATTTCCCTGTTCATGATTTTCTCCAGAAGGCATCTGCCAGTTTTCAGCAACAAAAAAGGATTTATTTTCAGACTTCAGACAGGTAAACCTTTCTTTCACCAGCCACTATGTGTTGCCTACTCTGGGAAACAAGCAGCTGTGTGGCAACTGAAAAGAGTCAGGCAGTATTTTTGCCACTTGAACAAAAGTGCAAAAATGGACACACGCACCTCCATGTGGAAGGCTGGCACCTTGCAAATGGAGCCAACAGAAGATACAGCCACCTTCTCTGCTTCCCTGAGCAGCCACACTGGACCTGTCAACTGGACTGTGGAAAACGTTTGTACCCACACCCAAAGCATGGAAGACCTCTACAGTACTGTGCTCAGTTAAGAAAAGGGACCCCCTTGCAATTATACCTGCAACTCTTCTCTGTTCTGAAAACTTTACTGAGTGGGAGCAGGGAGATGAAGCAGAAAGCTGGCTTAGCTCCTGAAAGCACCAGATGGGCACTGGAGAGAAAGCTTGCCATAAGCTGCAAGCCACAGAGAACAACTTTCCAGGAAGGGAAAGTCCCAGAAACTACCAGCAGGAAAAAAGCCTGTGGGAAAAACGAGTCACAGTCCTTTCCAACCAAAACTGGCCTCACTTCAGGTATCATTGAACATTCATTCTCTCATTCCCCTGAAATATTGAAGGTCATGACCAAGTACCAGACACAGATGAAGGTAACCGAGCAGCTTACCGTTTTCCAAAACCTGTGTGATATCTGTATGATGTGCCTTTCCTTCATGTTCATACCAAACATCTTCTAAAGGAATTCTATTAGCACTCTAGGGTGCACACAAAACATCTGATATTGCTATAAAACATCAGTCTATCTACTTGTTGTAGCAGGGCTGCAGTGATTTTCAAATCATTTCAGACAGGGAAACAGACCAGATAATGACAGCTGTTTAAAGGAACACCACACAATTTCTACACACTAACCAGCACAAGCAGATTCCTCACAGCACACAGAAGCAAAAGAAAACCTTCCACAGGAGGGCCACTGCTATTTTCTTAGCTGCCAAATCAGTATCATCCTTACCTTTTGACTGATTCCTGAGAAACTTCTCTTTGCCACACTGCATTTTGTTATTTTCCCATTACCTCCCACTCAAAACCTGGAGGAAAGCAGAATGGTATCAGGATGATCCCAAATTTGTGGTGCTTGCAAGATATCCAAAGCTATTCAGTTTCTCTTTTTCCTGTGAACAGTGCTGGGCAATTTGAATCACCCCTGTGCACAGTTTAATGCAAGAACAATTTATTTTTTGCAAGAGTATAGTAATGTAATTTTATCAAACACTATGCTAGTGGAGTCGTTCAGATACCATAAAACAAATGTAAAATTTTGTTCAGAACCTTTTACATGCTCTTCAAGAAGAGAGGCTGGATGCAGGGCAGAGGGATTCTCCTGAGAGACCGAGAGAGACCAGGAGACCGAGCGGTAACATTCAGGAGTTTTCTATAATTACTAACCTCATCTTGACCTGTGAGTTTCAGAGAACACATGCGGTGCCTTTATCATCCTCGTTACCTATTGCCTCTCACTTGCAGAGGATGTGGGTGCTGTGGGCTACCAGAAAATGTTGGTAGAATACGTTCCTCTTGCTTGAGAGCACATTTCACAGTGAAACTAACCGTTCATGAATAATTCCATACCACAGCCTTGGACCTTGTTCGTATCTGGATAGGAGATACTAAGCAAGCCAAAATGCAAGCGCAACGTTGGGACCTGCACAGGAGCACGCTTGTCTCCGAGTCAACCTTCCCTCAGGGGCAATGAGCTGAAAACACTGTGCTACTGCCCTGTGAAGGAGAGAAAACACATCAGGGATCTTCTGTCAGTTTTGGCAAACGTAGGCTGTAAAGGTCAGTGCGGTGGTCAAGTTCAAACCATCAGTTATGGATTCCCAGTAGTACAGATTCTAACTGGATCAAATGCTAATTGACATCAACTTGAAATAAAACTGAAATTGCATTTTGATTTCATTCATAACATTCTTCTCTAGCTGGTTGGACACCATCGTTGAGCACAGTAAATACAATTTTTCATCCTCCTATATATTTGCCAAACCTTTAGATCCCTGGTAATGAATGGAACTACAAAAATGTGAGATAATTACTTTCAAATTTGCCAGGCAACTGCTAAATTTACACTACTAATTGACCTTCCTGCATATTTGCAATATTGTGAAAACTGGTGGAAACTGAGTTTCCCAAAATGTCTCCACGAAATGAACTTTTCTAATAATGGGAAAGAAGAAAAGGAATTGTTTAGAAAGGGAAATGTATAAGCCCTACAAATAAAAACTGAAGAGCTACAGTTCTAGATGGAGGAAAACCCCTCTCTGTATAAAGCATGTGAGATTCCACCAAGCAGCCAGGGAAGATCCAAGGTCACAGAACCAGTAGAGATGCATTGATTTGAGTTCAAGGGGTTTTTATGTTTTATAAGCAGTCAATGTATCAAGCTTTTGGACCTCTCACAAAGGAAATATGTATTATATAAATTGAGGGGAAAATGGCTACCTCACTTTTGTTGAGTTAGTTATGTGTAAATATTTAGCAATAAATTCTACTTTGGAAAAAGAATGAGGATTCTGTGCTTTAGTGCAGGCCTTATATTCTGTCCTTTACTTTCATTACTTATGTGAATACATGCTTTTCATGTAAGTACATGCATATGTATATATATTTAGTGACCAAAAAAAAAAGATGACGGAAAATGAAGGCAAATTTGTGTGACTGGAGATGTACTGGTTTTACTCTTATATGCTAGCTCCTTGGAGACTTGGATCTGAATAAGCTATGCCTGGCACACCACTGAAGTAATAAGGCAAGACAAGGTGCCTTCTGTAACATCTGTAACATACCCAGTTCCCTAATTACACAGGGAGAATGGGAGGGATAATGACAGCATATAATGGTTTTTCTGGAGCCCATACGCCAGAGGAGAAATTTTTTCACATGTGTCTAAACAAAAGGTGTCTTCAAGGGTCTAGCTTTGCTTCACCATCACGTGGGGACTTCCCTTGATGGGGAAATCCCTAGCTTCTCTGTCATAGCGACTTTCCAGCTGGGTCTGAAAGGGACTAGAGTAGCCCCTATGAATCAGACCCTTGACATTAAGTGAAATTAATTACAGAAAATTCAATGAAAAGATTTCTTGGCACACTGCATCTATGTAAAAAAAAAAAAACAACGAACACAAAAGCAGCCCATCAGTACACTGCTATTTAATTTCTGATACATCTTTGAAGTCAAGACTCTGTTTCTTATGGTGAGTGCAGAAGTGATTGGCAGAAGTCCAATTTGTATAAAGTGTAAAGTATCAGTGATACGTTATAACTTCATGCAAAACACCATTAGCAGGCTTTGTCCTAGTAACAGTCACAAGTAAGTTGAACTGAAGAAAGAGCGAGAAGAGAGGAAATCATACTGGTTTAATTTTTTAAAAGGACAATCAGCAAATTTGCTAGAAGATAGGGCTGGTCCTTAAGAAATGGACATGGTGACTTTTTGGTACATTTTTTTTTAATTTTGTTTCAAAATAAATTACTGGAATTTTATTTTAAGCTTCATCCCATGTTTATCCACACACACTTCTAGAATTCCTCCAAACTGCAAATAAATTTCTTAACAGTCGAGCTTCTTAGCTTTTCCCCTCTCTTCTGAGAACTCAGCCATTTTAATCCGGACCCACTCACGTCTCAAGAAGGCCAGACTTTACACTCATCAATAAACTTGAGACACGCTCTTTTACCAAGAAATACCTCCGTCTTCATGCAAAGCTCTTCTAAAGCAATAAGACAACAAGAAGGTGGTAACTTTGGTGCAGACAGCACAATGTAGCAGTTCACATTTCTGACGTAAAATTATGTATCTCGATATTTTCTTAGAAATTAACCACAAAATCACAATACAAGTCTGGTCTACTGGCTGCCTACTAGAAGAGTTGACATAGAATCCCATTGCTGGGACCGTGCTGGCCCCAGCAAGCACCCGTAGGGAATATAAGAGGAGTAAAAGGAGTTCTGTACATCTCCATTCAATTTCTGAAGAATGATGGCATGCATAAGGTCCAGAAGACATAGGAATGATATCCAAATGGCTCAATTTTGCCTTTGTCAAAGCCCTGGAAAGCAAGGCTGGGTACTGATGAGGGGATGGGTGTACTCAGAGAGGCAGAAGTCATCAGGGCAACAGCAGCAGTTGCTTCCACCATTCTTCTGTTGCCCCAAGAGCATATGAAGTCTCTCCTAAGCTCCACCATAACTCATGTCCCAGTTCTTTCATCTTTATCTACCTCTACCCAGCCTCAACGTCTTTGGGCAAGTACTGGCACTGGGCTGGTCCTGGCTAACACGCTGCCTCGGTAAGTTACCTCAGTGAACGTGGTGGCACTACCCACACATGAGATGTTCTGAGCCACCAACAAGGGAAGAGTTTTCTGAACAGGCATGGAAATGAAACAACGTCCAGTCGCAGAATACAGATACAAGGAAATGAAGGCTCAAACAGCTCCTGGAGAAAGGGAGGCCCACAGGCTAGGTGGTACTTTCATTACTCATAATGGAGTTTCATTATGTATGTGGTCCCTTTGCTTTCTCTCACAACTTCCTTTTCAAAAGCTTGTGCAATACACGTGCTAAGATACCACACTACTATTGCGTTGGGAGCAGCCTCCAAATAGCTACCAAACTCCTCAGGATCTGTCCTTTTCGAATCCCTTCATGCAGCCTCCACTATTTTTGTTGCACTTTCTAGGCGAGCTCAAAGTCTCTTCTCTGCTGAGTCCTCCAGCATAACCCTCAGCAAGGCAAATATAAAGAAAGTCAAACAAAGCCCAAAGCACGCAGCAGGACTTAGATACTACTACAGCAGCCCAACAGAGGAAGGAAGGAAGCACAGGAGTTTTAAACAACTTCTCCTTTCTCACAAGGTCTTCCTGTAAGGGTTTTTGCAGGCCAGTATTGTAAAGTGAGTAGCTGCAGTATCAGGCTGCAGTCTGATGCAATCAGTTCACTACATAGGATTTTCAAACTCATGGGGTTCAGGATTAAGTTGGGTACTTTGTCAAAAGCTTGTTGCAGTAGGCATTTGTTTTTTCTAGTATTTACGTGGAAGAGACACTGTACAACACAGTTGAGCTCAACTCCTCTGCAACAGTTCCTCCATAAAAGCGATGACTGACAGAGGTTGCGAAATGTCTTGGTTTTGTTTGTTTTGTAATGCAGACTACTACCAGAAGTCTTAATATTATTTACGAGGAATATTAAACTAGCACGTCCCATGGATCAAATCCTACAGCATCAGGTATTGGTGAGGTACGTCAGCTGAAGTTCTGTCGCTACATTCATGTTAGATCTACTGACAGTGGAGGTTCAAATCCCAACAAGATCAGCTCATCCCTCCATCTTTCAAACTAGAAAGATGAGAAACAGATGTGAGGCATTTTCTGAATATGGCTTCATTTCCAAGGACGAGTTTTGGAATACATACACTGAAATATAACTTCATTAAAAACTGGAATAAAGTCTTTTGACTTCTCTTTTATAGAGGAAGTGTCTATGATTGCAGCTGTGCTTAAACTGTCTACAGTAATTACGTACACTGTTGCATAGCTATTTTAATTAATGCTATATGATGACCTCTGATATTGAATAAACTGCCAGTAAAATTGAAGATTTTTATGTCTATGACAGAAACAGTATCTGAATTATGTACATTCGCTTAATGAACACAGGCTATTAACTAGTAAAAGCTGACGAGTGCTTAAACCTTATACCCCACCGATGTCAAGGGTAAGTAAAGATTCGTGCCCAAGTCAGGGTAAGCCCTTCTGTTGACAAAACAATGATTTCATTTAATATCAATAGTGAAGATTTACATCTAAGACTCACAGTCTTAGTTTCATTCAAGTTATTTGGTTTTGATTCTGAGTCTTACTGAAGACTTTTTCTTGGTTTTCATGCCTACAGCTGTTTTCCTGTTAGCCCTGTACTATCTCTGAAGGCAGCGAAGGTCGCTCTATTTGGAATACAGGGAAATAAAGACTCACTCACTTTCTTCTTTCACAGTTGCATGAAATCACTTAGGTACAATCATTTCTCTCCACACACCCACGGTTTAAGAACCAAAATTGTTAATAAGGTTTGGCATCTGACATTGTACGATCTTGGGATCTGGGCACAAACAGAGTTAGCCTTTTAAGCCCAAACTGACACGTGCTGCGGCTCGACCCTTGGCTTTGCATATGTCTCTAACCCTAGGGGAAGCCAGAGGAAACCTTCCTGACTCTCTCACACATGGCAGCCCCGCTACTACTGTCACGATTTCTGCTAGATGCTGCTGGCTCTGAGCCATCTTCCCCTTTACGTAACGTGCCTATCTGTCCCCTAGTGCGGAGGGGTTAGGTATATTGCGCAATACACTTTCAAGCTAAACTGTTCTTCTACGCAGCCATCGCCTGTGAGTTCTGCTGTGGGCAAGGAAAACGTGATGCGTGTTTGACATCTGACAAGACCACTGCCATTTCCTCCTCATTGCACAGATTCCCCACCTCAAGAAGAGTTCTCAACAGGGTTTAGGGGAAGGCGAACAGTAGGTGATGCTGAGTGATGATGATGATGATATGGAAACAAAAAAATTGTCAGCGAGGTGCTTGCATAGACAGATCTTGGAGACACAGACAAACACGCATTCCCACATCTGTTTCAAACAATTTAAATGGTATTTTCATAATCTTTTATATAAATCCTAGCATGTAATTGTAGTGGGTGGTTTTCAAAAATACAACTGTATTGTGGAAGTGGGAAAGCAAATAATCATTGCTATGGGACACACAAAGAACTATTATGATGTAGTTCTCCAGAGACCTTTCAACATAGTGAAAGAATGATTTTAGGTTTTATACTGCTTCAGGGTGGCAAGTCAAGCAAGGAGGTTGGATATGGTAATCAAAACGAAATTGAAATTTGTCTTAAAGAACAATACTTTCCAAAAGCAATGTCATGAAGAGAGGACACTGGCATTAGCAAGTCAAGTATCAACCCACATGAGAAACCATAAGAAGAGCTTTAGGAACGTTACCTGCCATGTATGTGCATGCACACAAAGAAATGAGTCACTACATCACAAGGGATGAAACCATTAGAATTAGTGAACGCTGCAGGCAATATATTCACACAGCCTTACCCCAAGTCATGCCCCAGCACACGTAAGGCTCAGCAAAAACCTGGCATGTTTCCAGCAGGCCCGAAAACAATGCTGTACTTCAGAACATATTGCTGGGAGAATGGTTTGACTAAATGTCTCTGCAGCGTAACCACTGACACCTAGGAGGTTACCCAAGCAGTTCGGTATTTGTCCTATGATTTTAATTAGAGCAACATCTAGAGGAAACCAAGTGTGATCCGTACCCCGTTGTATTAGGTACTCAGTATTATGCAGGTCTGCCTGTACTGCGACAGATAAAGTACGAGGTCCTGCCATGAAATGTAGGTGTTTGAAGGAGAGCAGAGTAGATGCATCTTAGTCGAGGGTTTTGTAGACGAACAAAAAAAGGAAGAAATTGGTTTCTGTTAGTCCCAGGCTAAATGTTCCTGCTCAACTCCTGTCATATTGCTAATAAAGCAAATAGCTAGTTATCCGCAGAGGTTTCTGTTACGTTATTATATTTTAAGCTCAATTCTGTGACGCATTTACACAGACCAGGAACATGTAGCGCATGTTCCTGTTCCCATTTCTCTCATCTTTCCATTGATGTTTATTTTCTTAAACCCTTTCATATAGTTAAAAAAATAACTCAGGTCAAGAGATCACCATACTGTGTGGCAGCAAGACCTCCTAATATCAACTCAAACCCACCATCATAGTTTACAGCTCTCCTGTGAAGCAATACAAAATTGTTCCATCACAGCAAAGTTATCCTTGAGCAGGGAGCATCCAAGCTTCCTCACCCTTGGGCCCTTCTCACGCAGGGGGCCACAATGCTGTCAGCTTTCGTACCGCCTGTGGACCGTGATTCCCCAGAGTGACGCCAGCAGCAGCAGGGGAGGCACAACAGAGATGCAACCAGCGGGGGCAGAGGGAAAGCAGGAGTGAAAGGAGACTGGGAAACAGCCGTGGATGTTTGGCTGCCCTTCTTTCCCTCGCTCTGCTAAACGATTCCCTTTGGGCACCAGCCTACCTTTTTAAATAAGCATTCATGATAGTCAGCATTTTCACAACACTAATGCTTTAAAGCCCTTTTTTCAAAAGTAGCCTTTAATTTCCAGGCGCCCAACCTGAGCTTGCTCTCAACAACTGCCTACTGCCAACGGGTCACTAAGGAATCCGCTGGAACAAGGGCTGTGTGGCCCTTTGGCATCCCCCATCTTTTTCAAGATAGGCATCCAAATCTGAGTTAAATTAACACATATTAAATGAATGAACACACAAAACAAGATTCTGTGCAACTTTCCCCTGACCAAAAAGATTGTCAGTGGCAGAGATGAAGTGTTCTTGCTTCCCAGTCCTGCACGTATCTCCCTTACTGTTCTGCCTCTAAACCAAAATATTTTTTTAAACTGTATTCACTACCACAAACATTAATGCACAATTTTCCAGGTAGAATTCTGCTCCCATAGCAGTAGTTAGAGAGGTAGAAATGGAAAAAAAAAAAATTAAACATATCTTGCTATGCTATCTTCCCACAAGGGAAAACTGCTGTAGTGAGGTATTCTGTTATGGGACAGAGTAATTATGAGGAAAAAAAGAAGACTGTGATGTCTCTTTATCCAAAAATGTACTGAGTGTTTGAGTTTGTAGGGAGAGAAGGGAGAGGGGAGGAGAGGAGAGGAGAGGAGAGGAGAGGAGAGGAGAGGAGAGGAGAGGAGAGGAGCTTGTCTCTCTTTCAATTTTCCACTTGGGGTTTTGTTGTCAGCTTTGACTGCTGTATAGCAGCTGCTACATTGCTCTTCAGGTTGAGCCCCCGAACCACAGCACTTAATCCCAGAACAAATTATTTGGGCTTGTGAGGTGGTGTGACGCAGGATGCTAAATGACGATAGGCCACAGAAAAGGTCAAAAAACCCAATGGGGGAAGCAATGCACATGTTGAGTGCTGTGAGAGCTACGCTGAGTAGCTGCACGGGTAACTGAGTTTGGGGGATTTCTCAGCCCTGCTCATTGCTCTTGGGGTTTGCAATACTGCAGGTAGCAAAGAGAAACGGGGGGAGGGGAAGGAGCCAGCGGTGCAGATGTACAGTAAGGAAGTAATTCTAAAATGTGACAGTGGTGGATCTGCACGACTGGTTATGGTGCTGCAGGGAAGTAAGTTTGTGCTTCTGCCTTTTGTGTAGGAGGCCCGGGCACAAATGGGGATACCCCACAGCAATGTTAAAAAAAAAAAAAAAGATGAAAGTATGCATATAGCTATATGATTAATGCCACTTAGTGCATGGGATAGATCTCTCTGAACCATACACTAAGCCTTTGCCAACTATGTCATGCAGATCAAGTGCAGAAGCAATCTAGAGTAATGGGGCACACTGAGGTGACTTTAGTTCACATTATAGCAACAAACTTAATATTTCTCAAACCAGAACCCTCAAAGAGTTTGGACTAAGAACACTAAGAACATGCAAATCAACAACTTGTATGAATATGTAACTTTACATCACCCTAAGGTACCCCTACTCTGCTGTTTGCCAAAAGCTCGTGTTGCTTGGTCTGTAACACTGTAATATTCCACTTGCCCGGCAGCTTACCAGGCCAGGCTCTGCATGTGTACTGCCATAACACCTCCTTCTGTGGCAGTGCCCTTCTCCTTGATGTGCATGGGGAGGAGGCACACATGGGCAGCAGTTACCTTTCTGCTAAGACCACCCTTCCCCACCTCTGATGACTGCAGTCCTGAGAGGGGGGCAGTGGCTATCAGGTGTGGTAACGCTCCAGTCCTGCAAAGGCTTACATTACATATTTAGTATTATGAAAGCTTGTATTTATCCGAGCTCATCAAACCAGCGAGCATCACAGCCCAGGCCTGCTTCAGGCGTGAGCAGTCCACGGCAGTGCTCGGGCCCTGACCTGGCAGGGCTCGAGAGTTTGGGATACAAGCATCCATTTCCCAGGGGGTCACTAACCGAACCCCAGCTGTCCCCCGGGACAGCCCCTTTGCTGTCTGCAGCCTGTGTCAGGGCAGTTAACAGAGTTAGCAGAGAAGAACATGGACATCCAGGCAAAGAGAGGTCCTGGGGGGCTCGGGAGTCACAGGGCCACAGGAAGGCAGATTACCTGCAGCTAGGCAACAGTAACACAAGAGCAAGTAATATCAGGAATAGGTCTTGAATCATCTCCTTCCCCAACCATTTTGGCACACCCCGAGTGAACAGCTACCCACAGCCTCCCACTCCCATACCCAGAAGTCAGCATATATCTTTTCCTGGGTGTACACGTGCCAATTTTTTAATTTTCCCACTTCTACGTTGTAGCCCAATGATTAAGACTGGAATTCAAACCCTGCCTCTCTGGAGAGGATTTTATCACAGGTTTCACACATCAGTGCACCTCAGCCACCAAGCCCCATGATATTTCAGAAGAGCGGGAGGTGAGGACCCGGGGAGGAAGGCAGGGCACCCCCAGGCTGAAGACACTTCAGCCTGAGAAGTTTGAATCCCAGCTCTGGCTCCAGGGACCATCCCTGCGCTTCACCCTACACAATCATTACCTAAAACATTCCTGGGCAAGTCCTAAGTCAGAAAGTTTGCTCCAGGTGGATTTTAAGCATAACAGATTAGCCAGCAGAGCAGTTTAAAGGGCTGAAATTTTACACATAGGCAGACTGGAGGTAGCTATATCTTTTACTGTGTCTCTCCCTTAGTCTCTAAGCATCAGATTGCCTATCCATCAAGTATAAATTAGCATTCTTCATTTGTATCAAATACTATGGCAATAACATGTGTTCTATGAGTAAACTGTTAAATGTACAGGTGAAACTCAAGATATCTTTGTCTGACATATAAAATAGACCAAGAAAGGACAGTGGAGGTAGCAAAATAGCTGCTCAGCAGAATCATGCAGAAATGAAGTGATGAAAAGGAGTCATGAAATAAATTTGAAAGACGGCACGCGTAGGATGAGCATCCACATACATAAAGTGTCTGGCAAGCACAGGAAAGAGTTTGATTAATTCCCTATCTGTTTCGCAGCTTCACCGAGACAGGAGAAAGCACACTGGGACGGGGGTGGATCTACTGCTCAGCGCGTCTCAAGGAGTTTAAGGCGTTGAACAGTGCCGTTCCCGGCTCTCCAGCACCCTCCTCTGGGCTTCGGCAGGCAAGCACCCTCCTCCCTCTTCTATCGCCCACCACCGGCTGAATTATTTAGTGTCAGGACGCTGAAGACAGTGAAACGTTGCATTGCTCCTTTTGAAGCCTCAGAGTCTTTTCGTGGCAGAAATTCAGAGGAGCCCTCCCCCCAGAATTATGTCCGCTGCCTAATTATTCTTTTGAACACCGGCTAAGTAGTTGGATTTGTTTTGAACCTAATCATCACTGACTTGCTCACTATTTCCAATGCCAGGTTGTTAATCTTAAGCCTGGGTAGGAGACTGTGTTAAAACAATTTTACTTCGATGACTTTTTTACCTTGATGATTAACATTCATGGGATGATGTGTTCATGTACAGGATTTGATCCCATATTATACTTTGATTTCAAGTCAATGAAAGGCGTGACGGTAACGAGGAAGCAATAACCAAGTTACTGGTACGGGTACGCCCCATAACAAGCCTTGCCAGGGTGAGCTCATGGCACACTGGGCAAGTGGGTGCTCCCTCTCATTTTGCTGACTTTCTCCCCAGGTGGATTGCAGCTGCATGGAAGGGCTTCTCAGCAGATGTTTCAGACAAGTACTCTGGCATTTAAGAGCAACGTGCAAAAATCTCTTTGGAAAACATATCTAAAATTAGTTGCTTCTGAAATACATTAAGTCACACATCACTGGGCCCACCAGAGGCAGACCTTATGCACCTGCTGATGCCAACCTAGACTTTATCAACTTTGTGGAATTACGTTCATCCCCCACCACAACAGACTTCAATCAGCAGCTAGGCTCCTTGCTACCTCACTTTTCAAATCTAAAGCACCATCAACTTGAATAAGAAAACAGAATGTCAACTTGAGGTATGTCCTTTTCTTCATAACAGACAAATATAAATCTTACATCTGGGATAGAACGCAGCTCCGAAGTGCAATGACTATAAAAGCAGGTCTCCCAAGTTTTCGTTTCATCTAAAGGAAGAGTTATTGGCGTAGAAAATTTACTTTCTCCCTCCTCCACCTCTCCCCCGGGAAAAAAAAATAAATTTAAGACTCTGCTTGGAGCTAGTGTCCAAAATCAAACAGGTAGAGCTGCAGAATATCTGCAGATTTTAAAGAACCTTCTCAGCAAACTATGCTCAGATGTATTCATGTTTTTTAATACCACAACTAATGCATTGCCACTCTCACTTCAAATACTCCATAAAGTGCCTTCCCCTGAAATGAAAGTGCCCATTTATTACCTCTTTAGGTACCATTTAATATTCATTCCACTCTGTATTCATATGAACAATTCCACAAGAAATTGACGGAGAATGCAGACACACCGTGTTACCTTTTGCTATCACAAATAGGGCGAAGAAAGACTGTCACACTTGGCAAAGATTCTTATTATTCAGATGCGAAGGAAATCCCATATCTGCAGTGCTTTACACACAAAGACAGAATCTATAGTCAGATTTGAAATTCCAGTCTGTTCACAAGAGTATCTCAGGCCAGACTTCTCGATCAAAAAGTACAGAAGAGATTACTAATTTTCGAGTAACAAGTTTATGTATCCCAGAATTTGTACTTGTCCCCTTACTTCCTGGCAAAAAACCTGCTAGCAGAAACTGCAATTAAGTTTCGACGAGATAAAAGCCTTAAATACATTTCAGTTATTATTTTAGCACCGTTAATGTTTAACATCACAAGCCTTAAAAACAAGCTAAACAACTGGCAAGAATTGTTTCCCAGGACACTATCCCTGTGTTGATGGTTTGCTTTTCATTTAGAGATACTAAGACTTGTTAACCCCAGTGGTTACCATATTCAATTTCTGTTACTCACCACCAGACAGAGAGACTGAGAAGAAAAACAGGTCACAGCGAGAGGCTGTTAGTCACGCAGTTCTCCTGCTTCCTTCCTTCCTGTTGCACAAGCCCGTCAGCTCTTCTGCTCTAAGGAGAGAGATCGATACGAGGGCCACTGTTATCTTTATTACCTGACAAAAGAAGCCTAGGAATAACTACAGCGGTGGTGTGACATACACAGGGGTACTGAGTGATGCAAAAAATATTTTCTGTAGGATATTACTTCTCAATTTCTCTTTTTTCCTTCCTTTTTCAGTGCAGAACTGCAGTACTCACTGGTCAGAACTGCTCTCCCAGTGGCCATGTTCTCTGCAATAGTCACAGAAAACTGATACCAAATGGGATTTCTCTTATACTAATGATTAGTTAGCATCGTTTTTCCTTGCTGCTTATTAGCACTGGTGATAAAGGTTCTTAAAACTTTTCCTCTACTTATGGACTTGCATTAAAGATTAAAAACTCGTCCTTGGTGAAGGCACCACTTCTGCTGTAAAGACAAACCCTTGCACTGGGCGCTAGAGGGCACAACAGATATCCTTCGCATACAAGACATTTTAAAACCTTAATATACTACACCAGAGACAGAACAATGGGTACAATAAACTTTGTATTAATCCTAGGAAAAGGCATAAGCAAAGCTAAAATATTTCCTGCACAGTTATAATCTAATTAATTTCTTTTCTAAGTTAGATGACCGTACCTTACACCCTAACCCACGTTTTGTAATCTGTATGTAAAAAATGCACACACACACAAATATATCAGCATTTCCACAGGAATTTACAGAACAGATATTAAGGATCACAAAATTGTGTGTTGCATCATCTGATAAAGTGGGGGAAAAAAATCTAGTTCAGTTGCCAAAGGAATCAATCAATCTAAGTGCTGTGTTTGTATTTTACGCTGGCATCTATAATGTTTTTGATTGTGTTGATGACTCAGTTCATTGTTGTCTTGAAGCAACAAACCGGATTATTTCAGAGTAGTTTAGTTCTTGAACTTGAGAGAGTCTTATTATAATATCCAATAACATATTCTTAGCATGCAGATTTTAAAGTTAGGCCATAAATGGAAATAACTTGGAGGCAATAAAATGTGTTAGTTATTTCCTCTCTCTCTGAGATGTATTTGAAATGCAGGATTTTCTTATCTTTCTCCTATAATCAACTCAAAATTTTTATGTCAATGCTTGCAAGATATTAGAAGAGAATGTAAATAAAAACACTTAGCTGTTTTCAGGTATTCAGATACTCTTGCTTTGACCCTTTTCACTTTTCTTTTTTAATACCAATTGACAAACAACTTTTTTTTTTCTTATGGTATGCTAGTGTAGGAAGCATTATCCAGACGTGTCTGGGGACCAAAGGTCTCTGCCTGTTCACTAAGCAGTATGACGCATGAAGTAGCACCGCAGATGTCCCTGTATCACTGTGCCAGTATATCACAGTTTTGACCAGGAAAACTCATTTCATTTCAAAGTGTAATCTTTTGGTGCCATGCCTGCTCATGGCCCTCCCTCCAGCCACTTTGTTATCTGCAGTTTTTTAGTCTTCCTCCTGCTTCTAGTGTACTTTGTTTGCTGCATAAATTTTCCTGGCACCGTCACAGCAATAAGCACGAGGCTCACTCTAAATACTTCCCAGCAGAGGGCTTTCTGGTTTACAGCTTCTGACTCATCCTAAACTATTCTACCTCAGGCATTTTATAATGCTGTTCTTAACAGCACCCAGTGCCAGGCAGTAATTAGCCTCGGCATGGTAGTAAAGTATGAAAATATCCTTTATTTCCCTACCCTTTTACATGATATAGCTGGGGTTTATACACTTGGAAAACTTGGGCCTTTTACATACCCCTGACAATAGCTATGGCTCAAAAGGCCGTGGGTGTCCAAGCATTCTGGCAGGGGAGGGCAGCATTCATCTTCACGTAGCCACCTAGATGCTGCCAGACGTCTGCTTTAAGCCAAGTGGTGGGTCTCCTTCCACTAGCATCAAAGGCAAGTGAAAGGAATTGCGTCTGAGAGTGACTAACTCTCTCAGCTCTAGAGGGAGTTCAGACTAGATGCCCCATCTTTTACATGGCTAAAGTTAGGAGAGAAGAATCCTACCTGCTTGCCTACCTAAGCGGAGAGCAGTTACGTGGGTTTGAGGTAGAGTGAGAAGACAGAGGTTGACTGCTGTGGGCCCCACAATTTAAGAAGAATGTTAAGGTCCTTGAATGCATCCAGAGAAGGGACACGAAGCTGGTGAAAGGGCTGGAAGGAATGTCCTACAATGAGCAGCTAAGGGCTTTGTGCTTGTCTAGTTTGGAGAAAACGAGGCTGAGGGGCAACCTCATTGCTCTCTACAGCTTCCCGAGGAGGGTACGTGGAGATGGAGGTGCTGATCTCTTCTCCCTGGTATCCAGTGACAGGGCACGTGGAAATGGTTCAAAGCTGTACCAGGGGAGGTTTAGACTGGATATTGGGAAGCATTTCTTTACCGAGAGGGTGGTCAAACACAGAACAGACTTCCTGGAGAGCTGGTCGATGCCCCAAGCCTGTCAGGGTTCAAGAGGCGTTTGGACAATGCCCTTAATAACATGCTTTAACTTGGTCAGCCCTGAATTGGTCAGGCAGTTGGACTAGATGATCATTGTAGGTCCCTTCCAACTGAAATAGTCTATTCTATTTATTCTTGACTGTAGTCCCCTATGTCATAACATTTGCACCACTACAGCATCTTTGACGTGGGCTTCCTAAAGCAATGACAATACTTTGATGCCCTGTCACTGTTCAAAGGGTCTGTTATGGGTTCAGGAAGGTTAGTTCTCTGAAAGCATAGCCACTGGACAGGTATTTCAGGTCACTGAGTTGGTTCTCTCCAGTTCCTACCTGAGTTATATACATCTTATGATCATGGACATTTTTTAGTACTAAACTCAATAACTTCAGAGCAATATTATGAGTGGGTGTTTATTACTGAAAATAGAATACAAAAGCTTCTTGGCAAAACAGAGGATTTTAAAAATACTTGGAGCAAAATGGAGCTTTGTTTGTTTGCAGAATATGACTGAGTGGCTTAAAATCAGTGATTGCTCATGGGTCTTAACTGGTAACAGTTCAAGAAAGTATTAATGGGCTCATTAAGAATAACAGCTGGTTTCAAAGAAGCATAAAATACTTAGGAACAAAATAAACTGCAGGTAGAAATGTGGCTGGCTTCCAGAATACCATTTGGCAGCCCAAGGTTATCCAAACTAACATCCTACCTGCCAACTAGTGAAGGAAGAGGAGGGGAAGAGCTTGCAGACAGCATGACCCTACATCTCAGCATGGCAAAGGAAAAAGTCAGTGAAATTTGTCTCCATCCTGCGGAAGAGAATCAGGAACCAACTTTTGATGAAAAGGTTTATATGAATGATTCTCTCCTTTTGTAGTTACATGCCCTTTCCAATTTTGCAAGATACTTAATTTCACGATGAGGTAGAATATGCCTTGTTACTAGTGAAAAGATTTTCTTGGGCAGTATTTGGCAAGTTTTTGACTTGGAAAACCACCTTGGCCCACAGTAAGCTCTTGATTCCCATTTTGCTATAAATCTTTCTATAATTGATCAGCATCCTGCTAGGGCTACTTTGCTGCCTTCCTCGTACTTTTCATTTTCTTGGCTGCCTTGTTTTCCCTTATTTTTCATATCTCGGTCTTGCTTTGTCACGTAAGGGTTATTCATCTGACCAAACTCCAAGCCTATAGAAGACATCCAATATACCACTTGAAGTACCGCGATAGCACTCCCTGACCTGAAACTAAAATATATCTTAAAAAGAAAGGGAAAAAGGTAAGGTTAATATTCAATGAAAATTTCTAAATTAAGGCCACTTGCTTGAGATTTCCAGGTGCAGTCTCTTAGGTTTCAATTTAAAAGTTTACCTTGACATGAACCACAGTCTCCTACTTATGAGATCTTTCTCTTTTCCGTCAGTTAATGCTGACTGTGCTTCCATGTAGTAGGAATGAATGAGCCCTCAGAGGGAACTGTGACAAACCAACTAATTTTCATTCTAGGCCAGATATTAATTAAAAAAAAAAAAAAAAAGAAGGAGAAAAAAAGACTTGAAAGACTTAAAATCACATAAATGACAGGCAAAAATGGGCTCCCGCTATCTTCAAAACTTTCACCCAATTGATGCCTAACCTTAGGTAAAGAGACTATGGGCTTTTCTTTTACAGCATAGTAGGAGCTGTGTATGCACCCAACTGCTGTTGCATGTTAAAGGTTTCAGCAATGCTTGACACAAGGACTGCAGCCTTCATGTTCCAAGGTCATCCCAGTGCTCAAGTGACAAAATCATGCCTGCATTCTCTTTTCCTTCACTGGAACCCAAGATAATTTTCTGCAGTGAAACACCTTCAACAGGAACTGATGATGTGCCCACTCCAGAACAGCCCACAGTTTCATGTAGGAGTCATTGTTTAAGAATGGGTGTTTAGTTTCCCTCAAGCTGAAGACAAAATTAAATCCAGCTCTTGGATTTCCTAAATAATTGGTCCAGTAAGCAAATACTGCAACTGTATAAAAAAAAGGTATCTCTGCCTTCCTCAGCTATGTGTCCAGCCTCCTGCCCCAATAAAATCAACAGAAAAGCATGATTAGTCTTTCAGAGGAAAAAAGAAATTATCTTCACTGGAGTTTGGAGCTACAAATCAAGAGTAAAAGTATTTTAGATAACAGTAGAGAAGTGTATCTAGACTATATCTGAAGAACAGTATTTAAGCTACTAACTTGTGCCAAATTCCTCCTACAGGTGAGTCATTCACAGGGCACAAGGGTTGTTTCTAACCTGCACGGGAACTAAGACTGGCACAGTGTTCTGGATGCCTCCTGGGAAGTCAGGCAATTAAAAGCTATTTATTTTCAGTCTCTTTGAATTTTAAGAGATGCTTATGAGAGACAAACAAACTAATCTGGCCTCACGTTTAAAATACAGGGCTCAGAGCTGACTACCACTGCATAGGAGTAAAATCTTCTAATTATGACGGATAATTCCACACAGACATCAGCTCAACATTTGCAGTCATGAAAGCAAATTTTACAGTAGGAGTTACTAGAACCACAGAGCAGAAAATCATTATACCACCGGGTACATCCGAGGCGCATCCATACTGTGAATACTATCCGTAGATCTGGTTCCCTCACTTCAAGAAATGATACAGTGAAACTGGAAAAGGGCAGAGAAGAGCACTAGGAACGACTGAAAGTACAGAGCAGTTTCTGAACGAAGACCCCTTGAAGAACACTCTTCAATCCAGAAAAGAGGTGATTCAGGAGGCACACAATGCAGGTCCAGAATATCACCAACAAACAGAGGGGGTGAGAAGGGACTGATTCTTCACTGTTGCTCCCAATACAAGAACTAAGGGGTATCAAATGAAGCTGACAGGAACCAGACGCAAAGAGAAAAAAAAGAAAAAGAGATTATTCCTCACACAGCAGGAATTGAGTCTGCAGAGGTCCTCGCCGAGGACAGTGCACATTTAAGGAATTGGCATGGATTCACAGGGAGACTGTGAAAAGTGCTTGACAGAGGGGTAACTTGGAGGTTACTACATGAACAAACTACAACATGCCCAGGCCTGAGCTGCAGACAGCTGCAGGCTGAGAGCCGTGGGGCCAGTATCACACGTGCTTACCTGCTCTTACTCTTCCCTAGATGTCTACTTGTGAGCAGGGTTGGAGAAGGGGTGCTGGGTTGAATGGACCTTTGGTCTGAATCACTATCATCATTTTTGTTTTCTTACGTTCTCTGTCTTGTGTTAGATAAACAGTTCGTGTCAATTGAAAGCAAGAGAAACTGTAAACATCCAAACTTCTTATAAAGTATGGCTCAATGCTCATGGGTGGCCGGCAGCAACAGAATTTTCTCCCAGTTTAGCCACAGCTACTTTTTTCATTGCCAATTAGCAATTAAGTCCTTAGACAGAAAAAATATTAATGGAAAAAAGTCCCTTTCCCTATTATTGAATAAAAAAAAAAGACCCCCTGGAAATACTGTAATACTCAGCGAGTTCTGAATGCAGAAAAGTTCACGGGAACAGTGTAATTTTTTTTACTGTTTCTGTGAGGTGTCATATCAAATAGACGAGACGNTTTGCCCTGTCTTCGCAAAAGTGAATTCTAGCAGTGTGCTAATACCAACAGCCCTTAGCCATTTAAACACTGAGTCAGAAGGTCTCATTATTTCTGTTACCAGAAGGGATGAAAAGACACAAATAAGACGTCACACCTGAGGATGTGAACTTTAAAAGTTTGCTACCTGAGGAAAGTAAACTTTAACTCAAATCTGGCTTTCTGGAGTCCCTGCCCGGTTCTTCGCCACGCTGCTTCCCGTGTAACCAGCAGAGTGCTGCCAAGCAGAATCTGGGCTCGCGTTTTATACCCAACATACGTTGGTGGGTGGCAGCTGCGTGCCCTTGGCCTCTGGCGCTGTTGCTGCTTGTTTCCAGGCAGGGCTGTCCCCAGTGCCTGCAACGCTGTGTCACCTCCCCGTGAGACAGCTGAGGGGTTGCCTGTCTGCCCCGAGCCTGACAGCACAGAGGGCAGCAGGTGAAAAATGCAGGTGGTGCAAGGTTTGCACAGAGGTTTTCCTGCTCACCCCACAGCAAGAGGACACGGGTAGCTCGGCCATTTACTCCCCGGGCCGTTGGGCCCAGTCAATCGATGTCTGCCTCCAATTCTCCATTTGAAAACCGCAACTGATGGTACTCGGCCCCTGGTGAATGGGTGAGGACTCACCAAATGCTTTGAGGAGAGGGAGGGGTACCCATCGATGGGCTGCCCCCATTCCCCTCTGGCAGCTCTCCGAGATGCGCAGGATCAGTTATTCAGAAACGCCAGTAAGTGTGTGACACACTGTATGTGAGAAGAGAAGGCTCCGGGGAGACCTTATAGCAGCATTCCAGTATCTGAAGGGGGCCTACAAGCAAGCTGGAGAACTTTTTACAAGGGCATGTAGTGATAGGACGAGGGGGAACGGCTTCAAACTGGGAGAGAGGAGATTTAGAATAGATATTAGGATGAAATCTTTCACTCTGAGGGTGGCGAGGCACTGGAACAGATTGCCCAGGGAAGGTGTGGATGCCCCATCCCTGGAGGTGTTCAAGGCCAGGCTGGATGTGGCCTTGGGCAACCTGGTCTGGTGGGAGGTATCCCTGCCCATGGC
>VUYV01000003.1:10942229-10989268 GCA_008711295.1 Anarhynchus alexandrinus
TCTTTACAGTTAGGGTGACAGAGCACTGGAACAGGCTGCCCAGGGAGGTTGTGGAGTCCCCTTCTCTGGAGATTTTCAAGACCTGCCTGGATGCAGTCCTGAGTAATGTGCTCTAGGCAGTCCTGCTTTGGCAGGGGTGTTAGACTAGATGATCTCTAGAGGTCCCTTCCAACTCTGAAAATTCCGTGATTCCATGAAATCCAACAAGTATAATCTTTATTTAAATAAATCTGATCCATAGAAATGGCCTCTCAAACAGAAAAAATGAAATCTTATAGAATTGTCTAGGTTGGAAGGGACCTTTAAGATCATCGAGTCCAACCAGCAACCTAACACTGCCAAAACCACCACTAAACCATGTCCCTAAGCACCACATCTACCCGTCTTTTAAATACCTCCAGGGATGGTGACTCCACCACTTCCCTGGGCAACCTGTTCTAATGCTTGACAACCCTTTCTGTGAAGAACGTTTTCCCAATATCCATCCTAAACTTCCCCTGGCATAACGTTTCCTCTTGTCTAATCAATTGTTATTTGGGACAAGAGACTGACCCCCACCTCGCTGCAACCTCCTTTCAAGTAGTTGTAGAGAGCGATAAGGTCTCCCCTCAGCCTCCTTTTCTCCAGGCTAAACAACCCCAGTTCCCTCAGCNTCCCTCAGCCGCTCGTCCTAAGACTTGTTCTCCAGACCTCTCACCAGCTTCGTTGTCCTTCTCTGGACACGCTCCAGAACTTCAATGTCCTTCTTATATTGCGGCGGCCAAAACTGAACACAGTATTCAAGGTGGGCGAGTACAGGGGGACGATCACTTCTCTAGTCCTGCTCACCACACTATTCTATCTCAGTATCTGTTATATCTGTATAGTACAGATTTGCAAAACAGTGTTTTGCCTTTTGACTAAAGTGAATGAGGGAAAATACTATTTTTACAGTATTTGCAATCAACTACAGAGACCTTCTAAGAACCACCTTTCTTAGCAAACAAGATTACAAATGCTTTCTGCAAGTTAGCTCCAGGCACTTAAGTGCTCAGGCTTTTGAGTTGTCTTGGCATCTCCCGACTACCATGGTAGTATATGATTACTAGAAATTACTAGGTGATGCAGGTAAGACTTGAGAAAAACAGTGATGCTCTTGTTAGGCTTATGTGATATTTTCACCGTGCTCTTACTAGCATTTAGCCCCAGTATTTTTCCAGGTTAGGAAACACAAAGCCATAACATAATCTGCGACAGCTGAAACTCTTTCTTTAACACAAGAATCAAAAAGAAATAGGCAAGCACTGGCAAAAACAAGAAGAAACTTATTAATGAACAGACATAAGCATTTCTAAAAGTCCACTCCTGAATATGAACCTTGTCTCATAGTGACACTACTGAGAGGGAAAAATGCATTAGCACGCGTTCACAGTCAGTCTCTGAAGTCCATTTCTCATGGGTGATAAATGCCTTCAGATACCATTCTGTGACTAGCTAGAGTTTAGTTCATGAGGCTATTACCTCTCTCTTCTGCTAGAGATTGATGATCTACTAGTTGAGTCAGCAGAATGAATGTATATGTCTGGTTCAGACATAACTTGAATGAGCTCACCCAACTATACTTGGGTGGAGTCAGCAGAGCTGGCCAATACTGGTTCCCCAGCCCCTGCTGAGTTTCCCAGTTACAGAGGCTGAAAAGCAGCTACATACTGTTTGTGACTGTGTGGTGGTTTCAGTAATCCCTAATGCAGAGGCAGAACAATTGGCAAAATTCTCTTAAATCCTCTTAAATTGTCCACCTGCATCACCAGAGTCTAGAGCCAAGCTTAGGTCCTCTTTATTGCACTTCATATGTTGCTACAGAAAGGCGAAAGTTTTAGTACTCGGAGACACTACATTCCTCTCCAGTTTAAAGTCAAATCACCGTCATCTGTGATAATGCTGAATATCCACCAAAAAAAAAAAAAAAGGAAAAATGGAAAGCAGTAACTCAATTTAGAACTGTAGATTTCAACATGTATTTAATTCTTATTTGTCTACGATGCCAGAAACGGGGCAAGGAATGACTATTCACCTCTACTCACAGGTTGCTTGCACAACTCAGAAGAGTTCAATTATGGCGTGGAGACATGGGAAGCTTACAAGAGAGGAGGTTTGTCCAATGATCTGATTGAGGAGCAAAAGAAGGTGCAGGAAGCGGATTTACTGATTTTTCAGGTCATTACTTTAAATTGTATTAAAAAATACTTCAGTTGTTATATACAGGGTTGAACAAAAGAAAGGCAACAGTGAAAAGATTATACATTTCATTAGGAACATCAAATCTAGCCAGAGTAAAAAGAGGTAGTAGATCTGCCATCAACATAAACCAGTCCATATCCAGCGTAGCAATTTCAAGGGATCAAGTTTTTCTGATATGAAGTTGGTTTTAGAAAATAGCAAAAATACCAGATCATGCGTAAGCATTATTCATGCTAGCACACTATGAATTTTTCACACAAAGAATGGCTCCACACTGGCATTTTTGAGGAGTAGGAGGGCATCTGAAATTAGAACCTTAAAATGCCTGAGTAAAATTCACAGCAGTGCTTCACTTAAAAAATAATATTCAAAAGTAGTCTGATTGTATAGGTTTTGTGAAGACTGGTCCTCACGCTACCTGCAATCCAAATCTATTGCATAGAGCAACTCAGACCAGAAAGTATTGAGTGCAAAATACTATAATTCTCAATATGAGAATTATGCCATGTTATCACACAGCCTGATACTATCCCTTTGTCTTGGAACTCACTCAAGGCAAACATAGATCTACACACAGAAATGTGTGTAAGGGCTGAAGGCAGCCCTGCCGAGTTATAGGTTTGGGATATGGTTATAGACACCAGACCAACAGCTTTAGGAATAAATATTTTCTCTCTAAGTAATGGTACAGAAACAAATACAGATCAGTAATACAATTATCCAGGTCATTACAACAGCAAATCCAGTCATTCAGTAGCACAATTATCCAGGTTGAAATGACAGCAAATCCAGTAATTCACCAACAGTGGGCCAAACTTAATATCTGGATGCACAGAGATATACATGACCATGGATGTCAGGCAGGCTGGCAGAAAGCAGGGCAAGGCTTATTCTCTGGGCGAGCAGCTGGGAGCAGCCAGCAGGCTCGGGGAACTTGGACTTCCCCGACCGGACAGTCCTCATTTATTGCTGAGTTGCAGAAGCACTATCTGGACGTGCTAATGGATCATTACACCCCCTCTCCACTCCCCACTGTGCCAGCTCTGTCCTCAGTGTCTACAAGTCCCAGAAGTACTGTGTAAGGCAATACGAGCCTTACATTTCTTTGTGTGCCTGTGTGACTGTTGGCCTTGGGCATAGCCTGTATATATTTCACTGTACAACTCTAGATGGAATTTAGGACGTGACCATATCTCAAGCATTTTACTGTAAGTCTTCATCATTTTTACGCTATTGCTTCTGAGACAAGTATAGTAAGACATTCCCTGAAGGAAGTGGTTGCTTTCTACTTTCTGTTCGTAGAAGGCTGTGAAGAGTTAAGTATGTTCTGGTGCAGAAAAAAAAAAAGAAAGAAAAAAAAGCCTCTGAAAGACACCATAAAGTGATTTAAAATTTACTACAGACTAAACTCACCACTTCTAGAGATAGTGGTGATTACCCAGTTTCCACATTCTTTCCATCTTGAATTAAGCCACACATGGATAAGATTTTACAGAATTTCTTCTTCTGTACTGCAATGTGGACAAAGATTTAGGGATATTGATGCATCCTAGAATAAAAGTCCATAAAGCATTCGAGATAATGCAAATAAGACATGATAGCTTTAGGCTGTAGTCCCATGGGCTAACTGGAGGATTCGGAAACAGAGGGTCCTACTGTTAGAGAAGTTTTCTTCTCAATAAAGTGGTTCAGGGTCATCATGTCAGCAGAGTGTGAAAGTAAGTCTTTCTTAAGATCCCATGGCATTTGTCAGGAGTCTGTCGGATCAGAACTGATCACCAGATGTCAGTCCTGGCAATAAGGCTGTCTATATGCATTTTGGCCACATTTGCCATTACATCATACATTCCTTTTGCGTTTCAGCAATAGGAGACGCAATTCTGTACAGTCTTAAGTTTGAATGAAATGTCACCTTCCTGCTTCATCATATTCCAGCTTCAATTTGTGTAGAAGGCCCCACGTTCACTGTGGTGTTAGCATGCTATATATGTTCAGGTATGTACCTGAGACTACTACAAACAGAAAACACTTCAGTTATTTTTGCCAAGCATAGTTACTGCCTCTCCCAACAGAGAGCTGGAAGAAGACATGTACAAGATCTGAACAGATTCAGATAATGGGATTTGGCCTGTAGACCAGGCCTAAGGATGGCCTGTACTCTCTGTGCTAACAAGGTAACTTACTTTTTGCCTAGTTTCCCTTGTATTGGTTCAGCATGCCAGCAATCATGAAGGGCTGGATGGACAGAGTCTTGGTCCAAGGATTTGCTCATGAATTTCCAAAGTGTTACGATTCTGGTTTGCTCAAGGTATGTTTTTGAGATTGTTTTATTAAGATCAAGATTTGCACAATGCTCTTGAGGGTATTGGTCTTTCCTTTCCATTATATCTGTTTAAAGCTCGCACTTTACGCGCTCCTGAAATAATGCTTTGGTAATGTGTTGAGTAACTTTCTGGCTTAAAACTGTCTGAAAGATAGTACAATAAGGAGAAAGCAGTGATTCCTAAAGATTTAAGCAATCTCCTGGAGATTTTTAGTTGGCCTACAAACTGGGCTTTATAATTTGCTAGGTGTATCAGAGTGCACTGGGATGGCATACAGCTTGCAAACACTTTAAATCGATCCATTTCCTAAAACTGTAGTCTGTCATTCTTCCCACCACCATAGGACTACACAAATCTGTAACAAGTGACATACTAGAATAGGTGACAAAATCCTATTCTGGGATTAGATGTCAAAGGTTGGAATTAAACTATAAAACTGAATCAGAAATGTGAAATACACCGTGCATGAGTCTCTGTCCCAACTATCTCCTTTCAAACTTCTCTGTAGCTTATAAATTAGGTAAAATCAGTATCTCTAGATGACAATTCATAATTTTTTAATTCTCCATGGCACTGGGAATATCCCTGGAAAATTTTGGCCCACTGTCTGATTGATCTCATTTGGTAACAACTGCAGCATCCAGGAACGATCAATACTAGTTTCACATTTATGTTCTCTGCTGCATATTAATCTCTGATCTTCTTAACAATTCCAAACATTTCAGTTTGTTTAAATTTCAGAAATGGCTGCCTCACTGAGATGAATAGGAGTAATCCCCAATGATCATAGCTGCATGCTGAGTGCAGGCTCAAGGCCGTTCGGATACTGCACTGGAAAAATGTTATTTCAATTACAGAAGCTAAAACTGAGAGGGCAGAAGCTGAGCACAAGCCCATGGCTAATACCATAGTTACAGGAGCAGAAGAAACACAGGGGTTTAGAACACCTGAGGAATAATTTGTTCTGAAATTATTCCTTGGCAAGTGACAAGCAAGCCCAAGTTTGAAGGGGGACAGTAGCATACAATTTCTGCATTCAGGAAGGACAGGAATAAAGATATTCTCAGTAACGGAGTCCTTTCCAGCTACAGTTTTCCAAACATTGCATAGGGGAGAACAAGGGTCAGCCACGCTTCATACAAGGGTGTCAGACATGTAATTCCTTTTTTTTTTATTTTTTAACCTGTCTCTGCCCAAAGCCCTGACACACAGTCCACTGTTTAGTTGTATGTCATCAATCTTTGCCTTGGAGCTGCCACTACACATAAAGCCTGGGAAAGAAGAGGACACCACCTCCCCTAAAAATTCATGCTGTCCGGGTTCCCCTGAATATCTCTAGAACTATTCATCCACTCTTCTTTAAACATGCCTAACTCAAGCACTGCTTTCTTAATTCTAGAACAAATTAGCCCTGTTTTCTTTCACCACTGGAGGAACCAAAGAGATGTATGCAAAAGGAAGTATCAGTGGCGATATTCGCTATCTCCTGTGGCCCATGCAGGTATAATATAAGAATAGTTGGTTGGGTTTTGCCTTAATTGTTATTATTCCAATTATTTTTAGCAGTTGTATTATTGTTTATTTTATGTGAAATATAATATAATAAGAAAGAATTAAGTTGTCCGTTCCAAGCATCTGCAGGTTGTAAATTGGGCCCTAAAATCCTGAGACTACTTTAGAAGTCCACAGAGTTTTAAAGTTGCTTTTTGCCCCCATCCTCCAGATTGGAATCTGGAGAAAGCTTACGCTGTCAGCCTTTTAAGTTTCTCTGGTGTGATATGATTTCCTTTAGCCCTAGCATGCAGGATTTCTTTTCCCCATAGATACCTGATTCATGTAGGATGCGGGGCAGGAGGGGAGTCACACATTATCCTGGCATTAATGATCAGCATATGAAATGCCTTTTCTTATTACTACCCTTTTATCAGAAGTAGCGAGCATGCTTTGAGAAATTTAGGTGGTAAGGCAAATGGTGCCAGCTACTTCTTGATATAATACAACGGATGTGCTTAAATTCTTTGGTCTCCTACCCATTGCGATTACCAGCTGTCTGCCCTTGTGAGGCTATCTAGCTGCAGAGCTTGCAAGTCAATGTGACAAAGAACATGAAATGCAACTGTGAATTCAGAAATACACACAGAGGGAAAATGGCAAGTTGAGCTGATTTGAAAGGCACCAGCCTTCATTCAGGATCATTTGGCTAAGCCAGAGGCAAAAGGTTAAAAAAAAAATACTTAGAATTAGATGAGAAATACACTGCAGTTCAGGAACAATCTGTGGACATTCAAACAGTACAATGAACTTTAGGCTGTCTCTGATCCTTGCAAATTTAATAGCATACAGCAGCTGAAAAGAACAGTTCTGTGGGTTTAATAGCACTTAAAAATAAATTCCACAGAGCAGAATAAATGCAGTTGACCTTATTTTTCAGTGTATTGTATGTCATTCTGCTTAATGCCTAGCCTCCAATAGTGACTGCCAGAATTAACTTTTGCTATTTATTTCCCTTCTGATAAATGCACAGATTTAGAAAACCTGCCTTATATTGGGTCAGAGAAACCGTTTCAGATTTGAATTTTCCACATTCTTAAATTGAAAGTGAAAGGCTAACTATTTCCTGAGGGATTTCTTTCTTTGCTTTGAGTCCAGCATGGAATCATGCACTTTTGTGGTGTCAAAGTCCTCGCGCCTCACATCTGCTTTGCTCCGGAGTATGTCTCTGAGGAGAAGAGGAAGGAAATGCTGGTTGCCTGGGCCCAGC
This sequence comes from Anarhynchus alexandrinus, assembly GCA_008711295.1. Lineage (NCBI taxonomy): Eukaryota > Metazoa > Chordata > Aves > Charadriiformes > Charadriidae > Anarhynchus > Anarhynchus alexandrinus. The sequence goes on from VUYV01000003.1 coordinate 10,949,535, forward strand.
GTCTGAAGACACTTTGGAAGGAAGAACCCATAAACTGCTCTCCTGAGTGGTATTTCAAGTAACATTCAGGTACAGGACTACAGAGAGAAGATTTTTTTTTTCTCCATTCTTTTTGGTGCTTTATTTCAATGTCTGAATGCCGATCTCCTAATTTGAATGTATTATAAGTATCTTGAGTACTACAGGTAGCAGTTTAACTGACAATATAGCATTTATCTTCATTGATTTCTGAGCAATTCTCTTCAATGATGGACACAGAACTCTTTGTGAAGAATGATCCTTGCTCATACAAACAGTGACATCCTGCCTACAAGTGGTTGATAACCAAGCGGTATTTAATTGCAGATTATACCATTGCTGCTTATGAAACAGTACATTGCCATGTTTATTTTAACACTTTTTGTACCAGCTGCCACTTTTTTTTTATTTACCAGGGAATATGCTGCCCGTACTCAACCTTGTTATGGCCAATCCTGTTCTTTTAAATGAGACCTCTACACTTGTGCCTTTGAGCTATGAAGCCAGGTCATGAATAATGCAAAAGGATTTATAGAGTTGCACAGTGACTTAGCTGGAAAGCCTTGCAGACAGCTTTAGGCTTTTCCACATATTTACAACGCAATATTAAAGCTATGACAGATACCAGAAAAGGAAAACACCAAATACAAATATCATATAGCAGTATGTGCACGTATTGCCTTTCTTTATAGAATGTAGCTCCCATTTGTAAAGTATGTAGTTTCCTAAAATCAAAGGGAGCTTTCTATTTTTGTTACCCTAAGTAGAGATAAAAAGGAATCCTGTATGTTCCCTTCCCCTTCACACCAGTTAGTATTGCTGTTTGGCTCTGGAGGGCTGGGTGCATCCCCTCTGGCATCGGTGTAGATGGGGTTCCTTGGAGATCTCCAGTGCTGGCAGTCAGTGAGGCAGAACACCTACCCGAAAACCTGCGGGAGCACTGTCTCTTTATGAGCCAGGATCTAGTGGGACAAAATGATTGGCTCTTAACATCTATGACTTTTAACCTTGAACTTTAGCAGGATTATTTTTGTGCTTGAAAGCTGTTAACCCTTTTAGTGCATATGGCAAAGGGTGGGTTTCTTGCTTAGCCACACCACTTCTTGCTTTGATCAGCTTACCTAACAGCTGGCTTTACACTTTGATATTAAAAGAATGTGGCCTGAATAAGAAACTGTCTTCTGAGTCACTGTCAAATGACACTTATGCCCCAGCATACAGAGCGTGCATCTGCCATACATTCTTTGTAGCAGCCTTGTCATGCCCCACCCTTATGTTTCTTTAAGGGCTCTTTGGATAATAAACACGCTGAGCGCAGATTGGAGAGCGGCATCGTAAGCTGATACACCAGACTGAGAATTGCTGCCGCAGGGAAAGAGTCACATGTTCCTGTTTGTCACCCTACGCAGTGAAGGGCCACCTCTAGCAGTGACAGACCCCTGGAAGCAGGGAAGTGCTGCCCTTAGCTGTTGCAGATGTCTGCTTCAGTGCATATCAGTCAAAGTCTTTAGGTTACACAAGCAAGAAACTTGCTTTAGCTCAGTAACTGTTGTACAGGAAAAAGAAAGTGAAAGGGAATAAAGTGGAAAACGTGTTGGAGAACACAGATTCTTGCCTAAGAGACTTAAGGAAAACAACTTTAAGTTACATAAAGAGAGATTGAAAGACAAATGCAAATATTAAAATTGTGTAGGAGAGGAATCATCCTTACGTTCACTGTGTTCGGTTACCAGACTATTCAAGGAAGAAGGAAATGGATACGAAAGCAGAAGTTGCAACTGTCAAACCAAATGTTACTGTATTGGATCAATCGCAGAGCTTAGTGGGTTTAACTGTTAGGTAAAGAATCTCAAACTGACCTGTATGATGAAGATACACTTCTTGACACTATCTGGCAGACGCGTAACAGCTCCCACACACATGGTAGCATTAAGTGTCTGTATTAAACTAGATATTTGTAATTGAAGTATTCAAGAGTGGTTGTGCTAGGTCAGAAAAAGGGTCCTCCAACCCCAAGTTTTTTTTCTCCGCAGTGGTTATAGTCCAGGAAGAGCAAGCACTTCCCCTGAATACTGTCCTGGGCTCCAACTATATTTAGTTTGGGGAATTTCCTGAACTCTGTATGTTTTCTATATATATACACCAAGTCAAATAGATCCCTGCTCTGAATTTTGTTCAGTCTTCTCTTAAATTCATGCCAACTTGAAGCAGCCAATATTTTTTGGCAAAGTTCAGCAGGTCAGTGTTTTCCTTGCATAAAGCACTGGAGTACGGAGGGATCCCAGGGAGGGTGAAGCACCTGGTTCCCGGTAGCTTCATTTCATTCCTCTCAGTCAATAGTAAATGGTCAGTCTCATCTGTTCTTTTACACAGCACCTAGAGTTTTGTAGATGTGCATCACTTCCCCTCCTAAATAATCTCCTTCCCAGGCCATGGAGTGCTGTCCTGCTCAGTTGTTCTTCCAAGAGAAGAACACTGGCCTTTGGTTGCTCTTGTTGCTCTTTGAACTCCTCCAGTCTCATTATCCCATCACAGAGAAGAGGGGACCAGAAGTGCACACACAGTCAACTCCGTGACTCTTGGATTCATATGACTTTCTCTGCTCCTTTCCTAATAATCTCTGACATACGATTTGCTTTAGCTAACGTTTTCATCTGTTGTAAGCCTAGATCTTGGCCATCAGTGGTAGTGGTCAGCCAGGGGCCATTATTTTATACATCAATTTAGGGTAATTTTTTTTTTTCCCCTCATGTGCACCCCTTTACATAACTTGAATTTCACTTCCTGCCTCTTTACCCAGTCACTCAACCATTTTTTCCAGAACTCTCACAATCTGCTTTGCTTGTCCCCCCATCCGTATCATCAGCCTCATTGCTCATATTCTATTCCAGATCATTTTTAAGAACAATTTCCAGATTCAGCAGTATTGGTCTAATGCTGTTTGAATGCACAGGAATTCTCTCTCTTTGGAAAAATCAGTAAGGAGACAGAAGAACAATCGTGCAGGATTGTGCAGCCAAAATACCCCATAGCTGTTTCTGAATTACCAATTGCGCTCGATGACACAAGAAGGCATTTTGTTAACATCCAACAGAGAGAACAAACCAAGACCTAACCGGCTTGTCCAAGCAACAGATTGTCACAGAGGACTGCCACACCTGCAAATGCTATCCAGTGAGATGTGCAGAGCAAAGGTGCTGTCTTTATTGGAACTTAATATGAAGCCAAGGGGAAACAAAATCCTCTCGGTATACTCTACACGTACACCCTTGTATTTCTGTCATCTGTTGGTAGGCCGCACCTCAGCATCTAGGGGAGACCTCAGGTGGTCATCTTCTGAACTTAACTGCAATGAAAAATTGTGGCTTCTATAATTCACAAGCAACAGTGGATCCCAAGTCTCTTGGGGGATCCTGTTCTGCGTTTGGACTCCCCAGGGAAGTACAGCCCCTCTCCCCATGCGTCAACACTGTTGGTTGCAGAGTGCTGCAGTTTCTCCCACCTCAGCCCTCTGAGCAGGGCTTAGGGAAATGCAGTGGAAGTTTTGTTGCACTGATGAGCCAAAGCTAGCTAAAATCATGGCTTCCTTCTGTAAAATCAGCTGTACAACATAATATCTTGACAGCTGTTGGACAGCAGTGGGATCAATCAGACCCGATAATGCTTTAGCTTTAGATTAAAAGATAGATTACAGAAAGATTACAGACATATATCTCCTCAGGGTTTTGCCCACCGATGATCCCTCTCCCCAGAGTTCTAGGCAGGGTGCTGAGCCCAGAATTAACGTTTCAGCATTGACTCATCTCCAGAGCTGGGAACCTTCTGTGTGAGGAAACACTTATCCCTGCTGGTCCCAGCAGAGCCTTTAGCTGGGGACAGCCACAGCACCGTTACACTCGGATCCCACCACAAGGCAGGTCCCTATAGAGCTCACTGTTCATGCGAGACATAAAGAGGGAAAAGACTCTAAAGAGATACCTGGCAGCTAACTGCAGGTAGAAAGAAAGGAGCAGAAACATTTAAACCTCTGTAGGCAAAGCTCACTACAATACAGCCTTCAAAGTTAATATCACGAAAATACCCCTGTGCAAAGTCAGTTTCCCGTTACAGCACAAGCTTATTGTGATTTGATTTTAGTTGTTAGGATTAATGAGATAGGTAACCATTCCAGGTAGCCTTGCTTTAGCACTGTGGAGTTTTTACACTTCTTATTTATCAGCCCCTACAATTTTTCCAGTGGTGCAGTGAAACCTGCAAATTTCACATACAGCAGTTGTCATCCTGCTGAGAATAAAACCAGCTACCCGTTAAAAAAAAAAAAAAAGTGTTTAGAATTCTATGTATGTACATTTTTTTCTATAATTTTTAATAAGATGGCTGAGATTTTTAGTACAAAGTAAGTGAAAGTTTGGTCGAGATTAGTGAAAGTTTCAGTTAAAGTAAAAAGAGAACTAATGGGCTTATTTTATTTTCTTTAATACTAAAATTGAAAACTTCTGCTTACGTAAACACATTATTGTGAAAAGCATTAAAACTGTACTGGCCTTATTGGCCAGTTCAGGATAACCTTCCTTTCTTTTCAATCAGAATTAAGAGATTTCTACATAAATTCAGATTGCATTTTTGGATCAATTAATTTTCCCTATTCATTTCAAGAAGGAATGTCATAACTGGCAACACTGACCTCTAAGCACCAACAAATAAATTCTGATTTCTGTCTTTTTTTGCCTAGTGCTTGTTGGTAAATCACCCACTGAATGAGACTGAAACCTTTTTAACTATGCAACTTTTATAAATTTAGCCATGTTCCTGCCTTCAACCCATGTCTTCAGCCACATACACAATGTAAAGCTCAAAAGCAGAAAAAAACAAACCAAAGAAAAAAAAAATCAGAAGTGTTATGAAAAGATTTCTGTAATGTTTGGGATTGCAACAGAAGACCAAAACTGCATGATCGGTCCACCAGGGGTACCACGTCTGGATTTACTTTTGCTTTATTTAGTTCACAAACGTCCCAGATTCTCTGGACTGCAGGTTTAATAACACCCTCCTTACGATACCTCACGATGTGGATGGACATGAAATGTCTGTATTCAAACTCTGATGAGCTTAGTTTGGCCATTCAGCATAGCTGTCCTGAGTCTCCTCATTACAGTAGGTGTGATTGGCCCTTACATCTGGAGCTTTCAGAGCATTAAACTCCTGTTCTGGCTCAATACCAGCTGATCCAGAATCAGTGGAAAATGGGGAACTGGCACATGCCCAGCACATCCATTGCCAACATATTTTTTTTAGAGCGGAAACGATTGCACTCAGCATTTTTTGAAGAGTTCCTGAGCTGTTTATTCAGTTTGTCCAACAAGGTGCAGAAAACTGTCTCGAGACTCAGAGAGAAAACTTCAGCTTGAAAGTGATCACCAAGGCAGTTCTACCTCTCCAAAACTGCAGCCTCCTGCATACTACTGTTTCCCATCTGTCTTTCCAAAGAGACACCTTTCAGAAAGCTGGAAGGTAGGAGCCACCTGCCCCTTGCAGATGAACATGCTGGCCAGCAGAAGGCACAAATCAGATGGTGTCTTCCAATAGAAGGGCAGATAAGGGTACATGGAGGGGTTAAGAATTCAGATACTACATTCTGAAATGTTTTGTTTGTATGTGGCAGGAATAGGAGAGGTACAAACATAGCCTCAGAAGTCCTCCACAGCTGAGGAACCATATCCATGAAATCCAACATAGGGCCTAGCACAGAACTATGTCAAACCCTAGGTGGCCACTGTGCTTCTTCCGGATCTACGACAGTCTGGGGCCCCAGTTTCCACCAGGAAACAGGACCAGGCTCCTGGACCACTTTCATTTTGTCATCGCTATCAGGTCTGCCCTCCAGCTTTAGGGAGGATCCTTCCTTTAAACACAGGTTGTGGACTGCTGTTGCTCACCTATATGGATATACTGCTGCTGTTCTGGTAATACTGAGTTGTGAACTCCACCAGCATCCACAAAGCATTGTGGGGAACACAATGGTTCCCCAGAATGGGAAAGGTCACGGCAAAGAGGGTAGGCACTCATCATCACCATTGTTTCAGTGGAGGAAAGGGATCAGTCTTATGTACTGAAGCTGTGTTAGACATTATTTCTATAATAGAAAAGTTTTCCTAATAATAATAGGATATGTTAGTTATGGAGTCTTCTTTGCTATTAGGACAATGACAAGCTACATGAAATCTGTTAGAGATGCCCTAAGCACCCCTGACCTCCACAAGAGGATGGACTAGATGGTTTACAGCGGTCCTTTTAGCTTACGTATTTCTGCAGCGGTCCCCAGGACTGTTACCTGTTACAGTTACTCTGTTGACAAACAGAAACTTTTGCCTCCGCTCTTCCTGACCGGAAACCTGCCCCTTCGGCACCAAAACCGCCGCGAAGAAATGCATTCCCACCACGCACCGAACCCCCAAGCCGCTGTCCGCCTCGGTAAGGCGGTCAGGTTTGCACCATCCATCCTCGGCACCACGCTCACACCGGCGGCGAAGGTCGGGGAGGGGCAGGGGGGGGACACACACGACGGACACACACCGGGAGCCGACTCCGTCCAGCCGGCAGCGGGAGGCGGCGGTGCCGGGAGGCGCTGCGTACGGCCGCCCGCCCCCTTCTCTCCGTGCCGTACTGTCGCACAGACCGATCCGCTGTGCAGCCCCGGGAGCTGCCGCCGCAGCAGCTCCGCGGCGCCCTCGGGCGAGCCCGGGCCACCTCCCCCGCGACGGGGCGGGCCGGGGCGGGCGCTTCTCGCTTCCCGCCGCCTCCGGGCCGGGACGCTGCGGCGGGGGCGGTGAGGGCGCACCCGCAGGCCGCCGAGACCTCCCGAGGGAGGCGGCAGGACGGAGGAGAGCGGCCCGCAGCCACGGTAAGGCACCGCGGACCGGCAGGTGGGGGAGGCGGGAGAAGAGGCGGGGGNGGCACGGCGGGGGAGCGGTGCGTGAGAGGAGAGGCGGCCTCGGCGGCAGGAAGCCGCCGGGAGGAGGAGGAGGAGGAGGAGGAGGAGAAGGACGACGACACGTCAAGTCGGCCAACGAGGAACTAGGCCAGGGAAAACCCGCGTTAGGGCTTCCAGGCCCCGCGGCTGCCGCCGAGGCGGCGGCGTTCGGCGCTGCCCGCCCCGGGTGTCCGCGGCTGCCCCGGGGCCGAGCCCGCCCTGAGCGGGGGCGGCCCAGCACCGGCTGGCGCGTTGACAGCCCGTTCTCGCCCCCCCTACGAGAATACGTGGTTTTGTGACCGCTTCTGCCCGTTCTGTGACAGAGCTGTAGCGGTGCAAGCCGCTGCCCGGAGCCCCTCCGTTCCCCTCCCCGCCTCTGCCGCGGCTCCGCCGGCGCCCGCAGCGCGTTTCACCCTCCCTCTGCTCTGGGTCCCATGAAAACTCGTGTTTCGCGAACACCTTCGCTTCTCTCGCCTTCGCTCCTCCTCGCATTCCCACGGGATCCCTTCTGTAACCTGCTGCTGATCGGGCATAGGTATTTTCTTTACTATTTCCAAAAGAAAGAAAGAAAAGAATTGTTCCTCAGTGAAAAGATGCGGCAGCCGAAACCCCTTAGCGTAAGGGAAAGGTTTAGATGGAGTGGGTTATGAGAGTTACAGCAATAGAGTCGAGATGCACTGACAGCTTTTGACATGTCTTCCACACATGCAGTATTTTTGTCTCCAGCTGCAGGGACCCTTATATTTATCTCCTGTTACCTGTATCGGTGATACCAGCTTTGGTTCCTGTTTATTATTCCCTTGCATTCCTGACTCATAACTAAATGGCCAGGCCATGGGTTTTGGTGCTTGCAGACTTGTTCGCTTTCTCCGATTATACCTTGTAACTCCTCTCAAGAACTTGTGCCCTCTGAGTATCATTAGACCAAAAGGGCTGCAATTACTGCATGACCTTTTTTCATATTACCGTGCTAATGTGCTCAGCAATCCTCCTTAACCGTGTAGGCTACACAAGACCTACATCAGATCAGTGACAAATCATTAGAATAGAGCAAACTACTTTTGAATGGTGATCAGGCCCGCTATGACCTAATGACCAGGTCATGATTCTTGGGAGTTTATGTGCCCTTTGGAGGTTATAGGGGAGAACACGACCACAGTGTTAAAAAGAAAAATGCCACAAACCCACTTATTACACTTTTATTCCTCTCTAAAGAAAACCCAAACATACTAGTAGGCAAAAATCCCTCTCTTTTAGCAACCAGTGTTCAAAATTTTCATAATGTATGTTGGCACTTGTTAAATATGAACCCATCCTAATAAAGATATTCAGAATAATATATTAAAAAAAAACCCTCTGCTTTATAATCAATCAAGTAGACAGATGAAAGCTACCTCACAGAACACAAATTAACCCTTACAAGTACACATAGCTTCCGTAAGGTTAGGCTAAACCAAACTATAAAATTTCTGTTCTCTTAACCACAGATACATAGTGTATGCACTGGTGTATCATAAGTACTGAGGATACATTTGAATTACGGTGTATCTCAATAAAGAGCAGTAAGCTTGGAATGAACTTGAGCCTTTGAGCTTCTCTCCTTGATTTCTTTATCATCTGACATTTCCAGGTAACATCAGCCAATACCTCATGTTAAATAGTATACCAAAATAAGTAGTCTTCCTACAAAAAACTTTGGGTTTGAAATAAGTCTTAAGATCAAAGAGCTTTTACTCAGAGTACCTCACTACTTAACAACAACAAAAAGTAGTAGCATCCTACCAGTAGAGCATGCCCAAGGAGGAGCCTTTGCTGCCATCTGATGAGAAAATTCCCCCGTGTTGAATGTTATCCAGCTTATTTCAGTAGATATCTGATGATATCTGTTATTACTTCTTTTGAATCACCAAACCGCCTTGTTAGGGCAATTACACACTGCTTGGTAGGGACAGGTATTAACAATGTAAATGGAAACAAGGTCCTATATTGTTGCAGTTTGAGGTAGGGCTGTTTTTCGTCAGATTATATGGTATTGCGTGGCAGCCCCAAGCTATCTGTAGTATTAAGGCAACTTTAGAGATTCAGCATTCAAAAACACACATCTTATTTGCATTCACAAAGAGCATGTGTAATTCTTACAAGAATAACTACTACCTAGATGCATAATTACTGTTAGCACAGAAAAATTACCATTAATGTGACTTGTAACCAATTCTTGAAAGGGAGACCCCCAGATAAATAAGCAAGATGTTACTTCATGCCACATTGAAGTTTCACGACTGAAGTCAGGCCTTTTTACCTGTGACACCCACCCCATCTGCACAACAGTCAGTAGCACCACCCCAAGAAAGCCAGAGAACCATCACCAGAAACCTCCAGGGAGACAAAGGCTCACCTGTGAGAGGAGCAGTGAGTATTCTTGGCACTGCTATGAGTCATTTGTGGCTCAGCTATTTGATTAACAGTAAAGGAATTTAAAAAAAACCTAACAAACAAAACAGAACAACAATCTCTCCCCTAAAAATTATTAGGCATTGCAGAGCTTACCCTCTTACTAAATGAATGCAGCTGTATCCTCAGTCCCGTGCTCTTAATGCAGGCTAGCACTCCAGCAAAACAAAATCTGCATCCTTTCAAAGTCAGGAAAGCCAAAGAAGAAAACTCTGAAGAGAGCACACTGCTCCAGATGTAGAAGTGATGTTCCCTGTCTATATGACCACAGCCCATAGAGTATATATACACTCGGAAGAGGAGGCTCTTGCTTTCTCTCTTCTACAGGCACAACTTTTTTTTTTTTTTTTAATTAAGCTTACTGTTCCCTATTTTGGCTTGTCAGTACTGAACCAACCCAACATTTTCCAAACCTGTACATAAACATATCTCTTCCCTCAGGCACCTACTTTCTACGGACACTTTCACTGCCTCCGTAGTTCCCAGGATCCAGAAAGAGGCTGTGGAAATTAGGCTGCAGCTGATGTTGATAACAACATTAAGCAATCTTTTCAATTAGAGATTTGATGATACAGGTACACAGTAGTTTACAGGAGTTAGCAGTCACTTTTTGGTCTGAAAAATTTGGGAATCCCTTTGCTACGCTACTTAGAGGTCTTAATTACCCAAATGAGCCAAGCTACTGTTGCTGATAGTGACACCTTGAAATGGTGCCTTTCTCCGTGTCATAGTCACCCAAGAGGAATGGAAACTGAACAGCCCTTCCAGTCTCTTGGACTTTGTCTTTTCTCAGCAAACTCTTTCCTTACCTATGTAAAGTGCTTAAGGTAAAAAGTTCAGTGAGGAAAAAAACAGAGCTTGCGGCTTGCACCTGTGCTAGCAATGCAGCTTGCTGGTGTATGCCAAAAGGTATCAGCTGCCTACCCTTATTTTAAGGTTTTACCTCCCGAGAGACACATTAGGCAAGAGAGCACCTCAGCTTTATCAGAGGCTTAACATTATTCTGGCATCCACTGGGGTTTACTTATCTACACATTTCATAGGCTCCCCCAAGCTCTCTTCTTCTCTTGGTGCACTCAGGAGATCCTGCAAACCTTCACAACTTCTTTGCTCCTCTTCTTTTTGAGGGGTGGGAGAGAAGTTGCCTTATGTCCCCACCACAGTCCTTCCTAGCAGTTGTCTCCTTAAATTTGGACAGCTGTGAAAAGAAGTTTCTCACCAAAGCTGGGTTGTTTGTTTCACCCTCCAGAGAAACCATTTGTTTGTTTGTTTTAAGCTTCAAGCAAACCCTTTAGAGCTGGATTTGCAAAGGTGCCCAAAAGGTAGCTGAGAGTTATATAAGTATCTGGGCACCTGACAGGCCTGTGTTCAGGCAATTAAGAAAACAAGATACCAATCAGAATCATTAGGCACTACCTGCCTTTGGGACTGTGGCCCTTGATTTTTCTGGGTTTCAGTTTTTGCACAGATGAAGTGTAGGGACAGTGCCAATCTACTGCATATTATATAGGGAAAAACTATTTATTAACACCACTTTGAGATCCTCAAGTGGAGAAATGGTTTTACATTGACTCAATATAACTGTAATTGGTTGACAGGATAAATCATTGTGATCTTGAGGTCTGATCTTGTGAGAACTACAGCATCTTTGGTTTCAAACTGAGTCTCTTTGTTCATAAGGGTCACGAGAGTATACGCTTGTGTCCCCCTCCTTACATAAATGCTTATTTAGTGGTACAGCTAAATGCTTGATAGTGACACTTCTTTTTCCTCCTTTATACTACAGGTCCAGAAGCACTAGGGCACTTGACTTTGTTTTAATTGCTAAGCCACAAAGACTGCAAACATGTCGCTGGAAGACATCCACATGAGCACGCAGGATTTGCTTGAAAAACAACAATTAGACGCTGGAGGATTTGGAACAATTTCTTTATGCTTTCACAAGAAATATGGATATGTAGTATTAAAAAAAGTGTATACAGGACCCCAACGCACTGAGTAAGTTACAGATCTTAGTTCTGATTTTTATCTTTCAGTTAGTCTAAGGAATCCTCTAAACTCAATGGAGGGAAATCTAAATAAAGTGTAATAATTCCAGATCTCGGTACTTTGGAGATACTGTACGTGGGAAAAATACTCAAAGACAATACTGGCAGCTGTCCTGCAAATTTTCCTTTTTTCCCTCACGAGTCAACTTTTTTAGTTTTAGTTTTAACTCATTGTTCCAGCAAAGTCCCCGGTTTCTGTTGCAAGGTGAGCCCTACTGTGAATTGTTAAGAATCGAGGGGACTCTTGCACATTTAAGGAAAGGCAGGAACTCGGTGGGCACATGATATTTTCAAGCTTGCAGATCAGTTTTCAATACAATTGTCCAACTGTAGATGTCCACTAGGAACTAAACACACATGAGCCATCAGCAGAACTCCAGCCCCACATGTATAATACCAAGAATGTAACCCCTCTCTCCCTGGAGAAAAAGCGGAGTGAGCCAAGCCCGCTGATTTAATTCAAGGATTGAATGAGCTGTTGATTTCCATGGATTCAGGTCACATTGCAGCTCTACTACCTCAGAGCCATGATAATCCTGAAACTCTCCCAGGAGTCATCCACTAGAGAGAGACAAAACCCCACTTCTTCTAGTTTGGGTTATAATAAATAAATTAACTGAGTTTTTATTTTGCCAGTGGAAAGCGAATTAAGAGATTCTAGTAGTTTGCAAACTGCACTGACAGTTTGAGATGAACACAGCCAAAATGGACAAGCCTGCCTGGTTTATTTTGGGTTTGTGTTTTTACTTTCTCACTACACAGGCTCATAAGTTTGTTATTACTTAAAGTCTTGAACCAAAAGTCTTAAGCAAAGTTACAACTGAGCCTAATGCAAACAAAACAGCCACTTTCTTCTCTAGTACTAGAGAAACACAGAGGGAGAAAGCAGTTTCCTTTTAAGTCACAGGGTGGGAAAGCATTAGCAAGCAACATAGTCTCAAGATTTTCTTACATCCTTTTGCCCGATAACTAGAACAGGAGCAATAGTTAAAAGAAGTCTATTTAATATAATGGGTACCATCCTTCTTTAACACCCTTAGTGAGCTCCCAGCTGCATACCTGTGACTATTGAGGGATTGTACTGAGGCCTTGGTAAAGCTGGGCTTTGAATTCATCCTAAACCAGTAATTGTTAGTAAATGTTATCACCATCCCTGTAATAAATCCATTTTGAAAGTAAACATGAATACCAGCCCTTTGGGAAAGAGACCTGTATAGTTTCCTGTACAAGAGGTAGTTGAGTGTGTCTTCATCTTCCTTGTCCAAAGGCTCTTTCAGCCCTGCCCTGTCCTGATCCCATCCCAGTTCAGGGATTTCGACACAAATAACCATCAGTGCACCTACAAAAAAGAATACCTATCCACTTTCTGAAAAGCAGGCCTTAAAATCAGGCTGAGCAGTCTCTGTGCAAGGCATTTGAGACTTAGAGAACATAACCTGGCATGAACAAAGCCGTATCAATTCGAAACCAACTGAAGGTATGGTTCGTCTTACAGTGGCTGTAGGGATGTTGACATTTTTGGCCATCATTCTCATTATGAATTAACATAATTTTCATCCCTGTGTTCTTTCTAGCCTGACACCTAAGTTCAGTGTAATTTCTGTTTTACAGATATAATGCTTCGCTCCTTGAAGAAGGCAAGATTATGCGCAAACTGCAGCATGACCGTGTGGTAAAACTACTAGGTATAGTTTTGGAAGACGGAAACTACTCACTTGTGATGGAGTATGTGGACCGGGGGAACATGATGAAAGTGCTACAGAAAGTGAGCAGTGAATTGCTTCATCCCTTGCCACTCCTTAGGGTTGATGAGATGCTTGAAAGGGACAGATGTTACTGCTATCTCCAAAAAATTGAGTTTTTAATTTCTCATTCTCCTTTCTGTGTGAAAGAGCTAGTGGCAGCCCTGCCTTCTCTAGAGACAGCAGAGGACAGCTCTGGCTTTCCTGCACATCACAGAGGAGCAGACCACAGTTATAGGTTCAGAGTTATAGAATCATAGAATTGTCTAGGTTGGAAGGGACCTTTAAGATCATCGAGTCCAACCATCAACCTAACACTGCCAAAACCACCACTAAACCATGTCCCTAAGCACCACATCTACCCGTCCTTTAAATACCTTCAGGGATGGCGACTCCACCACTTCCCTGGGCAACCTGTTCCAATGCTTAACAACCCTTTTTGTGAAGAACCTTTTCCTAATATCCATCCTAAACCTCTCCTGGCACAACTTGAGGGCATTTCCTCTTCCCCTATCGCTTGTTACTTGGGAGAAGAGACCAACCCTACCTCTCTACAACCTCCTTTCAGGTAGTTGTAGAGAGGGATAAGGCCTCCCCTCAGCCTCCTTTTCTTGAGGCTAAACAACCCCAGTTCCCTCAGCCACTCCTCCTAAGACTTGTTCTCCAGACCCCTCACCAGTTTTGTTGTCCTTCCCTGGACACGCTCCAGCACCTCTACGTCTTTCTTGTAGGAGTGTTTGTAGAGATATGTGGAGAATTTGCTAAAGAAGAATGCTTCTGTAAATGTGGAATGACTTTAGAATTACTTTAATGTGAAAATGTAGATCCAAGAAGGACCTTGGTTCTTCTTTACCTTGGCTTGAGCAGAGGTAGTCTTGGGACTGAAAAAGAAACTTTTTAAATACTGTTTTTTAATTTGATGGTTGTAGTAGCCTTTTTTTAATAGATGGTACTTCTGTTCTTTGTTTTAGCTCCCAGTGCCTTTGTCAGTGAAAGGGCGTTTTGTGCTGGAGATCACAGAAGGAATGCTTTATCTGCACGAGCAAGGCTTTGTACACAAAGACCTAAAACCAGAAAACATCCTTGTGGACACGGATTTCCACATTAAGGTACTTGTTAGAATGTAAATGAAGAAAGATGATGATTTGGGTTGAAGAACTCAGTTCAGCTGCATTGGTTAGGATTCCTGATTGGTAGATGAATTCCTTTGTAGTCTAGCGAGCTATCGCTAAAAGAGTGTTAGCAGTGGATCAATGAAGGATGATAGCCTATAAAACCTTTGAGCCTGAGATTTGTATAATCTTCCCCCCATTTGTGGGAAAAAAAAATAATCACTAAGGGTATTAAAAAAAATTAATAATATTGTTGCGAATTAATGAACTACAAATAACAAAACAGCTAGAAAGAAAAAAACAAGCCTTAACATGCAGAGATTGAAACAAAATAAAATGTCTTATGGATCATGTCTTTTGTCCTTTACTGCTGTAATTTCTCCTTCTGCCTTTACCTCCTCCTTTTTATTCCTTTCCTTCTTTTGCCTATTATCTTTTCTTCTTTTGTCTCCCTCTTTTTTCCCTTAGTCATCATTTTTAAATGACAGCCAGCAGCTGCAGAAAAAGCAGCAGGAAGCTACTTCAAAGAATGGTTTATAAGCCTGTTCCAAAGCCCTTCTTTTAACTTTAGTGGGCTTTTGGATCAAGATGCATAGATACAGAGTCTACTGCTGAATAAACCTGACTAGAATTTGCAGCAATCCTCATCAAATGTCCTGTCTTTGGCCAAGGTGAGTTGCTGAAATGATCACCCCATTACAGTATGAAACTACAGTATAAATTCCTGTGAAGAGAGCTCTGTCATTCAATATTTCTCACATATATATTAGTGAGAAGTGGGGTTTGACAAGGTTAATGTAGTAGCAAGTCCTAGTGCAGTATGAGCAGCTTGTAAATAAGAGATATAAGCTTCTTTTTTTTTTTACCAAAAATAATAATTAAAAAAAATCATGATCTGCTTTAAATGTAAATTGTACGTGTTTTGGGGTTTCAGCTTGCTTATATGGACAGGACCAAACTAGGCTATCATCACAGTGCACTGAACTGGAACCCAGGATCAAATTCAGAATCAGATCAGACTTCCTTAAGCAGCTTGATCAAAAGTACAATTTAAGGTAGCTGTTGTACGATTTATCTGCTTGAATGTGTCTAACATTGACAATATTTATAAAAGGAAACAGTTGTTCTAGGAAACTGCAAATGTAGGAAGATTTATATCATATCTTTCTCTATCATATTAGACCTCCTCTCACTTGTAGACACGAACTTGGACTCCTGCTTCCTCAGCAGGATGTCAATTGCATTTTCCTCTTCCTCAGAATACATGACCTCTAAATTTAGCCCAAAGCTTCAGAAACTCAAGAGGAACAATAAGCTAGTTAGAGGCAACAAGAGAGAAAAGAAAAGCGAGTTAGAAGTGAGGCAAGGTGTCACCTCAGTTTTATCTGAAGTGATTGGGTCGCACAACTCCGTTTGACAGCTGCCTGTGGCCAGGAGAGGCAGTCCCATTTTCTTCCATCTTTCCTCTCCTGTTGACCTCCTGTTCCCTCGTGTCAGCACTGACGCTAATCTGACCGCCCTGCCCTGATTTAGGAAGCCAAACCAGCAGATTGCAATGTGCCTTGTTGGCAGCGCTGCCCTTCTGTTGGGGAGCACTTGGTTCAGCCAGACATTTGAGTGCCTTGCACTAGGTCTTCTGTGTGTCAGGTAAGTGTCAGTGCTGGAACAGGAGAAGCAGATGGAGCACATAACAGGAGGCTGTGGGGAAACAAGGGAAGGATTACTTTCTTCACCCTCAGCCATTAGTCTAGTTGTAAAACTGCGCCCTAAGGTTTCAGTAATGTCACCTTGTCAAGCGCACAGTACCCAGGTATTCCTACTTTTAACTTATTCCATGCTATTCTTTTTCCATGTCTCTCTGGCATACACATCACATCATTTTAGATCCTCGTCCTCCCCCTTTCTGTAGGAAGATCTAAGGAAGTTGAGTTAAATGGAATCTAAATGGAAAGGGCAGTGAGGGAGGAGGGATATATGGCCATCTCATAAATTACTTCTGGATTTGAATCTTAGCTTCTTCTCATGTGGACCTTCTGTTCTGCCACGAGCACTGCAAGCAGATCTTGAACATGATTGTCAATATGAAAAAAAACAAACTTATTTTTTTGCTACATTGTATGATTGTTCCAAGTGGGGTTAAGTTAATAATGAAGGTTCAGCCTAATGGTTCCCAGTTGGCAGTGATACTTTATTTAGGAAAAAAAAAAAAACACACTAAAGTGACAAATAGTTTGTTTTCCTTTCTTGTAGTTGCATTTTTTTTGCTGTGTTTCATTTTTAGATAAGTTACTACTAGCTATTCATTTTAAAATTGAGCACTGCATGAAATACTTGTTTATCTCCTCTTCATCCCAACACTAGCTCTGATGTGTCTCATTTTTCAGATTGCAGATCTCGGTGTTGCCTCCTTTAAGAGCTGGAGTCGGCTGACCCAAGAAGAGACTGTCCGACAGAAGCAAATCAAGAACACTTGCCAGAACAATGCTGGTACCCTATTCTATATGGCCCCAGAGCATTTACGCTGTCTTAATGTAAAACCTGTGGAGAAATCAGATGTTTACAGCTTCGGCATAGTGATCTGGGCAATTTTTGCTGACAAAGAGCCATATGAGCGTAAGTTACTTCCAAAAAGATGCTATCACAAAGCTAAGTTACAAATGTTAAGCACTTAAAGTTACAAAATTAAGATTAGTCGATTAAATCACCTATGCCCAAGAACAGCACCTGTTCATCACCTCATGGCCAGTAAGTGGCATTAGTTGCATCATTCCTGACTTTTAAGTGTGGACAAGAACACCTGGATTGAAATGCAGCCATGAGCCCAATCTCTTCACATCGACACGGTGTGGGCATAAACCTGCACTCAGTGGCAGAAGTTAAGACCAACCTTGGGCAGGCCAGAATGGAAACTTTGATGTACGGTATTTCCTAAGGTGGACTAGTTACGTGTGGTTTTCCTTTTAACAGGAATGGTCACACAGCCAGTCACTGCTTCTCAGCTGTGTGGTGCTAATTTCTCAACATGCAATAACGTGCTCATATAGAGAAAGCAATAGGAACAGACTGTGGAATTCCAGAGTAACGTGTTTATCTTTTTGAATGGATTTTTTTGCTAACTAAATGGCTAAACATTGCCTGTGTGGCCATCCTTGTGTTTGTACCCAGTGCAGAGAATAACTGAGATTCAGATTCTAGGGAGCTAGATCCGTCACCCTAACTCACACCGGGCATGTCTTACATATAAAAGTAAATCCATTAAATCTTAAAATAAATCTCTAATCTGTGGAATTTAGGGCTGTAGATTCAAGTTCACTAATGTGAGAGATTTGTAGCTGTAAATCAGCCATCTTTGAAATCTTCTTTTACATATCCACAAACCCACAGGGAGCTGCTTCGCTATTTCTTTCACCTACAGAAAGGTAGAAAACTTGTGATCAGGACCTGATAGGAAATTTTGTTTTTCAGATGGTATAAATGAAGCCCAGATTTGCTTTGGAATCATGAATGGAAACAGACCAGACATAAAGGAGATCACCAATGAGTGTCCAGTGGAAATTATTGACTTAATGAAACAATGCTGGGAGCAAGAGTCAGAGAAGCGGCCAACCTTTGCAGGTAAGGCATCGCTTTGGGTTTCTTTTTGCTATGTGTCTGTCAATAGTTTGTAATGCAGCAAAACCAACTTGAGTGTTTTCCTCTTAAAGTATAAATTTTTGCTTCAGAAATAAAAATATCAGTTCACATGCTCAGTAAAGCTTGCTTCCTGTATCCTGACTAAAAATGGACTCTGGTCCAACATTTACAGATTTGTGAAATGCTACTGAGTGGATGGAGCTAAGACACTTTATACACCTGCTGATAATTTGTCTTCAGCATAGTGTAATCTTCCTGCTGAAATTTACAGAAAAGCTAACATCAAGGGACATAGTATATCTTGGTTATACCTTATTGAAACTAGCTTCAAAGGTGCCCCGGTTTAGCCTTCCAGGAGCAATCCAACAGCCTTTGACTAGCTAATCTTACTTTTGTATGGTCAGACCCCAAAACACTTGCAGTCAGTAAAAGTCTTGACTGAATGGTCTGGGAAGGAGACTAAGAGCATTCAGCAAATATAAGTCAAAATTCTTTATCTCCTCTTGTCTCTTCTTTCTGCCTCAATATGTAGTGCCAAAAAAAGAAACACCCCAAACCCCAATCCAAAAAAAAAAAAAATCCCAAACCACAAAAAAAAACCCTACATGTAACAGGAAATGGAGGTTTGGATTTAGACAGGGGCACCAAGAGCTTCACATGCAATGGGCATGTACTTAAATACTCAGAGGAAATTTGTATACCAGGAGGAACTCATCTACTGTTTCCATATTTAACATGCATAATCTACTGCTAGTGGATTGAGATAATGCTTGCACTGGGTCTTAGCTTCTAATTTTCCCATACGCAAAATGCTGATATTTACCATGTTAGTAGACTATTTCAGTAATTCCATCTTTAGTGGAGACAGGCTAGGTGTTTATCAAATAGCTGAATGCAATTGAATGTATCTTATTTCTTAAAATGGGGCAACCAATCTTTTGGCCAGCCAAGTCAAGTTGCTGTCAGCCACAGATCATAGACAGATAGCTTTCACCCTCAAAAGCAATATGATGACGACAACAACAACAAAAAAAATAATCCCTAGAAATTATCCTGTTCTTGTTACTATATTGACTAAACGAGCCATGTGAATAAATTTTAAAGGTGTGTATCATTTTCTTGTTTCTGACTTCATACAAGTCTTTATTCAATCCTTATCCATGAAAATTACTAACAGTATAAATCACTTATTTTCCATGGGAAACCACTTTCACTTAGTTCTTTTCTTTTTGCAGAAATTAGTCAAAGATACAAGCCATTTTACTATCAAAATCTAGGAAAAAATATTGAAGATGATGTGAAGAAGTTAAAAGTGAGTAACTTTCTAAGCATTTTTAACTGTCAGTTCCCCACATCCCCTCTCCCTAACCCCAGTTATGGCCAGATTCTGCCACTTTGAGACTGATCATTAACGACCTGATTTCCTCCTGTGATAAAATGGCTGGATTTGTGAATGAGGGGAGAGCAGTGCACATCATTTACCTCAGCTTCAGGAAGATTTTCAGCACTGTCTCCCAAAATATTCGTGTATCCAAGTTCGGATGTTACTGTCTGGATGGGCAGATGAAAACAGATTGGATGCCGAGTCTCAGAGGGTAGCAGTTAAAGAGTCCTACTTCACATGGAGGCCAGTGACAACTGCCATAGTGCAGGGGTCTACTATACTGGGATCTTCGCTGGTTTACTCTTTTGTCAGTGACCTCAGGGAAGTGATGGAGCGTACTCTCATACGGTGCGCAGGTGACACCAAACTAGGAGGACCAGTCAATACAGTCACAAGGGCAAGGCTGCCAGCTGCAGACTGGAGGAACGGGGTGACAGAGACCTCGTGAAATTCTGAAAGGACAAGTGCAACGTGCTGCATCTGGAATAACCCCTGATTTCAGTGCCATCTGGGGGCTGCCTGGCCAGGGAGCAGCACTGCTGAGGAGAACCTCAGGGTGGTAGGGAGCAGCAACCTGGGCACCAGCCACAGCCTGCCTGGCAGCAAAGAAGGCCAACAGCACCCCAGGCTGTACCAACAGTGTCACAGGCAGCAGATCTGCTCAGCACTTGTTAGTCCTGCCATATGAGATGGGGTTGAGGGACCAGGGCTGTTTCAGCCCAGACACGTGATGGCTTTGTAGGAGCATAAACAGCAGCCTGGCCCTACCTCTGAGGAGTTTACTGAGAAGACAGAGTCGAGCTCTTCACAGCAGTGCATAGTAGGAGGACACGAGACAGCGGATGTAAACTATAAAAAGAAAGATTCAAACTGAATGTAAGAGAAAAAAAACAACTTTTCCCCCATGAGGACAGCCACGCGGAGGAGCAAGTTACCTAAGGAGGTTGTCCAGTCACCATCATCGGAGGTTTTCAACACCCAACTGCACAAACCTCTGAGCTACTAACTCTGATCCCATAAGTGACCCTGTTTTAAGCAGAAAGTGGGCCTGAGGTCCCCCAAGGTCTATTTCTACCTGAGTGATACTCTGATTCTATGATAATACTTTGTAAAAGCTCCTCATATATCCATTAAGTCTCACTCATGAAATAAAATGTTATTCCTAGAGATTCAAAAGTGCCAGAACCTGATTTCCAGTAAGTGTAAAAAAACTTCTGTAAATTCTTAGCAATTTTTGTCCAGTGTTCAGTGTCTAATGAGTCTCAGCCTGCTTGAGACCAGGAAGCTATACCACAGTAATAACAACAGGGAAAAATTGTAATCAGGTGTTTTTCCTGAGCGCCCAAGTTGGTTTCTCTTACTTTTCTAGCTGTAGGTTTATAAATTATGATAAAAAGAATGATTTCCTGAATGAAAATAAGAGAATGAAAACTTCTTGAACAGTTGGGCTGATTATCAAACCTTTGTATTACAGATTTTATTAATTTTCTTGCTTTAGTAGTACTGATGGCTATCAGTGAGAACTTCTGGCCTAAGGGGATTAATCTCTGCAGTGAAGTGAGGCTCAGAAGAGTACATACCCAGTTATTTTAAAAGAAAAACAACTTCCTTTGTGAAACCATTAATTTACAGTTTTCTTTAAAGTGCTTCCTTCTGTCAGCAAGTCTACAATTGTGGAAATGAAAGTTTCTGGTTTAGAGAACACGTGATGTTTATGAAGCACCAGTGACTGTTCAAAAAAAGCAATAGAGTTTTGCAAAATGAAACTGATGAAACAAGTTTCCTGGATTGATTTGACCAAACTAACTCACAAATGTGAAGTATGTACACAACTAATTTATGATAGTGGTCCCAAATCAGGATCATGGCCAATTATACTAGCTGCATTAGCTCTCTGCAAATATACCTCTCAAATCATAGGGACCAAAGGACTATTTAGAAAACAGTTCATGAGTCTATTACTTTCTCAGGAGGAAAAGCATCCATTCTGATCAGGGCACAGAACATGAATACAGCATCCAACGCAAATCAATGTGGTGGATTACTCGTACCACTTCAGCAGCAACATGAATTAGAGAGTTCGGGCATAGCCTTCCCTTCACCCCGCACTCCCCCGCCAACCCTCCCACTAGCAATTGTGGAAGCAGAGTCCACAGTCTCCTAACTAAAAGAACCAAAGGGTCACAGAATGGTTAAGGTTGGAAGGGATCTCTGGAGCTCATCTGGTTCAACCCCCCCTGCTCAAGCAGTTCTGTTACTCAAGTAAAATCTAAGAACCTAAGGTTGTAATGCACTTTAGAATGTCATCTTTTGCTTTTGGAAGGAAGTAGATTTTTTTGAGAAGAGAGAGTAGTTGTTGGGTTTTAATCTGTGAAAGTACTTCTTGGGTTTAATTTAAAAAAAAAAAAACAAAAACAAACCACAAACAAAATAACAAACACACCCTACTTCTAAAAATTATTTTATGAGTAAGAAGCACTGGGGAATTGAGAAATAATTTTTCCAGGCAAAAAGAATTATTACTTCCAGCGAAGTCTGAATAATGGGAACATCAAAAGAGTAGAACAGGAATGGATTTTGCCTTCACTCTAGTGAAGTGAGGATGAGGGTTTACAAAAAGGAAGTTGTATTGCATCTTTCTGAAGATTTGCTCTGAACTCCTTCTTCCTAATACTCTTCATAAAAGTCAACGTGGCCATACCTGAATGTAAGTCTTCTTCCTCACCTCTTCTCTGTTGATGAATGTACTTACTAAATATAGATCCACAAAACAGGATGTGTGTTTGCTACCTTTACCTCAGCAGCATCCTCTCACTGACATTGCTTCTAGAAAGTCTAGCTATGAAGTACAAGACAGACAGTCCAAAACCACTCTGTCTGGATTAAGCTTGTAGGCAAGGGTATTGTTTAGCCAACTCAAAGTATTATATACTGCAGTTCCATTGCAGTCGTTCCTCCTTTCATTGAAGAAGAGATTTTGCCCGTCTGCAGCAAAGCAATGGGTATTTCCTGTCAGGCTGTGCTCTCTGTAAGAACATGGCATCTCTTCCCATAGAATCACGGAATATGTTCATCCCGGTCACTTCCCTGTGAAGCTGTGCTGTTTCCTATTCTGCAGGTACTCTCCTTGTTTAAGCTTTTGGGTATAACTTGACCATTTGTTCTTTCTTATGTGCAGAAAATGTGTCCAGAGTCAAATGAACTGCTGAATAGGATACAATCCCTTCAAATAGATGCCATAGCAGAAGATACCAGTAATGGTCAAGGTAAGTCACTTAATAGCACATTATTATCTTTGGCAGAATACACAGAATAAAGTTGTGTACATGTACAAAGTAAGTAATCTTACCATTAAGGGGATATGAAGAGACTGAATTATGCAGCACTTGAGCGAAAATTGTAATCACCAAGAAGATTAAATTGGCTCCCAGGCTCCTGAAAGTCATACTTACTGTTTCAAATTTCCCACAATCTACAGTTTGAACCCATTTCATTTTACACTCTGCTGCTTTCCTTTCCCATGCTGAAAATTTTGTTTAACATCAGACTTTTCAATGGTCACTTTGATAATTACTTTTCATACTTGATCTTTCTTTCCATCCTTTTAGTCATGCCAACTGCTTGGTCTGCAGGCTTTAATTTAATGAAGACTTTCCTTTTTCCCACGCCATCCTGTCTTATGAATGCTCTGAATAAGACCAGGATGTATAGTTATAATGTATTCCTTTGTTTATGATCTTGCTCTCTATGGAATCTATCTGAGGAGCATTAATAGATGAATTTTATCTCCTTTCTCTCATATTTTCTGTCAGATCTTGGATGAGTTGCATGTTTCGTGGTTGTATAGAGCTGTCTCACTTGTACATGATGATACAGTTACGGTTTTGTAGTAGCGTATCTGGAATTCTTTTACCAAGGTTTCTTAATGGCAAAGGATGTAGGATCATATTTGCAACACTGATTTACAAGCAATAGTATCAAATTCAGCAGAAATAAAATCCTGCTAAGTTTGCTTATACCATTTGAAAGACATTATTAAATTAATAATGTTAAACTGTAACATGCAACTAATAAGTCTTCCCCAAAGCTAGGTTTGCCATAGCCATTCTTCAGTAGAACTGATGGACTTAGTACAGTAGCCACACTGCTATATTTTTAAATTAGTATAATTACATTTCCCTAGCAGAAATAGTCACATGACTGCAGCAGATTACAGATATTCTTGTGTTTTAAATACAAAAGCTTTATTGTGAATCTACACTGCAGAAAGATACTATCTTGACAGCTGTCAGTCAAAGTCAGGGTTTTTTTCTCCAGTCAATGGGCATTACTCAGGCAGTAGTTGTCAAAGATATCACACAGAATCTGTTCCTCCATCTAAAGCTTGCACTGGAGAATGGATGCCATATAGTTTATGCTAATACTGAATTGCTAATAGCTGCCACTTTCAATGAGGTTGTTTCCGTATTATCTTATTCCTCCCACTCCCTCTCTAGCAGCAGTGACAAAAGAAGCAGAGCGAGTCAGACTGAAGGTGTACTAATATACAGCCATCAAAAGGAACTAGTTTTGGTCCTACCTAATATGGACTGAATTCATGTAATTTGGGGAAAAAAAAAAAAAAAAACAAAAACAAAAAAAACCCCAAGAAAACCAGTACACTGGCATTATCTGAGCTAAAGTGTATGCATGCACTTCTATTTATTCCAATTTTACAGTGGTCTGTAAGAGTCCCTTGCTTTAGGCAGCGTACAAGGTTTTCTAGAGAACTGTGAAGCTTTCAGAACTTTTTAAGAAAGCATCTGTAGTCCTACCCTTAAAAACACAAGAACAAGTAGTAACAAGCAGATCTTTACATTGTTCTTTAGTCTTGGAATACTGCAGCGTGATCCAGATCATAACTCAATCTAGTTCAAGACTGAAGTAGAGCTTCCTTTGATAGTGAGAATTAGTTTGAAAGATGTAGATGATGCAGACTATTTTATCTGGTAGGCGTTACTTGTACAAGTGTATTCTTCGGAACTATGAAGAACAAGCTAGACAAAAAGGATTCATCATGAAATACCCAGACAGGATATTTTACATAATCGTTTGCAAACATGACTTTAATGACAATTTTTTTGTGCTATATGAAGTAACACCTATTACAGTGGTGTTATTTTCCACCCTGTTACACTCCAATTTTGCACCGATTAAACTCCAGTTAAGGCCAGTGGAGATACACTATTAAATCAGACCCTACAAAAGCCTCCAGGAACTGTTTGTGTCAGTGGTTGAGAACTTGATGTCAATATAAGCAGAGTATGCAGTAAATTCTAACACCACTCGACTAAGTGAGATTTTGACAACTTAAACAAGCCTGTACTTCCTAGGTAAAAATCTGTCATACTTCTCAGTAAAGGCATTCTATAAAATAAAATACAACTTATGCCGGAAATAATGTTATTTGTATATTCCTGTAATATTAAAGTTAGATTAATAGAGTCTAGTGTCATCGCAACAAGTTACATACTTGCATTTGGATGTATTTCAAGTATTTATTTTTCCTCCCTTTTAGATCAGCCTAATTCTCTACACAGCTCTCAAGGGGCCATGACCAGTCAGGTTAACGAAGCCCTATTTGCTGCCTCCCCTGGGAACCAGCCTGTTGAGAGCTGCGAGACCTCGTTTACATCTCCTGATAATCTAGACAGAAAACTTGAGCGTGAATACAACTACCATGTATTTGGGAGCCGCATGGATAAAGCAGTTCCACCTGTAGTATACACCCCTGAAATGAGAGAGGAAGAAAGGAGGCGAAGAGTTTCCTACGATCCATTTACAAAGTCATCTCCTACTCCTCAATGGAGTGAACTGTATCCAAGAGCTGAAAAAACAGGATCGAACACTAATCCATATTTTCGGCCACAACCAGTTGCAACAGCACCGAAACAGGGAAATGTAGATGTTTTTTATGGGCCAAACCCTAACAGTCTTCTAACAGGAAACACAGAGGGTCTCTATGGATTGTGTCCAGCCAATACCTTCAGCCTAAGTAAACCTCCTGTGCCTGAATCCGGCCCAAACCTGCAGTCACAGACAAATGTAAACCGGTATCCAAAGAATGCAGACACAGATACAGGTGAGATTCCTCCTCCCCCAACACCTGTTTCTGAGGACACACTTGTTCTCTAAAACTACAAAATGCTCTTGGCCACTTCATTTTATGTAACAACAACTTGCTTACTGGTAACAGTTGATCTGCAATATAGCAAAGGTGACTTTATTTCATGAAGTTCTCTTTGTTTACTTGAAGTTAATTCAGGTCACTAAAATGCTCTAGCTTTGACTTCATTATGCTGCTTTCACTGATTTCAGGCTGTTAACTTCAAGTGAACCATTTCTAAAGCATCTAAAGGGAAATAGAGGAGCATCAGACCCAATGCCTAACTCTACAGCTACCAGCCAAGTAATAGCAGACAGCACATACTGCTACAGCAGCTACCAAAACAAAGAGCTGCTACCAATCATTCTGGGGAAGCAAAGGAAAACTTATACCTCTCAGAAATGTAACATTCACACCATAGGTTCTGCTTGCGCAGAAACAGCATTTGTAGCATTTCTGAAAATAGATGGGTATTTTTAGCTTGATTTGCAGCAAGGAAAGAGACTCCTGAGCTCAGGGAGCCAACAAGGAGCTAAGGCTCATAACTGTTTTCTCCAGAGACCTCTGCCTGGTGCTGATGGGGAGCTTCTGTCCGTATTTACTAGTTAGCTAGCTGTGGAGTAGAAAGGTATGGAGACAAAGAATGGAGAGAACACTGAGCATTGGCAAAAACTATAAGTAAACGGTAACTAGAGGCCTTTACGATGTAACTTTTAGGAACTAGAGGTAGCATGAGATATGTGAGCCTGCTCCTACTAAATATTGGATATTTTTAGCGTGGCATTCTTTTCCAGATCGTCTCACAAGCAAAATCAAGGATGCCTAGCTGTTTACAGGCAGAATGCCACAAACGTGTTATTCTATTGAATTATTTATGTAGAGGCCGTGATTAGTTGTTTATGTGAGTTTATTTACTGAAATGAATCTGAGAGCTGTCACGTTAGAAGGCAGGGACTAGAACTGTCAACATCACTAATAAAGTAAAACCTTCTGTTTGTAAGAAAAAAAGAGAATTATAGGGAGACTGTGTGTAATAGCGTGGCAGATATCAGACTAAGAAGCAGAACAACTGCATTACAGCTCTTCCATTGAGTTGTCGGGTGACCATAACCCAGTCACTCTTACTGATCCATCCTGAATTGCAGAGCTCATCTGTGGGCATCCAAATCGATTACTGCTCTGGGCAGGAAGTTACATCTCTGCTGGACGTTACTGCCACCAGCAAAAGATGCAGTGGTGTCCCATGCCTTTGCTAGAGCCAGTCACAAGCAGCATGCTAATACAAACTGCAGGCAGTCTCAGCAGTAAGCAGTAGGAGCACACTTGGAAGTTTGGGATTTTCCAATTTGAATACCTGATTACGAGGCAGCACAGCCCATAATTATGGTGTGCTGTGATCCCACGCCGCCGTCTACCAGCCAGGTATTCATACACCCACGTGGAAGCCCATTGCCCTCACTGGCATTCAAGGATGGTTAAGGCTATTAGTTACTGAGCAAAACCACAATAAGGTCATTGCTTTAACTAGAGTTATTCAAGGAGATGCAATCCTGTTAATCAAAAAGCTTCTTGTCTCTTTGTATTTAAGAGCACAAACTATGTACTCATGCTGTTAAAAATATGGCAGTCATTTTTAAGTACATTTGCTTTTTTATTTACATAATGCTTTTGGCATTTATTTTTTTTTTTTGTTTTCCCTCATTTAAAAAACAAGGATTCAACTTCTTTCACAAGGGCAACTTTTTCAGATTATCCTACTGCATCCAGAGTAAGCACAGGTAAGTACTATAGCCTTCATCTGTCCTGGTAGCCAAGAGGCTATTCATTGCATCATGATCAGTAAAGCAAAAAACTTCAGGATCTTGAAATAACTTATGTTATTGCTTAATACCTCTAACCATAGCTGAAGTTATCCATACCAGTATGTAAAATTAAGTCCTGTCTCTAGCAGGACCTGTACACTCCATTAAAAGTGTATTTGACAGATCAAGGACAACATCTTTTATGTTCTCATGCTTCTAAAGACATGAAGTCATTGTAAGATCTTCTGTATACCTAAACCTGTCACTTTCTTAGATTAAACATCAAGTTGCTGTGACTCTACCCAACTCCCGAACCACACATGCATTTGGGAAACCTTTCCTTTCTTGCTCTGGATTTTTAATACAAATCTCTAGCTACAGGCTTCATGCTGATCGGCCTTCCTTGGGGCACAGGTCTCTACAGTTCAACTGTCTTTAATCCCTGAAATTCTGTCTTGTCCCTCACGAGTTATATATGGTCCTCCTAGGATGCCCCAAGCAACACAACTTGAACTCTTTAATTACAAACTGGACAAGCCTTGAAAGGGTTAAGGGGTTTACACTTACAAAGAAAACTTGAAACAGCAGGTTTCTGTCTTTTCTGACAAGCAAGCAAAGTGTAGAGGCTTGGGAAAGGAGACTTGTAAGCACAGTAACTTTTACTGTTAATATTGACAAAGCATTTGTACATGTTTTCATATCTTGTGACAGATTCATTTTGTTACCAGATAAGAAAATAGCAAAAAAAGAGATTTCTTAATTTTTTAGCTAAAAATGTGAACATATTTCCTTGGTCCTACCCCTCAAAAAAAAAAAAGATACAGGAATCATAATATTTTGAGACATGATAAAATGCATTCCTTTTGTGCAACTTTTAGAAACTAATCATGCATACATATAAGCATTTCTGACTAGCAGTTTCAGGTTAACAAATGCATTTAGTCAGATTTTTCATGTGACCATAGATTTCCACACTTCACATTGCAATTGAGTGTGTAACAAGGATGTTTGTGCATCTAACCATCATTTTGTGTGATTAAATACAGAGCTTGATCTATCATTTTAATTATCTGTAATTCAATTTTAGACTCAGGTTGTGATATTCACCATTTAAACTAGAGTTAGAACATTTAATGGATGACTATCGAAGCAGACTTCAGAAAACACTGTCAAGAGAAAACTGATGTCACCTAACATGGCTTTGAATAGTCACTTAGTTTCATGTTATGTGTGGAAATTGGACAACTGTAAGCAAAAGACACCAAATTAGGTGTTTAACTAATCACATACAGTAAGCCACTGATGGAAGCTCCCACAGGTGCACACAATTTAGCGGTGCAATCGGTTGCATATACATGTTGACTTTTATTGCTGAAGATTCAGGCCTCAGAAAGAAAGGAGTAGGGGGGGTTGGTAAGGTATCTCAGAAAACATTGTAGTCTTGCCCTAGAACCAAAAGTACAGAACAGGGGAAAAATAAAATTTAAAATAAATAAATGTTGTTGAAACAAACTGAGCAAGTAGTGCACTGTGATTCACTGTGAAAATAGATACAACTGAAGAATACAGTCCTAATAGCAGGGATGAAATACACTGCAAATCAGAGAGATGCCATTAAGACAGCATAGTATAACATGGAGTATAGACACCTTATGAGCAACTAGAAATGATTTCCTGTAGTCTTACAGAACCTTGAAGTCACAACTTTAAACCTGACCTTACATCTACGAAAAGTAAAGCTGAGAGGCAAAAGTACAGCTTTTAAGATTTAAATGAAAAGCACTTTCAAGTAAAAACCTCCTGAAGCTGTTAGCCAACAAAAAGCAAGGCTGCTACCACACATTCCTAAAGCACAGGGAACATGTAAGGCTTGGTTAGGGCACTTTGTCATAGAATAGAATAGGATAGGCTTTCACTAAAGCCTATTTATGTCACACTGCATAATGAAAATATGCTTGCAGTTGCCAGCAAATGGCCATTTCTACGTTAAATGCAATAAAACCATTTAATCACTTCCCTGATTAGCAGAACCTTCCTCGTCCTTATGTTACTTCTTGATATTTTGAACCATATGCAGTTGTTTATCAAACTGTATTAAATTCCCTTATTCAGAAGATTCAATCAAGTACAACATAAGTAACAGTTCCGGAGTTCAAATTGGATCTCACAATTACATGAAGATTGAAGACCACAATCAACATATCAGCACTTCTCCTGTTGCAACAGAAGAAAGTTATAGGTATTATGAAGCAATGGGTATATTTGGTAAGAGAAATATCTCCCTAGTTTTGATGTGTTCTCCCCATATACTTATCTGGTACAGCTTTCTCCCTCTGATACCTGAGAAATAACTGTTTGGGTCCTTTTCTACTACATACTTAAGAGCGTATAAAACAAGTAAGCATTTGTGCTGGTACTGTTCTGTAATACGGTGTACCTCATTTGTCCTGTAGTTTCATGACCTCTTATGAGACACCAGATGCAAGTATAGATGTACGTGCATCAAGAACAAAAGGAATAAAAACACTCAAAATTGGTAGAAGCAAGGTTAGGATTGGTGCTCCTCACCTGACTTATAGTTTAAATCATAGAACATCCTGAGTTGGAAGGGACCCATGAAGATCAAGTCCAGTGCCTGTTGCCACACAGAGAAACCTAAAAGTTAAACTATATATCTAATAGCATTGTCCAAACACTTCTTGAACACTGACAGGCTTGGGGCCACGATCACGTCATTCAGGTAGAAATTGGAAGATTTTGGACTTTAATTTGTTTTTGTTGGTCAATACTGAATTAAACTATCCCTGTGAGTTCCTAAGTAAACAAATTAATAGTGTCCCAGAATATAAAACACATCATACAGACATCAGTCAGCTGTATAAGAACTCTAAGAAGCAGCTTTTCAATTTTGCAGGTTTAAGTGACAGACTATGATAGCCTCAGATCAAAAAGCAAGTCCAGCACCTGACCACATGTTCTGACTAGGAGTTTCTTTCCTGGCATCATTGGGTAGTGCTGCTTCCAAGAAACCCACTTCTGATTGTATTACTAAAATTCTGCCTCCAGATATTACCAATAAATAGTTGGGGGAGGACAGGCGAGATAGCAAAAGGAACAGAAGAGTTAAACAATGCCATTTTCTTATGCTCTTTTTCTTTTTGCAGACAGTACTGCTGCCCTGACTGACAGACATTTGAATCTAGTGCAAGAAAAGTTGGCTAAACAGTGGAAGCACTGTGCTCGTAAACTGGGCTTCTATGATCCTGAGATTGATGAAATTGATCACGACTATGAACGAGATGGACTAAAAGAAAAAGTTTACCAAATGCTGCATAAGTGGGTAATGAGGGAAGGCTCCAAAGGTGCTACAGTTGGAAAGCTTGCCAAAGCTCTCTTTGGCTGCCAAAGACTGGATCTCCTTACTAGTTTGATGCAAATCAACGATGAATACGTTGACTGAGAACTGGGGGAAAATGAGGGTAATTTTTTCTGAACACCTTACAATAACAATAATTCTGAATGGACTTTCTGGAGCTCTGCTTTTTGCACAGACTTTTTGGACCACATTTTTTCTGCCAAGCAGTTTTCAGTGAATATGAAAATCAAAAAGTTTATGTCAAGATAATTGGTCTTCCAGAGGATAAAAGAAAATAAGCATCTTCCTTCTGATTAAAATGATTGTTTGAAGACAACAACAACCAAATGCAATAGAAGTATCGATTCAAGGAGAATGTGTTATACAAAATTTCTAGATTCTGTCTTGAAACACATTGGTACCCTTGTTTAGTTCTGAACAAAAGCACATCATTTCAGCAAAGCTAATATAACAGTAATAGTATGTGAAATACTGAGTATGTGAAGACTCCTTTGAAAACTTGGACAGAAAACAAAATCAATTCTTAAACTTTGCCAGAAGTGCCAGTACTTACAAGGGTACTATCCCAGATTGCTCTAAGTCAATATTATATTATTTTTTAAATCTTTTTATAATGTTTATTAAATACAGATGTCTGGAATTACGCAGAAGAGCAATGTGAATAAAAGCAAAAATGATTTTTGGCTTTAGAAGTATATAAGTGATAAAATACTCTTCTTTCACGGGTTAATATTGCATTACATTTTTACATTGCTTGGTAGAAAAGATTTTACATGGCAAGTTTCTCATCTGCTTTGTGAAATAGTGAAAAAAGAAATTAAATCATTATGCAATCCAAACTAAACACTTGGGAATATGAGAGCTTTGGGAAGGGGAAAGTGCCTTATTACCACCTGACAGAAGACCCATTCTCCTACTTACTCTGGGGGATCAGAGCGTTACTAGTTTCTAAATCTCTTGGGCTGCATTTATACTAGTAAATTAAAGGTGCCTGGGAATGTTCCTGGGTGCTGAGGTTAACTGGCATGCCACAGCCTGCTGCCAGGATAGCAAATTCTTTAAACCTCCAAAACACTGTGAAAGGGCTATTTTCACAGTGCTGAAGCTGTGTCAGGGAACAACTGAACAGCTCTGTGGCGTAGGTGATGGTATCCCAGTGCCTGGGAATATTCACTGCTGCTCTAATTTACTAGTATCAACATAATCTCAGTGTGCAATAACTGTGAAAGAAGCATTACTGGGGTGTAAGTTTTTATGCCCTAAGAATAATTATGCCGACCTTTTCCCTATGAAGGATGATACCTCTTAGTTCCATCAAATCTACAAATATTTCCAGCAGATGTTTTGGACCAGGTCATTCTTTATGCTGTAGAAAAAGCAGTAGGTGTTCATTAGCTTCTGGATATTGTCAAAAAAAAGCTAACAATTGAATGAAAGTGTAGTTAGAATGGATTTCTGCTCTTTGATACAGTAGACACTATTTTAGTAGAAGCAAAATGAAACTGGAATCATAGCAAGCACCAACATATGTCACCTTTAAACCTACTTAGCTCAAGGCAGTAGTGGAAATTTCCCCCAAAATGGAGAGTTTAGCAGAAATCAATACAAAGAGTGTGTCGTCCACCTAGATACTGGAGTGTTTATATATTTATTTTTAATGTATGCTAAAACATACATATGCTAGCTTGGGGTGTATCAGTATGTACCACAGTAATATGTATATTTGGAATTCCTCAGAATTTATTGCATTGCCTTACTGTTTTGACTTAGCAACATCCTAAGTTTTCTATAAACTCTTGAGTATATTAGACAGATAAAATACATCATTCTTTTGTATAACAAGCATACACTTTCCAGAAATAACTATTCTTTAAGTAGACAGAGAAATACAGGGGAGGTGGGGGGTTGTCATCTCTGTGTCAGTCCACAGAGCGTTACAACCACCAGCCACTGTTACTTCATGAAACAGATTCCTGAACAGATCTGCAAAGTCCATTTATGTTCCAGTAAAGTTGGTTTCACGGTATTGCTACATCAATTCCCTACCTCCCATTTGCTTTTAAGCCTCACATACCTATGGTCTTTACACAACATGCTATTTTTCCTTCATAAGATCCTTGTCTTATTTGGTATACAGAATGAATTATGAGCATTTAATGGGCATACACCCAATGCTTCATTTTCTCTTTATTAGAGAAGGCAAGGCTGGACCTTATGTTCTGAAACAACAACAAGACGTAGAGCACAAACACAAAGCATCTCAGAACACGACTTAGGCATAGGGCAGTCCTAGATCTTTAAAGTGGGATGTGGGAGATGAAGGCCATTTTAGCTTTAATGCTGTTAAGCCCAATTCTAGACTAGGGCTTGTAGTTCAGGTGATGTAGATGGTATAGAGAACAATCACAAAACTGAAAGCTAGACACAGTCTCTTTTGGAACAACGCTTGCAGACCTCAATCACAGAGAAGATTCAGCTTCCTGGGCAGAAAATATGAAGTACTACACGCTCTTTAGCATATTGTGGAAAACCACATAATAGGACTCAATGCCTGGAAGCTGCAGCCAGGCATACCAAAATTAGAATACATATTTAATAATAAGGGTGATTAACTACTGGAATAAACTACCTAGGGAATCTGTGGGTCCTCTTGGTATCTTTTAATTAAGACTGGTCTTGTTTCTTAAGATGGATATAGTCAAAAACAAAGCTATAGGTCCTGATACAAGGTTAACTAGGTGAAATGTAAAAGATTATGGTGTAAAAGAGGTCCGAAGAAAAGAGTTAGTGCTCTCCCCTGGCCTAAAAATTTACAGAGGTGTTAAGTATGGCAGAAAGAGATCAGCTAATATTAACTTACTGAGTTACTCATTTCATCTACCACCCCCCCCAAAAAAAAAAAAAAAAAATCAAGGATGGAGTAGATGTTTGAAAAGCAACCTATCATGACAGATCAAAAAATGCAGGAAAATAGTGGGGGCAAGGAAGAAAGAGCAAGATATATTATGGCACAGATCAGATACCCTTCATGGCAAAAGAAAGAAGAAAGAGGACAGAACAGTAATTTCACATCAAACTGGCAAGCTATCAGCCTCAAGGGCAGCGATGGCAGTAATGCAGCAACCTTACGAGATTTTTCATAAGATGGGTGAGGTGTGAGCCAGGGAGAAAAAGGCTGTGGGTTGCAGCAGCAGACCTCCTTCTCATAGTCTCTCCTTGAAGGTCTTACACAGCAGGTGAATTCATTCACAAGGACGTTATGTTTTCCCATTTTAAGAGAGCAAGAGCTCTGAGAATTTAGATCACGGTTTTATTGCTAGTTGAGTTCTGCTCACAGAAAGCACTAGTTTAAGATACTAAAGAGTTCCCTACCTAGAATTCTTGTGTTCCTTGAAATCACATGCTTTTGCTTTCTCCTTTACTCTAGGCAAGAAGTCCAGGAGCTTTTTCTTCTGAAGCAAAGCTACAACACTGTTTAACAGCAAAGGGTCAAATACCATTCAAGTACAGTCTTCACCCCGCAGCTACAGTCATCATCACACAGCAGCCAATCTGCTGAAATTCTTAAATGCAGAGAGGATTAGAGTCCACGTAATTCAGAGCAATTTATTTGGTTAATTTTGTTACTATATCCCCACTAACAGGGTACAAAGCAGCTAAGAATTTGGGGGGGATTTTTACTGCTTTCAAAATAATTGCTAAATAATACCAATTAATAATACTGAATGAAAAACTCAGAGATTACAGTGTTGCAAGTATTTGATACATGAACTTTGAATTGAGCTGGCAACATACAGCTCTCTTCTTCCTCAGAGGCCAGTTTCCAAGGAGAGGCAATACTCAAGAACTTGGCCTCTGACAGATCAAGCAGCTTTAAATAAACTACGACACTTTTCTCTGACAGATTTTTCATCATTATACTACAACAAATGAAAACCTTCTTTCAGCCTTGGAAGCACACGGAAAACAAGAGTAAGAATCTCCGAGTCTCTGAAACACGTCCACCCTTGTTCACGGCGAGAAGGAGCTACAGGGAAACAAAGTAGGAAGGATCATCCAGGACAAGCAGGGCCGCATCAGAGCTAACTAGCACTTGGGAGGGCTTTCTTCCCTGGATCCTATGCCCTCTAGGCATTTTTCCCACCCCTTCTTCATCCCAGTCTCTAAAGAGTACAGAAAGTGCTCCTTGCAGCATGCCAGGTTTCCCTCATAGCATACCAATGAACAGCAGGAGTCAGCCGACTGACGCTCATTTGTTCCTCACCACAAAAAGGCAGCTAGGGAAAGTGCAGCTCTCACACTCTATCCTTAATACAGCCCCCGGGGAGAAGGGAAGGGGGAAGTTAGGATCAGAGCAGGCTCTAGGGTGCAGAGTCTACAAGTTGCCTTTGTGCTGGAGAAAGTATTGCCGAAGTATTGCCTACGAGTGAAAAGAAGACCAGACTCCTGACTTACGCTGGGTTTCCCTCTCCTCTCCCACTCCTCCTCTACAACCCTAAGTAGGTCACTTCCTTTCTCTTTAGCACAGTTTCCTCATCTCTTTGGTACAGACACCAACTTCTGCCACTGCTAAGATGTGAGCAGATACTAAGCATTAGAGTTTACAGAGCTCAGAGAGACGCTTGATGAGAGCTGTTTGAGACAAAAATCCACACTAATCACCTTAACAAACCAGTAATACTGCTTGGATTTTGAATGATGGGTTGCAATTCCTGTGTGCCCCACACACATCTCCAGTCGAGAGAACAAAACACAGCACCAGAATAGACGTCTGGGTCACCGAGTTCACTAAAACAGATTCATATAACCCCTTCCATAAATGTATCAAGAACCATCTTCCGAACGTTACTCTTGCCTTCTCCAAGGGAGAAGCTGTTCCTGCTTTTGTACCAGAGTATTTGGTACCAGAGCCATTTCAGGTCTCTGAATCTAAAATGCCCCGAATCAGAACAAAAGTTATACCAAGACCGTGCTTAGGTTTACAGGATGCAGATTATATTCAACTTTGAAAGTACGAGACTGACTCACATTGACACATCTGCACTTGGGCACTTTAGATTTATAACACAGTTATTCATGAACATAAAAAAGGTATGCAGACACTACTTCAGCTGACAGGCAACTTTCCTTTGCTAGCATAAGAAAGATACAGACAAACATAAAGAAAACTATGCTTAAATGCATGTCTGCGTCCTAGCTTCTTCATCAGTCTGAAGTGTTCTTTGAGCCAAGGTATCTGGGATCTTTTTCTACTAGCTGTTCCACTTACAACAAGGCATCCTTTTCTTTGTGGTGTAAGCCCAGTTGCTCTCACTTGGCTCATATTCTACCTAAATAGGCCTGCTGCTACAAAAATGCATGCTGCTGCTCTCCACACTTCACAGCTTCAAAAGTCATTCCACATCCACTTAGCCTTTCTCGTTTGGAAGGTCAATGCCAAATCATAGCAACATCAGCATTTTCATGTCTTTGTTCTGAATTTGGCAATTCACCACACCCAAATCTTACCTCTTTGTGGAGCTGGAGCAATGAGGTTTTGTCCTAAGGTGAAAACATTGTCGGCTCTAACACTCTACATCCAAGAGGCGCGACAGCCCAAGTATCAAAACAGGCACGAAAACAGCAGGATGTTTCACTGCACAGAAGTAGCTAAAATAAAAGAGGCAAAAATGATCGGTTAATGTACACACAGACCCAGGCAACAAGTCTGCAACAAGAAGCAAAGTCTACAACAGTACCTGGATCAGTGGGGACCCCAACCAGACACAGATATGGCTGCAGCCCAGCTGGAGCTGGGGCAGGGACCCATAGCTCTGTGCTGATCTGAAATGAGGCTCCTGGGCCCATGAGCAGCAGTGCGGGAGGAGACCCCAGCTGAGGCTGATCATGGCCATTAAAGCCTATTAGTGCCCTGACGGCCTTGACAAATGAGTTCCTCCTTGAAAGCTCCAGAGTTAAAGCCCCACTAATGGTAATGATTCTAGTGTCTTGTATGGGATCACTGCTCCTGATATGAGAATCCCACGTGTGGGTGAAATTAATGCCTCTGGAGACCTGGAATTAGTATTTCTGCCTGATGTTCCAGCATGTCACAAGGGACCCACTATGTCAATAACTCACTAGGTCTTTTCCAGATTTTCTACAACCTGAGGAAGTAAAAAATATATAGATATATATTTTCTATAGTTCAGAAGACTACTCTGTCCTTGCAATTTAATAGGCACATTGAAAGATCTCACTGTTCTGTCCCTCACAAGAAGTTTGGGAAAATACTGGTGGGTTGGGAAATGGCATTTGAATCACCTTTTTCAGTGCTGTCCAGTTCCATAAGGAACAAATCCACGCAGCCTGGCTGCAGGAGCTGTGAGGGTTGATCACAGGTGACAAAGTCCCACTGCACAGCAGTGATGCCCTCCAAACCCTTGGGTGGATTTCAGAGAGAAATCCTGCCAGCAGCAGCAGCAGCCAGAAGCTGCCGTTAAACACAAGTTTCTGTCTGTAGGGATGACCATACTGGAGAGATGGGGCAACACCAAGAGGGCCAAAAAAATGACAGGGCAGTTAATAGGGAAAGGGAAATCTGTGTTCAGGGACACACCACCAGCAGAGCAGTGCTACTTCTTTTAAACTTTTTTTATTTTATTTTATTTTTCTTTTCTTTTCCATGCAATGGCCAAAACCAGTTAATTCCCAGAACCTGAACCATCAGCAGTAACCAGGCAAATACAAACGTCTTATGGGAGTTGAAAGGAGAAGTAGTGTGCCAGTTGTTCTCAACTCTTTCCACAGGCTATGTAAGAGTAAGTCTGTGTCTGGCTTGTTCAAAGCATTTTCTCTCCTTTCAGCCATTAATTTATGAGAAGAATGTTTTTGAGGAAACAATTGAGCTGAAATACTTAATACTCCCAGCTACCCATCATTATGTCCAAATCTGCTTTACAAACAAAACAGGATATTCTGGTGAACTGAGTAGGGCGAACACAGTTTGAACCTGTGAGTTAACACTCTTTTTGTCCCCAGATCAACCACCACCTGCATCCAGCCTTGGCAGGGTGCTGTTTCCACAGGTCATTTTGCCCACACTCGAAGAAAAGGGGGTTTTGCCAGTGCCATTTTTGCTCCGTCAAGTTGATTTTCTCTCCCCAGGGCAATGAAGGTGCAATACTGCCTGTGAGAGGGGCTGCACAGTCCAAGTACTTGGGAGAGGAACAACCGCTTTACAGGGCTCGTATGCTGCAGAGCTGTGACTGAAGGTCTGGAGGTGACGCACGGCGCAGCACCTCGACTGTGACAGCCTTTTCTGCAAAGAGACCCCTCAGCTTTTGTCACACTGACAGTGGGGTTAACCCATCTGGAACTACCCCATCTTTTTCTTAAGTGGTACACATACCTCCTCATCTCCCTTTTCTCTCATCTGGTGAGGGCTTCTGGTTTTACATTTCTAATTAACTCCTTTCTCCCCCTACATTTTACGATGAACCCCTTCTACCTACAGGAGAGCTGGGGAAGGACTTTTTACTAGGGCATGTAGTGACAGGACAAGGGGGAATGGCTTCAAACTGGAACAGGGCAGGTTTAGATTGAACATTAGGAAGAAGTTTTTCACTTTGAGGGTGGTGAGGCACTGGAACAGGTTGCCCAGAGAGGCTGTTGAGGCCCCATCCCTGGAGGTGTTCAAGGCCAGGCTGGACGTGGCCTTGGGCAATCTGGTCTAGTGGGAGGTGTCCCTGCCTATGGCAGGGGGGTTGGAACTCGATGATCTTCAAGGTCCTTTCCAACCTAAACCATTCTATGATTCTATGATTCTATGATCTCCTTCAGCCATAGTAGGTAGAGAATATATAGGAAGATCAGACTCCAAGGCATTTCAACAGGAGTGAAATTGGATACAAAGTTTGAAGCCTTTCTCTCTGAAGCTAATAGTGAAACATGAAATAAGAGCTCCTTTTGATTTGTGGTAATTGCATAATTCAGGGGAAAAAAATCAGTTTGTGTAGCAGAACAAGCTACCCCTATTTCCTTAAATGCAGAATAGTCGGCTGTCACCTCCAGTCATTTTCCATCAGAAAGAAGTGTAGACAGTGACATTCATAGCAAAGATGAGCCTCTGAAAGTGGTCTAAGAGCCAAGGAAACTGTAGGTGCTTGTAGATGTCATTGGGCAAGAGTGAAGGCAGCTTGTCCTGATGATGGATTGCTTGTAATTAGCCATACTAAAGACCTTAATCTTAAATGGTTTGATCTGCTCAGGGGGATAAACTGAACCAGTATGCTCACACAGTTGAGTTAATCTCTTTATGGGCTGGGATTTGATATGACTGCCATTCGCCTCTAAGACTTGGTAGTGCCACGCAAACAAACGGCAACGGAGTGGGGAAGGCTGACAGCTACCCGCTCTCGGGGCAGTCCCTGAGCTGCCTTGAGGAGATCCCTCTCATACATATAAGGTGTAAGGCAGGAGACCATGTTCCCCAGGTCTGTTTCAAGCACGGTACCACCTCTTCACAGCTTTCTGCTGTCTCCCTTGCTGCCTTCGCAGCCCCCTCCACCACTGCCCCTCAAGACAGGCCATGACCCAGGCCGGTCATTCCTCCTCCGCAGGCGGCAAGCGAGCAGCGGGGAAAGCCATCAGGCTCCTGGGTGCTTCGCGACCAACCTGCTGAGGAGGCCCCGAGGAAAGCCAGTCCGAGGGCTGGCGGGGGACGAGGGCAGCCAGGCTGCTCCACAGGTGGCTGGCCCCGAGTCCTGTGGGCACTTGCCAGGCTGAAGCCCCGGCCCAGGGGACGGGCCTGGGGTAGGCACGCTGAAGGCATCGCCTTGCGGGGGAGCTGCAGTCCCCAGAGACGCCCCTGGGCTCTTCCCGCCTCCCGGGGAAGGGGCTCCAGCGCCCGCAGGAGGGTGGCTCGATCCGAGGGCACCCCCCTCACCTGACAGGGCACGGCGGCAGCCCGCTCTGCCGGGGAGGAGAGGAGAGAGGAGGGGAGGCGGGGCGGCCGCCCCGCCTCCCCTCCTCTCTCCTCTCCTCCCCGGCAGAGCGGGCTGCCGCCGTGCCCT
>VUYV01000003.1:10989893-11008155 GCA_008711295.1 Anarhynchus alexandrinus
AAAAACAAAAATTCCCCCCCCCCCCCTACAGATAAAGACTAGGTTGTATTGTAGCACAACTGGCACAGAGAGGTAGTTCCCAGATTAAGAGTATGAGGTGAAGTGTGGCCTCCAACAAGGCACAGTACAAGACCTGCCTATTCTGCATCTGTGCTGTCCTGGTAAACATAGGCGATATGTACCCAGTTACAGAATCACAGAATGGTCAGGGTTGGAAGAGACCTTCAGAGATCATCTAGTCCAACCCCCCTGCCAAAGCAGGTTCACCTACAGCAGGTTGGACAGGAATGCATCCAGGAGGGTTTTGAGTATCTTCAGAGAAGGAGACTCCATAGCCTCTCTGGGCAGCCTGTTCCAGTGCTCTGTCACCCTCGATGCTCCTCAAAGAGCTATAAACCTTAACACTACTAATTCAGTTACAACATAGTGGGGGTTTTTTTGGTTTGTTTTGTTTTAACATGGCTTCTGGTTATGCCATCCAGTGGAAAAGGCAGTCTTAAAGATAACTTTACAAAAGTTAAGCTTTCATGCTGACATCCGTACTGAAGTGACTTCAGACTCACAGAAGCTTGGTGTGGGGAAGACCAAATCTGTTTTAGGTGTAGCCAGTTCCAGTACAGTGTCTCAGCATGTAAAAATACAACTCATTTGTTCATAGTCCAGAAAGAATTTAAAATACTGCGTGAAACTCCTGAATTTCATTGGACTTTACACTGAGGCATGATCCAAGAATAGAAAAACGTCACAAACTCTAAATTTCTCAAGCCCCAATGTTAATAATTAATCCTAAAAAATGTAGAACTGTTTAAAAAATCTAGCATCTGGATCAGGAAAGCAGAATATATGTCCCTTGTCTAAACTACATGCTGGTAACCTTTTTTTTAAAAAAAGGTAGCAGAATGGTGATTATTTCAGTTTTGTTCAGAACTGGAAATGTTTTTGGCAATTACTAATCAGAAGCAAAAATCACATATTTATGTACAAATTAATAAGTGCAGGTTGTTTATTTACTACGGTGAGAACTAGAATAAAATAACCTGTTGAAATGTATGACAAACCAAAAGATGGTATATCAAGAAAAAAAAACCAAAACGTTTTCTTTTATAAACAGAAAAAAAGCAAAACTCAGATATTCAAAAAGGAATAAGAAGGCTGTCTGAATGCTACATTCAGAATTCAAGTTGTGACGTGTATAGCCACATAAGGTGTGATATATGGACTTAAAGGAGGTTTAACATTACAGTCAAACTAATCACTTGAATCACTTTTGTATAACTATTCAGCAAAATTCAACTGAAGTTACAGCAGCACAATGAGTTTCTTTGAGCTGTATTCTCGCCACAGATCTGCATTTGTATGCCAGTTTTAAAATTGGATCTGCACAGGTAGAAAGAGCTGATCCTATTCTGCAAAACCACAGCTTATATTTAGGCACGTGGCATTTTTGGCTGTGTTACGTAGACCAAGATTTTATGTAAAATCCAAATGGCTTTGTGTTGAACAGCTTCTGTGGTTCAGCTGCCACTTACATACTGGAAACCTGAGTTCACAACCTGTTGTTCATTTTCATTTGCCTTATGAGAAGGGTTTCAGTTTGTGGGATTTTTTACCTTTAATCCATCATTTTAAACTCTACACGTGGAACTATGCTTATGTGCTGTAATTAGTTCAGATTTTACATGCTAAAATTGAATTTTTAGTAAGGTGCACGGTACGTATAGAATAGAGATTATTGTTACACATAAGACTGGAAAACCACATTTCTGTAAATATGTGTGTGAAATTGACATTGATTGAATTCATGGGGCAAGAATATTTATCTAGGTAAATTGAGAAGTGCAGGGAAAAAGAGTTAACCATTGGGTAACCAAATGGCAAAATTCATATTGTATTCCTACCTTTAAATAAAATTAGTTAGATTGTTGAAAAGATGTCTTGCAACCATTAGGGCACAAACGTGCTTGGGAAAGCAGATGCAATGGTTTGTACTGTTAAGAAGATACCTCCAATCTATGTTACTTTTTCTTTCTTGCTAGATGTTTGTATCTAGGCATGGTATCTCAGGTTACCTGTTTGCATCTACACATCTTGCTTTGTACTGAAGGT
This sequence comes from Anarhynchus alexandrinus, assembly GCA_008711295.1. Lineage (NCBI taxonomy): Eukaryota > Metazoa > Chordata > Aves > Charadriiformes > Charadriidae > Anarhynchus > Anarhynchus alexandrinus. The sequence continues at coordinate 10,992,000 of VUYV01000003.1, forward strand.
TAATGTAGGGGGTTAGGGGCCAGGGCTGAGAAGTGGTCTATGTGGTCAGTTTCTTTGGAACTTCTTTAGTGGGTGGGGGGTTTGGTCATGTGGTATTTTCCTATTAAGCATTATCTCCTGACAGATACATTGTTATCACATTCTTCTTCTTCACCCTCATCTCAGTGCAAGGTGGTTTTCGTTGTAGACCCTCTGGTTCATGAGGAACCATAACAATAGATTGTGGTTTCTTTGGCAGATGGAGAGGCTCAGTTTAATAATTGCAAGGTGAACACCAGCCGTTTCAAAAGTTATGCGGTGACAGAATGAGGTTTCTCTTCTCTAATATATTTCTCTCAACACATTTCTGTAGCTATGTGAAGCTGCTTTTATATTCCCCTTGTTTCACAGTCAAGACTTTTTCTTTTTCCTCCCCTGTAACTTAAGTCATTTAACTACATTTGTGAAACCTAAGTACAGATATTACATAGTGGTCACAACTGAACTTCTCTGCTCCTGACAAGTTTTTTGTTCAGTCTTCTGGGCACCTGTGAAAGGCAAGTGACCCATTTAAATCTCACTGTATTGTCGTGAATATCTAGAAAATGTAATTATTCTGTATTCCTTGAATGAGCATGTAGTAATGAGAATGAACTGTCTAAACGTTTCCCTTTTTCTCTCCCCCCATCTCTAGTACTTCAATAACATCTGCCAAAATCCAAGTGAACGGAGTCCACCTGCATTATCAGCAGACAGGAGAAGGAAGCCATGCAGTTCTTCTGCTTCCCGGAATGCTAGGTCTGGAGATTTTGTCTTATCTTTGTAGAGCAACCACCTTTTTCACCATCTGGTCTCAAGCTAGACTGCACAAAACTAAATTGTAATATGTTCAACACCTGATTATGGAGCATTGGCATTAAAAAAATTGCCACAGACAAAACAGATAGGAAAAGGCAGAGTTAGTGCAATCAGTTAACAGTTTTCAAAGATTTCATTTCTCTTACCAGGCACCATTTATACAATGTCTTGACTTGTGTAATAGTCACTCACAATTTTGGATTTAACTGTGCAAAGAGGGTGTCCAGCACAGGCGGCAAATAGATACACAAGGTGCAGAGTAACCTGAGGGGGGAAAAATCAGGTCAGCTATATTTGTTGCACAGACTGAATTATGCATTCCTTTTTAGAAACTAGGTGCATTCCAAATGAATTAATAGACATAATGCAGCACTTGCAGTTTATTATCATAGTGAAAAACGCACAGCTGAGACTTGCTTTTTGCTTAAAAATGTATTTTCATGTTTTGGTTATTCAGGGCAACATCATTAAGATTCTCAACAGCTTTTTGATATGGACAACAGGTTCTGCTAGCAAAGTGGTATCTGTCCATCGAGACCACTGCTTTTGATATCAACCTTTTGAAATTAATACAGGCTTTTTTTTTTTTTCCCCTGAGTTCTTGCAGTTCTAAAGAACCAATCAGGCTTACGATCAGTTTACAGCAGGCTGTCAGTAGGGCTGTTACTGTGCTCGGAGTTGGGCTCATGCTTAACTGAAATGCTGGATCAAGATGATAGAATGTCAAGAACTGAAGGGCAGGAAGTGGTTCTTTCTTTCAAAGAAATCTCAAGGGGACGGTGGAAAAAAGTTAATGCTAGGCGTGCTTTGGTTGTCATCTATTTTAACCTATTCATTTTAAACAGCTTTTGAAACTAGTAATCCTGTTGCCAATGCTAAGTCTTTAAATAGAAATAATGTATTTCTTCAGTTGTGAGTAATATTATTATTATTATGTGTACATTGCTATTGTTCAATTAACATAATTACAAACAGTAATAGTTAGGCTTAGTATCTTTACCATTATTAAGTGTATTGTTTAATGGTTTTGGGCAACATGTGGGGGTGAGCTTTACATTCTGACTGTTACATACTTCTTACCTTTGTACTGATACTGATTTTTCAATATTATTGTATACTACTTACAGTATTAACAGCCTAATAAGTGTGTCACGGCATCCAGATAAGTGCTTTTTAGCTCAATAGAATTAGTCTTGAGACTATTTGTAAACTATATTAAAATAAAAGTGATGTTTCTCTTTCCAACTAGAAAAGTACTGAGAAAACATAGCCTCCAGATATGCTTTCAGCCTTATGAATTTTTTTTTAAGTTACAAAAAATATAACAAGCATATGCATGATAGTGCAGAGATTCATACAAAGCCTATATAAGGCTAATTATTATTATAAACCTAATATTAATCAAGTTACATTGGTATTTTTCGAACAATGTGATATTTTTCTTCTGACTCTAGCTATTAATTGTTGTTGCAAGAGAGAAGAGATCATGCCAGGCTGTAGTCAGCTCAACGTGGCATGCTATATAGAGCCTCTTTTATCATTTAGACCAGTTGATGGTATAGGAGGAGTTACCTGAGGACATATTTGTCCAAGTAAAGAGAAGAAAAAACCTCAAATTCCCTTAAACGGCCTTTTTGATATAATGATGGGTAGCCAATTTGATACTTGATTTACATCATTTGAGTATATGATATCTGAACAGGTTTTAATTGAGTAGCTTGTGATACTGTTACCACATGACTGTAATGTAAATAAGAAATAAATTCCAGTCTTACCTTCATGATAGTGTTCATAAACAGCTTAGTGCAATAAACTGGAGTATTTCATTTTTTAATCCTTTGAAGGTCTGAGACATCAATAAAAGAAACTGCTCTGCATCAGAAAAATAGCTGTATTTGGCTTGTTTTGGTAACATACATATTAGAAAAATCAAAAGTTACAGTTTTATGCTTTTGTGTCACCAGTGTCTCCTCAGGCAATAAAGTATTTAAATCTCAGCTTTAAGCACCAATATTCTCACAGAAGTGTTTTATCGAATAAGAATAAATGTCTCACACAGTGCTTTTCAGTTACAAATTTATAGGTAGAGTCAGTATATTCCTCCTCTTTCAGTTTCATCTGTGCTGTCCAGATAAACAGCAATGACCATGCTAGTGCTTTAAATCTGTTAAAGCTAAATCCCTACCCAGGTGACTCAGTTTAAGATTCTGTATTAAAGCATCTTTTGATAAGCTTACATACCTACCAGAAATTGTTTGTTCTGATTGTATTGCAGATAGTTCTAAAGATTTTTATTGTGATATTTCCTGTCTGAGAGTTGCAATGGTTAGTTACTATTAGAGATAAAGTGTACTTCAGTTGATGGATAATCTCTTTTTTAGAATTAAAATACAAGTTTCCCCAGGTTTCCATTTAGAGTATGTATACTGTGTATGTATTATGGCGGTTACTATAATTGAAAAATTATGATGTTTCAGGGTGTGGTGAAACCGATTTTGGACCACAGCTCAAATCTATGAATAAGAAACTTTTCACAATTGTTGCTTGGGATCCTCGGGGATATGGACAGTCTATTCCTCCATCTCGAGACTTTCCTCCAGATTTCTTTGAGAGGGATGCGAAAGATGCTGTGGACCTTATGCAGGTAAATCTATTCTGAGATTTTATTATTTTACATATATATATTTAAAAGCTGTTTTCCTGAAATTTTGAGGAGGAGGAAGAGTACTCTTAAGCAGGTTGTTTGCAGCAGACAGCAAATTATGCAAAAGAGCATACAAATGAAGGCTTAAAACCGGGCAGATACACACTACTCTGGAAAATATTTTCTTCTTCCATCTCTTCTGCAATATACATAGAGATTCAGCAGTAGGAATTAATTATAAAGCAATATTTTTTTATTCCAAGACCCTGCCCTAAGAGTTTTGCAGCCAAGAACCATGTGAGTTTAGGTAGAGTGTATATCAAAACCAAAGTCTATGCCAAGTGGTTTAACTGAAGGGGTGACAGTAGTGAAGTGTTCTTAGAAAATTTTCTAGCTAATAGAATCTTGGCATTTTGCCTTGAGTAGCCCATTTCAAGAAACATTTGATTCTAAAAATTAACTTGACACTTTGCATTTTACAGCATATTACTGAAATAATTTTTGTGGGAAATCGAAAGGTTCCTGTGATCATACCAGATCTTGATAACTAATACAGCTATTGTGTTTATAAAGAATATGACCAAAAGCTGTTATTACTTCTCCATCTTGCAGAATTTTTTATTTCAAATCTGTGTTTCTGTGTTCCTCTTTTATTCCATCCTATAAGTGCTAATGCTATTTTCTGGTTTAGTGTCAACTAATATTTCAGCTTTATTATATTAAGCTGTACAGTCTCTTTGGCCATGTTAAGAAAGTTGGCAGAGCATTAAAATTCCAAAAATATGAGACAAGATTCAGACAGTCAAGTCAATCCAACCATATTTCTGTAATAAGCAGTAACCTTGCAGAAACCCATCTGAAACTGGAAATGCAGTCTTCCTGGAGCATTCTGCACAGCAAAACAAAATAAGTCTGACAGCAGAATGAGGATTAATGCACAGTTTTGCCCTCTAACCATAAAAGCAATCTCTCTGCACCGTAAATCACCAATTTCTTCTGCTATGATAACAAAGAAAATAAAGATGCTGCCATGGATAGGTGACAAACTTTCACTCTAAATGGTTGTAACCTCTTTTCTGCCTCTGTTCAAATACAAATAAATGCGAAATAGAAAACAGACTTGTCCCCAAAGAGAACGTAACCATGTAGCTTCCCATCAAACAGGACAGCAGCCTACCACTCGCTAAAGCTGCCAAAACAAATGAGACATAGCATCCTGGTTTTTTGAAGATGTTTATTGACATAAGCATATAAGAACAAACTATTAAAATCTTCCCAAGCATGGTTAACTTGCTTCTATTTTAGCATAACATAAAGGAGAACACAAATCCCAAGGAATCATCGCGACTAGGATTTCCAGAATAAAACAAAGCCACAACTCCTGCAGGTGTCTTTATAATGATGTATGGTTTACATACACCATCTGGCCTACGCTCTGCCAAAAAAACCCATCCGTGTAGGTGAGCCTTCAGAACCTTTATTCTAGGCTCCTTCAGATTCTGGTGTCTCTGCTGGAGCTGCGAGTGCTGCAAGGTTTCTATGAAACAAAAACAGCTGCAATTCTGGAGAGATCACCTTGATGCAGATGACACTGCTCTGTATCACTGGATGTGTTCTGTGAAGGGTTTGCTTGAAATAAAAGGATTATAATGCAAATAAGTCTACTTTGCTGCACTCCATTCCAATGTCTAACCATAGCAAAGGCCAACAGCATTAAAACAATCATGGAAATACTTAGTGTTGATATTTAAGAGGTTCTTACTCTTCAGAGCTACTGTCCTAGTGAAAGGATGGGCTTGGGCTTCTCGAAGTTCTTGTAGATCAGCCGCAACCCTTATTTGTGATATACTCCCTATGATCAAATGAAAGCATACGGTACGGAGTACTGTTGTATTGCAACTCAATGTTGTAAGTTACTTCTGTCACAGCATATGTGATCATTTGATTGCATTTCAATGCCTGGATGGAGGAGGTGACTTCAAAAGAGGTTTTGTTCAATACAGAGTAAAGCAAACACAAAGTCACCCCCAGAATTGAGGAGGTGCAACCAGCTCTCAGGTTATTGCCAATGTTAGGTAGAGGCCTGTACTGGTAAGTCGTTCAAGATTAAAGTAAGCACACATGCATGTAATATCCAACACATCTGTTACATCACATTGTTTTTTGGAAGGCTGCAAAGAATAAATTAAATTCCCCCTGCTGCAAGGGCGCACTGAGACAACCCAAAGAATGCGTCAAGATAATGGCTAGTAAACAAGAGAAGTACTGGAGGCAAATAGACCTCAGGTGAAGCATTGGCAAATAAGCTGGCATGAAGAACAAAAATTTTAATCAGCTATTCCACCCATCAGTTGACTTTGAGATCCGTAATTTGCTATTGGAAATAGGAGAACAGCAGCAGCAATGGCAAAAACTTAAACTTTACAAGCACTGCTGCCAACGACTGAAACTTGCCAAGGCACCAATAACCCTTCAGCAGCACTATACTGAATGTTGGTCACAGATAAATACTTTTTCAGCAGGCCAGAGCCAACTTGTGATCAGCTGCTAAAATTCAAAGTTCTCTTTTCTTGCTGTCAGCTCTTACCTTACGTGTCTCTTTCTTTCCCCTACCTTATTTTCTTTCCAGGCTTAGCTGGGTGAAATCTAATATTGAGCAACACTACAGTGAACCTAATACCAAGGAAGAAGCCAAAACCAGAAAAGCCTGCTAGCGATAGAAGTTTGCTAGGTATTGAGTTGACTGATGAAGTTATGCCTCACATGAGCGTTAAGTTTACAAGCAGGAGTAAGCTTCCAGACTAGAAACTGCTTTTTCTCTCTCTGTAGTTGTTTCTCTTGCTGCCTGCATTTTTGCTTTCTTTGGACAGAAGAAAGCAAGCCTGCACTTCCAACGACAGAACACCAAGCACCAAAACAAGCTATTCAACTAACTTGCTCTTTTTCCTCCAAAAGTACATCATCTTTCTTAATCACATCTAAAAGGCTGTAATTTCTGCAAAGACAAACAAAAAAAGGCCCTTTGAAACCTTTATGTTTGTTTGTGAAAGAGTGCACAAACTGAGGTTTCTGCATGCAAAACTGCAAATACTGCTTAACCATTGAATATCGTCCCTATACAACCTTCAGATGCATTTGCTCCTGAGTGCCTGTACCTTCCCCGCCCTTTGCCCACTGAACATCACACACAAAATCCTCTCTCCTGTCCCTGCCAGTACCCCCTACCACAAATTGTGGTATATGAGGAAAAAAGAGTTTCAAATTCTAGTGGAAAGCATTGTACAAGTCAGAATGAATTAAGGTCTTGGTTGTCTTATTTTTTGCCCTGAGCCTTCTTTTTCAAGAAGGAGGAATTTCATTATTAACATTTTGAATTGCAATTCACCATGAAGTAACATTTAAAATGTACACTTAAAAGCTTCAGAAAATGTGAATTAGGCACTAAAATTTGATACAATCCTGTAGCAAATACTTGAAGCATTTTTTGGTTGTTACAGAGCAGATTTTTTTTTTTTTTAGATCAGCTAGCATCAGTAAATTAGATCACTGGGTTCCATTTCTCAAGCCTTAAACTTTTCTTTTTCCTAAATTCATCTTGGTGTTGGATTACTGACCAACCCACACTGTGATAGTCTTTGCCAACTTGGTTCCAAGAGGATCCACAGATTCTTGATACCATCAAGTTCTCTAAAAAGGTCTTTACTCTCCATTGTAAATAAGTATTTCTTAATTTCAAGAGGACTTTTTTAAATGCAGCAAGAATCTAATATGGCTACTGCCCATTTCTTTAAATAGTTGGAGAAAATTGGAAAAGCAGGTATAATTTCTAATTTTCTAAATATTTGAACTTTTTAAAAGTATTTTTATGCATAGCAGGAAAATTATATTTTCTAATTATGAAAGCTAACTATAGTTCAACTATGTAGTGTTGTGTCTATATCTGTACTGTTAGTTTTCAAGACATATTTGATATTTGCTTGTAAGACCAGCTGATGATTTGCATATAACTTTCTTGTACAAATCAAGGCACTGAAATTTAAGAAGTTCTCTTTGCTGGGGTGGAGTGATGGTGGAATTACAGCTCTCATTGCAGCTGCAAAGTATCCAACTCTTATCCACAAGTTGGTTGTCTGGGGAGCAAATGCCAGCGTTACTCAAGAGGATGTGAGAATTTATAATGGTATGTACAAACTGAATATCATATCCTAAAAGAATTATTTTCATTTCTTCTTGACCTAAAGATCTTAGTCACCCAACAGCTAAAAGGAGACAGAGTTGACGACATAACAAACCTAGAGGAACAGGACACAAAATTCACCAAGTTGCTAAGTATAAGGATAGATTAAAGTCATGGTGAGAAGCTCCCTAACTATTACTCCAAGGGTAATATAATGTAATTTTTAAAAAGTCCTTACCAACAGCTATTGAAAAGCATAAGTTATAATAGCTTATCAGTAGTTTTCAGAAAGTAAAATTTTTGTTGCTGTAACAATTTCATAAAAATAAATTGCAAATAATACTACTGATCCCAGGCTTGGTTTCCTTTCGCGCATCTTGTGCAACTTTAGACAAGGTCCACAAGAAAAATCACTGGGCTAGCATGTAACAAATTTTGCCTCTAGGGCCTATATAATACATAGACAGCAAGAAAACAAGCTCATAACTTACCGTTTGCATTAAGGAAGCAAATTAATCATTCAAGTAAGTGTCCCAGGATGCCTTTCTTATTTGTATTCCTTTAAAGTTAATTATTGTGGCTACAAAACCTTTGCAAAGTAAGGAAATGTGGGATTTGTGATCCTTTTTTCACTCACACGAAATAGAATCTAGCCATTTGTCACCTTAAAGGAAAATAGCAAAAACTGCTAGTGAACTCATAAAGAAACCTTATTTCCTTTTGAAATTAGAAATTAGAAGAGGCTCTCAGAAAATGTAACCCAGTACAGCTTCATTGAAGTGATTGGATTTTGATTTATACCAGCTGTGAAATCTGACTGTCTCCCGTCAGCTAAATTACAAGTGCATGTGTTGCATGTGTATACTTACCTCACCTATACTAAAGCACTTTCATTGGTAGTAGTATAATTTTTAGTTCAGTAAGCAGAATGCTTTCTACCTGTGTAAATGCGCTGCTTTATTTCTTTACATGCTTTTATATGTATGAAGTTTTTATTATGTAATTATGAAATGCATGTCAGTTAGTATCAGCCAACAGGCTAAAATGGAAAAAAAAACCAAAAAGTATTACTTTACACGGAGCACTCACAGCAATGCTGACCTCTTCATGGACGGGTGCTTTCAACATCTCTGTCTGGGTGATGGAGCTCAGAGAGCAGCAGCACAAGCCTTCTACAAGTGGCCCATCAGTGCATCTCAGCTGGAGTGAAGGGCTTCGTAGGAGAGAAAGGTGTTTATTTGGTATCTGTGTCCTTCAACATTAGCTTCCTCCCACCCCCTTTTTAAATTAAGGCCAGCCACAAGGATAAACCAGTAGATTCTATAAGGGAAACAGCTGTTCAGGAACAGCTAGCCTGGGATGAGCAAACTCATTTCCAGTTGGATGCGACTTTCAGTGACTTTCAGTCACTGCTACCTTGCTCATTTGGCTGGACAGGTTCTGTTTGTTAATTAACACCTTCTTCCCTTAATTCCCATTTGAAACCAATTAAAAGCTTTGCTAGTGGCACATATTGATGTTTGATGATTCAGTACTTTCAGGTTCTCTGCTATACCAACATTGTTTTGGACTTTATTGGTACAAAGCTGTACAGCTGAGGTACAATTTTGTTAAAGTTACTCTTGTGGATATCTGGTTTGTGAGCAGTACTGAAAATGTTAGGGGGAAAAAAAAATAGGTAAATCTGATAAATAAATAACTGGAATGTCAGATTATTTGTACAGCTTTAGCCAGCCTGCCATGAGTCACAGGGCTCTACTAAGTAGAGTTGCTTGTTTTTCTGTAAGACTATGGCAAATGTACCATGATGTCAGCCTGCAGGAATGCCTTAGTAAGAGCTTCCTTCCTCCGAATACTGGTAGGAGCTATGGAAGAACTTCCATCCATGAGCCAAAGCAAAGGGCTGAAGGATATAAAAATTGCCAGCTCTGGCACACCGTTATAAAACAGTCCCCTTTTTATACACAAAGTACCTTCTTGAGCTCCTCTTGTGCAAACCCTCCAAAAAGAAACATCAGAAGTTTTAGGACTGGGTCCTTGATTATTATTATTTAATGCTGTTCCTTGTGACTACAATAACAAGACAGCCTTCTGCAACTCAGAAAGACCCCAGCAGAGATCGTAAAACTACCTTTCCGTACTATGAAAGGTTTAAAACCATTCAGTGTGGTTTCAAGTTTGAAATACACATCTGCAGTCTGGTTTGAAAACTTACTCATATTAGGTGTTGACAGTACTGGGTTGTATCTTGTTGCCGGAAAGGACTTAACATATTTCAATGTGATTTTATGTAGGCATCCGAGATGTTTCAAAGTGGAGTGAAAAGGTCAAGAAACCACTAGAAGAGATGTACGGACATAAATACTTTGCAAAAACCTGTGAGGCTTGGGTAGATGGAATATCTCGCTTTGCTGAAAAATCAGATGGTAAGGCTTTTACAATATTAAACTGAAGCAATTATAGTAGCAGACAGTTCTGGATAAAAAAAATCTAACAGTACTCCTATCAGCCAGTAAAGGAAGGACTCTGCATATGGCATTAAAAACTGGGTCTGACTCACACTCATGAATAAAGCAATTACTTTGTAGATGGTTCACAGAACCAGCAAGGTACAGGAGGAAAACACATTTATGGGAAGCATAAAGTGATGAGTCTCTCCTCTTGTTCTGCCACAAAACTAAATCATTGCTTTTGTGCAGACTGAACAGGAGGGATTCTGCCCAAGCTTTTTTCTCCTCTCCTCTCTCAGTGTCAAAGGATTACCTCTTGGTGACATTGTTAAGATATCCCAAGTGAGGTGTGTTCATTCCAGTTCTTCAAACAGGAGCTGAAGCACTATTTCAAAACTAGTAGCATATGGTGAATGAGTTAAAAAAGAAGGAAGTTCAGATTCTGAGAACTAAGAATTAACAAAACATATTTTAAAAACACTTGACAGAGCTTAGGTGCTTAAAAATCCAAAAAGAAGAGTTAAACTAGACAATCTAATTATTAAATGTTTATCTCTGAAGATTTCTGCAGTTACTCTACAGTCTTTTGCAGCCAAGGATACCCACAGTTCTGTTTTAATTCAGAGCAAAATTGCTTTTAATTTGCAGAAATACATAGTGCATAAAACAAGGAGTTTGTAATTGTCTTATACACATTTTCCTGTAGTGTTCATAATGAAAGACAGGAGGTGACATACATTAACAGGCAGCAGGTACTACAAGGAAAACATTCCTTCATTTCATATTTTTTCCATAAAGTTTTGCACATGGTACTAGAATTTCTCCCAGTAGAGTGATGTAACAAATTATGATCTGATTTTATTTTACCCTTTCTAGAATGCACCTCCTTAAAAGCAGTTTATTCTTAAGTCCAAAGCCCAGGCAGGCGAAACTCTGGCTGTGACATCCTTTCACTGCCTGCACACACCTCAAACACTATGAGATGAAGTGACTGTGAAAAAGAAGCCACCTGGAGACACATAACAAGGAGCTGAATTACCTAGATGCTGGGTCAGATATTGGGAGAAGCCTAACATTGCCTAAAAAAAAGATAAGCAAGCATCAGACTGCAGGGATTTTTTCAGGCATAGCTTGGAGAGGGTGATTTAGACTACAAGCATGCCTCCTTGAAATTAAAGTTAAGACACACTGCACAAAAGGTGCAGATATGGCAAATACTAGAAAAGGGGTCGATAAAGCCCATCAGAGATAAAAGGAGGACAGCAAAGCCTTTGTTGGTCAAAAACTCACCTCAAGCTCTTTTTAAGAAATAGACTATTTGCCCTAAATGGGACAGCTTTTAGTGTGAAATGCCATAAGAAATTAACTTTTAAAAGGTGTCAACATTTAATGAAACTGAGTAAGTTGCATAAAGCTGGAAAATTCAAGATTCTTCTTGCTGTTCTGTGGTTTTGGAGTAAATATAATCTAGTGGTTATAGTACAAAATAGTTTTAGGTCTGGAAATAGTAGTTTGACTGCCAACTATGTCCTTAGGTAAATAACCTAAATTTACTTGTTCTGATAAACAGTCATTTGTGCAGGTGTCTGAGGACTATGGGTAAAATGTTCTAAATTAAAATATTTAGCTGGTAGAACTGCAAACTAAGTCTATATAAATAACAAAACAATTGGGAAAACTTATTGAAACAACGTATGACTTTAGAGCTAGGGAAAACGTGCATATATGAGCATTAACTGTACAGCTGTTAGTAGCTGCGAGGAGACAGCTACAAATAGGACAAAGCTCAAAGATAAATGGAACATAAAACTCATCAAGTGTGTTTTGCCCACAGATTCTCTTGTGAGACCATGGCAAGTTAGGCAAAGAGTATGGAAACTGGGTTACTAAGGGACAAGAGAAAAAGAAAGGGGGGAAAAAAATAGAAAAGTCTTGAAGGAAAAGCATTAAAAATCCTTCTAGTGAGATTAAAGACTAGTATGGATGAAATTATTCTTGAAGTTCTGTAAGATAAATGGGCATGGAGAATAACCTCTGTATAGTTCTAGTATAATTTGTATGACAGGGTTATTCATTGCACGCAGCAAAGGGTCCGGAAGGTAGAACAGGCTTGAGTACAACCCAAGTTAACTTGTTGATAAAAGTAGCAAATCTTTTAACTGACAACGGATGTAACAGAACGTAGCCCAAACACCAAGGACATAAGGCTCAGGCTGAAAAGAAGAAAGCCAGGAAAGAGATGCATGGGTTTGCTTTGAACAGTGAAAAAGAGCCTGGGGAAAACGTGGGACAGAAGTACTTCATTTGCTCTATCCATTTCTGCTAGTATCCATTAACGAAGCAAATTTCAGTGAAGTAACATTTTGGAGAAAGAAATGTTAATTTTAGTTCTGATTACATATTTCTGCAGATTAATTGCATGCTATCCGCAAGGACAGGCAATAGCTAGAACCCAGTGGAATTCACAGTCCTTTACAGAAGCAGTTTCAGTCTTTAATACTATTTTAAAACAAAGTGTGACCTTCATTTATTTTCTCCCTAGGTAATATCTGCCAACAGTTGCTGCCAGATATTAAATGTCCCACATTTATAATTCATGGTGAGAAAGACCCTTTGGTTCCAAGGGCTCATGCAGAATACATTCATAAGCACATCAAAGGCTCCCGGTAAGTTATACGATGGAGTATTTATAAATCATTGTTGAAGAAATGAAGTTCAAAGCCACAGAGTAAAAAACAAAACAAAAATTATTTGGACAAGTTATCTCTGCCACAGACAGATCTATTCTAAACTTCCCTAGCAAGTTACAGTGCAAACTGTGTAGGTGGACCTTTCTTGTGTCACTGTTATAGTATCTTAATAAGCTCCTTCCTAATGTTCTCCAAGAGAAACCAAGTAAGGTCCTTTTCCTCTTTCCACTTCGCACACAGAACCACTCCCTAACGTTTATCAAAACAAGCAAACTTCTTCACTGTTTCTCTGTTGTGGCCATTGCAATCCTTTTGTTGTGAGAGACCTTCTTTCTGCCCCATTCCGTAGAGCAGTGAATTTAGATGCTATGAATGGAGAGAGATTCCCAGTTATTAGAGAGGAGCACAGGATACCAATGTTTGCTTTGCCTTGATGTGAACAACCGCCTCAAAGGTTTTGTTTTTCCAACTGTCCAATCTTCAGTGTTTTTAAGAAAAGCAAAATGAGAAAAAGTATACAGCTATGCTCAGAGATACTACTTTATAAACAAGAAAATCTCAGGGCACTATCTGCTTCATTTGAAATCTCCAGCTTCCTATAAAAAGCTGGGATTTCACCAGCTGAATTTTCTTCATAGATCTGCACACAAATTAAAGAGTTCTATTACTACTTAATAACAAACCGTGATGATTAGCACTGGAGAAAAGAATTAGGAGAACAAACCCCATTTTTATGAATGCAAAGTGTAGGGAACTGTTTCATTGGTGTCATCTGAGTGAAAAGTTGAGTGATATGTTTATCTTAAAGTCAGCCCCGCTGTTCATAGAAATGCATTATGCCACAGGAAGACGAGAACAAGAGACCTTCCTAACAATCACATGCGGGTGTTTCATTCCATGTCTGCTAGTTAGTTACTCCCACATGCCCTGCTCAGAACACCTATCATCCTGTTAGGTTTCACTGAGCTCTAAAAATGCTCCAGATGCCGACTAAGGCAAGTCATCACAAAAACTAGACAATGATCAGATAGATTCTCTTTGAAAGATAAGCAGAGGAGAACAGTGTTAGAAGTTGTGATCCAATAAAATGTAAAGTAAGGGGGTTCTTTGCATGTCTTCATGCTGAAGTTTTCCTCCCCTATGTGCATTTATCAGAAAAGAAATGAGACTAATGGTGTTCTCAGTAATTAGTACTCAGGTGCATGGTCCCCTTCTTCCTTTGTTGTGCTGGAGATGACATGTTCCATTGTGAGGCAGAAGAAAACCTTAAATTAAGCATGTTTTCAGTAATGCATGCTCCTACCGTCAACTTTTCTTGCCTTGATTTTTATCAAGCAGTAAAGTACAAAAAGCTTTTGCTGATTATAGTGCAGATACATTGCTTGTTTCTCTCATGGTAAGAGAGTGCACCATCAATCTGTATTTGCATGGTATGGCTAGAGTTAGGTAGTGTTACAGTGGCTTAACAGCAGTGGTGAATACCATCCACAGCACTATGGGTTTGCATGCCTGTGTGCTGCTTGGTCTTTGATGAAGCATACTTAATGAAAGTCAGACAGAAGTGCTAGAAGAGCTGGGTATGTTCACACACTTTTCCCCGAGACAAAACAGTACTTGTCACCGCTAAAAGCGGCAAGATCCCCCATGCTGTAGTGGGGCTTAGATGACATGAAGGCAACATAAAGTATCAGTCAAGATGGTTTTGCCTCTGTTGAAACTGCTTAGTAAGTGGTAGGATAAAATAAAGAACTTCCCACCCCCATATAAATAAAAGAAAGCACATGCCTGAGGTATAAAGTTTTTCCCCAGATAGAAAGCAACGGCAAGTAGCATTCATATCAGTATTACAGTCTGAAAATGTAACCTTCTTCATAGATACTAATCCTAAGCTTTTGTTATAGCTGAAGAAGTCCTGACTGCCTTTTTCACTTGAATGAATGAATGGTGTTAGTTTTGGTTTTTGTCTTTTTTTTTGCAGAAAGATTAGAATTCAAATGCTAACTAAGTTTGAGTGGTGACAAGAAATCTGTATGTTTGTAGTGATCTCTTCAGTGTGTTCACTGCCCAGCACAACCACTGTTCTCTGAAAGAGGCAAAAGAACTCGAGTACTTGACATACCTTTTAAAGATGGATCCCACTCACATTAATTCTGGAAGGTTATCTTCTTTGCATACCACCAGAAAGGCTCCTAGAAACTGGGTCTAGGACACAAAAATTTGTTTTAGGCTTAGTTCATCCTCCCCAAAGTGGGGCGAGTAGTATGCTTGTTGCTTCAACTGTTGCTGTGGTTCACATTCTGAACCACATACATGGGGACAGTACTTAAAACAAGAGTTACTTCAGTTCTTGGGTACCCAGTACTTGGGTAACCAAGAGCAAGGAAAAAGGCAACAAATATTTTAATTATCTATGCTCACAGAATGAAATGCATATTCAGCATTTGATATTTTTTTTTCCTTCTCTTAAGGTTGCTTCTGATGCCAGAAGGAAAGCATAATCTACACCTGCGTTTTGCCGAGGACTTCAACAGACAAGTTGAGGATTTCCTACACTGACTTAAACTGTAAAACAAGTTAGAGGTGTTTGTCCTTGCCTTGTTTAGGAATTTTAGTTGGCTTTCCATTTCATTCAAGTTACAGGTAGGTTTGAGTCCTGTAAGAAAAAACATGAAAGGTATTTGCATGAGAAGCATACATTTTGAGAATATGTAAGCCTTAGTAGATCAGAGCACACCACTGTGCTGCCAGATTTCTGACATGTCTTTAAACTTACTTCTTGATATACGGGCTGAATAGCTGTTCTGTGTCCAATACAGGTGTTAAGAAAGACAGAAAACATGATCTAGAATACATGCCTTTATGTGCTCTTAACATTAAAGGACAAAAAACATTGTAATAACTGGGATTCAGAACTGTTACATTGAGAAATGTGTCAAAGTTACAAGTGTTGAGAAGATAATGGGGTACACAGCTTCTAGAGAACATGCTTCACCACCACTATGAGAAGTCATTCAGTACACATGCCTGCTTTACAGAAGTTCCTTTGATACCAGGGGACTTAAGCCTCATCCTCCTCTCCTTCCTCTTCGAATTCCCCCTGCTCGTCAGCAGTGGCATCCTGGTATTGCTGGTATTCGGAGACCAGGTCATTCATGTTGCTCTCGGCCTCCGTGAACTCCATTTCATCCATGCCCTCGCCGGTGTACCAGTGCAAGAAAGCCTTGCGCCGGAACATGGCCGTGAACTGCTCCGAGATCCTCTTGAAGAGCTCCTGAATAGCCGTGCTGTTGCCAATGAAGGTGGCGGACATCTTGAGGCCACGCGGGGGGATGTCGCAGACGGCCGTCTTCACATTGTT
>VUYV01000003.1:11009951-11026357 GCA_008711295.1 Anarhynchus alexandrinus
GCGGCCGCGCCCCGCGCCGCCCCTTAAATCGGGCGCCGCGCGCCCGCCCCGCCGGTGACGTCATGCGGGAACGGCGCGGAGCCAATGGGCGCGCGGGGGCGGGGCGGGGCTGCGGTATTGTCTCCCGCAGCCGGGGGCGGGGCGGGGCCGGGGGCGGGGCCCGACGCGGGTGCGGGAGCGGGGCGGGGTCCGGTGGCGGGAGCGGGTGTGGGAGCGGGTGCGGGTGCGGGTCTGGGCCCCTCCGCGGGCGGAGCGCGGCTGGGTTGAGGCGCTGGGGGAACCTGGCCCTCAGCCGGCAGGAGAACAGGCGGGAATCGGATGAGGTGTGGCCCATCTTGGGCTGAAAAAGTGGGGAAAAAAGCAAAAAAACCACCCCCAAATTAAACCCCACCCCTAACTCCTCTTTGCACACCTGTTGGAACTCGTCCCCTTACTGTCTTCGCCTCTGCTGCGCTGCAGCAGCAGAGCATGCACTGCTTCGTTTTATTAGCGCCCTCAAGCCTGTATCCGGAGCTCGGGCCTGCCGAATCGCGTTTTGGTACGTTTTAAGCACAAGAACCATCTTCCCGTAGGTCAGGCACCTGAAGCAAGCGGGGACCTGGGCGGCGATGGTAGAGCCCACAGCCACTCTCCTTCAGAGAGTGCTGCCAAACCTGTATATGTGGGGGTCTAACTTTGGGAACGCAGAGGGCTGGTGTGAAACATGACGCTGCTACCGAAGAATGGCGTTTTCTGGGAGTGGTCTGGAGGTGAACAGCCATAGAAACAGGATATCTTTTTCTCTATAAGTGAAGTTATGCTCTGTCTTACCAGACACCTGCCATGCACCTAGTTTTGGAAGATTTTGGATCACAGAATGGTTAGAGTTGGAAGGGACCTTAAAGGTCACCTAGTTCCAACCCCCCTGCCATGGGCAGGGACACCTCCCACCAGACCAGGTTGCTCAAAGCCCCATCCAGCCTGGCCTTGAACACCTCCAGGGATGGGGCAGCCACAACTTCTCTGTGCAACCTGTTCCAGTGCCTCACCACCCTCAGAGTAAAGAATTTCTTCCTAATATCTAATCTAAATCTACCCTCTTTCAGTTTAAAACCGTTAAAAGAGGTTTATCCTCTTCCCAGCATCTCTGCTTGTTCACTCATAGAAATAAGCCAAGCTAAGTACATGGCAGATGACTGAGGGAGGAGGGACAGTTCAAGAACAACAGCGGGAACAATATATTTGAACCAACTGAGATACACACCTGTATCTGCACTGCTGCCGAGGAGAATATCTGAAATAAATTTCAGCGGGGTCTATAACGGATCGTGCAGAAACTATTGAACTTGACTATAAAACGTTAATCGATCCACAGCTGCAAATCTTTCAGTAGTGAAAGTATCTTTGCCGGGCAGCTGGCCAACTCAGCGAGGACAGCTTTACACTAGGACCAGGGAAGGGAGATGACAACCCACAATCCAAGGAAGCAGCGGTGGAGCGGGTTGGCAAAGAGGATGTGAAACGATGTACCTCGTATTCAGCACAATGGAGCTGGAGGGGGTCTACCTCAAGCACAATACGGAAGTGCCATAGGGGACAGCACAGCAGGGCAAGCTCTCGCACTTTTCCCAGGGAATCAGCAGGCTTGGGTGCCCCTCTGAAGTGCCTCTACACTAACACCCACAGCATGGGCAATAAATGTGATGAGTTGAGAGATCTGCATGTAGTGTCACGGCTATGGTCCCACTGGGATCACAGAGACATGGTGGGATAACTCACATGACTGGAGTGCTGCAATGGAGGGATGCAGGCCCTTTAGGAAGGACGGGTTGGGAAGGTGAGGAAGGGGAGTTGCCCTTTGTGCCAGAGTGCAGCAGAAACAGACAGAGGTCTGCCTGGGGGTGGGTGATGAGCCAGCCAAGTGAGATCTAAAGGATCAGGATTAGTGGGCAAAACCAATGTGCGCTATGTTGTGGTGGGTGTCTGCTAAACACCTCCTGTCAGGAAGAGAAGTAGATAAGACCTTCAGACAACTGGAAGAAGCCTCACGTTCACAGGCCCTAGTCCTCAAGGGGGACTTCAACCTCCCCAATATTTGCTGTAGGGTCAACACAGAAGGGTACAAGCAATCCAGGAGTTTTGTGGAGTGCATTGGTGATAACTTCCTGACACAGATGACCAAGGAGTCCAAAAGAGAGACGCTGTGCTGGACCTGATACTTACACGCAAGGAAGGAGTGGTCAGGGTTGTGAAGGCTCAGGGCAGCCCTGGCTGCAGTAACCACGAGATGGTGGACTTCAGGATCCTGATAGAAGGGAATAAGGCAAATTGCAGGATTGTGGTTCCCTGGTCTTCAGGAGAGCAGACTTTAGCCTTTTCAGGTATCTGTCTGGAAGAATCCTATGGGAGATGGTCCTGGAGAGCTGATTGATTTCCAGGAATCACCTCCTCCAGCCTCAAGAATGGTCCATGCCAGCAAGCAGGAAATCAAGCAAAGGTGGCAGGAAGCCTGTATGGATAAACAAGGAACTCCTGAGTAGACAGAAACGTAAAAAGGAATCATTCGGGAGGTGGAAGTAGGGTCAGGTGATCCAGGAGCAATATAGAGTCACTGTCCTAGTGTGCAGGATTAGGAAAGTCAACGCAAAGGATATGATGGACAATGAGAAGGACTTCTACAGGTCCATCTGCAGCAAAAGGAAGTCTAGGGAAAAATATGGACCCACTACTGAATATGGCAGGGGACACATTCAGTGACAAAGGGATATGGAAAAAGCTGAGGCACTCAGTCTCTTCTTCACCTTGTTTTTCACTATTAAGATTTGCCCTTAGCAATCACAAGCTTTTGAGACCTGTTGGGAAGTCTGGAGGAATGAAGACTTACTTTTGTTAGAGGAAGATCAGTTTGGGGAACATTTAACTAAATTGAACATACAAAAGTCCATGAGTCCTGGTGAGATGCACCCCTGAGTGCCGAGGGATCTGGCAGATATCATTGCGAGGACGCTCTTAAAATCTTTGAAAGGTCATGCCAATCTGGGAGGTTCTCAAGGACTGGAAAAAAAGAAAAAAAGGGTGTCACTGCTAGCTTCAAGAAGGGCAAGAAGTGGTATCCAAGGAACTACAGGCCAGCAAGCTTCACCTCAATTCCTAGAAAGATGATGGAATGAATTCTTCTGAAAACCATTTCCAAATATATTACGGTCAAGAAGGTAAATGGGAGTAGTCACCCTGGATTTACGAAGGGGCAATCGTGCCTAACCAACTTGATAGCCTCCTACAACAAAGCGACTGGCTTGGTAGATGAGGGAAGAGCAGTTAACATTGTTTATTTTGTGGAGGCTTTTGAACCGTCTCCTATAACACCCCCATAGGCAAATTGATGAGGAATGGCCTAGATAAATGGACAGCGAGATGGAGTGAAAACTGGCTGAACCGTAAGTCTGAAGGGCTTGAGACCAGCAACACAAAGTTCAGAAGCCAGCCACTGGTGGTGTATCCCAATGACTGATCCTAGGGCCAACACTGTTTAACATCTTCATTAATGACTTATATGGTAAGAGAGTGCACCCTCAGCAAGTTTGCTGATGATACAAAACTGCGAGGAGTAGTTGATAGGCCAGAGGGTCATGCTGCTGTACAGAGGGACCTCAACAGCCTGGACAAATCATCTGACAGGATCTTCATGCAGTTCAACAAGGGGAAGTGCAAAGTCCTGCACCTGGGGAGGAGCAACTCCAGGCACCAGTACAGGCAAGGGGCCACCCAGATGGAAAGCAGTTTGACAGAAGAGGACCTGGGGATCCTGGTGGACACAAAGTTGAACAAGATTCAGCAATATGTCCTTGCAGCAAGGGTGTCCAACAGCATCCTGGGCTGTATCAGGAAGAGCGTTATCAGCAGGTCAAGGAAATGAATCAGTTGTGGTGAGACACATCTGGAGTTTTGCATCCAATTGGTCGGTTCCCCAGTACAAGAGAGAGATGGACATACTGGAGCGAGTCCAATGAAGGGCCATGAAGGTCATTAAGGAACTGGAGCACCTGTCAAATGAGGAGAGGCTGAGAGCTGGGACTGATTGTCTTGGAGAAGGCTCTGAGGAATCTTATTAGTGTACATAAATACTTGACGAGAAGGAATAAAGAAAACGGAGCCAGGCTCTTCTCAGTGGTGCCCAGTGACAGGAGGAGAGGCAATGGGCACAAACCAAAATACAAGACCTTCCATCTAAATAAAAGAAAAAAACTTCTTTGCTCTGGCACAGGTTGCCCAGAGAGGTTGTGGAAGCTCCATTCTTGAAGATATTCAAAACCCAAGTGGACACAACCCTGACCAACCTGCTCTAGCTGACCCTTGCAGGCTAAGTGAAGGACTGCAACCTGGGCAACCTGGTCTAGTGGGAGGTGTCCCTGTCTATGGCAGGGGGGGTTGGAACTCGATGATCTTCAAGGTCCTTTCCAACCTAAACCATTCTATGATTCTATGACTGGGCTAGATGATCTCCAGAGGTCCTATCCAGCCTCAACGATTCTGTGAAAAAGAGAAAAAGGAGCAGGAGGCTGTGTGTGACCAGCAACGCCAGATCGACGGTTTATTGATCTCGGTGCTGCAGTACACTACAACATTCAATTGCAATTAAAGCAGCTACAAAACCAGCAGATTTTTGCAAAGGTGAGGTAATAATTAATGTGGTAAATCATTACCACTATCAAGAAGAAAGGTAATTACAGCCAGAATGGACAGGGTTGTTTACATATTACTCAGGTTAGCTGTGCTTAACACAATATAAATCGATGCATAATGTCACCAGTCTCACTCAATTTTTTCATCTACTGCAGGAAACACTAGTGGCTAAAGAAGTACCATATCTTTGTCCGGCATTTGGCTGCTGTGACCTTGGAAAAATACTTTGGCCATATTTGCAAAAGTGGATCTCAGTTTGCTCCAGTGAACTGACTTGCTCATGAACTGTGGCTCTTTTTCTCCCCTGGTGCAGAAACCTCAGCTGCTGGGAAATGTCACGAGCGTGGACTGGCTCAAGCTTTGCAACACATGGCTTTTGCAATCACAACATATCCAGAATTGCGCTGGCACTGAGTGGGATCTTTTCACCAACT
Organism: Anarhynchus alexandrinus; assembly: GCA_008711295.1. Taxonomy (NCBI): domain Eukaryota; kingdom Metazoa; phylum Chordata; class Aves; order Charadriiformes; family Charadriidae; genus Anarhynchus; species Anarhynchus alexandrinus. The sequence goes on from VUYV01000003.1 coordinate 11,015,048, forward strand.
TCTCTTGAATTTTGTATTCTTTAAATCCCGGCTGTTGTCAGTATTTTCCTTCAACAAATTTCTGCAATACTTAATCACAGACAGTCTTCGTTATTGCTCACGCAACTCGTGCATATACATTTCTACTTGCTGTAGGCATAACCCGCCCATTCGGGAAGCAGTAGGCAGTTACGTCTTCTCAATACTGGTGGAACTGCAACACAACTGCATCTCTGGCATCTCTGTGGGATCCACACAGGCACTGAAGAGCTTTTGGGGTGCCAAAGTATTCCTGGCAATCTGCAAAGGACCAGCTTGAAGCATTCTCGCTCGCCTCCTGGAAGGCACCTGGACACTCCTTGCAATGCCTTCTGCCCACATTCACAAAGTGGCTTCAGTGTTATTCCATTAAGGATTTTGAGCTTCTATTAGGAAACTATCTAATTCTTAGATGCTATAGTAGTAGTCTCTTTGTAGAGACCAATTTTTTGGGGGTATAGCTCCAGGTTTTAAAACAGAGTACCTAAAGGGAGGTACATGTTTATGTGTCTAATAACTGCCCTCATCTACAGCAATGCCGAGCATCCATGAATACACAGTGAAGCAAATTAAGTATCAATTACTTAAATGTCGATTCAGAATCTTAAATTTTGGCAAACACTTTAACAAAAAGCCATTGATGCTTTTTAAATAGATATGGGAGTTCCCTATTGTATTTTTTAATATAGCTGCATAAATTCTGAATGTTCAGACTTACAACTGAAAGTCAAAACTCTCCCATTCATACAAAGGCAGTGCAGGTGCCCAGGAACGCCCATGTGCCCCTCAGCAGCCAAAACTGTGCCAGCAGCGCCGCAGCCTGCTCCCTGCCTGCATCAAACCCTACCCTGCCTGCATCAAACTCTACCTTCCCAGTTTCCAAGGCAACGGCGGAGCCCAGGCGATGGATGCACAAGGGAGGCAACAGGGATCCCACAGCATTTTCATCTCTCTCCATAATTTCCCATTGTTCGAAAAAAGAATCGCGAATGTATAAATGTGAAAGCTGCTCAAGCATACAAAATGTCTGCCTATGGCTTTTTTTCTCACTTATTTGTGATGGGTGACGTCATGTATTGCTCAGGCACGTATATCAGAGGCTACATGACTTTTTGAGTCTTTCTGTTGGTACTCAAATGAGCAGGCTCTGTTCATTAGCTTATTGTTTGCCTTCTACCCAGTAACTACGATATTCCCACTTGACAAGGACTGTCTGAGTTCACCTTTGGAACCTGATGCTTAATCGTTTGCAATGTGCATTAAGATAGAAGAATATTTCTGACAGCAAGAGGGTGGAATAATCGTGAAGGTATTTTTAATTCTAGTAATAAAATACCAGAAAGGAAAATCTATTTTTATTTCAAAATTACAACCCACTGCAGGCACTAAAAGCAATTAAATACTACAGTGCTGAGCATGCTTTTATGAATGAGCAAAAGCAGTTTCATTATAGAGTCCCGTGTACTTGTGTTTATTGTACCTGGGGGGTTGTGTGTTTGGCCAAGAACAAAAGAGGAGGGAGGATAAGCATGTGAGAGAACATCACATTATGGAGCAATTTAGGGCACTGTCAATTCTAAAATGACCCATGCCCCTTTTGAGGGAAGAATTGTTTCCTCATGAACCTAATATTTCTTCCATACCCTATGGTTTCTCTCGTGAACTTAGATTACAACCTCTGAGAGTCAGGAATTTCTGTGAATGTGGTTGTACAGGACATAGCAAAGAGAACCCCACTCATCTGACTTCCAAAGTTACCATAATAAACACAATCACATGCCGCAAAATGATCCAAAAAGGGAAAAATATGTTGATCATCATCAGGCAGCGATTTACTGAGAAGAAAGGCAAAACAATGCAGCCTCTCATTATTTCCGCTTGGCACACCAGATGTGATGGGGAGCAGCCAGATGGCTCCTGCCCCCATCCAGGCTGCATCTACCTTTTAAGATCGCTCAGATGAAATACGAGAAATAGAGGAAATAAGTAGATGAAATATGTCTGCCATCTCTACAAACTGGGTCCTCCAGTCGAGAGATGACTAAGATTTCAGCATCAACATAAAGGAAATGCTGATATCACGTTTTTCCAGGGTAGCTTATTTCCTGCACGTCATCAGCAACAAGGCACAGATAGAAACTTTGATCTGCTGGTCACCGTTTCTTTTGTTCCTCAGCCTCCTTGCTTTATCTTGCAATCCGATAGTTACTTGTAACTCAAACTGACACCGAGCAAACTCTAAACTTCATCTTGCGATGTCTGCTAAGAGATGCAGTAGTTTGTGGTGGGATTCAATGTACATCATTGTTTAAAATCCCCCAGGTGCCCCGTGGGAGAGTTCAGGGTGCCATCACGCTAGGTGGCTGGATGGGCCAAACAGCTTGCTCTGCTCTCTCCTGCTTCCAGCTGCCTGCCTTTTCCTCCTCCTTTGCACCAGGTCTCCTTCTGGCACACTCCTGGATCCAAGAAAAAGCTTATTCCCCACCCTCAGTTTACTGTCCCTAACTGTGGAGTTTAGGGAGCTGAACTGACTGGTAGAGGGGTCAGGCATGCCCTGGAGCTGCCTAAGGGAAATAACACAAAGGTGGCACCTGAAGCGGGACAAGGGGAACAGGACCACCCTTTTTAGCAGTTTAAGGATACTGAGTCAGCCCAGCCCGTGGAGCTACTCGCTTCTGCCAAGTGGCAGTTTTCTCCGTGCCCTGGAAATTACTAATCCAAGCTTGCTCTTTCTCCCTGCCTGCGAGGGTGGAGCTGGAATCATAGCTGGAATTTCCAAAAACCAATTAATTTCTTAATTATAAGACCAGCATTATGCTGGATGCAGAGAAGCAGACTGTAAGAAGTCAACGCTTGAATTTCATTTAATGTTTGTAAAGCTTGTCATGAGACCATTTGAATCCTGCTTGAAAACCCTGTTTAATTATTCACTATGAAGGCAGGCAGTATCTTTCTATTACCTTCATGGAAAACGTGGAAACATTTTTCAGTGCAAAACAATAGAGAACTCTTTACTGAACAAGCTACATGACCTCTGCCAGGGTAGTCATTTCATCCTCTGGAGCAAGTGTTTTCACATTCTGCTTAAGCTGGATTATTATTAACATTTCTGTTTGCAATGATAGAGGCATTCTTGCCAAAAAGAAAAGAAAATATGCCTTAAACTTACCAGGGAAGCCAAGCGAGAAAAATAATCTGATTATAAAAGATGACATATGTATAAATTGAGACCAGTTAGAAAATCTCTGCCCTACAAAAATCAAAGGTTAATAAACAAGAATTTAACAAAGCTAACTTGATTTCCTCCCTTACGAGTGGAATTCTGCCCGTAAGGGAAAAATGACTTTGAGTGGGGAGGAAGGAATGACCTACTCTTAAATTATTTCTTTTTCTTTTTTTTTTTTGCGTAGATACTGTAAATAGATAGCCTTCTTATACACAGACTTCAAAAAGACACCATTTTTCTTTCTGGCAGATTCACAAATAAAATACTTGAAATGGGATTGAAGCTAGGAGCAGGGAAACAGTTCGCTTCTTGTTAAACTGCTCAGGGAGAGGAAAGAGGTGTCACCTGCACTGTGTCCTTTGTCGGCAGAATGGCTGAGGGGGGGGACATGACACAGGCTTTCACAAATACCCTCCCTACACCTCGGCTTCAAATGCTCGGATAGCTCCAGCTGGACAAGTGTCCAGTAGAGTCAGGGCCAAGAAATGTCTTTTTCCAAAATGCACCCTGGCCTCAGGCACTTTCCTGTGACCAAATGCTTCCATTTTGAATTTTCATGTAGGCAAGCTAAAGATAACAACCATCTAAAATGGAAGTTTCTGAGATCCCACAGACAGGTCTTTCCCATCTTAATAAATAACAAACAGACCAGGACAGGTGATTGCTGGAGTATCAAAAGGCAGGTGCTTAGCATGAATGAGTTTTAGATTGGAAGGGGGAAAACTCTCAAAAATCTTTTTTTAGTCACATACAAGATTAGCTCCTAATACTTATTTATAAAGGTTTATTTTGAGTTGAAAAGGGGGGAAAAGATAACCTTACTTGGATTACCTCAGGCACATATAACACATCAAAAGAGTCACGAGCTTTGTTTTGTGCAAATGTAGACACAGCTGAAAAATGCAGGGGAAGATTGAGAAGGGGATTATTTGTAAGTGAGAAAACAGTGCCTCCCCTACAATGAGCAGGTTCGGGGGAACAGCGTTACCTGTAGCTCCTAGGCAGGCTACTGCATCTGAACAGTCCCTAAAAGTATACGTTCATTTCGCTTCAATGTGTAATGGAAAAGTGGAATAACATCCCCTGGGAGAAAGGGTGTGCCCCAAATATAGGGGGTAGTCACATGATTTCTCCAGAGAGGACTTTATCTCCTCATAGCTTTAGCAAACAAAAATATTAGGCCTCATTAACCACAAAGCAATAATTGAAGGACCTCCCACTGCAAAGCAGAATTTCATATAGTTTAACAGCGCTTCTTAAAAAAAAACATAGTAAGACAATGAGGTGTGGTTTGGGTTTTTTTGAGGGGAAAAGTGATTTCAATGGAACAACCATGAAACTTGCCCTACTTAAAGCCAGTACCAGGGTTCATCCTGATCTTACACATAACTTTGTCTTGGGGCTTGCTGGGAGTGGCAAAAGATGAGGAAGCAAGGTGAGAACTCTTTCTGGTGCGGAGAGTATTGCTAGATTCCCCAGCTTTTTCTGGTGAGATAAGAAAACTTGTCCCTCTTGCCCCACTCTGCCACAGTCCCTCCGGGCATCAAAGCTGTGTTTTGCAGTAGTGCATTGCAACACTGCCCCATAAGGACTGTGTCAGTCCATCACGGTTTCTTTAAGAACATAGTATTTGCACAGATACCTAGAAGGACCTACTTGTGCTATACTCTTTTGAAGTATGCAGCATGTGATAACGTCATCCATGAGCAGATTTCCTTGCATGGAAAATTAGGGGTTTGCCCCATTTTTGCAGAGAATGGGCTGGAGAAGAGACCAAAGATCTGGATTCCCTTCTTTCTTCAGGTTATAAAACCTATTGCTACTTTGGTTTACTGTGTTCTTCACCTACATACCTTGTGGAAAGATACACCTGTCAACAGGATGGCCTCACTGGGACCATTGTATATTTAATGCACCCAGTTTCTGATGTATATGGGCACCTCACATATGTTGGGAAAAGGAGAATCGTTATTGCTCCCACTTGACAGACTGGAAAACATCTGTTGGAAAGCAGATGTAGGCCTATGTCCTCAACAGGTATTTAAGTGCTTTGAAGAACCAGGCCACATATTGGACTATCCTTCCATGACACTGTTGGTACAATAGCTTAGACTGAAGTCCTAGGACCAAACAGGGAAGGGAAATTAGAAGTGGCATCTCAGTGGTACGCCTCTTTCCATTTCTATTTAAATTAAACCTATATAGTATCTAGCTGTTTTTACAGCCTTATTTAGCTTTACTGTCTTGCACCTAGCAGTGGACAAACATTGTTTGAGTCATTTGCCTTGGTCAAGACATTTTGCTAGTGTGCTTAAAAATGCCACACATTAAACAAATGGAACAGAAAAAGAGATTGTTCGCTTCCCCAAAACTGTCAGCTCTAATTGTCAGCACAGGAGAATGCTTCCCTGCAGGCCACCATTGATATGTTGAAACAAAAATATGTTACTTGATATTATTAACTTCTATCTCAACACAAATGAGTCATTGTAAGCGGCTTAAGCTGCACCCCATTAAGCCTGTGCTATCTACCTTCATTTCTTCCAGACAGGATGCCTCATGCAGGACCTTTAGCCTTAGTGGTGGTGTTCATCACATGGACAAATACAAATCAACACCCAGTAGGGGTTGAGGCAGTCAGATTACCTAATCTGAAATCCTTTCAGTGGTTCTGCTTTATCTGTGAAACAGAAAAAGTGCAACCATGAGCACTTGCTAAGACATCTGCTTGTTGTTTGGCATGCAGCAGTCAGTCTCCAGTTTTTACAGTGAGTGGTCTCCTGGGTGATGGATACAGCTAAAGTGCAAAGATGCAACAGAAAAAAAATAGTACCGCAGCCCCCAGGCCCAGTATGAGACTCACCTTTCCTTATAGTTGACTTACTGTTTCTACCAAGTAGTTTTGAACCTCCCCTCTAAATCTTCCAGTATCCCCTTTTCCTGTATTTCCCTCAACTCCTACTGAAATGATGGTTTGATTTTTTTATTTTTTTTTTTTAATGATTATGACTGGCAAATAAGTTGTGTAGGATTTATGAAAGGACATGTTTCTGTCTAGAGTATCTCTATTTATGGTTTCTCTGCCTCTAGAAAAAACAGAATACAAACAACAGCAAGCAATGTAGGATGGCGGCCTACTTTCTAGCAAGGGAGCTGTACCAAAACGTGTCACTTGGGTAGCTATATTTAAAGGTTAGCTAGAGACAAAGTGTAATTACACCAAGAATTAGAAGCTAGACATGCTGAACACTAGTGAAACCTGCTACAGTCCCACGGCAGAAAGGAAGATCTTTACTATCGAAGACTGGGTTCTCATCTTTGAGTTAAACTTTGAGTTCGTTTGCTGGCTCCCCTTCTCAGCTTTACTAACAAAGCTATATGATAAACAGCTTCCCACGCAACCCAGCTAGGTAATTTCAGTGGAAGGTTACTTTGACAACCGGATAAGCTGTTTTTTCCCCAGAGGGCCTGGGGCAGCATGTAGTAACTCAGTTACTAAAACAACCTCGATTTGTTTAATGCTTAATCCTAGAACTGCTCAAGTGCTGGGAAACATAAGTACTATTGCGGGTATATACAGTTGTATTTGTTTGCTGACAGTTCAGGCAGTTTAAGTGCTTCTCACCCCTCTTTACAGGGTGAACACCAGAAATGAAGCATATAGATGAGAGAAAAGCTTTAGGAAGTGCCTGTTGTCCTTGCAGACCATCGTGGATCTCACTGTAGGATCAGCAGCCCATCAGCAAAGGAACAGGGGACGCTCAGAGCAGTGTCTGCAGGCAGTGGTCAATTAACAGAGCCAAAACAGGCAAGGTATTAGTCATGCACAGTAGCTCCCTTTTAAGTCTTTATTCCAGTAATGCCTTGCAAGCATTTCATTAAAGGATCACAAAAGAGGTTGCACGTGGATACCAGCTCTTTCAGAGCAGGAAGGACCACAGTAATTGTAGCACTGGTAGCAGTTCTCAAAGCAACACTTCTTTTAGTACAGGAGCACTCCCCTATGTGGTGTTTGGGTGAACTAAGGACAGACTGGATAGTTGCTATACTCTGGGGGGGAATTTTACTTTTTTTTTTGGTAGGAGTAAGAAAAGTCCCATAGGCCTTATAACTACTGACAACTGCATCGTAGCCTCACTCAGGATTCTTACATCCTTTAAAGCATACAGCAAGACAATTTCCCCCTCGCTCACTGTAAGGAAGCCACACTTACCTTCACCCAAGATGCAGAACAGGGTGCTGCTGCACTGCTCTCGCCTGCCTGGGTAGAGGTCCATTGCCTGCTGCAGGGACCAAGAGCACCGAACAAGAACAGCCCTGTAAACATGTAAACTTGGACCTGGGAGACAGCTATCAGCAGGGTATTTACCAGACTACTCCAACAGTAGGAGGCTGCTCTAGGCAGACTTTTGAGCCATGTTATCTAGAAATCCACCCATCACATCTTATCTCCTAAAGGTAATTGATTGCCCTGAGGAGTCAATCCCTTTACAGTTAAGGGCAGCTTAGCTGCTATTTTTGGGAAACACTCAAGATTTTTATGCCTGACAAGAAAGTTCAGGTTCTTAATAAAGTTCAACTTGTCTGCTAGTACAGACCCATGCTTCTCCACACAGACTTGTCATAGAGGGTTGGAGGAGACAGGACAGCTCAGGACCAAGTAAAATCACAGGCAGCCACCCAGATGCGTGTAGTATAGGCCCTGGAACAAGTTAAACAAGAGCTGCTGAATGGCAGTGGGGAATCCTGCAGCTATCCTGTCAAATCAGTCTTGACAGCTTGTAATGTGGCATTCAATACCTTCTCACTGACCTCACTACCACGTATGTCCATAAATAGGATTTGCAGGATTCTCAAGTGCAGTGTCTTGTTTCTATTAGTTAAGGCAGCTTTTTCCCCAACAATATATCAGCTGTTAGACATGGGAGTGTCCAACAGTGAACCCCCAGTATCCATAAGTTAGCTATCATCTCAAGCTGAGCAACTGCTGTTTACTCATGCTGCCAAATTCATGGCCAGAGAAATCTTGTTTTATTGAGTTTAACCTTTCAATGAGGCTAAGGATTAAACTGAGAAGTGAAGCTACAGAAAACTACACAAGAGTTACTTGCTTGATCTAGAGAGAAATAAGGCAGAGGAGACAGTTTAGGACACAAAAAGCCTTTATGTTTGAGAAGTTAACCATTTCGACAGAAGACTCTGAAGTATTTTTGCAACTACTGTTACATTGGACAGTCAAGGATACAAAACTGCTGACAGAAGCAACAGTGGAGAGCACCAAATTAAAAAATGCATGCTTCAGCACAACTGCACAGATTCCTCCTCTCAATGAACACTTGCCTGCTCAGACTATACTTAACTCCTACCCATTCCAACTTTACGCCTCATCCTCCTCTCCTTCCTCTTCGAATTCTCCCTGCTCGTCAGCAGTGGCATCCTGGTATTGCTGGTATTCGGAGACCAGGTCATTCATGTTGCTCTCGGCCTCCGTGAACTCCATTTCATCCATGCCCTCGCCGGTGTACCAGTGCAAGAAAGCCTTGCGCCGGAACATGGCCGTGAACTGCTCCGAGATCCTCTTGAAGAGCTCCTGAATAGCCGTGCTGTTGCCAATGAAGGTGGCAGACATCTTGAGGCCACGCGGGGGGATGTCGCAGACGGCCGTCTTCACATTGTTGGGGATCCACTCCACAAAGTAGCTGCTGTTCTTGTTCTGCACGTTGAGCATCTGCTCGTCCACCTCCTTCATGGACATGCGGCCCCGGAAGATGGCAGCCACCGTCAGGTAGCGACCGTGGCGGGGGTCGCAGGCGGCCATCATGTTCTTGGAGTCGAACATCTGCTGCGTCAGCTCGGGCACCGTCAGGGCTCGGTACTGCTGGCTGCCGCGGCTGGTGAGAGGGGCGAAGCCCGGCATGAAGAAGTGCAGCCGCGGGAAAGGCACCATGTTGACCGCCAGCTTGCGCAGGTCGGCGTTCAGCTGGCCGGGGAAGCGAAGGCAGGTGGTCACGCCGCTCATGGTGGCCGACACCAGGTGGTTGAGGTCCCCGTACGTGGGAGTGGTCAGCTTCAGGGTGCGGAAGCAAATGTCATACAGGGCCTCGTTGTCGATGCAGTAGGTCTCATCCGTGTTCTCCACCAGCTGGTGCACAGAGAGGGTGGCATTGTAGGGCTCCACCACCGTGTCCGACACCTTGGGGGAGGGCATGACGCTGAAGGTGTTCATGATGCGGTCGGGGTACTCCTCCCGGATCTTGCTGATGAGGAGGGTGCCCATCCCAGAGCCCGTGCCGCCGCCCAACGAGTGGGTCAACTGGAAGCCCTGGAGGCAGTCACAGCTCTCCGACTCCTTCCTCACCACATCCAGGACAGAGTCCACCAGCTCAGCGCCTTCCGTGTAGTGCCCCTTGGCCCAGTTGTTGCCAGCCCCGCTCTGACCTAGAGCATTGGACAAGCAGCAGGGTGCCGCGTTAGTGCCCCAGGGAGGAACAGAGATGATCCCACTTCTCCTGCCCCATGGGGTTCACCCCTCACTCCCGCTCCCACTGTGCTGTTGGGATTCAGGTCCCCCAGGTCACTTGGCACACTCCCTCTGAGCCTTTTCTGTGCAGGAAGGTCCTGCTTTGGGGCTCCTCCATCCCACACTCACTCACCAAAGACAAAGTTGTCGGGCCGGAAGATCTGTCCAAAGGGGCCGGAGCGCACAGAGTCCATTGTGCCGGGCTCCAGGTCCACCAGGATGGCACGGGGGACATACTTGTTGCCTGTGGGAGAAATCAGCACCAGCGTTAAAGCTCCGCAGCCGGTGTCACAGCAGCCCTGCTGTGCTCCCTTCCACCTCCCCACGTGTCACCGCCCGGGATGCAGAGGGTGAGGGAATTTGGGAGGAGGCAGTCAGGGATGGGAATACAAAGGAGCTGTTAAAGCTATGCCAGGATGTCACCCACTGCAGGGAGGTCGGGGGCACAGCCCCCACAGCAGGATGCACTGGGGACACCCTGGCTGTCCCCTCCCCGCCCCCCCCCTCCCCCAGCGGCACCGGGCCGGGAAGCTCATTACAGAGGGGCGTTACCGGTGGCTTCATTGTAGTAGACATTGATCCTCTCCAGCTGCAGGTCGCTGTCCCCGTGGTAGCTGCCCGTGGGGTCGATGCCATGCTCGTCGCTGATGACCTCCCAGAACTAGAAGAAATTTTTGGAAACGGGCAACGATTAACCACAGCTGGCCAGTGCCAATCACACCCACCAGCGCGGGCTGTGCATGCCGACCACTCCCTGGCATGGCACAGCAGCTGCCCAGGGAGGAAGGTGAGTCAGTGCAGACGGGGCTTCCCTGGCCACGGCAGCTGAATGAGCAGAGGGCAGACAGGCAGCCGGAGCACCAGGGTGCAAATTAATTATTTTATAGCTTGCACCCAAAGGATGACAGCCCCCGGGTATCTCAAGTTCGGTGGTCTCTCATTGTCTAGCAGTGGCTTAAGACCCTCTAAGCCTCTACAAGAAGATGGCAGCACCTCCAACACACTCGGCATATGTGTGTGTGTGTATGTGTGTGAGATCCGTGGCACTGACACACGGCTCGTTCCCGTTCCCTCCCTCAGGATGCGGAGGGGCGAGGCAGCAGCGGCGGGGTGTGGGGGGGGAATATTGCCGCGGCTGCCCGCGGGAAGGCAGGGCAGCCACGGACCGGAGCCCGGGCACATCCCAGCCAGCGCCCAGCCCGGCGGCAGCTCACACGGACGGCGGCGGCGGCGCGGGGAGGGGGGGGAGTCGGACCCGCGATTGCCTTCCCAACGGGAAGAGACCCCCTCCCGCACGCCGCCCCGTACCTTGGCGCCGATCTGGTTGCCGCACTGCCCGGCCTGGATGTGCACGATCTCACGCATGGTGCCGGTGTTCGCTGGGGACGGTGTCCTTTACCTTCCACCGCCGGTGCCTTCGCCGCCCGCTCCCGCACTCGCCGCCGCAGCGGCGGCCGCGCCCCGCACCGCCCCTTAAATCGGGCGCCGCGCGCCCGCCCCGCCGGTGACGTCATGCGGGAACGGCGCGGAGCCAATGGGCGCGCGG
>VUYV01000003.1:11029132-11040036 GCA_008711295.1 Anarhynchus alexandrinus
AGGCCCCCCCCCCCGCGCCCGGCAGAAACGAGCTGTACAAAAAAAAAAGAAGGAAAAAAAAGAAAAGAACAACAACAACAAAAACCCCAGCCGGCATCATTTCCACTCGCCCGGCTGATTTCCCAGGGTGTAAAAGCAGCGCGGCTATGGGAGGGCAGAAGGGGCGGCAGGGCGGGTGAAATGCCGGCTCGTGGGGTTGTTCCACAGCCATCCTCGCTGGACATACGAGAGGAGGAATAACATGACCTCAGTCAAGAGTTTGTTTAATGAAGCTCAGAGGATCAACCCAGTTCTATCCAATGTATCCTCTCCCCCACCTCACTTTCATGGGTCCCATCCTCCCAGCTACAAGGCAGGGTGTGATCACCCTCAGAGCCTCTGTCTTAAGCTACTGAAGTGGTCACTCATGAAAGTCCTGACTCCCTTGCAGGATGCAGAAGGCTGCAAAAGCCAACTAACAAAAGCCCAAGGGGAGGACTCGGCCATTTTACTTTATAATAGGAAATACGTGCATTTGTGTGATGTACTGCAGCACAGTTTGTAGGTCATTAGAAGGTTTTTCCTGAAGAGAAACCTGCTCTTCCTTTCAGAAAACATGTACCCATCCCATGGCTTGGCATCTCATTTCATGGGTCATGTCCTTGTCTGTGGCTCCTCTCAGAAGGATGTGGATGACTTAAAGACCTTGAAGTTATGCCCAAACCCCCAAGAGTGGCACCTAAGCTTTCTGTATCTTGAGGGGCGGGGTGCTGTAGTGTATTAAAAATGATAAAGAAGTTTGGACTCTCGCAAGTTGAGGTCCTATGCCACAGACCAGGCTAGACAGTGTGTCTAGGGCAACTCATTGGGTCATCTAGGGCAAACCAACATTTTGCTCCTCAGCGTGGATCCTTGTAACTGAGAGGAGAGCCAGGGAAGGGCAGGCTGGGAGGACTCTGGGTACATTTGGGAGGAATTCAGGGTGGTACCCACAGAGAAGGAATATTTTATATCTACGCAAACAAAATTTTTGTCGGGAGCCTTCATTTCTGCACGCCTTCTTGGTTTTTGCATACGGGTTGCTTGGAGGCAACCAACTAGTGGCTGGATCAGCATGTGCCAGCTGGGTGGGAAAGGACAAGAAGCAGACAAGGCTGGGAGCAGCCATGACTATGTGCTACCCTTGGTAGCCTTGCTCCCAACAAAAGCCCTGGCTGTAATATGGCCTGGCTGCACAGCCCCAGCCCAGGCTCTCTAGAGAATTGCCAAGCTATGGGAAAGTCAGCAGAGCAGCACCACGTCCGATAAGAAAAGGTACAACCGCAGGCAGAGATGGCATTATAGGAACGCGATCATCAGTAGCTCAAGGACAGGGGAGAATCAACACCAGCACAGAAAGCTGTGAGAGCCTAAAGGAAGAAAACAGGGAGGCGGCAGAAAACAGTGGCGCGTCAACATATTCGTGGGAGCAGCATAAGCCAACCCTCCTCCCCCTGCCCGGCCGGCACACCAGCGGCTGTCTCTGCCTGTCGCTGCAACGCTTGAACCCCAGAGCGCATCAAAGCCACGCTGTCTTCAGGCCGCAGGATCGATGGCAGCGTGTACCTGATGAGGCATGCCCAGGGTGGCCCAGGACTGGGGAGGGAGGGGTGGCCACACCATCAGCGGGGGCCCTGCACCAGCCCGGCTGCTGGGCGAGCTCTGGTCGCCCGACAAGCCCCGAGCTGTGGCCACGCTGTACCTGCAGCTCCCGTGCCCACCTGGGCCATGATTCGCCAGAGGGGCCCGGGGCCAGGGCTGCTGCCCCACGGCCCCCACCGGTGCTGCCCATCTTGGGGTGTCCCTGACCACAGTGGGTTGAAGCCGGGGGCTGCTGGTGTAGCCATGTGGGGCTGCTACGCATCCTCCCTGCAAGTGGCTTCAACCAGATCACGGGATTATTCTTTTTTTCTCTTTTACTGCTGCTACAAGTCCCTTTTTCTACCAAATAATTAAAAATATATGAATGTTTCAGGTTTGCTGAGAGCACCTGCCTGCCCACCAGTTACTCATTATTAGCCAAGCTGAGGATTGCTCACGTGAAACAAAAGCCGGAGCAAGGCTGTCGGCCAGAACCCCGCTCCGCACTCTTGGGAAGGAAACCCCCCAGCCTCAGATTAAGGAGTCTCACTGCAGCACCTTGTCAGCAAAAATTACAGCAGTAAGAATTCCCAAAGGAGGCTCCGAGGGTCACGGTGGCACGACGCGACACCTTCCATGTGCTTAGCACCATGTGTGGTGAACCCGGTCCTCCCCAGCACACGCTGGACCTGTCACAGCATTATTTCTTGTTTCATCTCATTCATACTCAGGCTTACGCGTATGCCCTTATATAAGGAAATAATAATTCTTCAAGCATCTAATAATGTCTCCAACTGTATTTAATAGATGAGAATATAAACCGCAGAAGTGCAAGAGAGATGAATAGTGGTGTCCCTAATTAGGAAATTATTGAACGATGAGAAGCAAAGAGCAGGTAGGAGGCGAAGGGCAGTTTTCCTGCGATCGGGTGAGAGTGCTGATGAGAAATTGATCTGCTCTCTAATAAATCTGCCTGCTTGGCCACCAGACATGGCAAGATGCTGTATGGACGCTGGGGTCCCCCAACCAATGACAGGAAGGCATTTTGATTCCTGTGTGCTCTGCTCTCCAGGCATAAATATTAATAAGGTTCCAGCCTCAGCGCTGGTGCTGATGCAGCTGTTTCTACATTCATGTGGAACAAATTCAGTAAATGCAAAAGAGCAAGGCATGAAAGAAAATACTCACTTGCTCGTCTGAGTTATTCTTGAAATCCAGTCTTGGTCCTTTCTTTCCCAAGCAGGATTTTTTTGTGTGTGTTCGGGCTGAACTGAGATCAGGCAAATTTGCATAATTTGAGGATCTGGTTGGAAACGGCAGTGTCGGAGGGTAAACCCGCTGTCGGACCCTCATTTGCGGTTGTCAGGTCAGAACCTGGAACCGCAGCGATACAGAAGCCACATGCTTAGCGAACACTCCTTTTTCGCTTTGATCCTTCTTGGTTAAACATTATTTCTTTCCACCCCAAGGGCTCATCCTTGAAACCCCGATAGCAACATGCTGCCCTGCATCGTTACCAAGTCGAGTTTCTACTGAATCCCTTGCCTTGGTGAGCCAGCTGGGATTTGGTCCGTTAAGGAAGGAGGCAGTCTTTGTAACCCGATTGAACAAAGCATTTTTTTTTCCAAGGTCTTCTGCCACCACCCTGCTCCCTGCAGTAATATTGCGGCTGGCAGCGCTGCTCGCTGCAAGGAAGAGTGTGCTTGTCAACTCGTTAACACTTCCTTTTTTTTTTTTTTTTTTTTTCAAAAGGACCGGTTGTGAAAAAAATTTTAAAAAGTTAGAGATACGGGCCTAAGGGAAAGTTGGGTTTTCGGGTTGGTGACCCTTCCTTTTTTTTTTTTTTTCTTTTGCAAAAGGCACGGTTGTGCAAATGAATTGTAAAGATCTTATCGGGCAGCTGCTCTCAGGTGCCTCTGATACGCATCTTTCAGAAGATCGGAAGATAAATGTAATCTTGAAGGCTGAAAAAAAATATGGCCCCAGATCACTCGTATGTATATTAAATCTCTGGCTTACTGGAAAAGAAAAGGACCGTTTGGAAAGATTTTTCTGTCCCCAGCATCAGTTGCCCTCCCGTGTTGGGCTGGAGGGAGATGATCCGGGTGCATAGAGCTTGCAGCCGAGGAAAAAGCAGGATTTGGGGGAGCTGCACAGGGCTCTGGTGTGGTGTCAGTACAACCATATAACCTCTCTCTCCTGATGCCAGGATTTACACAAAGGCTTTGATCGTCTGCTTTATTAAAGCTGGAAGCACCCTCACCAAGCTAGAACCGGCGGCAGAGATGAAAACACAGTTTCCAGCCCTTCCTTCCCCTGGTACTTTAAGGAATCCCTGCTGCCAGGATTGCGGCAATGGGGGAAAAGCATCAAAACTGGGGTGTGGTGACAAAGGGCCGCTGTACCAGCGCTGATATTGTCACCCGCGGTGACCAGGGTAGGTGGGTTGCAGGTGCTTATAGGGGAGTGCGAGGGAAGGAGTTAACCTGTGCCTGTGGAGCTGCACGAGTTTTACAGATTGAAGCCTCATCTTTGCACAGGCGGGGATGCAGGTCCGTGAGCAAGCCATCCAGCAGTAACTCAGGAGCCTAAAATGCAGCATTTTGGACACGTGCTAAGTGAAGTTCATCATTAAAAGCTTTATCTTCAGCTTACAGGCGCTAGCAGGTGTTTTTTTCAATTGATTGTTGTAGAGGCTGGCTCAGATCCTAAATCTATTAAAAAAGGTATCACTCCCAA
Source organism: Anarhynchus alexandrinus (assembly GCA_008711295.1). Classification (NCBI taxonomy): domain Eukaryota; kingdom Metazoa; phylum Chordata; class Aves; order Charadriiformes; family Charadriidae; genus Anarhynchus; species Anarhynchus alexandrinus. The sequence goes on from VUYV01000003.1 coordinate 11,033,471, forward strand.
ATGCCATGAATTCCTTTGTCCTTCTCTCTCCTCCTATTTTCCCATTTATGGCTCTCTACAGGATTTAGAGATAATTTTCACCTGATTTGTGTTTGCCTCATGAGAAACACATAGCAAATGTCCCCTTATGCGACTTCATGCATACACAAACCTTTCAATCCTGGGGAAGGCCACCATCCATCCCAGGACACTGTAACAACAGCAGCAACAGCACCTGGCACCAGCTTTTTCAAATGCCAAGCAGAAAAAGGGAGATGGTTTTCCATGCTTTCTGGATTTCTTATGCTTTCTGAGAAGCAGCAGGGAAGGATATTTTTCAGTTGCTGTTCAAGGGCGGGACACAGATTTTTTTTGAAGACGCAGCTTCCGCCTGTTGGGATCCTCCTTGACTTTGAAAATACAAGAACTCTGATAACACTTTCCTAGGGTAGCATGTCTTGACAGCGTAACTATTCTGTCTGTTCTGCTATCATGCAAATAGGCAACACTCTGGAGACTGGAGACTGAAGTGATGTTGGTGACAGTTATATTCTCTGTAATCATCAATAACATCAGATACACCGATGAGGCAGCATCAGTAGCTATTAGATGTACTTCTGCTAGGAAATCAAATACATCCCTGATCTAAATCATGCCATTCAAGAACTGTACAATGAACTTGGACTTGGAGAACCTGGCCTGAATAGCCATATCCTTAATGGATCAGAAAATGTTATGCTGTTCTCTAGTAATGTACAGGTACTAATCCACTGTTTGGGAGATTTACTCTTTCTGCTAAACCACCGTATTCAACAGAGCAGGAAGGAAAAGCCAAGAGAAAAGACCGGCTTGAGCTAAGCCACCCCTGGGCGAAGACTGGAGGGCCGCTCAGGGACAATGCCAGTCCTGTTAGCTTCGCTCCCTCTCCGGCGAGGAGGAAGCAATATAATCAAAGCTGATTTTGTCCTGCTAGTTTTGCTTGCAAATGGAAAAATTAAAAGGCCGTGGCATTACTTTAGAAAGTAATGAAAGAGAGTGGCTGTTTGGAGAACCAGACTGAGAGGCAGGCGCTTGCTGGCGTGCTTGAGAAAGGGAGAAGCTGTGTGCGGGCACATCCAGTCGGACCTGCAGGCTAAGGGACTCTGTGACAGAGACTGTTAAGTCCAAGGCCCGGCCTAAGGAGGAAAAGAAGATTCATGGAAATTCTGGCATCAGCAAAGGGAAAGTACCCAGAGGGATTGGGGAAGAGATCAGAAGTGCAGCAAGCCCCATAACCATGATAACAGCAAACTATCTTGCAAAAAAAGGAATTTAGTTTGCCTCCCAAAGCAACCTGAAACTCAGTCAAACCTTTGTTTAGGTGGAAGCCAGCACTGCGTATTGAACCAGTGTTTTCCAGGCTGAGAACATAACTCTTTGCAGCCTGAGCAGAGGAGTCAGCCCTCGGGTCAGGAGCAGCCCGGCATCCCCTCTGGTTCAAGCACACGGTGTACCCGCTGCGTGTCACGTACCTCCGCCTTGCATCCCGCCAGCTGACCCAAGGGCAGAAGAATAGCAGGATCCATCAGGTGCATTGCATGTCCCATGGGATCTGGGCATTGAGTTGAGCAACACAAGGGAAAACATTTTTCAACACCATCTCATTTTTTTTCTTCCCTTCTCAGCCTTTCAAAAGCTCATTTCCATTAGGCTTTTATGCCTGTTCTCTTCCCTGTCAGGTCACAGGTATGTAAAAGCCCATTGCACCTGCAGATCTCACTGCAGCTGCTGCCTCTTATGCACTGGAGTCAGTGTTTGTAACCTGCTTCGGGATTCTCCACCGTGAAGCAGTCTATCTGCATATAAAATATGATTTCCAGTCGACTGAGTAAACCTCTTCTTGTCCCTGAGGGGAGCGATGAGTCACTCCGTGTTAGTGCCTCCCGTCCAGCAGCTATGAAGCCACATGTCTCAAATGCTCTGATAGATCCAAGAAAAGTTCCTCCAATGACTCATATATCAATAAAAGGAAAAAGTCTCATTCAATGACAGCAGAAATTTAGTCTGGGCTCAAAAAGGTCCTCACGAGCCGCGTGTTACACAGACTTTAATTCAGCTGCAGGGAGACGGGTGAGGGTTATTGCACTCTTCCAGTCTGCAAAGGAGCTAAATAAAGCAGAGTAGAAGAGATTTGCACAAGGTCACCGTGCCAGTCAGGCACAAAACCTAACAGCCCTGATTTCTAGTCCAACATGCTGTGTGGGGGATCACGACAAGCTGGCACAGGGATTCTCTGACAGGCATGTGCATCCCAGGCCTCATCCCACCTGGGCAGGGAAATCCCAACAGTCAGGGTTACAAAACCCACAAAAAAGAAGAGGGGTTTCCTCAAGGGAAAAAGCTGGTACCTTAAGTCTTTTGGAAATCAGGAACTGGATTTCCTCGGAGCAAAGCCTGCCTAGGTACCAACAGATGCACTGAGGATACTGGCACCAAGGAGCTATTACAGCAGTTCTGCTAACACCATCATAGTGGCTATTGCAGATGTGGAATTTCTTGTACATCTGCATTTGGCATTTGCTTAAGAGTGCTTTTTCAGACATGGGCTTGGGAAGGCGGGGCGCTGGCCTTGATATGGCTTTGGATCGCGAGATTCACAGCACAAATTTGCTGCTGTCCCCTTGCAGATCTCATAAACTGTGATTTTCATACAAGTTCACCAGTCTGATTCCCACATTTTCTGCAACTCCTTCCGAAGTTCCAGACCGGATTCTCTTCCTGTCTCTTTTCTGGGACCGTAAGTCAGGCTGACCCACACTTGACAAAGTGTTTTGAGCCCTCAGGTTAAGAGAGTGCTGTGGCCCCAGTTAGATGTTTCAGGAGCAGTTTCCTATCACAGCTAAACAAACATCCCATCGCAGGATCCCACGAATAGTTTTTGACCAGTTTGGCTCCCCAGACTGGCTCATCAGCATATCAGATGAGCACTAGAAAGCAGGACTGGGGCAGCCCCACCTAAAATTGGTTCTAGATGGCCACAGCATCACAGCCATGGTGACTGCACAGTGTAAGCAGAGACACTTGTCCCTTTCTTGCTTGCCCAATGCTGCCCTCCATGATTCCAGCACAAGTATTTGAGGGGTGGTACAGCAAGCTAGACCAGAGGACTGATCCAGCTGAGAAAAACAATCCAATGATGACCAAAAAAAAACCCCCAAAACCATATTTTTTCAGCTCCTCGGGTGCACTGATGGCACAGGGAGAGAAAAGGACCCCTTCAGCCACCAGTGCCACTGAGGGAAGTCTACATAAGAGGAGTCTCCACGCAAAGCAGGCCCCCGAAAGCCTGGGGCTGCAGCACAGCTGCTCTTGCAGCAGCTTGGTACTACAAAGCCTCACCGGAGCGGCTGGGAGGCTTTATTTGGCTTTACCGAGCTGTCATTTACTCCTCTGCAAAAGGACAACAAATCAAGAAAACTGGCGTGTCCTGAGGCATCAACAGAGGGTTCACTGACACACACTAATGGGCAACGGCTTTCTCATGTGTCAAATTCACACTTTACTCGCGCAGGAGCAAAAGCGCAGCAGAATACATTTTAGAATCAGGAAACATTTGCTTCTCTCTGTGACATCCCAGTTCGTAACTATGTGCTTTACATCTCAACTCCTCAGTTACCAGGAAGAAGATCTACTCCCGACTTAAAACTGTACTGGAAGGGAGAGGACAGCTGTCAAAACTCAGGGTGTAGGATCTAGTAACTCTCATGGGCAAACTAACTTTTGGAGAAGAACAAAAGGAGCATAGAAGCACATACCTTTAAGCCATATCTCCCGGAGCTTGCATCTCATCTGAGCAGCAATGTATATAGGCATCCATATATACATGCAGTGCTTTAGCTACAGTATCTTTGCTTTATCATTGGTTTGCCATGCAGTGTCTCATGGCAGCTGAGGCTCATTGTAGCCTCATACCTAACAAATAAGGCAAACTAATGGGCACTGCTTTCATGGCCACAGAAAAAAAAAAGACGAGAGTGTTAAAGGAAACACGAGAGGTTTCATACGCCACTGGAGCGCTTTCCTCTCTCATTTTGCAGGGGCTCCAGTGGCCTTACAGCGCCGTAATTAGGACATTCATTTCACGCTTGACAGTCTGGTTCTGCACAGCTCCACTCACTCTTCACACCTGCATTGCGAATAAAAATGCTTACTCAGCATTTTACTTGCTGGATGAATGTTTTTCCTTTTCTGAGCTTAAGCAAGGATTTAGCACGATCCACAGATGGCAGCTACATTTCACAGAAAAGCATTAAATACTTAGAATTGCTTATGTGCAGAGGAACCCTATGGCTTACCTTCAGAGGTCTGCAGGGCTTAGGATCCCAAGGAAAGCTACAAGCATTTTGGAGAGGACTCCCGATGAGAAGGGGAACAGATCAGAACGTGATGAAATAGGGGCAGTTCCCCCTAGGGAGGAGCAAACCCGTAGACAGCCTTGGAAGCAACACGAGAAACTTGTGCTTGATGTGGAAAGACCAGGGAAGAAAACAGAATACTCTTACTTCAGTCCAGCAGACTATTTAAACGTAGGTTTAGCACGCAGGGAGGTCCAAACTTCTACTTGGTGGGCAGAGACACACTGGGCTAGAACTTTGTTAGAACAGATCTGCCACTGCAGAAGCCAACTCTGTCCCGGCGTAGCAGAGAAACAAGCTCTGAACACTTAAAGAAGGATTTGCCTACCTGAATAAATCTGTCCACAAAGCTGTGCACATCTTACCTTTCACCGTAACCTCCCCTGGAGTCAATGAGAATCTGTCAGGAGGGGGATGCTCCTCACTCAAAAGAGAGATCTAAAGCAGCTCAGCTGAACTCTGCCCTAAAATTGCCTGCTTCTCTCCCCTGATCAAGTGAGCCTGGGGCAAATCTCCTCCATCACCTGCAGGTGTCTAATCCCAGGAATCTCACCACCTGGGTGGCTCCCAGCAGGTACTTTATCTGGTGCCGAGATTTTTATTTCTGCACTGCTCCTGGCTTGTGACAGCTTTCCCTGGTTTAGCTGATGGCATTGTTCCCCCACTGCGGCTGAATGCAGAGCAAACCCCCAACGAGCAGAGGGGAATGCGACGCAGAGGGAAGTGTTTGGTGCACGCAGACAGCACTCGCCCCCCTTCCAAGGTGGCTTCGGTCACCTATTTGCCTGCCTCATCTCCGCAGTTGCCACAGGCTAAATGTCAGTTTGCAACAGTGTGCTGGGACAGGGAGAGGCTGATTTTCCAGCCCCGGCCTCTGCACATACTCACCTTGCAGGAGGCCAACCCATGCAGAGGCAAAATGTTGGGACGGGCTGTGGAGCGGGGACGCGGGGGAGAGCTGGGGACCACCACAAGCCTGACGCCGCCTCAGCAGGGAGGCAGGGGACAGGCATAGCTGGAGACTGCCACCATACATCCCACAATGCTTTGTGCCAGCAGCAAGTGACAAATGTAGGGCAGAGGAGGTGGCCTGCGACACCCCCCGCCTCTCCCCGAGCTGATCCTGTGCCATGGGATGTCGGGGTATGGCAGCTGAGCCGGGCTTAGCTGCCTCCCGGGATTTAGCATCGATGCGGCAGCATGGGCAGAAATTAGCAGAAGCCAGAAGAACCTGAGCGGCTTAGGGAAGAAAAGTGATGACCGGTTCCTTCCCCCCCCCCGCCCTTTGTTTCTTCAACGTGAAAATGAAGTTTTAGGATTTGGGAGTGGAAATTCTGATTTCTAGAAGTACATACAAAATTGGAGGCAGAGGAAACATTAACCAAAAACCCAATCTGTGTTTGGGTTTCCAACTGTAAAAGGCTCAATGCCATCAGTGTGCCGCCTGTATTCTTGTCGGCAACAGACGGCACAGTTAAGGAAAATCCTTCCCAGTAATGACCAGCTTAGCTCTGCTCTGGTGAAAGTGTGGTGAGCACAAAAATCCCCACCCGAAGTAGGGCCTTTAATTCGCTGTCCCATATTCTCCGGAGCTCCCCAAACCCGACTGGCTTGCTTTGCAGATCTCCTGTAACCCTGAGAACCTCCAGAGCTCCAAGGTCACCGTGACCTTCCTCCTCCCACGGGGGGGTTGCCGGGGCTGCACAGCATCACGCCAGCCTCTTCCCCTTCAGCCCGAAGCCCCGGGGCTCCTCCGGGGGCGCTCACCGGAGCCGCCTGAACCCCGCTTTACCGGCGGTGCCCCCGCACGCAGAGGCTCACCCGCCATCTAGCGGGGTTTCTCCGTCCCTGCGGCTGCCTCCGCTTTCTCCCCGCCGCACCGGCTGTAGGGGGGGAAGGGGGGCACCGGGGGGAATGGTGTGCACCGCCCGGGGCGGGTGTGAGCACCGGGGAAGCCGCGCACGGAGGGGGGGTGCACCGACCGGGTGTGTGTGTGTGTCCCGGGTGTGTGCATGTATGTGCCCCGGTGAGGGTGTGGGGTGTGTGTATGCACAGGGGGTGTGCAGCGGCGGGGTTGTGTGTCCCCCGGGTGTGTGTGTGTCCCGGAGTGTGTGTGTGTATGTGCCCCGGGGGGGGTGTGTGTATGCACAGGGGGTGTGCATCGGCGGGGGGTGTGTGTGCCCCGGGGGGGGG